>JAUMIR010000001.1:289581186-290208686 GCA_030847615.1 Gambelia wislizenii | reverse complement strand
TATAATGGGACTTGAGTATTTATGGATTTTGCTATCCATAGGGGGTCCTGGAACCAAACCCCAGCGAATATGAAGGGACAACTGTATTAGTGCTTGTCTCCCAAGGCTTGTTCTGTTTGCTGCTCAGAGCCTTGTTTGCTGAAGAGCATACAGTACTCCAGTATCTGTTCATAGATCTATTCCTGTTTACAGTGGTCATTTGGACAAGTGTATAGTATTTGATAGTATAAACCCTTTATTGAGCACAACATGGCGATTACATCTTAGGTATCTGCTACTCTGGGGGTTGCACTATGCTAGAATGCTGTGAGATAGGTGTGAGATTCTGATAGGAGGAATCTAATATTCTGGGGCCTAAATTGTAGGAGATGGTTTAAAGGAGCAAACGCGTATGGATGGGAAGGTACCAGGTCAGTTAGCAGATGGGTATTTTTGCTTCAAACCTCCTAGGGCAAGAATGTAGAACCCCAGATGTTTTGGACCACATTCCTTTACTGTTGCCCACACTGGCTAGAGCTGATGGCAATTGTAGGCCAAAACAACTGGTCAGCCAATGTTCCTCCATCCAGTCCTAGGGATTCCCTTGATAGGCCACAGAGATTATAAGAGAGAACCCTCTCAAGTATCTGCTCTTCCCAATTGCAAAGCAGTGCATAAAAGAGGGAAATAAGTTTGGTAGTCTGGTTTTCTTCTTCCACACGCACCTTGGTATTGTTTGTAAGCAGTTGAGCCAGATTAGTTACATGAGAAAACACATCCTGGTCATTATTTTCCATGAACATCTTGAAATAGGTTAAACTGGAGCTGGACGTGAACTTGATTTCTGAAACTAGCACAGTAAACTGGAATCCAGTACAAAACTTACATGGGTAGATTTGACCTTGTGAAGATGATTGTATAAACTTATAAATTGAATTTCTTGTCTGTAGTTTTTCAGTAGTTCTGTTCCACTCCAGTGTGAGGAAGAGATTGACAAGGCTGGTGCTTCCTCTTTGTCTCTTACCTATTCTCCTGTTTAGTCTGGTGCCCTCCAGGTGTTTTGGATTGGAACTCCCATTAGCCCCAGCCACAATGACAAGCGGACAGGGATGATGGGAGGTTAAAGTCTAAAACATCTGGAGAACACCATGGCAGGAAAGGGTGCTTGGTAATAATGGCTGTATTTGTTCCAGACTATTGTGAGCCTACCTCCTAAGCAATAGGAAACAGAAATAATTTGCTAGAAGTAAGCAATCTGCCAGATAATGACTGTACCTACCAGAGATGTAACATGGTGACGAAGTGATGCAATGAGTGTAAAGCCCCATACAGGGGTGCTTGTCACAAGATTGGTCACCCCATTAACCTCAGTTTGTCTGATCATTTTCTGTATATTTGGCGGGTGGGGGTTCCAGCATTTGCTCCTACTTTAGAATTGCACTTTAGTTCTTGGTTAGCCTTACGTCAAAGGGAGAGAATTTGAGAACTTGAGGAATGATTATGCTTTGTGTTTGATAGTTGGAATTGAAGCATTGCTCTTACAAGTCATTAGTGCTTATTTTTTCATTCTTCTTTGGGTTTCCACGACTGAGTGGAAGAAGTAATGAAAGCAGCTTATTCCCCCAGCAACATTTTACAGTGCAATCCTATGTCACTCTAGTTGGTAGAAATAAGTCTGATTGAGTTCTCTGGGATTTATTCCTAGGTAAGCGTGTATAGAATTGCAACCTATGTTGCTTAAAGCTTAATTATGTTTCTTACACACAGGAAGAACTGAAGATGCTTTTGTTTTAATGCTGGTTTCATACTACAGTTTTACACTTTGGTTTGCTTTGTTGTTGTTGTTTATTTAACTTGAACCTTTTTTTTCTTTTTTTTTCTTTTTCTTTTTTGCTCAAGAATGCCCCCAAGATAGCTAGAGACATGAAATAATTTAAAGACATATACATTGAAACAAAATTAGAATTCCTACCAAATCTTAAACCGTTTTAAGACAGATTTAATAGCACGGGGTGGGCATAATTTAACTTTACATGAGCTGCTTTCTTCAGCTTAGAATCCTTTGCTGAAATCCAGTTGGAGCCAGAGGCAAAATATTTGGGGGGGGGCAAATACACAAAGAGCAAAGATACAGGGTCCCACTAAGCAATGTGCTTAGCCCAGGAATTGATGATCAGTATTGGAACTGGCCCAGAAACTTAGAGGTGCCCTTTCATTATGTACCCCTATTCTTGCTTCCTGAGATCAGACTTTCAGTGTTGTCAAATTCCAGTCACAGGAGTATAGAGATACACAATCTTGTTGGCTGTTCCCTAAGTATGGGACTCACTTGCCATAATCTAATGCCGGAGTAACTTTTGGAAATGACTGAGCCTGTTATGTTAGGCTTCTGGTAACTAGAACAAAATCCATTAACCCAGCAAAATATCACAAAAACCCAGCAAATATCATTTTTAACAGTGTTTCTCATAGGGCAGTAAGCTACTTCTATGGAGAGGCAGTGGAAACAACGGATTGGGGGAGGGGGGGCAGAGTCTGTGCTGAGACATGAAACCAGAGCTGTAGTCTGCTACGGGTGTCCTGCCTGCAAGCACCATGATCAATCACTATTTTTCACGCTGAACCACCCCACTAGTGTTGAGTTCCCTCCTCCTCCCCAACATGACCCCTCTCTATGTCAGTGTATTCTCTTCCACCATCCCTGCATTACCATCAGTGAAGTTTCTACACTGTCTCCCACTTTATACTTCTTCCCTTTGCTTTTGCCCTCAGATCCCAAGACTCTGTTAATGGTATTTGTTTTCATTTTTAAGCCTCCTCAAGTCCAATGGGTATAAATGAATAAATCATTATCAAGATCAACTGTTCCCCAGCTCTCATTGTTTTCATAAAATTCTATATGACCATTTTCCCCTTCATAAATCTTGCTTAGGGAAGGAGAGGGGAGTTTAGGAATACTTGGCTTGTAGCCTTTTTTTATGCTGTGTTGGTTATATTATGGTTAGATGTAGAGTCAGCGAAGCCAGTGTGGCATAGTAGTTTGAGTGTTGGACTACAGTTCTGAAGACCAGGGTTTGAATCCTCACATAGCCATAAAGTCTACTGGGCAACCTTAGGCAAGTCACACTCTCTCAGCCCCAGAGGAAGGCAATGACAAACTTCCTCTGAACAAACCTTGCCAAGAAAACTCCCTGATATGATTGCCTTGGAATCGCCATAAGTCAAATAACTTGAAGGTACACAACAGCAATAAATACAACCACATACTTGTCTATATGCAAATTGTTTCACAGTTTAGTAGTGTTTATATGCAAAGTGTTAAGCTATACACTGAATACTGTCCTTCCTTAAGCATGTTATTCTTAACCTGTCTTTGTTTTAACTGGCTTATTTGGGCAAGTAGAGAGAGTTTAATGAAATAGTTAAGAGAGATGTTAACCAGATCAAGAAAACTCTGATTTCGCTACATTATTGCAGGCTGTGTGACTGACTCTTTCAGATCTTTTGTAATGCAGGAAGATGACTTTAGAACAAATCTCTCTGACTGCTTTGAAATGCAACTTCAGTTCTGTCAAGTTGACAACTTGGAGCTGAAGCCTAACTCATAAGCTTTCTCTTCAAGCTTTCTACTGAACTTCCAACTATATTGAGTTTGGAGTGCATTCCCTCCCACTCCACAATGAAACCATCAAGGTGCAAAATAGATTACCAAAGGCTTAAGGCCTGGTAATATTGTACAGTCAGACCCCCTTAGCCATGGAACCAATATCCGTGGTTTCAGTTATCTGCGGGACACAAAACAGCTTACCTATCATAGAGTCTTCCTAGAAAATGCCTAGAGAGGACATTTTCTAGGTCCTCCAAGGCAACTCTATGGTATTTGTAACTGGAAGTCCATTATTTCAGTGGCATTTGCTGTTATCCTCGGTTTCCGGTATCCACGGTAAGTCCAGGAACCAAGCCTCCCATGAATATGGAGGTCCAACTGTATTAGAATGTTAGGATACCTATTTTAGGCAGTTTTATGGATTGCATGTGGATGATTTCTATTAGACAAATGCCTGATACAAATAAAATCTGATTTGAGTATTATTGCAATTTGTTTCTGGACACTTTTTCTCTTTACAAAAGAAACTGTAAATACCTGAATAGGTACAAGTACAGTTAAAACTAACTTTTAAAAATAAAATACTGGTCCCAAAGTGCTTCTGTTACCAGCAGTAGTTTTATGAATTACCACTTAATGTAATTTTGATCAATACTTCCTGCTTTTAATTTCCCCCTGAATTTGATGTCTATAACTGCATGTGCAGTCATGTGGGTTGTATGGGTATATACAGCTGAAATGTTAAAACTCCTAGTTCATGCATCTGATGAAGTGAGCTGGCATCCATAAAATGTGTGCTATAAGTTAATATTGTTACTTTTTCAGGTACCACAGACCTCAGTTTTGCTACTATCTCCCTAAAAAAAAAAGTTATATAGTGTGATACTAGTTCATGTCACAGATAGGGGACACCAAAAATAATATAGATAGCACAAGAAAAAAAAAACCTTAAGAGTAATGAACTAGATAAGCAGTGCTGAAGTATATTAAATGTTAGATTGTGCATAATGATTCAAAGTTCCACTTGCAAAAAATATTGTCAAAATCTTTTAATGTTTTCCTTTAGTGGAAATTGCCACTTTCACAAGTGTTATGTCTGATAAGTGACTTCTGTTCAGTCATGATATGCAAATTCAGTATTTGTATCTTATGCAAAACTAAACACCAGGTAAATGGACTCTAAGTGATTCAGGGAAGATACCAGGGTATCCCTTTTCTTGATAGACTCTGTATATGTGGGGCACCTAATGTTGAAGATCTTGCACATTATTTGCTGCATTGTCAATTATATAGTGGTATTAGAGAGCAATATCTAGCTCTCATCCTCAGAAATTTGAGGGAAAGGGATGATGAAAGCAAGCTGTCTCTGCTATTGCAAGGAGTAGAGCCTTTTATAACTCTTAGGGTTGCCTTGTTTGCAGTGAAAGCAGCTATTTTACGGAAGCAAGAAGTAGAAAAGGGCCTAAAATAGACTTTTGTACAAATTACAAGACGGGTGTAACCAGATCCAAATATTTTACATTTTATAGAGATTTTTTCTTTTTTATGTAAGTTTTAAAGTTTTATGTAAATTTTAAACTATGTGTGTGTGTATTCTTTTTATTGTGTGTGTGTGTTTGTGTGTATATGTATATGTATACATTTATTTTATTTTCATTTGAAATGGTCTGGAGACTTATTCAATAAAGATGTACTTTACTGTACTAAACACCAGGTATGTTCAGATCTAATGGCCAGTTAGAATTCTTTCTTATAACGAAGTGTGATAAATGTGCTGATACACCTGGCTTGATCGTTCTCATTTGGATCATTGTACAAGCAAGAATGTCTGACCAAACTATAGACCTTCTTTTTGTGGCCTGTGCATTGAGATGTGTTTCTCCCCAAAAGCTAGAATTATAAGTTGCTTATAGGTCAAGGTCGCCCCCAAACCCTAGCTTATTGTTATGTGTGAACCAGGCTAGTAGCTCTGTTCACCCAATTGAATCATGAATAAATTAAACAAAACCTTCTCACTTCCTCCCCTGTTGTGTGTGTGTGTTCCCAGTTTTCTGTGTATGTAGGCCATAATTTGCTGAGATGACTGAATTATCAACTTTGGGAAATGAGAGTTAGAAATCATAGCTGTTGTATTTCTTCTTCTTTTGTAAAAACACTAATTGGTTTTCCTTGGGTTTTTTCCAGGCTGTGAGGCCATGTTCTGAAAGAGTTTCTTTCTGACGTTTCACCTGCATCTGTGGCTGGCATCAGGTGAAACGTCAGAAACTCTTCCACAACACGGCCTCACAGACCAGAAAAAACCCCAAGGAAAATCTATGGATGCTGGCCGTGAAAGCCTTCGACTTCACACTAATTGGTTTGCTGTTTTGGATATCATAGTGGGCTATGACTAAAAAAACCCTGGGATGTAGGATTATGGTTAGTGCTAAAATAGGTAACTGAGAAACTCTGTATGAGTAGAGCAGAGAAAAGGGGATGAGGAAGTGCATGCTCATCTGAATTGAGCCAATGTGTATTTCCAAAATTGATTGTGAAATTCTAGTTGTGTTGTAGTTGCAGTTTTCATATAATATTACCATCTCTGTTAACATTGGTATATGTATAATACTTGCACATTTGTGGATTTTATTTCATTTTGAACTATGTAGGTGTTTCAATAAAAGTTATAAATGGGATACTTTATGTAAACCCTACATGTGATGTATTTTTTCCTTTAATTTAATAATACTCAATTATGCTATTTAAATAAGGCAGTAGTGTTTGGTTATTAAACTGCAAAGGTTACTTCAGTTTATTTCCCTTCTCTAAACCAAGAAGTTCCAAGTACACTTTTTGTTTAAAAGTATTAATTTTTAAAAGCCTTTTACCATAGTGGATGCAGAATAATCCATCTATCTTCATTAAGGCATATGGCCTTGAAATTTGTGGTTTTGCTACTTGTGGGGTTGCAGATGCATGCCTTCGCTTGTCAAGATAAATGTATTATTCTGTAGCTGTCTCCCCTCCTAGTGTGGCTTTTCAGGTTGCATGGTAGACCTGACCAAAGCAAGCAAATTCTCCAAGGATGAAAAAAGAAAATGTACATACTCCTAGGAATCTCTTTTCCAGAGCTAAAATTGACATTTTTATAAATAATTTCCATGTAACAAACCTCAAACTCACAATCACAGCAATTCAGTGATATGCATTTGGCATGAGTCAGTTTCTGTTCTTAGTGCTTTTCATTGGAAATGGCATAAAAAGTATGATTTCTCTGAATTTTTTATGCTGTGGGCTTACAAGGGACCAAAGATGTTCTTCAGTTGTGATTGTCAGAGTGTGCATGGCAGCATAAATAACAAAGTGGTCATAAACCTCAGCTGCACTTTGAGGGTCATGTGTTCCACTTAATTTTTAAAGAATCTAGAAACCAACTAAGCAGTTGATAACAGGTCAGTTGCAGGTGATAAAAGAGATTTTAGATGGGACATTACTTCTCCTTCCACACCTGGCATAGCTACGTTATATCCTTTGCATAGCATTTCTTATGCCCAGGTTTGTTTCTTCATAAACATATGGCGTGAACAATAGCTGGATGCTTGAATTCCAAATCAATATAATGCATTTTTTAAAGATAGGTTCCATATGCCATAGGATTTGGGGAGCAGGGGGAGGGGTTGACGTGAAAGTATTAATGGCAGATAGAGCTTCATTTCTGAGTTACAGAGCTTAATTAACTGATTGCAGCACCTCTTTAGATATTATATTAGGAATATGTTTTCCCCCAGTGTTACACTGTGTGTAGATATTTAGAAAGTAACAATCCTGAATTATACAGACCTGCATAAAAGCTGTAACACTCCTGGAAAGATACCAAATTTAAACAGACATACACCAGTATGTTAAAGAATGAGTTTGACTGAGAACAGTAGTTGAAAATTCTTCGTGGTTTCTGTGCTACACACAAATAGGTTTCACGCCTGTGCAAAGACCTCATTTGGAATGTTCTGTAGCTGACTAGCTTGGTGGGAACCCCTCCCCTTCGCTATCTGCCACACATACCCTAGCCTGGAAAGCTACGGTACTTTCCCCTCAGTTTCTCTTCTGCCGGTACAGTGATTTCTCTCAGGTGTTTTGTTGTTGAGTAGATTCCTCTCTCTCTCTCTCTCTCTCTCCCCTCCCCTCCCCTCCCCTCCCCCCCTTTTTTTTGGCCTCTTCCTCTCTTTTCAAGCTTTGTGTCTCTTTGCAGGTGACACATTGTACAACAGTGCTCCATTTGCCAGGGGTTTCACTGCAAGAATTGGGCTTCCAGGCTCAAGTTGTATTTGTAG
Source organism: Gambelia wislizenii (assembly GCA_030847615.1). NCBI lineage: Eukaryota > Metazoa > Chordata > Lepidosauria > Squamata > Crotaphytidae > Gambelia > Gambelia wislizenii. Next base: position 290,200,790 of record JAUMIR010000001.1, on the reverse strand, counting down.
GAAAAATCCGTGTTAAGTAGCCGATCAAGCAGCATCCAACAAGCTCCTCTTCTCTACCTCATTGACCATATCGAAGCTATGGAAACAAATCCACCAGAAATTGAAGGCATCTTCAATATCAGCATCCTTTGATTTGATGCGGCCGTCTTAGGTACCAGCAACAGCTTCGATAATGCTTCCAACTACTGTTGTTCCTGTTTTGCCAGTTCTTTCCCCACATGCTACCTAGTAGGGCATTCAGTACTGATGGCCTCATCTTCTACTCACCATTCCAAGACTTCTAAATCCACCCATGCAAAGTCTGGACATAAGAAATCACCTTCTTTGGATGGCTCAGTATCAAGGGAGCAAAGGCTAAAGGAAAAGAAAAGAAAGAAAACACAGCATAAAGAACAACTACCATTATGTACAATTATGTCAGGATCAGTCTGTGTTTCTGCCATTTTTGGTGTTCTTTTGTAACCTTGCTATTAATTGTGTTTTTATTTCTTTGTGCTTAACGAGTGTTTGTGGCAATGGTGAAAAGGGAGTATAACGGTTGCTAATGGGAATTGAGAGATAAGCAGAATCAGCTGGGGGAAAATGGGATGGATGCTGTATGGGGAAAGGAAGTTAGGGGAGGATGGATAACTAGTAGTATTGGAGTGTGCCATATTTCACAGATACTAATATGCTTTTAGTATACTGTTTGCCTTCTAAGGAGATAATCAGATGGGAACAAAAAAAGTGTTCCAGTCTCGCAATCTCCTTTCCCATCCCTCTCTTGCCCCTGTCCCAGAACAATTACAAAAAGTTTCAGACCTACCTTTAGCAGCATCGCAGGGCAGCCCAGGAATAAACAGAGCTCTGATGGAGCTCCTTTCACTTCCTGGATTAAAATCCTGGCTGTTCTCATGAGAAGGTGAGAGCATGCGAAATTCAAACTTAAAAGAAAAAAGTTACACCAAGCACCTAAACACACTTAAAACTTTACAAGTAACCCAGGGAGGGTACAAAAAAGTGTGTCATTTACCTGGATGTCCCGATCTCACCAGGACGTGTTCTGGCACGGACCTCCCATTGACAATGGGATCACACCAGCGAAACAGGCACCTTTTCACTCGCTGTCAATTCTGTGACAGAAATGGAATGAGGGATCCATTGATGGCTTATCCCATCAATAAAAAGCAGCACCAGTGTAACAACAGCTGAACGGGAGCATTACGAGAGGGCAACAACGTCATGTGAAAGGGAAGCCCTTTAGCAATCTCTTGGCATCATTATAATGATATATTTAGAGCATCTGATAATCTCCTAAATTTCAGTTCTGAGCATCAACCCTGTATGATGTGCTTTCTGGATTTCTTTGCCAATAAAGTTTTCTGCTTAACTCTGAAACACCTGGCCACTGCATCTGGGAATGCAAGTACATGACACATTACCAACACCCTTGAGCTTAATACCGACAGTTGGGGTTGGTTCTACACTATCCCTTGCTGCAAGGTCTGATCCCTCATTGATACCAAATGTGCTGGAGATTCAGTAGGAGGTGGAACCTTCCAGGGAGCATTGTGTACAAACTTCCACTGAGAACAACTGCTGCCATATCCAGAGCTCTGCCTTCTCCAACTCTGATCACGCCACCTGCTTCAACTACTTTGATTATGTCAGCTGTCCATACTGAGCCAATTTCTACTGTGCTGCCCTGCTTGTTACTACTTGCTGCACCTGCAGTCCTCTTGGCTACCACCATGGTTGTATTGGTCACTAGTGCTTCAGCATCCACCATGCCTGTATTAGTTACCATGACAGCCACATCTGTTCCACTCCAGCAGAGGACCCTCGCCGTTATAGTGGCCAACATGCAGGCCTTCAGATCAGCCTACCAGTGCTTCCTCTGGGAGAAAATGCTGTCATTTGTACCTTACCTTCTGGATAAGCAGAAGAACACAGCTCCTGATTTCCAGCAAGAAGCACATGTCTTAGCAGCACAGTAGATACAGTCTCCCTGTCACTCAGTTGACTGTGTTGCTTAGGTGATGTTAGGAGCAGTGGCCCTGCATCGGTATGCATGGCTGCATTCCCCAGGATTGACAAAGAACACACATTGGCAAATTGAAGACTTGCTGTTTGATGGGAAACGCCTCCAATTCTAAAACCAATAAAGCAGTGGAACTTCTCTCCAAGACCAGGGTGAAAGCCAGGAATATGGGGTTTGGTAAGCAGCAGCAACATCAGCAGCCATACCATTCTTCCTGGAGGCATCCATCCTCATCATCCTTCATCGAAGTCTCAGTCTCACCTGTGTCAAACCTCATCTCAGCTTTCATTTTCTTACCACTGTCCTTTCCAACAGTAACGTTTCCAGTCTTCCTCTAAAAAGGGGGATTGGTTCTTCAATGTCTCAATTTTGACTCCAGCTACAGGACATCAGCACATCCCATGTTAAATTTCTCAGGCCCTTTTCCATCTTGGGCCCCAAAATTATGCCACCATTTCAACACTCGGCAGAACATCATCACAGACTCTTGAGTTCTAGCCATAATTTGTCTGGTTATGCCATAGAATTCTCAAGTATTCCTCCAGTTGGTGTATTTTGTGCTACTCCTCCCTTGAGAGTTCTGAGAGACGAGATTACTATTCTGCTGTAAAAGGATGCCGTGGAAAAGATTCCAGGTTGATACAAAAGAAGTGGCTTCTTTTCCTTGCATTTCACAGTCCTGAAGAGAGATAGTGGCTTTCATCCTATACTAGACCTTCACAGTGTCAAGCAATATATTTGGCCTTGGAAGTCCAAAATGGTGACTGCATTCCATCCTGCAGTTCCTCCTCAAGGGGGAATGGTTTGCATCCATAGATCTCAGCAATGTGCATTTCCACATCAGGGCAAGGCCTCAACACCACAAGTTCCTTTCATTGCCATTGGAAAGGACCTGTACTGATACAAGGTCTTCCCCTTCGGGCTCTCTACACTGCCAAGGGTCTTCACCAAATGCATGAAAGAAGTAGTTTCCTTGCTCAGAACCTGAGGGGGTCCAGATTTATACATACTGGGACAATTGGTTGCTGGTGGTATCCTGCAAGACCAAACTTTATCAAGACATTCATTGGACTCTGTCACTTCTGCAAGACCTAGGCCTCAGTGTCAACTGCAAAAAGTCTATTCTAGAACCAGCAAGAATCCTAGACTTTATAGAAGCCACATTGGATACTGCCAGGGGAAGAACTTTTCTCCCACTAGACAGAGCACACCACTGAGAAACAGATTGAATACCATACTAGAGCATTTGCAGAGTTCAGCGCTTACCATACAGTCACTCTTGGGCCTTATGGTTACAATGACAGCAATTACTTTCCTAGCTTGCCTCAGGTTTCAAACCCTTCAGCTGGTTCCTAAGGCCCTTCACCCATCTGCTGGGATCATCAGTGCAAGAGGTTGCTTCTGCTACCTCATGTACACCCCTCCTCTGGTGGACAAGTGTCCCAAACCTGCAATCTGGGATGCAATTCCAACCTCTGGATCCATCCTGTGTGGCCACCACCCCTGATAGGATGGGGTGTACATTGTGCAAGTATGACAGATCAAGGCCATTGGTCAGTACAAGAGTCCCGTCTCCATGTTAGTGCCCTGGAACTTCTTTCTGTTATCAAAGCCTTTTGTGCTTTCAAATGACAGTTGCAAAGGAAGGCAGTGCACATCACTTCAGACACCACCACTTGTGTTTGCTATATAAACAAACAAGGTGGCACTCATTCTTTGGTTCTTCTAAATCTCACTGTGATGTTCTGAAATTGGTGCACCAGCAGGCACATTCATCCTATAACCATCCAGCTAGCAGGGACAGAAAACATGTTGGCAGATGCACTCAGAGCTCTGTTTCGCACTACTGCTCCACTTGTCAAGGGGTTGCCACATCAGGCTGCTGATTTCCCTGGATCTTCTGTTTCACCCCCGCAGATGAGGTCTCCATCCAGACATCAAGACATTGAGATTAACAATGTAGAAGATAACCCCATGACTTTGCCAAGATTGGTGATAGTTCTCGCAGCCTCTAGGAAGGCATCTTATCAGACGATCATACTGTTATAAATGGAGACAGTTTTGTTGCTTTGCATTGTCTAGATCGGAACAGTATATTTCCATGACAATATCTATGGTTTTGCAATTCCTGTTGCATCTATGGGAGCAGGGACTTGCATTTTCTTTATTAAAGGTGTTCTTAGCTGCAATTGGAGCTCACTAACCAGCATCTCCATTGTCTGCCATTCTGTTTTCAGATCCTACCATAAAGAGGTTCCTTAAGGGCTTGTAACATTTTTATCCACCAGTCAAGGCTCCAACATCAATGCAGTTACTGTTGTTGGTTTGTCGCAGCTGATGAGCAGGCCTTTCAAACCTCTTACTTCTGTAGATGATTATCTGCTCACACTAAAGGTGGTCTTTCTAATGGTGATCACATTTGATAGACGGTCAAGTGAAATCACAGTGCTTAGATGTGATGAACCTTTTTTCTCTCTCCATAATGACGAAAGTTGTTCTTTGTCTTGATGTTACCTGCTTGCCCAAGGTAGTCTCTCAGTTCCACCCGAGTCAGGATATCGTACCACTTACCTTCTATCCACAATCATCATCACCATTCAAAAAGTTGCTCCATGTTCAGTGGGCGGTGGCCTTCTGTGTACAGCATACATCTGCCTTCCATTCTGTTAATAGGTTATTTATCTGTTATGACAGTCCCAAACAGAGACAACCAGTAACTTCTCAATGGCTGTCGAAGAGGATGGTAGAGGCTATAAGAACTTGCCAAGCGGACTATCCTTAAATAGACTTAGAGCAATGGCTTCCTCTCCAGCCCCCCTCCAAGGTGTTTCTCTGCCATATCTTTGCAAAACTGCCATGTGATCACAGCCGTCCACATTTATACCGCATTATAGACTTGATTGTAGAGCCAGAGCTGATGCCTGATTTGGATGTACTGTTTCCTCTATTCTTCAGTAACCTGACCGGCCATCCTTTGGTACGCTTTACAGTCACCCGTTTGTTTTATAAGGCACAGAGACCACAAAGAAGGAGGACAGGTTGCTTACCTGTAACTGCAGTTCTTCGAGTGGTTATCTGTGCCCTCACAAAAGCCTGTCCTATCTCCCCTCTTTCAGGTCCCTGTAAATTTCACGACAGACTTTGAAACTTAGATGAAGGTAGCTTGGCAGGCTAGGATATGTGCAGTAGATGGGGAGGGAGAGGAGTTCCTACCAAGTTATTCAGCTCTAGAACATTCCGAATAAGGTCTCTGTGCAGGCACGAACCCCATTTGTGTGAGGGCCCAGACAACCATTCAGAGAACCACAGTTACAGATAAGCAAACTGTTCATATGGAATGTGGTTGTTTGTTCATTCAGTGATGTTTTTAAAAGCAAATACAGATGTGTGTGTGTGTGTGTGTGTGTGTGTGTGTATATATATATATATATATGCATGCAGTTTTTATTTTGTATTGGCAGCTTCCAAATAGTTAATATCTATTTCCAGGCACTGCAATTATTAAAGCATCTATGGTTTTGAATTCCATGCATCCCATAAACTAATTATATATGCAAGGTCAGCATGAATACACATTTTCAGAAAAATATAAGGTTATATAAATGTGTCTTTTGCTTGGCTGTTATATCACAGTTTGTTGATCTGGAGTATAATGTGTACAATTCACAAATTTGTCTGATAACAGAAAGTGGTGTGTGATTGTGTTTATTTTACTAACCAGTATATTCACAGCAATCACTTCCAAATATCTCTCCAGTAAAGATGTGTTAATTACAAAACAGACAAGGTCTTCTATTATATTAAAGCTACTAACAAGAAGACAGCAGGAATCACACATGTAAATAGCATCATCAACCCCTATTTTAGTCCTCTGTTTTGATCTGTGAGTTGCGCATAGACCAAAGGTGCTATTAAAGACTCACTGTATGAAATAGGCAGCATTATATGAACAAAATTTATTCAACAAGAAAACAGACCTTTAACATGAATTTAACAAGCCTGAGAAATTATAAACTATCATATGCTGCAGATTCATGCAGTGATAATAAACAAAAAAAGAAAGTAAGAGGTTTCCTTAAGCCAGCCAAACCGCTAATGGTTTTGTTATAAACTGTCTAATGCTGAAGTGACCTCTCCAGAGTCTCAAGGCACTTATACTAGGCAGAATTAAACCGTCCAGTTAGTGAAAAGAATGGCACTATGGTATAGCATGTAATAATTTTTAAAAAGCCACCTTAATCTTTATACTAAAAAACAATAACACAACCACCTTGTAGTGTCATACCCTTTTGCTGGGAGTGGAGATTCAGCGAGAAACCTTCAGGCTGCATTTTAAAGCATTTGCAAATCAACATAATCAAAGAAAGCAGAGAGGTCTAAAAACACACAACTGTTTGCAAAAATCGATGCAACATTTTTTTTTTCTCTTCAGTTGATCCTTGTGAGATCTGCCCTTCGGTGGAAGTGTGAGCAAAGTTTTCACTTCTAAATATAAGGTTACTACAATGCTTTCATTGCATCACACAGAGCTTCAAAGTACAAAAATCTGAAGAGGACTTGAGCTACTACATCTAACCAAGAGCTCACCAGGGCTTTATCCTTGAATCTTACCGTAGCATAATTAACACCTCCTTCATCCATTGCTCATTAGTACACTGGACATTAATGAGCCTATTTATTTTGATACGATTCTCTAAAGAAGGAACTCGTTTGTTCTTGCTGAGCAAAAAAAAAAAGCAATTATAAGATTGCACAGAAATCAAAATGTAGGGTGTGTTACTGCATTTATGCTTTTTATTGCATCCCAGAGCTAATTTTAGGTTGCAGGTTGTTGAGCATGTTAGTTTTCCTTAAGACAGTTGCTATAGTGATCGCAGTGAATTCCTTTAATCTTGATGTGGTTAAAATATTCTTTTTCATTTGGTTGTAACAATGCTAAGTAGAAGCAAAATGTCATTGCAGTTGTATTTTTGCCCAGGTTTTGTCCACTTGGTAAAAATTTAGTATTCCTTAATTGATAATAGAGTGCAGTTATGAGTTTAATAAGACCTTTGCATCTGTTGCAGTCCACAGGCATAAAAGCCAGGATGGTTTCCTCCTCTAGAGATGTATCTGAGTATTGATTGAAAGCACAGTGAAATAAGCAAGTCCACTAGTACTAATATTTAGAGGTATAAAACTTAATCCCTTACTCCATACAAGTAGAAACAGGCAAACTATTTGAAACTTGGATACAGCAAGGCTGTTATAAAAGCAGAAGAGAGAGAGATGGTTGGTGGCATTTTCCCGTAAAAATCACTAAAACATGACCTTGTAAAAATGGGCCATTATAGTCATAGCAGAGTTGCAAACTCTGATGCTTGGCTGTTTATTTAGTATGTTTTGCAGTTAGCTGTCATGGAAAGTGCATATGGAGCTCAGCTTTGAGTAAAATCAGTTTTGTTAGAAAATACCATTGCAGTCTTGGATGGCTTCCATGTTTTCTAGTGGAGCAGTCAGTTAGAATCCATTCTAGGAGTATAAGTGTTAGTATTCTAAAACATGAAGCACCTTGTAAATCTGATAGACTGCCAAATAATTGTATCTTTCCCCTCAGAGTGAATGCTTTATTTGTGTCATTTCCTATGAAGTAAACCTCTAGAGAACTACAGTGTAGAATATTGAGTTTTGGTTTTGCTTACTTTTTATTTGCACTCCCTCCTTGCTGTTGTGGTTGGGCATTTGCAGGTGTTCATAGATGAGATCATCTGGTTCAAATACTGTTGCAAGAGCTTGGGAAATGAATAGTAACCTGTGTTAGACAGAAATACTACATTTAAATTTTAAAAGTAAAAAAAATGGGATTGATCTCTAAAATACAATGCTTTCTTAGCTACTATAACTCTTTTCACGCAATTGCCCTGGTGCAGAGAGGAATCTATGCATGGAAACTTCTTTCTGCATAGTGATTATGCTTAATTGGAGAAGAGAAGATTGAGAGGCAATAGAATCGCCATGTTCAAATAGTTACAGAGCCATCACATGGAAGATGGAGTGAGCTTGTTAGTTCCTGCTTCAAAGGGTAGGATTTGAGCCAATGGATTCTAATTACAAGAAAGGAGATTCTGACTGAGTATTGGGAACTTCCTGATGGTAGAAGCTTTTTGATGGTAGAGCAAGCTACCTTGGAAAATGGTGGCTTTTCCTTTGTTGGAGACTTTAAAGAGTGGTTGTATGATCCACCTCTATCAGGGATGCTTTCACTGTGGATATCCTCCACTAGCAGAAAGTTGAACTAGATGACCCTCGAGGTCCTTTCCAACTTCATAGTTGTGTGATTCTGGAGAATTATTGCAAGGCAGTTCACACAAGGGTGAGAGTTATTTAGAAAAATGAAACCCTGAACTTTTAGCAGGGAGGTGTATTGCTGGTATGTGTGCAGTGTCAGCTGGGGACTGATATGGGCATAAACAGTGGCTAATTTGATTCATCTGATTTGCTGAACATTAGAATGTGTATATGATGTATATCGTACCTTAAGAAAATCCATACATTATTTGTAGCTGTGTTTACTCATGATTGTGTCCTAAATAGAAAGAATGACTTAGATTGCATACTGTGCCAGTAAAGCTTATACTTAAGACATGTATTACACCTCTGTGCTGTCATGTAGACATAAAAAACATCTAAGCACCTGAAAGTTTTTCCAACTTCTTTTCTAGACAACAGACATTTAAACTCTAGTCTGCAGCAATTAGGTATCATCTAAAGAACAGAGGCAAAAACCTTCTGTGTTTGGAGGAACTGAATCGAGATATTCTTTTACTTTGCTGACCTTTGGATTTCTCTTTGACCCCACTCACTTGAGTCCTATGAAGCCTAGTTGGTGCTTCTAACTCTGTCTCATTGATCTTCTTTCATTGAGCCCTGGATGCCTCCCTTCGCCTGTACTCTTAACACTTGCCTGGCCTCAGTGTTTGATTAAAATGCTGTTGCTACAGCATAAAACACTTTCATGTAAGAAGATCTAGAATAACAGTAGATAGTTCCTCCTGTGGCCATTGCACACATATCTGTTTAACTTGTCATTGACGTTTCCTCAGTAGAGATGAGTCGCCACAGTGGTTGTGTATTGGAATTGTTCCATAAGGAAGTTTCACATTCCTCTTCAAAGTACTTTACACATTTTTTGGTAAACTTAACCAACCTGATGGTCACTGTTGTTACCACTGTAGCATGTGTAGGGAGCTGAGAGATAGTGGCTTGCATGAGAACTTGTAGCGAATTGTCAGTGAGGAGGTATGAACTGGAGCACTAGTTCTCTTTTTTAAAATAGAAAATAGATGTGTTCTAAGAAGACCAATCTGAAAGATTTAAGGGCTAACCTGAGAAGAAATGGATTTGTTTATACACAAGTATGTGCCTGGCATTGTAAGCTTTAGTGTATGTTTTGCCACTAATGAAGACTTTGCAGAATGTGTTTTGTAGTCATAATCTGAAGGCTCCTTAGACAATATGAGGGCAGAGTATTTAAGTCTACAGATTGAGTTCCGTAGGAATTAACAAAAACAAGAAACAAACTTCTGAAAGTTGCCATCTATATAGTTACTGCCATAAATGACCTTGATTTTTTGTTCCACTCCCTTTTTGTTCTGTTCTGCTCCTAGCCACGACACTGACAAGGTCGTCATAATCCATCCGACAGTTTATAGCCTCTTCCCTAGTTGCAGGGAGTAAAAAGCATCTGACTAGAAGGGAATACATGGGGCAAGTTCCTTGCTGACTATAATTTTGTTGTCATTTCAAGTATTCCAGTGGTATAATTGATGTGACAGGACTGGGCTTTAAACATAGTCCCTTAGCTTGTGCTCACTTTCAGTTTTAGCCTCCCTGTCATTCAATTTGACTAGGTAAGATATAGGTGACAAACATGTTTTTAAAGTTACGTAGCATGTGTGTGTATATATGTAAACTTAGCCATCAGAAGTGTATAAAACTTAATTTATGTTCTCTCAGCTCTTTGAAAAATGTAGTAATTGGTGTTGCTTTCTTTACAATATTAGACTGAGTTGGTGTGCTGATGACAGAGACAGCAGGCGGTTATCCTTTATTAATATTATAATTAAATAATTTTCTGGAAAAAGGCCAAAACCAGATGTGAGTTGATCGTGACTTCTCCACTGTTACTTGGTGTAATCACTTGCATTTTCTATGAAGAATTGACTTTGGCATCTTGTTTTTACAGGTTGTTATTGATGCCTTCAGATTGATCAATGCTAATATGATGGTCTTGGGACATGAACCAAGACAAACAACTTCAAATCTGGGTCACTTAAACAAGCCATCTATTCAGGTAAATTCAGTACTTAGTGTGTTCACTTTGATGTATGTAGTTTCTTTGCATTCATTCTCTCACATACAGGCACACACTTTTTTTTTTGCTATGTGCATTTTAAAGTTAATACCATAAACTATTATAAAATAAAGAGACCCCTGGCAGCCTAGAGAGGCAATAAGCAATACTTGTAAATGGGTGCAGCAGCAATGGAAAGTTTAAAAACCCTGAGTTTATAAATGCACTAATAAAATACTGAATCTTGCTGAGAAAGATTTGTTAGAGGTTTCATGTGACATGAAGATGTTATAGTGGATGTACTGATTGTTCATCATTGCTGTACCTCTGTGTTACAAGATGTTATTATTCTAGCGGTCACATGCAGATTTTTTTCAGATGCAATATTTCAGATGCATGTTGGCTGACAGAGAGTAAAATACACCAGAGTGTTTGGTTTTAAACATTTTCTTTTTCACTGTTGCTATTAGTTTTTGTTATGGCTGCAAGATCATAGATGTAGATCCTAAATTAAGTACATGTTCTCCATAAATAGGTGTGTTCAGTTTTAGAGTTCCCCTACCTGTAGCACTGCAGTCTTGACACAAGAAAATGGGTGTCTTCAGATGTTTCCTTGCCTCCTGGGTTTTTTAGTCGTATTTTGTTAGCAGGTTATGTGCCTATAAGCTTCCTCCCATGATCCTTTTAATCATGGACGGAAGTAAACTAGGTGTTGTTGTGACTGGAAATGCAGGGGGAACCCTAGGTGCCTCATAACCTCAAGTTGGTTAGAATTCAAGGAACAAAGGACACATGAATTAAACCCATATGTACAGATTACTGGTATTTATTGTATTGGTAGTACAGTACTTGCTTGAATGGCACATTACCAAGTCCTTAAACACATTTACAAAGAGGGGAGGAAAGTGTGTGAGTATAGAATATGACTTCTACTATTTCCAAAATAAGTCCTTTGCCAGAGCTTTCAGGAATGAATTGGATGGAGCCTTAAGGCTGCAGTCCCAGTTATGATTGTGTGAGAAATCATAATCATGATTATGTGAGAAATTCTGTTTGAAATTTGATGGGAACTCTGGAGGGAGAAAATTCCATCTTGCTGAAAATTGAATGTTTCTTGTTCCAAAGTAGAGCATATGTAAAAATGACAGGTATTTTACTGTTATTTAGTACCGTATATTTTGGCGTATAAGATGACTGGGCATATAAGACGACCCCCCAATTTTCAAGTAAAATATAGAGTTTGGCATATATTTGCCTTATAAGACCACCCCCCAATTTGGCTGGCTGGCTGGCTGGGGGAGCCTTGCCAGCTGATCCTCTTTGTTTCCCAACTCACAAGGATCTCCTCATGAGTTGGGCAAGCAAACAGGTTCAGCTGGCAGGGCTCTCCCAGCCAGCCTGCCGCTACATTCTCCCCTCTCTTCCACCTTCAGTTGCTCCCCAAAGGGGGCAGAGGAGGTGGCCAAATGAACTTGGTTTGCCTCAGCCACTGCCTATTCCCTCCGTCTTCATTCCCTTTGCGAAGGGAATGAAGACGGAGGGGATGGGCGGCGTCCATGGCAAACCGCAGCATTCGCCCCTCACTGCCATCTTCCTGTCACCCTTGACTCGAAGGTGGAAGAAAGGGGCGAATATATCCAGTTTGCCTTGGCCGCTGCCCATTCCCTCCATCTTCCTTCCCTTGGGAAGGAAGACGGAGGGAATGGGCAGCCACCAAGGCAAACTGTGGCATTCGCCCCTCTCTTCCACCTTCCAGTCAAACTTGACTCAAAGGTGGAAGAAAGGGGCGAATCCAGCGGTTTGTCTCGTCCGCCCCCCCTTCCCTCCGTCTTCATTCCCTTTGCAAAGGGAATGAAGACGGAGGGAACGGGGGGGGGCGTTGCAAACCGCTGGATTCGCCCCTTTCTTCCACCTTCCAGGAAGGTGGAAGAAAGGAGCGAAAATACCCGGTTTGCCTTGTCCACCCCCCTTCCTTCCGTCTTCATTCGCTTTGCGGGGGAAGGGGTGGCGGCGGCTGCAAACTGCTGGATTTGCCCCTTCCTTCTGCCTTCCAGGAAGGTGGAAGAAAGGAGCGAACATACCTGGTTTGCCTCGGCCACCGCTCGATCTTTGGGGAACGGACACACAGGTGATCGAGCGGCGGCCACGGCAAACCGCAACGTTCGCTCCCCTCCTCTGTCTTCGGTTGCTCCACAAAGGGGGAGAAGGCAGAGGAGTAGGGAGAATGAACCAGTAAACACTTTGCCTCATCCCCCCCCCGCCCAATTTCCTGCCTCTTCGCTCCATTTGTGAAGGGAGCAAAGAGGCAGGAGATCGGACGGCGGGTGAAGCAAAGTGTATCCGGCGTATAAGACAACCCCCGATTTTGGAGGATATTTTTCAGGGTTCAAAGGTCGTCTTATACGCCGGAATATACAGTGAGAATTATGAATTAGCCTTGTACTCCCTTTCATTGGTCCTTCCATAGATGAATACTGTATCAGCTTTGATCCTACCTGCATAATGCTTACCAGGTTCCCTGTTTAACCAAGATCTGAATCCAGCATTTGAAATTGCTTAACAAATCCCAGTGAAAAAAGGCCCCGAGTTGATCTTAACTGTAGTTGTAGAAAAAAGGCCCCAAGTTGATCTTAACTGTAGGGATTGATAGTGACCCATTTGTTCCCTTTGGTTAAGTCAAACGGGTGAATGCTGCAGGGGAAGAACATGTAATTGTGCAGTAGCAGTGGAATCACCCATAGGAGATGGTTGTCTCTGGTCAGGATCCAAAGGGGCACATCTGCTGGTGGAACTGCTTCTGTAAGTGGAGTACAGAGGAAGTCATTTCCTCCTGCTTACTGCAACCCTCTGTGCACTCCAGAAATCCTCTCTGGAGGATTAAGAAACTCTCTAAAGCCATGGACACCAAGATCTGCAAGAAGGGAGGGGAAGTAAGAAGGTTCTTTTTGTACTGGCACAGCAGTGCTGACATAGTTAGATGTAGGTCTTTACATACATGAATGGTATTTGTATCGCTTTTATTTATGGGGAAAGGAGAGAGAAAAACAAGTCAACCAAATACTTTTCTGTGCCTTTTAAGACCTGATACCAAACTCTCAATTTTATAGGCAAAAGGCTTGCAGGCCAAGCTGCCACCTTAGTTTTGCAGTTGTGATGGTGGTGATGTCACTTTTTATATTCCAGTTCTCCATTATTAGATTTAGGGGTAAACAGACCTCCAAGCAGCAAGCATCTTGCTTCTTAAATGAGCATTCCCTCATGAATGATGAGTGTTTTAATATCATGCACTAATGACAATTTTGTCAAAAATATTATTTTCTTTGTAAAAGTTTAAAAGACCCAGATAGTTTCCACCTAGAAGCCTAATTATTTCTCTGAAGATTAATTACAGGACCACTAATAGCATCATATGCTGAAAACATTGCATTTCTGTTTGAAAACAGCATCATTCCAGTGTTGTGCTATAACCATAATCTCTAGCATTTGGTCTTACCTGGAGATTTCCTGTCTAGGAGCCATCAGACTTCAAAATATATGATGCTACCCTGGTTGAATGTTCACAGATTTCTCTCTAATAATCACTTAACAAAGTCTCATGCAAAAAGGAATTTTGATTTAATAGGGTTGAAGCAGATTGCTCTTGAATCAGTACAAACATAATGAGTATGGAACAACCTACTAATGTTTTTGATTGGGTTCAGGCAAGCCTGTGCTTGTATGTTTCTAGAGGATATATTAGTGGGTTGTTCAAGGCACTATGTAATGACTTCACATTGAAACCCCACAGTCTCATACTGCTTCATTATTATCTTTCTTTTTAAAAGTTAAGCAGTGCTTTGCTCTCAGACCAACCATTAACAGCATAGCTAACTTCTAAGTTGACTATATATTCCAAACACTGTCTTGACCTGCTGTATATGCGAATATTTCCTTGAAATTAACATGAATTAAGGTATGTGATTCCCTAAAAACAGCCAGAATTAGAAAAACCGGCATGCCTGCATATGGGGTGTCCTGCAGTTGGACTTTGTTGCAGTGACTACCACTGCCAAAGAGACAAGCTACTGCTTGGCTGTAAATGTTATCTACCATTTCAGCTCTGGAAATAGCTGCACATAACAAATGCTCTACCCTTCAAAACCTAGCAAACCCCAGACAAGAGTGCACGTCTCAACACATGTTGACACACATGGTCTTTCTATGTCTCCTAGACAGAAACATTTATTTAATTTTAATTTGTTCTAAGACTTCTGAGAGAGTCATTCATGTCTGAGTGCTTCTCATAGTATAAACATATAATCTCATTCGGTTTTGTTGATGAAAAAACATTTAGGGAAAAATATTTTTGCATGATTGCACCAAAATTAAAATTCTTGGCAATTTTAAGGCAGAATTGCTTTTTACAAAAATGAATTAGATGCTGTACTCCACATTATTTTTTAAAAAATTATAATTTTATCCTGTTGAACATCTATCCTTCTATCTACTACTATGTTGTTGACCCTTTCGAAATGTACACCTGAAGTTGCAGCAGTAAAGGCCAAACACAGAGCACAGGGAGATTGGCAGTATGCTTCTGAAGCTTTGGATATATGTCTTTATTAACAGATTTCTAAAACAACTTTCAGGATTTGAAATTCCTCATGAAGCAATGTACAGATGTAGGTGCCTTTTTTAAATTTGTTAAAAGTAACTCACAGTCCAAGCCCAGCATTTTGAGACTTCAACCTGACTCTTCCAGATCATTGGTAAAAATGATCAGGTAGATTTTATTTTTTCCTTTTATATGTTCTTTTCCTAGGCTTTAATTCATGGACTAAATAGACATTACTACTCCATTACTATCAACTACAGGAAGAATGAACTAGAACAGAAGGCAAGTTTTGTTTATGTTTTCACTTAGGGTCTTCTCATTAACTCTTGGGGTATTCATTTTTTTTCCACAGTATAAAAATGTAGTGCATATAGATCAGACTGATTGCTGGCATGCTGAAGTATTGTGATCTGAATTCTAATTTCTCACATTTCCCTGCCCCCATGTCATACTTTCTATGCATTAACAGAGCAAATGAACCTTAGTTTGAACTCCGTTAAAAAAAGAAAAGAAAAACTTTTTTTTTTCCTAAAGGCATCTGCATGCATAACTAACAAATGCTAAACAAGTTGGTGAAAACCAGTCTGTCTTATCTGAACAATTTAGGAACATCTTTGTTTAAATTATGACAAAAACATGCCTATTCTATTTTTGAAGCCGCATATTTCTGAAAGCTATTTTCCCTTTCTACAGTTCTGTTACAATAAACCTGATAATTTTCTTGCATTTATTTAAAAAAGGCCTGTACTCTGCTTCCTTATATAGTTCAAAGCAGCTTAAAAAATTAATGTTGTAAAAAAATCAATACAGGGACAGTTCTACTACAGTTGAGCATATAGAGCTAAGGTAATGATACAGCCTATAATTATATTCCTCCAAATGTAGACATGTGCATGATTTTAAACTGTCTTAAAGTGTTTTAACTAGTTTCAAGCTGTCTGTTTTAGCTTGTCAAATTGTTTAATACTCTTTCAGTTCATTTACATTATTCTTTCTGTTTTAAATTGTTCAAACTGGTTTTAATCTATATTACCCTGGGATCCCTGCATATAAGGCAGAATAATAAATTTTACAACAATAACATTGACAACAAAGAATTTTCCAGGACAACTCATGTAAGCAATATTGCTGTAATTTATCCTCACATTTACAGAAACATAAACAATAGCATCTAGGGCAATGATTTTATAACCTTTTTTGAGCCACAGATCCCTTTCAGAATCTGATGTAAGTGATGGATGCCTCCAAGAAAAAATGCACAAGAACAGACAAGCAAAATTTTGCATACAGTTTATTTTATTGCATTGTAAATCTAGAATTTAAAAAAAATGATGAAGACTAATCTGTCTCTTATTCTTGTTTGTTCATGTAAAAATGAAAAACACAGATTTTTTTTGAAGCAAGAGACTGTTGTGTTAGCATAGGTTCTATGTGTGATAGACTTCCAGTTTATCCAGAAACTGCTGTATTTTGATGGTTTCTTCAGTTTCTTCAGCATATCTTTTTCTCCCTCTCTTCACATTTTCTAGAATCCTTAAAGTTAACCTGAGAACATGCTGAGTTCACTGCACTAGAAATATATTTATAAATTGATAACAGTCATTGCCAAGAGTTTACTTTTTAGGATTTACAGCTATTTTCATTAACCTTTGCAGCTTTCACCGAGTGTGGTGGCATTTACTTTGTTCTCATGTCCTTCTCTGCACATTCATGATTTCATGCTCATGACTAAGAGCCTTACCACACTCCAAAGAAAAACGGCAAGGGAGCAGGAACATTCTGTTTTCCGCTCTCCTTTACCACATGATATCATCATTCTTTTGGCATTCTTTCATTCCAGGTTCCCCATGGGGAACCAAGATAAAATCGCATCTTTGTGCTAACAAGTTTTTCCAGTTAGCAAAAAGACATGGTTTTACATCAGTCCCCCATGGAAGTGGAATGAAAGACTGCCGGAAGAAGAACGATGTCATGCAATAAGGGAGTGCTGAAAATGGAATGTTCCTGCTCCCTTGCCACTTTTCTTCAGGGTGAAGAAAGTAAGGCCTCTGTAATTTTGATACCATTATGTGTAGGAACCTGAAAAGTGTAGCAGAAGGCTTGAGACTACATGAGTTTTTAAACATAGCGCTTTATCAGGTGTTTACAAATTCCTTTGAGAGAGTGGATTTAAGTTTCACAATTAATTTATAGAGCAAACCATTTTTGTCTCATCAGACAGTCTCAAAAGGTTTGGGTCCTCAGAATATGGATTCGTGAAACCGAAAAGTCATTGTAGTAGCTCCAGTATAAATCAGAGTTAACAGGAGTACTCTGAATAGTTTCTACCAGCAAATATTTTCCTGTTACTACAACTCCCAATAGATAAAAATGTACCTGATTTCTCATCTGTCCTACTAATGACTTGTACAATTCAGCTCCTGTTGCATAACTGAGTTTCCTAAATAGGCCACAATAATTCATGTGAATTCATGTACTACCTGCTTGTAACTACAGCAAACTGCTCCTCAATTGCTGATCCGCATTGGTTGGGTCAATTTTTTTATTTTTGGTAGATGTTACTCAACTTACATAAGAAGAGTTGGATGGAAGGATTAACCCTTCAAGACTACAGTGAACACTGCAAACTCAATGAAACGGTGGTGAAGGAAATGCTGGAATTAGCCAAGAACTATAACAAGGTACCAAACTAAGCATTTGCTGGAGCAGTTTATATAAATGTTGTCTAGACAATCAGTGTGTGCCCCAAATTCTTATTATCTTCTTCTAGTCCTGTTCAGATATCCAACCCACATGTTATGATGAGATAGATGTCCATCCTTCAACACACAAAAAGTGTCTTGCATAGGAATGAGCGGGGGCAGGGGCGCTCAGCCTACAGAAGAAAATAAAATATTTTCATTTGTTCAAGAAGTGGGCATGCATTGCCTGAGAAGGGGGTTAGCCTTGGTGGTATTTTCTACTTTAAAAAAAACCCATGTGAGCACTTCTGTAGTGGAGTAGTAAAAAGATGTTCCAAGTCTAGAGTAGGGAAAGAGCTTATTACTCACCTCATAAGAAACCTTCCTTCCTTCCTCCCACAGTTTCTCCTTCTGACAAAATTTGAGCCTTAAAATGATTACAGATCATGCAGGGCTGTGGCCCAAATCCACTTGTAGTTCCAACTAAATATTTAGCAGTTCAAGAAATCAAAAAACAAAGAAGGCTAGAATCTTTCGAGCAAAATGAGAAATGAAAGATATAGATCATTCCAACTGATGATTTAAGATATATGAATGGGAAAATATGTTTAGGAAGAACTGTTTCTGGGCTGAAAACTTTAGGCTATCCAGTATCATTGTTTAAAGCTGCCATACTCAAAGATGGAATAGCCATGATGGTGTCTTGGGTCTGGTCAGAGATGAACAGGACGTAACAGTCCCAACTGAAGTAGGCTCATTGAATTAATGGAAATTTGGTAACGCATCACCTAGATAAATGATTCCCTTGATTTGGTGGGTCTGCTCTTGTTGGGAGTAATAATTGAATCTAGGTGTAGATTTCCTTATAGAGCTCTGTGAAGAATCATGTTCATTGCTAGCATTATCTTAATAACCACACTCCACAGAACACTTGCAGTTGCCGTGAAGACACTATCTAGAGGAGGGAAACATGCAGCTTGGCTGTTGACCTGATACATACGACTTGGTGTCATTGCTGAATCACTGAAGTTAGCTTCCTTTTCAATTAGATATGTAGTCCTTTTAAAATAATGCTATAGTTTTTCTTTCAGTCTTACAAAATTAGGTCTTCTTTAAAATAAATATATGGCTGCGGAATTAATAAGATCTCAGATGCTAAGCTCTTCTGCATTTCCTTCACAGGCTGTTGAGGAAGAAGATAAGATGACACCTGAACAGCTGGCAATAAAAAATGTTGGCAAGCAGGTGAGGTGTAATGAATTATACTGACGTAAAGTAACATGCTTTGTGTGTCTTGTTTAGTCACATGCTGGTGATTTTTCTTTCTCCTTAACTCCTTATAAATAGTGCATTTATTTCCAGTGAAACAAAGTATTTCAAGTCTTCAATGTCAACAATGGACATAAAATTGTCATTTGGCATCTGCCACTGTTTTTATATGCTACATTCTTAGTACATTTGACATCTCAGCCTTAAAACAATGCAGGTTTTACCTTGTATTCTTGTGCTTGGGCAGAAAAGCCAAGAGAACATGATATATGTACCAAATATTACCATCGACAATATTGAAATGGATTATTAGCACACCAAACCAGTAAATGGTCTTTGGATAATAAGGCAATAAATTGGGATCATTTCTGTAACAGTAAAGATCTTAGCCTAGACCCAAAAGACTGTACCACTAGTTCCAGGTGCCCAGTGGAATGTAGGATATCTGTTATTTAAATAGCAGACTTCTGTGCCAAAGACATGATAGGACATTCAAAATCTGTTTCCATTTACTTGAAAGGAAGATTGTTGGGTTGGAATTCAAAGAATCTCCCAGTGACTTTTAAATCTAGGATGGAAGCACTGCAGCCATCTTTTCCCTACAAACCCCAACTGCCATGTTTCTTCTTGCTGCGGTCACTTAAAGCTACAGGGAAATTTTGTGTTGCAGTTTAGCAGTCCTATTTGGAAATAAGAACTGGTGTAACTTAACATAGTGGATGGCTAAGAGACTGTGCTGCAAATGAGGAAATTCGATATCTAAATCTCAGTTCTGCTGTGAACTTACTAGGTGGCCTTTAGACGGGCAACTGAGCCTCTGCCTTAGTTCCTCTCTTCATCATAATATAGGGGTAATAATACTGGTCTACCTTACCAGAGTAGTTGCTGCAAGCGTGATTACCTGGAAATAAATTTTATTAGATAGAATATGTATCCAGGGGTATCCATTGACTTGAGTAAGAAGTTCAGAACTACTCAGAAATTAATTTTGGCGAATCTAATAGGGTAATTATAAAGAAGGAGGCTATTAAAGATTGTAATATTCCAGAATGCGTGTATGTGTGTGTTTTTAAGACTTTTAAAATATCTTTCCTTTGAAGAAAGGTACCATTTATTTTACTACACTTCTATATGAGTATGGGACATAAGATTTAGGATTGGTTTTGGTATTTATTGTTAGCTTTACTTTCCTAGTGTCATAAAATAGTGTAGTGCTCAAGTAGCTCCTGTGTGGTAACCCACCTTCTGGTTAAAATTCTAGCCTTATTAAGTAGGACCCATTGAGTGTTGGAGATAAATGAAGTTGAGAAAGTATGTGCAGTACCCATTATATCTTTCATTTTTGCTTGAACCATTTGGGAGGTGTTGATCATCTCCTGAAAGTTACATCCAAGACCTTCGTGGGCCAGGTTCGGAGCAGAGAAGAAGTGCTCTTGTCTGGTTGTGTAATATTCCAGAAAAAGGAATTTCCACAACATATTCTAAACATACCTTTCCCTTGTTTGCCACGTTTGCATTAGAAAGTAAAACTAAGCCTGTCAGTAAGCATCGTTCCTTGGCCATTGCTGTGCATTTCATTGATGGAGCCACATTAAGTGATCCAGAACTGGACAGAGATAAATGCTAATTCAGTAGCCATACACTTCTTTTACTTGCAAACTGGAAATGTTTTGAAAAGAGCATTTTTGCATTGATCCAGAGTTTTTTTTTCCCCCAGTATGTTTTCCTAAGTGTGTTTTATGGTTTGTTTTCAGTTATTTAATTGGAAAGCACGTTTGTTTTTAGTGAGGATATCTTAAAATAACATGGGATGAAGTCCCAGTTCCATTGGAAGCAAATGGCAATGCTCCCATTGATTTCAATGGAGTCCAGATTTCATTAATGAATTTGATAAATTAATAAGAAAAAAGGCAGTGTCATAATGATGGTATTATGGAATTAGATATTAATTTGAAGGACACTACATCCCCAAATAATTTAAATAGTTGTTTTTATCAACGATGGGATAATGGTGATATATCATTTTGAATAAAGTGTGTTATTTTGATACAATATTGTGAATTACTGTGCAGTCCTATACTCAGGCACAGTCTTTATCCTCAGTGGGACTACTCTGAAGTAAGTCCCATTGAATTCACAAGGCTTACTCCCAAAGGTAAGTGAGTATATGATTATGTACGGCTGCAGTCTGATAAATAAAACCAGCTGCAGTCTGATAAGGATGACCGGAGGTGGATGACCCATATACCCCCTTGAAACCAATTAGCAATTAGGGGAAAGGGACTTGTTTCCATAGTCTTTGCTACCCCTCTGATTGGCAGGTAAAAAGGGGGTGGAGCCACAGGAAAAGATAAACCGTGCTTACAGCTCTTCCCTACCAATCCTCTGAGCAGAACAGAAACTGAAGTGTGGGGGAAAGGGGAAATGTAACCCTCTCTTCTTCTCCCTTGTGATTGGATAAAAAGGATCCCTTCCTTGCATCCTATCATGAGGGGAACATTTGGCAGTGCAGATGGCAGTATTGGTTGGGACTACATAGGAAGAAAGGGTTAAATATCCCCTCCTTCTGCAAACCTGATGAGTGGGTGTAGAAATTGAGGCACTTGGGAGGCAACCAACTGACCACTCCCGCTGTAGATCAGTGTTGCAGTTTGTCCAATAGGAGTAAGAGCTGAACCACATTTGGCACAATTGCATTTAATTCTTTGCCTCTAGCAGTTTGTGTGTGCTTTTTAATTAAAATAGTCTCTGAAGCTTCAACAGGTTGTGTATGTAGGTTACCTTTTACTTCTTCCATACAGGTACTAAATGACTTGGAGCATATGATTTTGAGTGGGGAAACAGTAGGAAGGAAAAATGTCAAAGAGCCTGTTCTCCACCCCTCCCTTCACTCCCTTGATCAATTCTCCACACAGTTTGGGAGCAAGGAGAAGATTGTGTAGCTTAGCTCTAAGCTTGCGGGTCACTTAGCCCTATGCTTATGAATCATAATAATGGTTCTTCTTTAGCTATGTAGCCTCTTTTTTCAGGCCTCACAGAGCAGATTACAACTAATTAAAATATAAAGTGCATGATCAGACCCTAAAAACAATATTTAATACATCAACAAGTAAAGTGCCGTATATTCCGGCGTGTAAGACGACTGGGCATAAAGACGACCCCCCAATTTCCAACCAAAAATCTAGGGTTAGGCATATATTTGCCATATAAGACCACCCCCCAATTTGGCTGGTTGGCTGGGGGAGCCTTGCCAGCTGATCCTCTTTGTTTCCCAACTCACGAGGATCTCCTCGTGAGTTGGAAAAGTGAACAGGATCAGCTGGCAGGGCTCTCCCAGCCAACCAGCCAGCCGCAACATTCGCCCCTCTCTTCAACCGTCCAGTCCAACTTGACTCGAAGGTGGAGGAAAGGGGCAAAAATGCCCAGTTTGCCTCAGCAGCCCCCTTCCCTCCATCTGGGCTCCCTTTGGAAGGGGGCCAAGGCAGGGGAATCGGGGCCACTGAGCCAAACCGCTACATTCACCCCCTCTCCCCACCTTCAAGGCGGAGCCCCGTTTGGCTCCGCAGGCCCAATCCCTCCGTCTGGTCTCCCTTCCCAAGGGAGCCAAGGCAGGGGAAGCAGGGCGGCTGAGTCAAACCGCTAGATTTGCCCCCTCTCCCCACCTTCAAGGAAGGTGGGGAGAAGGGGCGAAAGTGCTCCGTTTGGCTCCGCAGCCCCAATCCCTCCTTCCAGCCTCCCTTCCCAAGGGAGCCAAGGAAGGGGAAGTGGGGCGGCTGAGCCAAACCGCTAGATTCGCAATCAAGGAAGGTGGGGGGAAAGGGCAAATCTAGTGGTTTGGCTCAGCCCTGCTTCCCCTGCCTTGGCTCCCTTTTGAAGGGAGCCCAGAAGGAGGGACCGGGGCTGCGTAGCCAAACAGGGCACTTTTGTCCCTTCTCCCCACCGTCCTTAAAGGTGGGGAGAGGGGGCAAATCTAGTGGTTTGGCTCAGCCGCCCCGCTTCCCCTGCCTTGGCTCCCTTGGGAAGGGAGCCCAGAAGGAGGGATCGGGGCTGCGGAGCTATACGGGGCACTTTCGCCCTTTTCCACCACCTTCAAGGAAGGTGGGGGGGAAAGGGTGAATCTAGCGGTTTGCCTCGGCCGCTGAACACAGAGGTGATCGAGCGGCAGCTGCGGCAAACCGCAACGTTCGCCCCCCTCTTCTGTCTTCCGTTGCTCCCCAAAGGGGCAGAAGGCAGAGGAGGGGGGCGAATGAACTGCTAAATACTTTGCTTCACACACACCCCTGCCCCATCTCCTCCCTCTTCGCTCCATTTGCGAAGTGGCAGGAGATAGGTAGGCAGGCGAAGCAAAGTATATCCGGCATATGAGACGACCCTCATTTTTGGAGGGCATTTTTGAGTGCTCAAAAGTCATCTTATACGCCGGAATATACGGTATCATATAGCATGTAACACTGAAAATAGCAGCCGTAAGTGAGAAAACCTTAATTGGGAGCTCTCAGTTCATGAAAGAAAGCAAAAGAAGTCCGTAAAAACCTCCTAAAGGTCTTCAGAGAGGGGGTCATTTTATAATATAGATGTACTTTCCGGGGGGGGGCACTCAGAGATAAGTGGCAAAAGTCTGTCTTTGGTGGTGACAAATCTTAGAACTCTTACTTGTGAACCAAAGAACAAAGCCACTTGTCCCAGTGCTACTCAGGCAAGCTCATGTGAGTGCTGGCTGGTCCTCAACTGTGTAGAAACTTAAAAAATTATTTCCAGCATCCAAAATTGGGCTCAGAACCAAAAAAGCAGCTAATGTGAAAGAGAATCAGCATTTTGGCTATTGCTGTCTGTAGCTATTGTAATTTTCAAATTGTCTTTAATGGGGGCCCCATATAAAGTGTATCAAACCAGTAATTAAACCTGGATGTATATGTTAGTACAGTTGTGGCCCTGAAGAAAGTAGCTTCTGCCTCAACTGAGCTTAGTTTATATAACATCTTATCACACTCATAGATACCTTTGACTATCACGCTTCAGTGCGCTAAACACTGCTCCAGTGCGCTAAACAGCCACAAGCTTACATGGGCTAGGGTAGTCTTCATGTTGGTCTTTGTAAATCCCAGCTGCATATTGGGTGCAGGCAGGATCAGCATGAGGTGCATTGTATAAAATAGCAAGCATTGTGCTAGCTGGTAGATACAGAACTCTTCACTACTACCTCTGATTTAATGCTACTGCCATAAATGGTTGTGGGACTGACCTTACATTTGGGCAGGGTGAAATTGTTCCATGTTTGAAAAGGGTGGATGAAACTGCCAGCTTTGGACAGGTTTGAACAGATATCTTTTAACTTGCGGGGGGCGGGGATACAAAAGCCAAAGTGTTAAATTTGTAATCTAGTCTGAATGACACAAAACAGTTGCAGGCAGGGAATATTTTGGCTTCATAAGAATTGTGCTCAGAATCTTGTATGCATTCCATGAACCTTTTGCTCAGACAGGCTCTCCATTCAGTTTGGTTCCTCTGCACATAGAGAGCTGAGCATATCGCTGAAAGGAGGAAGTCATTGCAGATGTGGGCACTGTAAGTGCCATCTTCCTTCACAACTATAAGAATTCTCCTGCAGACTCAGGATATTGGTGAAAAGTTCCGCTTATCCCTGTCAGTATAGTTCAGTCCTGAATTTGTTCCAAATGCCACATTCATGTCAGTAGCTGAGACACCATTTGGCCAAATGGAACACCATATTGCCCCAAACATATTGAGAGTGCAGCTAGACGGGAGAAAGATATCGCCTTACCTCCCTATAGCTGCAATGCCCATTTGTGCTCACGGCTCATTTGCAGGCTTGCTGGAAGAGAATACCTTACAGTTTGCAGTTTACACCCCTGAAAGAAATGGCAGCTGCGAGTGAGTTGTGTCCAGAAAATCTCCCTCCATTCTCCCCCCCCCTCCTTTTTTTTTAAATGACAGATGTGGAAGAGCTATTTTCCGCTTTAAAAAGGGATCATACTTTTTTCCTGCTGCTTGAACAATCAGCCAGCAAAAACAACAACAATGTTGCAAGCCTTCCCCCTCCAAGGTCAGACCAATCACCTTTCAGCTCTGCTGCATCCCCTTTTCAAATCGGTTGTACAGATTACCTATTATGCGCTTTTTCGCACAGTTTTTGAAAAAATTCGTGAGAACAGCGATAGCTTTTCTTGCGATCTATTTGGAATTTTCCACCACCCTCCTTCTGAATACGGTGAATCCTGGCAGGAGCTCATCTAAACTTAAGGTATTCTGCCTACATTCTTGCTGGATTTTTTTCACCGTGTAGATGCTCCCTTGGTCTCTGATTTTGGAAGGTAAGCAGGGTCAGGCCTGGTTCATACTTTCTGGATAACCAAGAATCCTGCCAGCAACCCTGGAGAGCCTCTGCCAGTCAGTTGGCAATACTGGTGTTGATGACCAATGATCTTTCTCAGTATAAGAAAGCTTCCCCTGCTTCCAAATGTAGACATTATGCCATCTCAGTCACTATGACAGCTTGTCTACAACGTGTTTTGTTAGAAACTGCATCAAATAGCTTGCATGAGAGAACCTGGACATTTAATTGCTCATTGACAGCATCAGTTCTACCATCAGATAGAAACTTAGAACTGTTTGCAATTGTGATGTTCTGTAATGTTTATAAATAACCTTTTCCACTTATATTTTAGGACCCCAAACGCCATCTAGAAGAACATGTGGATGTGCTGATGACTTCTAACATTGTCCAGTGTTTAGCAGCAATGTTGGATACTGTTGTATTTAAATAATGACTTACTCATAAGTGCTGTTTCTTGTCTATAATCATCCATTGTTTAAGCACTGAAACTAAGATGTATTTGGATGTCAAAGACATCTGGCATCATTTACAGTCTAAGAGCATCACTCTAACACCTTTTCCTCTCTGTCGTGCAATTACTTCGGAGATATTTTTTTTTTAATGTCATGGTCTTTGCCTATTCCTTAGCAGTTTAAGGACTGAATTATAAAATGTGTTGTGTTTCCATTTTAATATTTCAAAGATAATTGGCAGTGCATTATACATTGGTTATTGCTATATAGTTTTTTTTAAGTCTGTAAACCTATGTAGTATCTGTTGGTGTTCATGATTTGAGAAAGGATTGTTGACAATGCTGTACAAACCTTAACAATCAGAAAAATATATATATTTCAATAAGCTGATGAAACATAGAGACACATGGCATGGATGTGATTTTTGCAAAGACTTCCTCTGTGGGTAGGATGCATAAATCTCTCTCTCTCTCTCTCTCTCTCTCTCTCTCTCTCTCTCTCTCTCTCTCTCTCTCTCTCTCTCTCGTGTGTGTTTTGATCAGGGCTGAGCCACAGTACCTTTTTTTAAATACCTGGGTTCAACATTGAAATGCAAGAAGTAATATTAGAATCCTCCCAAAAGTGTGCACGTGCTTCTCAACATTGAATATGAAATTTCCTTTCATTGCTCCTAGGATTATAGCTTTTCAGGTCTGAGGGTTTGTGGCTTCCAGGCAGGTTTGAGCTTGTCTCTACAGCCTGTAACCACTGAACAGGATTGTTCACATAATGACCACTTACACATTTGTATAAGAGGCGATGGAAACAAGATAGGGTTACAGCCGAAGGTTCACTGCATAAAGTAGCTTGCTGAGCAGCTTCTACAGTGTACCAGTAAAAAACCTTGATAGTTGAAAGTGATGACCGTTTGCCATTAGTTTGATGTGGTCACAATAAATTAGAGCAGTAGTTTTAGACAAATGTCAAGAGATACCTATGGTGAGCAAACCAGTATTTCTTGATGGGATGAGTGCTGGATGAGGGAGTAGTTATTGGAAAGAACCATCCCAAATTATCAAAGCCAGTTAACGTCTGATCTCGTTAAAATGCTTATGAAAACTTGGTAATCTAATCATGAAGCTGGTTCCATTTCTAGGGTAAGTGCTCTTAAGATGAGGGTTTTGCATATTCCATAATTACTCTGTCAAACATGGTATTCAGTGTCTCTAGAACTTCATCTTTTGGTCATCTTTCCATCCCAAAAAACCCTCAAAAACCCTTCTTGTTCTTAGGGCTGCAAAGAACCTTCAAAGTATTTGGGGAATGCTGTCACAATCTAAGAAGGTACAGAAAAGTTTTAGTGTGTGGTCCAGTAAACCATCGTCAAATACAGAAATTCTTTGTTGACATGTTCTGTAAATAAATGTTTTAAATGTACACAGAGACATCAGATCACAAACATACCATAAAGGGTATTCTTTTTGATTAGATCTTTGTGTTTTTAAAAACCCTGGGTTGTTTTGTTTTTTTAAAAAACTTACTGTAATAAAGCTTAATAGGAAATAAAAAAAGTATTTATGCAATAAGAGAACCATCAAGATTCATTCTAGAGAAACCAGGATGAAGACAATATTTTGAATTAATTTTTTGAAAGTGAATAAAGGAAGCCCAGTTATGAATAAAATTAATTCCATTTGTCTTATTTTATTTTATTTCTTTATGACTTGAATGTTTAGCCATTACAGCATATTTCTATATGTGATATCCAACATTTAAAATTAGACTTTTTCCTATATGTAGCATACAAAGTTCTAGAAGCAGCTCGTATAGCTTGCTGTGTATTTTATCCTGAGTATTAAAAAAATATTAAGTAACACATTAAATCTAAGAATAGCCCAACATTTTCCCACAGTAGAATCATGTTTTCCTGTTTAGTTTAAATCTTTCATTTTGTAAAGGAAATATCATAATCTAGATGAAGTCTAAGCAGGACTTCCAGTAGTCAGCAAGTAAGAATTCACTGCTCCATATTATTTTTCCACTCATTACCTTGACGAGTAGGATCAGTCTATGTAAAATAAGCAAACACTCATAATTTATGCTGGTTGCAGAATTTGGGGTTAGTTATGATTTGCAGGGGCACGGTAGCATACTTACAACCCAGAGGATGTAAAGGCTTTTTTATATATTGGCCTATGCAGAGGGGAGAAGGTTATTCAAATCCAATGTCTCTTCCTTCTGCTTTGGTATAGGATATTGAGCTTTGGCAGTGGAGAACAAAGGAGAAGGAAATTGGCCCTGTCATATCCCATAGTGACAGTCTTGCTGGTAGAGAAAGGTGACTCAAGGCACAAGTCTTGTATGTGTTCCTCCTTTTCTTTGGAGCTGTAGACTGCTGTGAGTCAGTACTTATAGTCCTTAACTATAGCTTGTTAGCCCACACCAACGTCTGAAGCGACAAATTTTGAAGCAGTTCTAGACCTTGGGAACAAAGAGCAGGAGAAAAGTTACCCCCCCCCAAAATACATGGATGGATAAACTGGTAAGCTGCCTCCCCCCACAAGAAGGCATAAGCTGCTCAGGGGGTTCAGCTGTCCTGCAGAAGCAAAGGTATTATTAATCCTGAACTGGAAATGTGTGCATCTTCTCATTTTAGTGTCTTGGCCTGCTTTTGGCAGTTGGATATTGTTACTGCCATTTCCAAGGCATCTTTGTTGGCACCTATGTCCTTGGACAAACGTTTGTCAAACATGATCTTTCATACTGCCAAATTTCCTTATGAAAAAATAAAACCAGTTCTATTAACATGTTGTTGCACAACATCAGTGCACAGCTTGGGTGTTATGCCCCACTTTACATGCCCATTGCAGGCATCTCTTGTTCTGATTGCTAACCTTACTGTCAAGTTGCTGCTTCTATTTATCTTCTAACTTCATTTTGGACAAAGAGTACCAGTCAAATCAATTAATGCTATAATATCTTGACATTTAGTAATATTACCTGTTTTCTGCACAGTCCGAGGAATGAAGTTCTTAATAGCATTCTTCTGAGAGAAATGTAGATAATGATATACAGGCCACTAGTGTCTACCTGGAAATCTTGCTTTCAAAAACGAGAAGCTATAGAAATCTAAAACCAGATAGGTTGCTCCTTCATGCTCCTACTTTTAGTCTCCAATCTTAGCCCTCCTCTTTCAAGTGTGCATACCTGAGCCCCTGATATGGGGGCTTCCCTCTATTGCATCCTCACATTTTCAGGAAAGACCTGAGAGGAAAGTATGTGAAACGACATTTTGAGCTGCAAGCAGGAAAGCCAAGAGGACAATGTACATGCAAACCCTGTTCCACGTCTTTATTGCTGAACAGATAGTTGATTCTACTAGTGCAGATTGTTCAAAGAGCTCTTGAAGGACTTTGACATGTCCTCTCCAGGGACTGGCAGCAGATGGCTTGGGGACCAGCACCCAATCCATGGACAACAACTTTTGAGCAGTACTGCTCTAAGGCAGTGCTACTCATAGTGGTGGTCCATGGATTCATGCTAGTCCACAGCAAGCTTCCAGGAAAGAAAGAAGTTATTGCAGTCAGTGGCCACAAATATGGTCCCAGTCCCTGGAACATGAAAAAATATCTCTTCAGCCATTTCCACTTGCATCTCCACCCTACCTTCTGATGCTACAATTTACTGTGCTACAGCAAGAACCATCTTTAAACAACTCCCAATGCATGTGTGAGCTTCAGGTTTGATGCTTGGCTTAAATCAGGACTATGTTGCAAAGATAGATACTTCAGCATTTGCCTAGCAGGTCTGGGTCTATTTGATGGTTGGATTGGGAGACCACCTCGGGCCACCTTCCACTCAGATACAAGGCAGCCAGGATATAAAAGCCTAAATCCAATTGTTAAATCCAACTAGAGTAAACCCATTGAATCAAGGGGACTTAAGTGTCGACTTAGCAAGTTCCCATTGGATTCACCGGGTCTACAACAATTGGAGTTAGCAAGTGGGATTTAGACTGAAGTTAAATTGAAAACATTTGCAGCATTTGCATTAAACTGGTTTTCAAGCAAAGATGACAGGCCACATTTCAGACTTCTAGCAAATCTGGGCTTATCTGACTTCCTTCGACTCCATTGTCTTCATTCAAAATTCAGTGACCATGCTGGTTAGATGCAGTGGAAGTTGTAGTCCAAAACCTCTGGAGGAATCTAGGTAGAGTGATTTCATAAACTCTGGCATGCAATAGGCAATGTGATGCTCTTCAGGTATTTTGGAGATAATCTTGTGTGAAAGTTTCCCATGTGGATGAGGGAGCTGACTTATTTTCTATTAGTTTAGAGTGCAGGAGTAGAGTCAATAGGTGGCCTTTGCAACAAATCAAATTTTGGCTGAAAGTTAGGAGAGACAACCTAACAGTTGTTTGTTGAACAAACTATGTGGCTGGGGAAGGGGTGTCTTTTCTGGCAGTATTTTAGCTGAGGCTGTAAGGTTACCTGTTAGGGATACTGTGGCTGCATTTTCACTGCAGAACCTGTTTTGAGCAGGCACTTGGGTTAGATTGGGTTGTGCAAAAGTCTATAGGCTGGATCACAGCTCCCACCATTAGCTATGATACTAGTTAGGGCTGATGGGAGTTGGAGTCAAGAGCCACTTTTCACTCATCCCTGAACTAGATGATGTCCAGAGTACTCCCTGTCTCTGATCCATGAATATATTAGGTGTGCTGCTGCTCTACAAATTATGTCATGGTGTTAAGTATTGCCAAGTTGCTGTTTGTAATAGCTGCCTTTTGGCTCATAGGAACTGAACAGAATACTCTATTACAATTATTCTAGACAATTAATCAAAACACTCCTCCTTTATTAGTGTTCAGTGCTCATTAAATAATTTTTTTTTAATTTACAACTGTGACTGAGTAGTCATTGTTTTTTTAATTATTTATTAATTCTGAACACTAACACTGATTCACAAAGTAACATAAGGAAATAATATACATTCAAAAGTAGAGAAATGGGGGGGGGGGAGAAAAGGAAAAAAGAAGTAAAAAAAGACATAACTGAAACACAGTAGGTTTCTCACTTCTCCCTCTCCCCCCCCCCCGATACGAACTGCAATGGGAAAAAATAAAAAGAGAAAAATAATATTCTACCATTACAGCTCGAACTAAATAATCTTACTAATAACCATAATCACAAATTATTACATCATTAGATTTCTTCTTACTCAAAAAGTCCATTAAACAGTTTCTAATCTTTCAAAAAGTATTTAAAGGAAAAAGGCTTATCCTTTAAAATTCACATTAATTAGGGCTAACTCAGTGACCATAACAATCTTTTCATCATTGGTGCTTCAGTCCGTTTCCAAGTCTGAGCAAACAATATTCGTGCTGCTGTTGTCATGTAGCAAAGAAGTAACCCATATTTACTATCCAATTCTTTATCCACAATACCCCACAAAAAATATTTCTGGTAACATTACAAAATCTGTCTTTAATTTTTTTTTGCGGGGGGGGGGATTAACATATAAATCTTAGACAATTAACTTTTTATCTTACAAGTCCACCACATATGAAAAAAGGAGCCCTCCTTATCTTGATATCCTCAGCATTGGTTTGAAACATTCTTGGACATTTTTAACAGCTTGGAGTTAGGTACCATCTATACACCATCTTATATATGTTCTCTTTTAAAGTGTTGTACAAACTAAAATTTATATCTTTGGACCACATTTCCCCCCATACATCAACATGAATGTTATGCCCAAAATTTTGGGCCCACCTTATCAAG
The DNA here is from genome assembly GCA_030847615.1 of Gambelia wislizenii. NCBI lineage: Eukaryota > Metazoa > Chordata > Lepidosauria > Squamata > Crotaphytidae > Gambelia > Gambelia wislizenii. The sequence continues at coordinate 290,169,322 of JAUMIR010000001.1, read as the reverse complement.
AATTCCTATACAGGTTAATCTTCTGTCTCTAATTTCAAAAACAACATATACTTATTTTTAATTACATGGTCATTATCTTTACACAAATCTAAATAAAATTAATTTTGTCCAACCTCTATAACTGCATTTCTCTTATCTTGATTAAATCCATCCTTAAGCTGCATATAAGCAAAGCAGTTAAGATCCTTGCCTTCCTTGAGAAGCATCTCTCCTGATTTAAACTTCCAGCTGTCTTGTTCAAAATACAAAATACCATCATAATTCAACTATCTCCAATTTTTAACCCATTCTTTCTTTTAAAACGCTTCCTGTGGTGAAATGGTTAATATTGGCTTAGGAAAAAGTATCTGTTTACATTTATACAAAACTTGTAGAAGAACCTTTCTAATATATACATTTTTAAATTCAGCATGTGCCTTAACTTTATCATACCAAAAATAAACATGCCACCCAAATTTTAAATCATCACCTTCAAGTTCCAAGAATCATCTGTAAGCAATACCCATTCCTTCAGCCATACAAAACAGCAGGCCCCATAACACAATTTGATATTAGGAAGTCCCAAGCGCCCTTTTCCTTAGCATCCTACTGTGTTTTAAATTTTATTCTGGGTTTCTTTGCCTAAAAAACAAATCTGGAAATTTCTTTCTGCCATTGCACAAAAGATACTCAATTTCTTATGATTTGAAAGAAAAATAAAAGCCTTGGCAAGACATTTACTTTTATTACTGCACATTACCCAAAAGGGATAATTTTAACTTTCTCCATTTTTCTACATCTTTTAATTTCTTTCCAGACTTTTTCATAATTATTTTGAAATAATAAACTATTAGTCTTTGTGATTGTAACTGTCACATATTTAATTTCCTCCCCCCCCCTTTAAAATTAGAAAGAGCAGTTAATTCATTTCTATCTTCTGAAGTCATTATTTTTAGTCAACAGTTTTGTTTTGTCACAGTTCACTTTATACCTGGAACATGCCTGAAATGCCTTGAAATGTCCTGAAAAGCTGAATTCAATTAATTGAAATAAAACTATTAATTGAAATAAAATTAAACTAAGACAGTGAATTAATGAAAATGGACAAAATTATAAAACTATATAAAATTATACAATCAAACAAAGACAAGGAATTAATTAAATGCAAAATTATAAAACTATAAAATTAAACTAAGAATTAATGAGATGCAAAATTATAAAACTATAAATGTAAACAAAAATTATAAAACTATAAGTATGAAATTAAACTAAGACAAGGAATTAATGAAAATGTACAATAACATTTAAAAGGTATAAAACTCTAAAATTATATGGCCCCAATTGTGGTCCCAATAACAAATGCCAACCAATCCAACTAGGCGTGCTGCCAAGCCACGTGGTGAAAAGAGCCCCCCAAAATGAGCCCCAACCAGGCCTCCCCCCAAACAAAGGCCCCAACCAAGCCACCCAAAGAAAGGCCGAGCCATGTGGCGAGGAGAAGAGGCCCCCAAACAAAGGCCCCAACCAGCCCTCCCTAACAAAGGCCAATAAAGCCCCCTAGGCAAGGCCAAGTGGCAAGGCCAACCAGGCCCGCCCAGCCGCTCTCACCCGTGCCGTTCCCCCCCGGCGCCCCAGCCCAAGCAACCAGCGCCCTAGCCTAGGCCAATTAGGCGCACTGCCGGAAGGCCAACAAGGCCCACTTGGTGAGGCCAAGCAGCGAGGCCAACCAGGCCCGCCCAGCCGCTCTCACCCGCGCCATTCCCCCCGGCGCCCCAGCCCAAGCAACCGGCGCTTCCCAAAGGCCACGTGGCGAGACCAACCAAGTGCGCTGAGCACTCTCTCACTGTGCCACCCCCCAGCGCCCCCGCACACCGCCAGTCCAGGCCGCCCGACTCAAGGTCCTCATGCTCCCCGCACCCCAGCCACCGCTCCCACAAACAGTTGAAAGCAACCTAAAGCCTCAGCCACTCAAGAGCAGAGCAGAGGAGAGGCAGCAGAGGGGAGGAGGGAGGGGGGATCGGAGCAGCGGAGGCGTTAATAATGAGGGGGCAGAGACACCGGGGGCCCAAAGCGCAGTGGGAGAGCAAGTGAGAGAGGGAAGCGGTGAGGGCAGCGGAGACCCTGAAGAGCAAAGGGGGGAATCATGGTGGAGGCTAGAAGAAGCTTAGTGGAGCCCAGGAGAAGCCAGGGAAGTGGGCCAGGAGGCCAGGAGAATCAGGGCCTGGTCGGGGACACGGCACAAATACACACACAAACACTCAAAGCACACACAAAGAAAAAAACACCCAAGGTAACACAGAAGCACACAATGCACACACAGCTGGGATGCCACACATCCAACCAAATATTTGCAGCCCACTTGAACACGCCCTGGCCACTCCTTGCTCTCGTCTCCCTGCCCATCATTAAAACACCTTCCCCGATCTGCCATTCTTGAAGATCGGGAAGGGGAGGGGGAGATGTCTGTTTTCCAGAAAAGCCTTCATTAAGTCCAGTGGATTTTGTGTCATTATCACAACATCATCCACATAAGCTCTCAGCTTGTATTGTTGTTTTTTTAACCTTCACCCTACAAATTATGTTGCCTTGTCTAATATCTCAGTAGGGTCTCCAATGCCGAATGGTGTCATCTGTGTTGTCATCTGCATTCCTCCATTGCTATCTTGCCTTATAGATGAAGTTCCAGTGCTTGGCTATTAAGAAAGTCACGGGGGGGGGGACTTCTAAGTCTCATTTTCCCCCAATATGAAAGAGTTTCATCACTGCCTCAGTCCTGGTTTTGGGGAAAAGGTGAAGTATAAATAATAATGCTATTCCTTCATACATTCAGAGCATGTATACCCCACCATTCAAAAGGATCCCACAGCAGCTTACAAATTGTTAATTTGACAATCCCCTGCCCTCAAGCTTACCATCTAAAAAGACATGAAACACAAGGAAAAGGAGATGGCAGTGGGGAAGGTGATTAAGTCCAGCAAATGCTGGCTCCTGTTCTCTCCCTCAGAGGTCAAAGCAATGGCAATTGGGATGGAGGGAAGGCCTTCTTTTAGCTGCTGACATCAAGGCATGATGGAGCTGTGCCTGGCTGCTGTTCTCTCCCTCAAAGGCCAGAGCAATAATAGCCTACAAGTCACAAAAGAAGAGGAAATGGACTTGGAAGTATTTACATCTCTAGATTATGCCAAAAGGGTTTTTTCTCTCTCAAAAGAATTCTGATCTTGTGGTATTTGCATGTGCATCCCTAAGTGCTATCTCTTTTTACTGTGCAACACATTAAAATGTGTTTCAGAACAAGATGACAGTGACTTTGCATATGAGTTAGGCATACATAAATTCATTGGAAATCAATGAGATCCAGGCTACAAACCTTAATGTTCTCATAAGGAAGGAAGTCCCATTAAAATTAATGACACTTATGTGTTTATTTAAAGGATGTTTAAAACACATTCTAAGATGCATTATCCTCACAAAGCAGCTCTGAGGACTCCAAAAACATATTAAAATGCAACAACAACAAAGGAAAAAGCACACTGTAGCTCAGAATATACTGTCCCCCAAGTACATCACTATTAATTTAAATTGCAAACTGAAATAAATATCTCTTCAGAGGTATTGAATATGCTCATGCAGATGTCCCTAGAAAGTTCCAAAGATGTGGGGAGCCACTACTGATAAAGCCCTAATCCTACTGCTGCCAGTCCAATGGCGCTCACCAGTAGACAAGAGATGAGGGCATGTAATGCTAGTTTTAATGCTCATCCCGGTGTAGGTGGTCCTTCAAACAACATAGTTACAAATCATTTAGGGAATTAATAGCCCAGACCAGAGAAACAACACACCAACTGAAGGCTATTTGCATGAGGTTTGATATTCCAGCCTTGTCAGAATCCTTCATATGAGGTTTTGCCACTCTTAGTGGGCTTTTGCTGGAGTAGGCACTTTCCTTATCCTTCCAATTGTTCAAATCTAGAGGAGCAGGTTGGTGTATCCAAATCAACAGAGTCCTGTATGATGCCTTAAACCAAATCCATTTGTTCCCTAGGTTCATGGGCTGAAGCATTTCTTAAGCAGGTGATGCAAGAGTGAAGGCAAAGAGAAAAATAGACATACAAAGTAGGACTAAAATACAAGAGTGAACAGTAGCTGTTTCTGGTTATGATGCAGAGCACAAATGGTCTAACCAGAATGGGGTGGCACATTTTCCAATACCAATTAATGAGGGCCATGGAAACTATGGAAATTGGACCAATACTTCCCATAGTGAGATGATCACTGCCAACCACTTTCTCTGAATGAGCTCCACAATTTGAAATTTGCTGGTGGTGGAAGTAGCAATCCTATGCACCCTTCCACAGAGGTTTACTTCTGAGTAGGCATGGTTAACCTGTTATAATTTGGTCTTAAAGACAAGGAACTATATTGTGGCATAAGCATCTACCAAAACAAGTAACAGAACCATCTCTCAGAAAAGTGATCTGTGATTTCCAGCTCAGCATCTTCATGCTGGTGTTTCCCACTGAAATATTTTATAACTGTTGCTACAACAGAGCAGGTTTTAGGACAGTTTGTCAGGCTATCCAAAACATTTTGGAAAACTGGAGATTTCCCATATTGGTTGGGAATGTTACTACAGTACTTTGACTGAATTACATCCCCATAATTATAATCCGTAGAAGTCGAAGTAACTAAACAGGCTATCATACTTTGGGATGTATCATGAGAAGACATGACTCACTGGAAAAGATGATAGAGTTGAAAAAGTTGAAGGCAATAAGAAAAGAGGATGACTACACAAGTCAATTGACTCAATAAAGGAAGCTGCAACCCTCAGTTGGCAAGACCTAAGGCAGGGGAGTGTTAATAACAAGGTCTCTTAGAGATTTCCCAATCATAGGGTCACTAGAAGTCCTTCACGCTTTGACTCAAAAGAAAAGATCTATCCTTGTCTCTTTGAATTTGTATCCTCAAGTAAAATGTAGCATCTCCTAGTTCCTTCAGCTCCACTTCTTTGTTCAAACTCTTCACTACTTCTCTGTAGTCAGCATTTCTCTGTGTAGCAATAATCAAATCATCAACATAGGTCAAAACAAAAGTTGAAAAACCATCTCTGAATCATGTGTACAAACATGGGTCTGCTTCTCCTTGTTTAAACCCTAAATCCTGTAACATCCTGTCTAACTTCTTGTTCCATACAAAAGCGGCTTGCTTGAGTCCCTAGAGTCCTTTCTTAACTTTACAGACAAAATGTGGCCTTTCTTGGTCCACAAAACCTGCTGGTTGCCTCATATACAACTCTTCCTGAATTTCTCCATGCAAGAACGCTGTCTTGACATCAACATGCTTTACAGTCATTTGTTTTGATGCAGCTAAAGTAAACAACAGTCTTATAGTACTATGTTTCACTACTGGGGCAAATACTTCATCATAATCAACTCCAAACTTCTGTGAAAAACCTTGAGCAACCAACCTTGCCTTGTAGCGTTCTACGTTACCTTCTGCATCTTGTTTCAGTTGAAATACCCACTTGCATCCTATGGCTTTCCTCGTGGAAGTTCTGTAAGAGTCCATGTTTCATTCTTGTGCAGCGCATCTATTTCCTCTTGTGCTGCCTTCTTCCATTGAGCTGCCTCATCCAGCGACATCTGCTCAATCTCCTCTATTTTCTTTGGTTCCTTAGGTAACCCTACCCCTGCAAGGTAGCCATATCTCTGTGGAGGGACTCCTCTGTTAAGTCTGAGTTCATACCTGGGAGGTTCCTGGTTCTTCAAAATTCAAAATAAAAAAATATGCAGCTTAAACATTCATAAACTGGCACCCATAACCTATTGGAAATTGATTAAAATACCAGGGTAATTATGTTGTCCCTGTTTAAACACCCACACTGTACTTCACACGCTAGTGGAGAATACAGCCAATTTAGCAGAGTTCAAAACAAACACAGTAGCATTTAGCATTGGATTCTTAGCATGCATATGAAAACCACAGCTTAGTAAATAACCAAACACCCTTTGTCTTTTCCCAAGTTGTTTAACTAGCAAAATAACCACTCAAAAGTTAGTTTTTAAAGAGTACAAAACCATCTTTACTCACAGTTGGAGAGCTCTTTTCATGGCAGGTACATGAAACATCATCAAAATAAACTAAAACTACTTTAAAATGTTTAAAAACTACATTTTTACAAAAACAATATTCAGGACTCCCCTGGCTGGGGTCCTCTCCCTTTGACAGCCATGTGGTTTGTTAAAGGAGCATGGCTTCTGGAACAAAGAAGGAAACTTAGACACTCCCCTTCATCCCAGAACTCCAGTAGCAAAACTTCAGGAAGTTACATCAGCTCATCTTATATGGCTTCTTAGTTAACCCTTCAGTAGCAAAACCATTTCCACTTATTGGACTGCAAACTATATTTTCCAATAATAACAACGATCTTAGACTGACCTTCATGGTCTATATGTAAAGGATAGATAATGGGCCCCTCTTCCTGGTAAGATGAATAGGCTGGATGCCCCAGTCTCGTGGGTTGTGGAGTGTGTGGCGGCGGGGGGAGATACATTGAAATCAAATGATGAACTTGTGTATATGCTCCTTTGAGGTGTACACTCCCTCTCTTCCATCATCATCACCACTGCCACTACCAAGGGAAAGCAAGCATCCTCAATATGGTATAACCTGGCTCCCATCACTCCAAGCTGTAGGAGTAATGAGTCTAAAAAATAAAATTGTATTAAAAAATTCCAGGATCTAGTCCTTTTAAAAACAACAAGAATTATCTCCTTTAACTTACTTTTAACTTCATGCAGAGTGCAGTTTAGGAATGCTGACTAAAGCTCAATTAACATTTAAAAGAAAAGTGTGTTCAGAGGTCTGGAATCACCCAGTTAAATTAGACTCATTACAAAACAAAGGAGTCCGTTTAAAATGCAAATCAAAGTTTACTGAAGGTATAGAGATCTCAATCTACATACTAAAACAAACTTTAAAAAGAGGTTCCTAAATGACTAAGAATATTTAGGGTAGAAAAACTTACCAGCCTGGTAGACGGCTAGATGGTAAAACATCATGGCATGGTTACAGGAAAGATTGCTTAAGATGAAGATGGCAAAGATGGCTAAAGATGGCTCCAGCCTCATGGAGACTCAAACTTAAAAGAGAACTTACACAGAGCAATAAAATTTAAATTAGGTCATGTGTTGAATGACCCAGCACTCCAGTTGGCTGGAAGTGCCCAGTGAAATAAGAGAAAGGGAACTTGGGATAAACAAAAGGCATGCAGGGAAAAACCCTAGACTTATCTAAGGATGTGAATGAGGTTCACAAGATTGCTTTTACATTACAATGATTATTTCCCCACGTACTACACAAGCCAGCATGGCCAATGGTCAGAAAGTTGGAAGTTGTCTAAAATCTCTGGAAGACACCAGATTGGGGAGGGGTGAATCTAACCCAGGATGGTTACTTATAAGGAGACTGACTCTTAAATTTTGTAGTTTAACTATTTTTTAAAATAACAATACAGTACAACCCTTCTAGGGAAGAAAATATGTGTATTAAAAGTCTGAGACGAGGCGCAGGGAGCTGGGCAGTGGTATATAATGATGTTTGTGGAGTCCAATGTGAAGTTGAAGGCTTTCATGGCCAGCATCCATAGATTTTCCTTGGTTTTTTCCAGGCTGTGAGGCCGTGTTCTGGAATAGTTTCTTTCTGACGTTTCGCTTGCATCTGTGGCTGGCATCTTCAGAGAATGGTTGGGTAGGAGTGGGGGGGGTATAAAATCTGTCTCCCAGTTTTGAAAAACAATAGAATCAAAACTCAACACTTACAAAACAATTCCACCCAGGGACAGGGGAATTTCCAGCAGATAATGGCCCATCAACCAACCATTAGCCAAAGGGACACTAATCAACCTCGCATTTCTATACCCAGAAACTAACCATTCAATTACACAAATTTACATATGCTCCCCAACAGGGGTTCACAACATATAAACTCCACACACACTCCTACCCAACCATTCTCTGAAGATGCCAGCCACAGATGCAGGCGAAACGTCATAAGTAAACTCTTCCAGAACATGGCCTCACAGCCCGCAGGGGGGGGGGAGGAAAAACTATTTGTGGAGTCCTTTTGAAATAGAAAGGGGCAGTAAATGTTAGTTTGGTTTTTTAATGGCGGTTGTGGAAATCAATGAACGTTCCCCCTTTGGCATGCTAGCTTTCCACTTAACCCGCAAGTCCTCACCAAACCGAAGGTAAATAAAAAGTGGGGGGGAATGTTTCTGGGACCAACCACAGCGTTAACCTTCGCCTAGGACCGGCTGGGAGAAAGCACTGAGGCAGTGGATCGCCGCTCCCTTTGGCTTCCTGTGATTCGCGGAAGGGCGAGCCAATCAGGGACTTGCCTCCAGTTCCTCCAACGCTACCGAGTCTGGCGCTACCGCAACGAGTTATTTTTTTCGCACCTGGCCGAAAAGAGTGTTATCAGCTCACCTTGGCAGCGCTTACTTGGTCTTGGCAATATAGTCTTATCTTTTTTAAAAACAAAAAGCAAACCATTAAAGCCTTTCCTGGCCATTCCGTTGTATAAAAGTTACAACAACGTTAAGTTTTATGCGATCAACAACAGAGCGCCCAACGTTGGTTTCCAGGCAAAAATGTGCAGTAGAAACCGGGGGGGGGGGCTTCGAAGTGGTTAAAAAGGATGGTTTAAAAAACCATCTTTTAAAGAAACGGAGGCGTTTCTGTTGGAGGTGTAGCATTTTTCCTCCCCCCCCCCCATTTGCTAAGATTAGGGAACTCCCTCCTTCCCCACGGCCCCCAAAACGCAGCCCTTCTACGTCTTTTCTCTTATTCTCGCATCGTGCTAATTCATTCCTACGAAATCCAGGTGATGACTTGTGACAACGGTCTTCTTCTCGCAGGAGAGATCTCCAGGCGAGAGAGTTGGAAAAAATATATTCAAACCCTGAAGGAACAGGGAGAAACCGGGAGCAGAGGCAGGGCTCGCTGGAGGCCTCTTAGGCTGGTGTGTGGTTTTTCTTTCCCCCGCTCCCTCTGAGCCTCTCCCCCGCATTCCTGCGCGGAGATCAAATATTTATCTCCCGAAGAATCCGTCAACATGCAAAAGCATTAAGGCACTTCAGCTTATGATTATTTCAGGGGGAATAATACTTTTGAGTGTCCAGGGCTGGAGAAAGCTCCCTCCCCCGTGGCGCAGTTACGTTTATATATATATATATATATATATACACACACACACACACACACACACACACAGAGTATGTCTTTCTGCTGGCCGCTTGTGCTTGTTTGTTTGGAGCAGGGCGGGGGACTGAACGCGGAGGAAAGAACTGGAGCAGCTCCCTCCCTCCCACCCTCCCTCTCCCCTTTCTCTCTCTTTCTCCCTTTTCCAAAGACTGCCACAGTCGGGGAGGAACGTGGAATCGACACGTTCGTAAGGCTTCCAGCCTGCGCTTTGTGGCTGCTGTAGATCTTCCTGCCCCGGAGTAAATGCGTGGTAACGAGGAGGGGGTTGTATCACCTGTCCGACCGCTTCTCCTCCATTACCTCTGGAAATGCATGCACTGCCTGGGAGCGTGGTGGAGTCTCCTTCTTTGGAGGTTTTTAAACAGAGGCTGGATGGCCATCTGTTTTAGATTGTGTATCCCTGCAAGGCAGGGGGTTGGACTAGATGGCCCTTGAGGTCTCTTCCAACTCTTATGCCTCTATGAACGCCATCTAAATCTCTCCGAGGGAATGGGAGGCCTGAAGCTCAAGGGGGGATGGGGTGCCATAAGAAACCCCGGGATGGAAAGGGGCGATGACACATGAAGAAGTGAGGTCTGTGGGGGAAGACTGCGGTGGGGCTGGATCCCGGAGTCCAAACCCTGGAGGAATCCACACGACACAAATAATCCAGTTTCAAACTGGATTCTTTGCATAGCTCCTTCCTATGGAATGCTGGGATTTGTAGTTTCACAAGGCTTTGAGCCTTCTCTGACAAAGAGTGCTGGTGCCTCGCCAAACTGCAAATCCCAGGATTCCATAGGAAGGAGCCATGGCAAAGAATCCAGTTTCAACCCGGATTATTTCTCCAGTGTGGATGCCCCCTCTCTCGAGGCAGAAAGACGCAGAGAGAGAAGGGGGGGGGCTTGGAGGTTTCTTGTCCTTCCCGCGTCCCCACCCGAAGGCCTCGCAGAGTCCTCAGCCTTCCGAGCCGTGACAAACACACACTACACTGCCTTTCTCTGCCAGTCTCGCTTCTCCTCCTTCCTGCAAATAATATTAAGAATATTATTTTTTTTGTTTGAGGTGGGGGTGGGAAGCCTCTTCCTCCCTCCTCCGTTGGTCTCGGTCGCCGCGACCGGGAGCCCGGCGATTATCCTAATTAATGCCTAGCTAATGACACGGCTGTCAGCGGCGAGCCAATGGCAGGAGCCGCCGCCTGGGCTCGGCGAGGCTGGGGATCCGGCGCGGGGCTTGGCTGATGGATGGCGGCGCGGGCTCCCTCGGCCAATCGCTCCTCCTCGGGAGAAAGCGGGCGGGCGGGCGGGCGGGCGGCGGGCCTTCAGGGTGGGGCCCCGGGGGACGAGGTGAGGGGCCGCTGGCCTGAACGGAAGCCTCCCAAGCCCCGAGCGAGCAGAAGCGCCCCCGACTCCCCCAGGAGCGCCGCCGGGCCCCCTCCTCCTCGGCCCCCCTCCCGCAGCCCCTTTCTGGGGGGGAGCCATGCAGCTGGAGCCCCCCCTCTCTCCTCCGCCGGCGAGGCTGATCCCCCAGAAATGCCTCCTCCATGTGAGCGGCGGCGGCGCTGCTTACCCTCCCGCGGCGGGCGGATCCGAGCTTGCTTTGCCCCAGCATCACCACCACCACCACCCCCATCATCCCCATCATCCTCCCCATCCGGCCGCCGCCATCCTCTCCTCGGCGAGCGCGGCTGACAACCTGGAGAGGAGTTCACCTCTGAAAAAACTCGCCAGGGGGGCGATGACGAATCAGGCCGAGGCGGACGATTTCGCTGACTCCAAAGACCCGCCAGGGGACGCCCAGCGCCAACCGCCGCCGCCGCCGCCAGCGCACCAGCCCCACCAGCCCCACCAGCCCCAGCCGCCGCCGCGCACCAAACTCTCGCCCGGCGCCTTGGACGGCGGCGGCGCCCAGGAGCAGCTCCGGGCTCCCGCCTTCGATGGAGCGGCGGCGGACCGCTACCTGCTCCCCTCGCCCGCGGCCGCCGGTCCCTCCTCCTCCTCCTCCGCGTCGTCGTCGTCCTCCGCCCCCGGCCAGCCTCCTCCGGGCGCCGCCGCCAGCATGTTCCCATACCCCGGGCAGCACAACCCGGCGGCGGCGGCCGCCTTCTCCTTGGCCAGCCCCAGCCGCTACATGGCGCACCACCCGGCGGTCCTCACCAACGGCGCGTACAACAGCCTCCTCGCCAACCCGGCGGCGGCGCCCCAAGGCTACCCGGCCGCCGGCTACCCCTACCCGCAGCAGTACGGCCACTCCTACCAGAGCTCGCCCTTCTACCAGTTCCCCTCCGCCGCCCAGGGCGGGCTAGTGCCGGGCAAGGCGCAGGTCTACCTCTGCAACCGGCCGCTCTGGCTCAAGTTCCACCGGCACCAGACCGAGATGATCATAACCAAGCAAGGCAGGTAAGCGGCGCCCGCCAGCCCCAGCCCCAGCCCCAGCCAGGCACCCACCGACGGACCGACCGACCGAGGGACGGCCCCGCCGAGCCCCGGCCCGGGAAGGAGGGCGGGCGGGCGGGCGGGCGAGCAGGACTGGGGAGGGGGGCCGCGCTGGCCGCTTGGGCGGAGGAAGAAGGCAGCGCCCGCCAGGCTCCCGGACGGCCGCCCCTTCCCCGGGAGAGCGAGCCCCGCTGCCAAGCCAGGGCCGCCGCCTTCTTCTTGGACCGGCCGAAACTTTCCTCTTTCCCTTGCCTTTCCCCCCTTCCCCTCTTTTCTGCTGTTTTTTTGTTGGCCTTTTTGAAAAAAGGGTTTCGGACGACTCAACTCTTTCGAGGAGGAGATCCTCGCACTGGAAGCTGCTGTTTTAAGTTTGTTCGTTTGTTTCCCAGAGGCAAAAATACCTGGCCTGCTTTTGCCGTCCGGTGTTTGCGGGAGAACACCGTTCTTGGTTTTGTGCGTGTGTATTTTAAATGAGTCCTTCCTGAATCTTCGTTTGCGAAGAAAAGCCAGAGAGAGAGAGAGAGATTTAATTTACAGACTTTTCTCTCATTGTGACATTACCTTGCCTCACTTGGCCATTAATAATAATAATAATAATAATAATTGTATCATCATCATCATCATCATCATTTAGTTTGCCAGTCTTTCTTACTACTATGTCCTGCTTAGCACCCTTGTTGTTGTTACTGTTGTTACTCCCTGTTGTTACTTTGTTACTCCCTGCGGCCTTTTTCTGAGCGTGCCCCCGGCTCCGGGCTGCCCGTTCCTCCCGCCGCTTCCTCGGGGGACCCGGAGAGAAGGAGAGCGGAGCCGAGAAAGCCGCGGGGACCTCGGGAAGAAGCCTCCCGGCCGCCGCGGCGCCTTCCTGCCGCTTCTCTTCGCGAGGCGCCTCGGTCCTCCGTCCACCAACCCGCCGCCCCGACCCAGGACTCCTCTGCTTCCGTGCAGACGGCCCTTCGGGTCCCAAGGCGGATCGCGGAACAAGTGGCGTGTCTTCGCTCCAGGGAGGAGGAAGGAGGCTGCTCAGCCGCCGGCAGCCAAGGCGCCCCGCGGAGCCGAGCGGAGCCCAGGCCGGCCTCGGAGGGGCCCTTTCAGGCGAGGCTGCTCTGCCCGCGGCGCGAGGATGCGCTCGATCCAGCGGCCGCTCAAAGGCACGCGCAAATTCTTAGCCAGAGGATCTCAAGGACAGGGAGAGATGATGATGATGATGATTGAAAACCCTCATTTCCCTCCTCTTTTTTTTTTTTTTTAAAAAATGCGTTCTCTCTCTCTCTCTCTTTTCTTTTCTTTCTTTCTTTCTCCAAACAGGCGAATGTTCCCTTTCTTAAGTTTTAATATTTCTGGTCTGGATCCCACGGCCCACTACAACATTTTTGTGGATGTCATCCTGGCCGACCCCAACCACTGGCGTTTTCAAGGAGGCAAATGGGTTCCTTGCGGCAAAGCGGACACCAATGTCCAAGGCAAGGCTGTCTTTTTTTTTTTTTAAATCTAATTAACACATTTCCCTCAAACCTCCCCCTCCCTTTACACACAAACACACACACTGGCCCGCGCGCAAGCACACACACACACACAGAGGCACCTTTCGCTTTAGGTGCGAAGGCTTAATGAGAGCGCCTTGGCGAACTGGCCCAGCCCCGGGAGGCTGCTGCGAGGAGAAAGAAGAAAAGAGGGGAAAGCGATCTGGAATTGCTGGGGAGAGGGACAGGAATCATTCCTTTTTGTTTGTTTGTTTGCTATTTGAATCGTTCCCAGGTCGATGGCTGGGTAGGTACAGATAGATAGATAGATAGATAGATAGATAGATTGGATTAGATAGCGGGACCCTGGAACTGTTCTTAAGGTATGGAGGGGGAATCAACATTTGACAAACATAAATTCTTGACCGCTAGCGGGTATTTCTTAATAAAACAATGAAAGCACAGAATGGGTTGCGTTAAAACAGATCATCCTAGTCATCCTCATCCAAGTGAAGTTGAACGCCATCTGAGAACCACCAGAGCAATAGCAAAATTTGTGATTATTTAGTCGCCTTCTCTGGCTGATGGTTTCTCAGGGGGCTCAACTACTGTACATTGGTGGTCCAGTTTTGCCCGATCCTTGGGGTGGGCTCAGCTCCCACTGCCCTGGTCTTGGAGGGGCTGTTCCCGGGTCCATGGATAGATAGCTCTGGGTAGCCGGGACCTTCCAACGCGGCGAAGTTGGGAGGTGATTTTCAGAAGTTTTCTCCGCAGGGCTTGGAAGGGGCTACAAGGTTGGGTGGGCTTTTCCTAGCCGATTCCTCCCCACTTTTATTTTTCTAGTTTCCAAACGCATTGCCGCCTTCGGTGCGGTGTGTGTGTGTGTTTGTGACGGTGTGTTTTGCTCGTCTTCAGGCAACCGGGTCTACATGCACCCTGACTCGCCCAACACGGGAGCCCACTGGATGCGGCAGGAGATTTCCTTTGGGAAGCTGAAACTGACCAACAATAAAGGCGCCTCCAACAACAACGGGCAGGTCAGTCGATGTGGGTTCCCCCCTTTTCCCCCATTCGGGGCCCAGGCGGTGCGGGGTTCGGGTTTCCGTGCTGCCCTTCGGCTTTGGTTCCGAACGACCCGGGGCTCCTAAAGAACCTTCTTTGCGTGGGGAGGGGAAAAAATCCACGCGGAGCCCAATCCGGGCTCCTAACCTTTCCTTTACAAAAGAAGCTCACTAGATTTGATTTTTTAAAAAATAAAAACGTGAACGAACTCCTCGTTACACGTTTGTGTGCGTGCGTGCGTATGTATGTATATATGTATATGTATGTGTGTACACACACACACACACACACACAGTGAAACCGCAAAGCAATAAATTCCGGGCGCCAGCCGGTTCCGCTTGCAACAAGAGGCGGCGATACCGGGGAGAACAAAGACCGGGATTTTTTTGCGGGGGGTAGGGATTTTTTTCAAAAATTGGAATAAAACCATTCTACAAAATAATGCACCCGACTGCAAAAGGCCGTCACCATAACGCATACATTTTTTTCTCCGGGGTGAGGGGGAGAGACCCTCGGCTTCTCCCCGGGAAGCGCTCCGCAGTGCTGGGGTCCCTCGGAGCCCTCTTTCCCCCTCTCCCCAAATCCTGGGCGAAGGCAGCCAAGCCAGCCCGGCCTCCGACCTTGTTCTTCTCTCTCTCTCCCTCCTCCTCCTCCTCCTCGGCTTCGGCTCCTCCTGCCCGGCTGCCGGCGGCAGATGGTGGTCCTGCAGTCCCTCCACAAATACCAGCCTCGCCTCCACGTGGTGGAAGTCAACGAGGACGGCTCGGAGGACACCAGCCAGCCCGGCCGCGTCCAGACCTTCACTTTCCCGGAGACGCAGTTCATCGCCGTCACTGCCTACCAGAACACCGATGTAAAGCACCCGGCCTCCGGAGCGGACGGGGGGGGGGACCGGAGGCTTTGAGGCCCCGGGAGAGGGTGGGCGAGGGACTGGAAAGGGGTCCCAGACAGGGCGGCGGAGGGGGGATGGACGGATTGGGCCCAGCTGGCCCCGGGAGGAGGCCTCTTCACCTCCCCAAACCCGCGTCAGGAGGGGCTTTTTTAAAAAATCCCCCTATGTCCCCCCACCCCATGGCCCCCACAAGGGGCCTGGGATTAGGAGGGGGGCAAAAAGATATCATTGAAAGTTTTTATTATGTAAATCCATTTAGATTTTTTTTAAAATAAATATAAATATTACTTTGGTGTCATCACTTAAACTGACTTATTTTAAATTGTATCCTAAATCCTGTAGAGCTTCTGGCTGCCCTTAACCTTAGCAGTAGGAAGGGGGACCAGCAAAGATCCTGGCCTGGGGGCCCGCTTCAGGATGGGGGGGCACGCCCCGCCCCATCGCCCTGATTTTATTTTATTTTTATTCTTGCCATTTTGAAATACAGGCCTGAATCTCCTTGCCAGTCCCAACTAGAATGCTGGAGTCGACTCTGTGCTGAATGTGGAGACGATTTTATGGCCGATCCCACGGATTCCACTCCAGTGGGAACTATCAATAGGATTCAGGACCAAGTCTAAGGCTGTAAGGGAAGGCCAGACCCCTGTCCTCGCGTTTCCCTGAGGAGGCCAGGCCGGTGGATTCCCCTCGCCTCTCTTTCTGTTAGCTCGATCTGGGCTGAACATGTGGAGTACCGGGACATCTTCATCCACCCGTCTCCTTTTACTTATGACAGTCTCATAAATATTTGCGCAATTGCATAAGTAGAAGCAGAGGGCGTTGGGTCGCTCAGGCTGGCCTGAAACCAGGGTGCTGCCTGAGATGTCAACGCTTTAGGCTGCAAACTTAGGCGTACTTACCCGGGAGTAAGGCCCGTTGAATTCAGTTCAGCGGTCCGGTGCAGAATGACATCTTTGGAGTGATTTTAAACATGGACAGGACAATCCTATGCATGTCTACTCCCATTGGATCAATGAGATCCGCTTCCCAGGTAGGGGTATCTAAGACGGCAAGCGAAATAGTCCCGTCTACAAATTCAGCGCTACATTAATTGCCGAAGTGCTGTGCTTGTGCAGTTGTCAGTGGTGGGCAGAGCTCAGGCCTGGGAAATCTACTCCGGTTGTGGGTTGGCGTCCGATTAGGACTTCGCAGTCTACCAACCGGAGTCCGGTGTCACTTCGAATTGAAAAATTAGGACACGGGAAAGTTTTAAGAAATCTGCTCAGGTAGAGATCAACCAGTCAAGTACCTCGCTATTACTCACCAGTTTGCGTGGCGACTGGCCGCTCTGAGATCCTAAGCATTCTGGCGGTGGAAGCGGACTTAATGCGGCTCTCTGGGAGGACTGGGGAGGGAGGATCGGGGCTTTGGTTTTGCTGAATCGCTACGAGGTGGAAGAGCGCGCAGGCGGGAAGGAAAGGCGACCTGTTCTGTCGCTGAAACCACCGCCTTACTCACAAATATGATCAGACAAGGAAATATGTCAACCCCTCGCAGTAATGACATTCGTAGAGGATTGTACACCTACTGGTAGCTCTTTAGTTGACGGGAACGGATTTCTAAACCTTTCCCGGTTCCTAATTATTATTACAGTATTTTTTTCCGTAGTGAAGGGTGTGTTGTGCGCGTCAGTCAACGTTCTTTTCATATTATTATTTGGATCCCATTCCTGTTAAAGAGAAGATCTTCCAAAGTGAAATGGCAATGATGATGATGATGATGATACCCTTCTCGAAGTAGCGTTGGGAAAAGTGCAGCCTAGCATGCATGACGGATATTTTGGTTTAAAAGAGTTAGATTGCATGTAAGGCATTTTTATGACCAAGTTCCTATCTTTTACAACCCATCTTCCTGCTAGCAGAATTGCTTTGAGCCTTTGTTAGGGCTTGAAGAGGCTGTCGCCATTCTGCCTTTGGACCGCTCTGAGGAGCAGACACGTTTTTGTCTTTAGAAGGTATGTTTGCCTTCCCTATGAAGTTCGGCCTTTGATTCTTTGCCTTTCTTCTTTCCCTTCTCCAGATCACCCAGCTCAAGATCGATCACAACCCCTTCGCAAAAGGCTTCCGAGACAACTATGACACGTAAGTCAGGCTGACAACTCCAGTCTTTTCCTTCTTCTCTCTTGGTATCGGAAAATGTTAGCGCGGGGGGGGGGAGGCGAAGGTGGCACCCGTAAAGGTGGGTGGCACCTACCAGCCGCCCCTCGATCAGGAATCCTTGCAGAGCTCCTCGGGCAGAAACCTGGCGTTTCTCTCCGGGGGGGGGTCGTCTGATCCAAGGGGAGGTGCCCCTTGGGTGAACTTTCCACGGGGGGGGGGGCACCGGGCTGAGCAATCCGAAGCAGCAGCAACAAGGCCTGACCGAGGGGCCGCGCATAGCTGGGTCAAGGGAGGCTCCGAAAACACACGGGCACGCACACACGCGCAGTGTCCGCCCCCCCCTCCACGCGTGTTTGAACATGTGAGTTGTTCGCCTCGTTTCCTTACCAGATGTGTTAATTCCCAAAGCGTCTTTTTAGCCCCAGGTGGGATTTGTCCGGCTAGGCTTCTGGGAGAGGTTGCTAAAATATGGGGAAGGGATGGGCGGGGGAAAATAGAAACCCTCTCGATAGTTTTGGATGTAGGAGAGGAATATCTGTCAACCTACCTGCCTAGTTCATCACCCTCTCTCTAAGGAATCCACGCAGGGGAGAAAAATCCAATATTATATACACAACAACCCCGTGAGGTAGGCTGGGCAAGGAGATCAGGGAGAACCCGGGCAGCCTATTCCCGGCTGAACTTATTCATGTCAGGGAAAGGAGTTCATTTCTCTCCAATTCCTCATCTCTCCAATTCCTCGTCTTCCATCTTGGAACCTTACCCACCCTCCTGAATTCTTTTCCAGACCCGAGGCAAATGGGTTTGCACTACTGTATTAGGATTAGTCTTGTCCCATAAAGGATGACTGCGGCTGCAGTTCTCTTAAGCCTCCTTGCCGGGGAAGAGGTCCCATCGGAATGGGGATGTTAACCTCAGAGTAAACACACTCAGGGGTCCTGCTGTTACAAAGTTAAGCAGCCTCCTCGTTTTAAAATTGTGCGGCCCGCCAAATGTTCTTAGACTCCACAGTCCATAACAGGCCCAGCAAACATGGCCAATAGCCAGGGATGATGAGAGTTGCAGTAATGTAAACCGCTTTGAGATTAGCTGAGCGGCATACAAATAAATAAACAAATAAATAATCCACTGACATCGGGGTGTAGATAATCCATCAACATCTTTTTTTAAAGCAAGAGGGTGTGATGTTCCTTGTGTTTTGCTCTCTAAATTCCTGATGGCCCTCGGCGATTGGAGGAGACTAGGCTGACAGTGAGCTGAGCTATCTAACTTGTGTATTGTCCGTTCTGCCTAAAGCAGACCCATTGAACCAACTGGATGTAGTTACAGGTTGATTCACCATCCAACAAGTGATTCAACAGGTTACCTCTAACTGAAAATAACCAACAGGGTTCCGGCCACAGTCTCTAGTCCCGTCCTCCCCGAGAAAACACGACTATAAACCGATTGTAGATTAAAAATATAGTCAAAATAACAAAAAAATAGGCAACAAGGGCTGCCTGGCTTTTTGTTTGTTTGTTTGTTTGCTTACTTTGGTTTGCCCAGAACTCTCTTGGCAGGCCCTAAAGGATTCCTAAAGTTCAAACTTTGCAAGCCCGGTCCTAGAAAGTATTGGAAGCTCAGCCTGGGCTTCTTTCCAACTTTAAGTCTTGGCAGGACCAAGCCGTTTCCAATTGGGGAGCTGCTGCGCTTTTGCAAAGATGGCCTTCCTAGCACCCCGATTCCCACCGTAGGCGTCCAACCAGTAAAGACGTCTTAGAAGAAAACTGTTCTTCTATTTCCAGGCCCCACGCATCAGTCCGGGAAAGAAATCTGGGACAGTTTCGCGTGCCCTCCCTCTTTCCCCCCTCCCCACTTCCTCTCCCCAAGAGACCTGGCAACGTTTTCAAAACTCTTGGCGAAGGAAAGACATCCTTCTCCAGTTAAGGCAGGGTGGTGCGGGTGCTGACCTCGGAGGACTCCCAAAGGCGTCCAGCCCGGTACTATTTTTAATTCCCACAGCGTTGGGGGCAGGTTCAATTCGAATTGAAGAATTGGGGCATCCACACTAGAGAAATATTCCACGTTGAAACTGGATTATTTGCATGGCTCCTTCCTATGGAATCCTGGGATTTGTAGTTTGGTGAGGCACCAGCACTCTTTGTCAGAGAATGCTAAAGGCCTTGGGAAACTGGAAATTCCAGGATTCCATAGGAAGGAGCTATGCAAACAATCCAGTTTCAATTAAGCCAGTGTGAATTCCCCCAGGACGCGGGAAGGGTTTCGAACTCTGCTCAGGTCGATCTACGCAGTAGCTCTGGATCGATTCCTAGGTGGCAGGTTAAGGTAGAGTCCTTGGACCGGCAGCAACTCCGACCGGGCATTCCTGGCTCTTGGGGAGAAACAGCCAATCCCCGGCTTCTTTTTGGAGGGGAGATGTGGCTGGTTGCCCAAGTACTGTACATCCCTCTTTGGGCTTTCAGGGCTGGGAATTAAAGAACGGAGAAAGGGAGAGAAAGCCCACCCCCAGGGACTGAAGCACCTCCAGTGCTGCCCCAGAAAGTGACTCTTGGAGACGGTACAACTCATCCCGCCTACCACTTGTAGAAGAGAGCTGGTTACAAGCCCAAATCCAAGCACTAGTCCCAAACTGTTGGACCCATTGAAGCAAACGAATTCACCCAAGTGTTCAGTTAGTGGTCGCTCAGCAGTTGGTTCAGTGAGTCTCTTTCTAGCCAGGACTCCCCGCTCATTTTGGCCTTTAGGTCTAGCGAGAGCCAACGTGGCCTAGTGATTTGAGTTACGGGCTACGGTTCGAATTCCCCCTGGACCTCTGGGGGACCCTGGGCAAATCACACTCAGCCTCAGAGGAAGGCAATGGGAAACCCCTTCTGGACAAATCTTGCGAAGAAAACCGTGACAGGGTCGCCCTAAGTCAGAAACGACTTCAAGTCCCACAGCAACAGCTATGGGTCTCTCAGGAGTCCCTGAAGTCAGACACACGCAGCAGAGTCTTGAGTGGGATCTGTGCTAGTTCAGTTATTTGAGGGCGGAGATGGAAATTAACTATTAGCTCTTATTCCTCCCTTTCCCCAGCTATTTATTATTTATTAAAACGCTTCTATCCCACCTTTATCATGAGATCTGAGGCGGTGTGCTGCAGTTTAAAACAGACTAAAAAGATAAAAAAAAACATAGCAAACATAGCAACAGTTAAAACCACTTTAAAAGCTACAACAAGCAAAAGTAGAAAATCGTAGAAAATCGTGGAAAATAGAGTCGTGTTAAGGAATACCAAGTCCGTGCTATTGACGGACGTCGTCTCTTCATCCCTCTAACCGCCATGCAAGCAAATTTAAATCGACGTGTAAGCAATCCTGAGAGGTGTCTTCCTAGAATGAATCTGGGCGGGTCTTTGCAAAACAAATTTTATTTTATTTTTATTTGTGTATTCATTTTGTACTTTGCTTCCCTACGCCTTCTTTGCAACGCATCTCTTCTCCTTTTCATGCCCCAGTGGTGCGCCCTTCCTTTTAAACCATTAGAGAAAAGAATAAAAGGACTACTCCAGATAAGTGAAACCAGAATTGTCTTTTCCCAGAGGGATGGGGACGTGGTTTCTGTTCCCAGTCTCCCCCTTTCACCCTGCCTCTGGCTCTCCTTAAACTGCTTTCCCTCTCCTCTAAAGCTGTTCGCATTGGATGGTCCCAGCGGACCTGTTGAGTATATTTGGGTCTCTGTCAATTTGTCCCGCTGCCCATCAGGCTCATTAGGGGAGGACAGGGTTGCCTAGTGGTCTAAGCACCCTAAAAAAGGCACCCGATCTCTTCTGATCTTGGAAACAAAGCAGGGTCAGCCCTGTTTAATAGTTGGGTGGGAGGCCGCCAAGGAATACCAGGGACTGTAGGCTATATTTTAGAGGAAGGAACTGGCAAAAGCACCTCTGAGTATTCCTTTCCTAAGAAAGCCCTGTGAAATTCATGGACTTGAAGGCACACCTCGTTCAAAGCATGTAACAGCTTTGGCCTTAGCGGTCCAGCATGTTAGGTGTTATTTAAAATAATCGTAATGAAACGACACGTTATCTGGCCAGGGAGAATTTAAAACTAGTTTCTTTGGAATCTTTTCAAAAGGCAGGCTTTTATTTTAAAGAACTATTTAAAAAAAATCGGTCGTGTGACTTTAGTGAACCTGACATAATCCAATCTTTCCTTGTCTGGGTTAGTTATCAAGCAGATGAGGACTCAGTTGATTGGATTCTGGGCTCCAAGCCAGGCAGCGACCCTCTTCCCCTCTGGATCTCCAGGTGCGCTGCCTTGTCTGAAGCTCTAGGCTTCTCTCGCTCTCCGGGGGCTCCCTGGATTTACTGTAAGGGGGGGCAGGAATGCTGTCTTTCTGTGGGGGGGAGGAGGAGGTGGTGACGGCTGGATGATTTTTAGTATTTGGGACCCCTTGGATTTTTTTTCCTTAAAAAGATCTCCTGTTGTATCCCGTTTTCTGGATAACCAGGGGAGAAATGTAAACTCTTCCTGTGCTAGGCTTTCTCTGCAGAGTAAATTTCTTATACTCATCTGTTTCTCTGTGGTTTACTGCCCAGCACACTTGCTAGGTCAAAATGTCAAAACTTCAGGGAAAGGGAAATCCTGGCAGGGGTGGTGCTGATGTTTAAAACCAGGGACTTTCCTTACCTTCTGGGACATTGTGGTCGCTTTTCATTAAGAAAAGGGTCCGTCCAGCTTTTCCCCGTTTGCAATTCATAAGAGAACTGCGTTGACATTTAACAAGGAGGGCTCATTAAACCTTGCCCACATTATTTCGTTCCTTCGTTCAGATCCCCAACCCCTTTCTCCGCCGTATTGGACCCTCTCTTTAAGTTTATGGGTTCAGCTCTCCCGCAGATGCATTGGAGTCTAAAGGCATTTAGAGTTAGAGCTAGATTTAGAGCTAGAGTTAGAGCTAGATACATTTAACTATCATGGCTCCATCTATGGAAACCTGGGATTTGTAGTTTGTGGCACCAGAGCTCTCCGGCAGAGAAGACTAAATATCTCACAAAACTACAGATCCCAGAACCCCGCAGCAGTGAGCCATGGCAGTGTCAAACTGCATTATTCCTGCACTGTGTCATCAGCCTTCAGTTGTGCTTTACTCCTTAAGGCCCGTGTTTAGGACTGCTCCGTCCGGCTCAGCTTCCAGAGTCCGGAGGTTTCCATACTGCCCAGTTTCCTCTTTTCCTGGATCCCCGGGCTGGCTCTGATTGTTGATTGATTTGTAAATTATATTTATATACCACCTTGCCTCCCATGAGTTGAAGGTAGCCTGCAAGGCTCTCCTCTCTGCCTCACAACAACCCTTAGGTTGGACAGGCAGAGAGTTAGAGGGAGCCTGACTGGCCCTGGTTGCCTAAGGGGTGTCGGGACTCCATAGTGGACTGGAGTGGTCATCTGTGCCCTCACATAAATGGGTTTCTCTCCGTCTGCGTGGGCAAGAAACCCATTTGTGTGGGTCTACAAATCCCAGGCCAGCACACTAACCACAACCCCACACTAGCTCTCCCGTTATAGGTTCCACAGTAAAATCCAGGTGCTGGGAGATTCCTCTTTCCTGTGTGACGGAAACACCTCGGGAATCTTGCAGGATTGTACTGGTTCCGGGGTGGCCCCCTTCAGGGTTTTCCGCTCTCCGGTTCTGTCTAGGGTCCTCCGATTGCCCCCCTCCCTTAGGGTTGCCAGTGAAATAAGGAGCAGGTTGGTGTCCTTTTTAACGGCCTTAGCGTTGTTGTTGTTGTTGTTGTTGTTGTGCGCCTTCCTTTCCGCCTTATGAGGACCCCAAGGTGGTGAACCAAGAGCCAAGGTGGTGTAGTGGCTTGCCTGTTCCTTTTCTACGCTACCGTGGAAGGGAGGGGAGCCCTGTCCCTTAGATCACGTGGCAACCTGGCCCCTTACTGATGTCTGCTCCTTTCCGGACTTTAAGGCTTGCGAGTGTGTCCCACGAGGCAACCCAATTTACCCCATCCTTCATGTTCCCATAAAGAACCCTCCCAGCACATCCAAATGATTATTTACAGGAAGTTTTTGTGTGTGAGAGAAGAGAGAATCTTGTAATTAGATCTTCCCTTTATATTATATAATTTTCCCAATAATTTTTTTTATAAGTAATCCCCGCCACCTTTAAATTTGTCTTAGGTCAACCCCTTCACCTCCCCTTCCCCAGCAGCCTTTAAAAGAAGCCAGAGGAGGAGGAGACACGATTTTGGTCCCCAGTTCCTGGGGAAGGGAGGCGGGCCGCCTCCTCCCGGGGTTAAAAGGCAGCGGAGGGGAAGGAGGGCAGCGATCTCAGCGCAGCTCTGCCTGAATCGGGAGCCAATGGTCGGCCATCTGGAGGCCTCCCTTCCCCTGGTGTCACCGAGGGGGTGTCAGCCAGGGAGTGTGAGCCGACAGCGGTCTGGTTGGGGGTCATGGAAAAAGTCAAGGGAACTCAGCACACGCTCAGACGCCCCCTTTTCTTGAGAACTTGTCCTGAATCTTGCCGGGGCACTAGAAGTAGGCTCTGGGCAGGCTTTTCCTTGGACCGCAACTCCCTCATCACTGGCACTGATGGGAGCTGCAGTCCAGTCCCCAGCACCTCTGGAGAGGTACAAGTTTCCCATTGGCGGCCGAGGCTTTATTTAGCTCAGCAGGTTGCCCTGTGGCCCGCGAGGGGCTTTGGACTCCAACTCCCAGAAGCTGGAGCCAGCTGGTCCAACAGTCAGGATTCCTGGGAGCTGTACTCCAAAACACCCGGAGGGCCGCGGGCTGGACAGCAGTGGCTTGGGACTAAGAAGGCACGGGGGGGGGGCATGGTCCCAGCCTGGCAAGTGGTTCCTCACAACGACCCCGTGAGGAAGGCCGGGCCTCTCTTGGGGACCCCCCCCCAGTGGGGTTTTCTGCTGGCTTCTGGGGGGGGGGGCTGGGGCGTGGGGGGGGCTGGTGCTGTGGGTGGCCAGCCCCATTCCTCGCTCTCTGGCTCTCTCCTCCTCCTCCTCCCTGTCTTCCCCTCCCTCCCTCCCCCCGCCCCGCAGGATCTACACGGGCTGCGACATGGACCGCCTGACCCCCTCGCCCAACGACTCCCCCCGCTCGCAGATCGTGCCGGGGGCCCGCTACGCCATGGCGGCGGCGGCGGCGGCGGGCTCCTTCCTGCAGGACCAGTTCGTCAGCAACTACGCCAAGTCCCGCGGCTTCCACCACCACCACCACCACCACCATCATCCGGGGGCGGGCGGCGGCGTGGGGGGCGGCGGCGTGGGGAACGGCGCGGGGGGCGCGGGGGGCGCGGGGCCCGAGCGCGGGCTGCCCCCCCACCCCAACGGGCTGCTCTCGCCGCAGCAAGCCGAGGAGCCCGGCGCCCCGTCGCCGCAGCGCTGGTTCGTCACGCCCGCCAACAACCGGCTGGACTTCGCCACCGCCGCCGCCGCCGCCGCCGCCTCGGCCTACGACCCGGCGGGCGAGCTGGCGGGCAACGCGGCCACCCTCCTGTCCTACGCGGCGGCCGGCGTCAAGGCGCTCCCCCTGCAGGCCGCCGGCTGCACCGCCCGCCCCCTCGGCTACTACCCGGACCCCTCGGGCTGGGGGGCGCGGAGCCCGCCCCAGTACTGCGCCAAGGCCCTCTCCTGCTGGCCCAACACCGCCGCCGGGGCCCCCGGGGGGAGCAGCAGCAGCGGCGGCGGGGCCCGCCACCCCTACTTGGCCGCCGGGGGCGAGGAGGGCGAGAGCCTGGCCCCTCCCGAGCGCTCCCCCTTGGTGGTGCCCCCTCCGCCGCCCCCGCCGCCGCCGCCCCCGCCGCCCCCCGAGGACTCCAAGCCCCCCAAGGACTTGTCCGACGCCAGCTGGATCGAGACCCCCTCGTCCATCAAGTCCATCGACTCCACCGACTCTGGGATTTACGAGCAGGCCAAGCGGCGGCGGCTCTCCCCCGCGGGCACCCCGGCCTCCGAGAGCTCGTCGCCGCTCAAGAGCGAGCCGGCCCTGGCCCCCCGGGACTGCGACAAGCCCTGCGCCAAGGACCTCGGCTACTACGGCTTCTACGCGCACAGCTAGAGGGGCGGGCCGGCGGGCGGGCCGCCAGGGGGCGGGGCCTGGGCTCGGACACGCCCCCTCCCTCTCCCCCTCCCCCTCCCCTCCCCCCAGGCCCCCTCGCTTGGCCCAACTTCACCCGCAGGCTGCCCTCCTGTCTTCCCAGGCCCAATCTCGCTTCCCTTTCAGCCACATGACACAGCTAATCCAATTTGAAACTGGATTAGTTGCCATGGCTCCTTGCTACTCAATCCTGGGATTTGTAGTTCGACAAGGTCCATTAGCCTTCTCTGCCCAAGAGTGCTGGTGCCTCGCCAAACTACAGAGCCCAAGATTCCATAGGAAGGAGCCAGGGCACATAATCCAGTTTCAGAGCGGATTACTTGTGTTGTGAGGATGAACCTGTCATTCATTCGCACACGCAAAAAAGAGCGCAGACAGCTGCCCTAAAAACTCATATCCGTGGGAACTGGGTGGTGGGTCTGCAACCGCAAGGGAGAGGCACAAAGGACGAACCAGTCAGTCACAGTCTGGTGTCCCTCCAACTCTCCGGTAGCTTTCCTTTCCCTTTGCTGGGAGCCCTCTCCTCCTAATCCGAGTTAGCCGTATCCCGATTAGTAACCATACCCCAATGAATTGCTTCCACCCGGGCCTACGCAGAGAAACAGGGGAGACCTCCTCCCCGCCCTCATTTTAAAACCTCGAAGGTTAAACCCCTGTAGAAATAGGAAGCAGATAGAGCATTTGCGATTAATAGGGAATAAATAGGGGTTGATAGGGATTAAATAGGCCCCAAGGAAAGAGAGGGAGCGCAGGACATTTTTGCTCCCTGAGACAGTGTAGGAAACTGTACCACCCAGGGCTGGAGGAGTTACGTTGCCCCCTCTCCCCACCCCCCCGGGCAGCAACAAAAAGAGGTTGATAGGATGCGAAATAAGGCAGAACTTTTTGCCTTTTCCTGACACTCAGCCATCGGTTGCCTGAAACAGTTCCTGTGCTCTGCTTAACGGTAGGGCCGGGCTCATTTCGCAAAACGGGTTCAAGGCAGTTACAGGAGGTTGAGTCCAACCCCCCCTCCCAATGCCTGTGGAAGTGCGGTGGACATGGTGGTTTTCATCTACTTTAGTGCAATCCTATGCGCCCGTTGACTTGAGAGTAAACCCCCTCACAGTCAGGAGGGCTTCCTTCAGACATGTCCGGCTGGCCTTCCCCTGTTTATTTGGAAGGGAGACTCACAGCCTTCAGCGGAGCTTACTCCCAGGTAAGTGCGAATGGGAGGGCAGCCTTGGCTAGGAGCGCCCCCTCGGCCCTTTGGAAACCGGACCCCAAGGCCCTAGCCATTCGCTTGCACAGGTTCACCAGGCTCCGAGGCTGAGACCTTCTGTGGGGCATGAAAGGATTTGAGAACGTTAGACTTGTTTCGGATTCTCCCCAGCGCCATCCCCAAGAAGTCCCTGTTCATTTTGGACTGTTCAAAATTCTAAGCATATTTAGGATTGGCTAGGGAACTTCGTGGGCTTTACTTCTAAGGAAGCACCGTTTAAGGTCACTTCGCCTCTTTCCAACCTCTGGAGAAAAGCTTTTGAAAGAATATTTATTTATTTATTTATTTATTGAATTTATATCCCGCTTTTTCTCCTGGAATGGGATCCAAGGTGGCTATATTATTATCACTATGGAAGGGGAATTGGCCAATTGAGAAAAGGCAAGTAAAAAGTTTTCCGGGGACTCGATGCACTCCAAGCTACAACCCCATTCCTCCTTACCTGGAAGTAAGCCTCGCTGTCACTAATGGGATTTACTTCTGGGGAGACAGGTGCAGAATTGTACTGCAAAACAACAGCTTGCTCCCTTTCCCGAGCTTCGCGGCTATTCGCCTCCATGTCCTGGCATTTAGTGTACGTTTTTTAAAAAGGGTTGTTTCTTTTCCAACATTTCCCCAAAGCGGCTTAGAGCAAAAACGAAAAAGAAATCAAAACTGCAATAAGAATCCGAACACAGGCGTGAGTCTGATCACGGATTTAAAAGTCCATGCGAACGAATCCAGAAATTTACTGAGTAGCCTGATAGTAACCCTTCTGTGGAATCAGTTCCACTTAAAACAAAAAGCAAAATGCTAGTTAAGGCTCCAATCGAAACTCACATTTACCTGGGAGTAAACCCGACTGGCCTGAATGGGGCTTAGTTCCGAGTAGACATGTCTAGGCGTGAGTGTACATTGGTGCGAAACTGGGATCTGAGTTTTGCAGGACTTCTTCGCCTTTTAGGCGGACTCCTTCCTGGCTTCCTTGAATTGTACTTAGAGACTGTTGCTTTTGGGCCAACGAAACCAAAGTACAACACTTCTCGGGCCCCATTGATTTCAATAGGAGCCAGCTGAGACGACTGGAGGCTTAACGGTGAAATTTTCCTTGTCGCCTGCGGAGTTTCTTTTCAAGTGTACTAAACATGCCTAAAGCGATGCTTGATGGCAGCTTCTGAGCCAAGAGGGGACCCGACAGCCGAACCTTTTCCATAGCACTTCTTGGCGGAAGACACACGACTTCTGCCGCCACTTCCACAACCTTGTGCCACAACTCTGAGCATGGGGGCGGCCCGATCCCAGAACTTATTTTAAAACGTGGAAGTGAACCCCACTGGCGTTAATAAGACTTAACGCCCCTGCGTAGGCCTTATATCTAAGCTGATTTCGAATTGCTTTCCTACCAATTTAAGGGTTTGAAACCCTTAAAGCACTTACTCGGGAGTAAGTCCCCGGCGCCCTGCATCAGAACTGGCTTCATACCAGTCTTTTAAAAAAGAGGGCGTTGTGTCCCATCCCTGTTCTTGGAGCTTCGTTGGGACCCTACACGCCTTTATGGGGAAATAAGACATACTCATTTGAGAAGATTTTTCCCCGGGCCCGTTCTGTTGGGATGAGGGTCGCAGATTACTAAACGCCATTAATTTAGACGTTGCTAAACAAATCCAGTCCAATACTACTAATAATAATCCCACTTTTCTCATTGGGGGCTCCCTTTTATGTACTGGGAGCCATCCTAAAATAATGGTAGATGTTACCAATTCCTATCTAATAAACCGGTAGGCTTGGCAGCCTAATCCTAAACAATATTCACTGGAAATCAATGCATTTTTAAACGAGGGCGAGTATGCTTAGGACTGCACAATCTATTCCCCATCGATTTCAGTGGGCCCTGAGTATGTACTTCATCAAATACGTGTGTGCTGGGAATAAAAACTATGAGCGCGATCCGGCCCAAGGCTGCATGCAGTCTTGTACCCCCGTTACATGGGAGTAATGATCCCTGAAATCGGGCAGGAATGGGAGGTCTATTGAGCCTGCATGTCAGGGGGTTGGACTGGATGGCCCTTGTGGTCTCTTCCAACTCTAAAATTCTATGATTCTATGAGCCCTTTTCAGACCCAGCGGGGAAGCGAAGCTCGGAGTTACCGGAGGAAGCATGTCTTTTTTACCTCTGTTTAGTGAAAGGGACTTTACACAAAAAAAACCCCAAGCCCTCTCCTTTCTGCTGGATCGTCTGCTGCTGTTCTCTGGGAGACGAAGCCTGCAGCAGGATGGTTTGAGGCAGCCCTTAACCAAGGCCAAACCAGGTCCCTGTCAATCCGGCGCAGCTCTGGGCTGCTCGCAAGGAAAAAAGCGCAGCGATGACCATCCCTTGGCCAAGCGGGTTTAAAACGTCGCGTGTGAAAGAGGCCAGCCGGGCGAAAGGAGCCAAGGCCTTGCAACCCAGCCCACGGGCGACCTTTTCCCACGTGCATTTGACACGCCCCGTGTCTCCAGGGTCTTCGCGGCCCCTGCCCTCACCTGCCCTCTCCAATAAACCCACCCCCGGTTCGCGTGCAGGCGCCCCTCTTCCCCCGTTTCTGCCCCTCTTTTCTCTCACTCTCATCCCCTCCTCTCCTCTGCCTCCGGCCCGCCCTCGTTCCCACTTGAGTTCAATCATTTCCATCGCTGTAAATCTTTGTAATGAACAAGCTACAACCGATAATAGACGACTGACTTGTTGGTACCCATAGTGTAGTCCAGTGAAGATGACTTCGTGAGCTGTACAATTCTTTTTTTTAAAATTGCATTTACTTCGGATTTTTAAAAATTTATATTTTAATGCATAACTAAAGGACACGAAAACAGCCTTCCTGGGGGATAGACTAGGGAATGCCAGTTAAGAGTGAGCTTTCGCTTTCTTTCTTTCTTTCTTTCTTTCTTTCTTATTCTTTTCCTTCTTCTTCTCTCTCTCCCTCCCCCTTTCTCTCTCTCTCCCACTTTTCTTTTTATTTCCCCCCATTAAATCGAGTATTCGATACTCGACCTAATCCCTGCTCCGACCCCTCGTTGATGTAGAGTAGCGAGTCTTCGAATTTTGTGTAGGAAATCTATATGATCAACCCATTTTTGATATTGGGGGTGGAGGGTGGGGTGGGGAAAAAAGAACCGTGAAATATGCATCAGACAAAAATGATTAATTCTAGACTCCAGTCCAGAGGGAGACAGTCCCCAAAATAGAAATTCAGGGTTTTCAACGTGTGTACAGTATAATTTTTGGCTCTTATGTAAATGATTGTCGTGATTTTGTTTTTTAAGAAAATGAAACAAACAACACATAAAAAGTTTTTTTTTGGGGGGGTTCCTGTTATGTCTGTGCACCTGAAATAATGATTTCTTACAAGCTGCAAATTCCACTGGGGGAAAATGTTTTGGTTTTTCGCCCGTTTGTATTGTCTGTGTATACAACAAGCATAATAAAACCTGGCAAAACGTCTTCCGAGCGGTCTTTTGAACGCGACGAGCACTGGCCTTTTAGGAGAGAGGTGAACAAGCCAAGGAGGGCAGTGATGTGGGGGGGGGGTCCTTAAGAAACGGGGGGCGTCTGATCTCTTCTACCCCACGCGCTGCTTCATTAACCCCCCTCCTCCTCCGGCGCTCAATTCGGTGTTTTGAAAAATGGATGTTTTCCCTCCCTTTTTAGCTACCACTTTCTCAGTGATGTCGGTAATAGGGCAGACAGCTTGATTGCTTGCCCTTAGGTACTATTATATGCCCTCTAAAGGGGATGATCGATAGATATGCGGAATTTTAGGGGGAAATGGCAATTTGGAGGGATCTGGGGTTTCAGTTCAGGGAGCGCAAGGGACCAGGGAAGCGAGAGAGAATAGCCTGAATCCATTTATTTGTCCCAACGAGAAGAGGCTCGAAGGGGGTCCCAACTGATATCACAGGATTTTCTCGCCGATATGTTTTTTTTTCCAGAAGAGGTTTGCTGGGGCTGAGAGAGTGTGCCTTGTCCAAGGTCACCCAGTGGGTTTCTGTGGCTGGAATGGGATTCGAGGGAGTCCAACACTCAAACCCCGACACCAGGCTCTCTCGCCTACGTGGGACTAGTTACTGGGTTTGGCTTAATGCCTGCCTTTCTGCAGGGGAGCCCTGGGCTCTTTTGCCACCGAGTGTCCCCGTAAGAGAGGCCGTGGGAATAGCAGCCCGTCCATCCGCGGTCTCGCTTTCCACGCCTATGAACAAGACCGACCCTCTCGTCCTCTCCCTGTAAGCCATCGTAACCGAAGGGAGGGCAGCTCTGGTTTATGCCTCTGTCCGTCCAGAGGATGAGGCCACAAGGGTGCGGATTTATTTCTATGCAGGTTTCTTTCGGTCCACAGATAGGACCAATAAATACGCCGCCTCCCCAGGCCTTGGAGGTTGCAAATCTCTTCTCCCTACCTTCCCAGGTAGCATCATAATTGCTTTTCTCCAGTAAAGAAGCCTTCCTGTTTCGCGGGTGTTAGGCCACTTGTGGCCTCTGCCTTGCGTAAAATTAAGTAAACAGGAAAAGTTTGAGGAAACGACTGACCCTTAAAAGTAAAAAAGACATCCAGAAGCGAAGCTTTCCCCGGCTGTTGGGGGAAAGTCGAGTGATACCCAAACTGGCCGCTAGGGGGCTCTAAGGGGACCACATTATTTCTCCTCATCAAGAATTGAAGGGTGCTACTCGCCCACTTTCACCCCGCTCTTGCCTTTAAGGGAACGACATCTTTAATGTAAGGCCTCAATACCCTAAAAGCACCAGATCCCGTCTGATCTCGGAAACTAAGCCTTGGAAGCGAGTCGGCCGGGGATTACCAGGGGTTGTAGGCTATATTTCACAGGTAGGCAAAGGCAACCCGCCTCTGTGTGTTCTTTGCCTTAAAAAAATACTATAAAAGTCATGGAGTCGCCATAAATCGACAGGCAACTTGAAGGCCCATCCGTTACAATATTTTTTTAACAAGGACAACAATTGAATACTCTTTTTAAAAAAGTGTTATGCTGTTTATCAG
Source organism: Gambelia wislizenii (assembly GCA_030847615.1). Taxonomy (NCBI): domain Eukaryota; kingdom Metazoa; phylum Chordata; class Lepidosauria; order Squamata; family Crotaphytidae; genus Gambelia; species Gambelia wislizenii. Next base: position 290,137,748 of record JAUMIR010000001.1, on the reverse strand, counting down.
TGACTACGCATTCTAAATCAGTCTGTTTCTGGAAATTATTTTCTCTAGGGCAGAAACCAACGGCCTTGTCATACAATTATGGACTGAGGAAAAACAGCTGTCAATGTGCAGTTGTTACTTTTATCTATGATCGTTATCATTATTGATCTGTTTGACCTGCGCTCTTTAATCCACGAGCCTGCGTGAGGTTCTATAACACACCTGGGCACGCATCCCTTGAACTCATTGGGCTTTACTTCTGAGCAGACCTGTACAGGAGTACGCTGTTACTCTTCTTCAGACACTTTTCCAGAACTGGGGCAACCAGGACAAATTCACATAGCCTTCTGAGTTCCCTGCCCATTGCTCACGATTAAATCCCATTGGATTCAATAGCTACTTACTTCTGAGCGGACATGCAGAGTACAGTTGTTACTACCTAATCCTGTCTATGTCGACTCAAAAATAAATTGACTGAGTTGAATGGGGTTCACCCCCAGGTAAGCGGGTAGAGGACGCAGCCGTAATGCACAAAACCAGGCGTTATCTTGCAGGTTCTCCGTGCTGCCCTTTGAGAAGCAGGCAGAGATTGGCAAAAGTTCCTTTTTTTTGGATTGCAACTCGAAGGGTCCCACTAAATTGCAAAATCCTCGAAATGTATTGCCTCCCCCTCCCAAATCTTTGGAAGCGGGTGACTTTTATTCCCGTTTCACAAGCGGGAAAGGTAAACATGGGGCCTTTTCTAAGCGCCCCGTAATCCCCTCTATGGGTGGACAACGGGGCTTCGGATTCAAGGTACTTTACCCGTGAAGTTAGGCATTCGCTAGAGGAGGTGAAGAATATCTGCCCTTTTTGTAAGTCAGGGGTGGGGAGGTCACGTGGCCCTCCGGAGGTCGTGGGACTGCATCTCCCAAAGCCAACATCTGAGGAATGCTGGGAGCTGCAGTCTAGTAAGCCCTGGAGGTCCGCATGATTCTCATCCAGTTGGATGGATGCCCCCTCCTCTCTCTTGAGGGGGCCAGAGGCGGCGTTGGAGTTGTGAGTTGTTTTAAAAACTCAGCCTAACCACTATCTTTATTTGTGCGAGAGATCTTCCTGCTGAGGTCAGATGGTGAGAGGAGCTGTTTTATTGACAAAATCATAAGGACGACCTATTACAGCAAATGCGTCCACCACCTGCCGCACTGTCCTGTGCGGACGGTAACACCCGAACGAAACCCACAGTTAAAAGAACGCAGGTCCGAAGCATGACAAATGGTCCAGAGTCGTTCACCACTATTTTCTATGAATTTATTTTTATTGAATTTTTTTTTTACTCCTCTGGTTTAACGGTGACAGTAAAAAAAAGTCTTAATACTCATACAGAATAGAAAACACATTTTTTTTTTAAAAAAAACACAAAGTGAGTGTCAGTCTAAAATCAGGTTTATTTCCATGTCTTGCTGCTGCCCCCACAATCTCCCACTTAACTAGATTTCTGAACCCGAAACAGATGAGTTAACTTGATTTCCTATGTCTGAACAGAGGTTAGTGCTCTCTTTCAAAGAGGAGCAACGCTTGGCAAATCCTGGGGGCAAAGGGCCAGGCTCAGCACTGCCAAAAGTTGAGATTCAAACCAGGAAGGGCCAACAACGGGAACGGGAAAGAGGAATTTTGTTCTAGGTGGTGCCTCCTTCCCCCCTTCTGCAAGGGCCTTCGTCCCCCGTCTAAAATCCCTATCAAGGCCTTTATTAGCCAATACATAACCACTCAGTTTTTGTCTCCTCTGAGTTGACCTAATAAAGATAGTACCCTCATAAGGATTTTAAATTTTACACCGCGGATTGGGCTTTTGGAGGGTTCCGCCCAGGGAATCCATTTTGTGGACAATGGTTATTTTTTTCCAAAATTCACAAAGCGCAGGGAAGGTCGTCAGCCACGGCGTCATTGCGTTAGAAGGCGCTTTAGCGCCCCCGTCGTGCCCTTCGCCTGGTTAAAACGTGCAGGGCGGGTCATCTGCAACCCCCTCAAGCATTCTGGCTAAGAATGCGGGTCCTTTGGCTGCCTTAGGCGGTGCGATCGCCTGGCCAGGAGAAGGGGCTTCTTGCGTCTTCCGAGGGAAGGAGATCAGCACCCGGGACAGCGCCGTGCGAGAAGCATTGCGCACAAGCCAAGGCGAAGCGGGGATGGCTTGGTCCGCCTCTGCTCTCAGCTCCCAAGAGTCGAGAAACCTCTCTCCCGGTCGGTCCCCCTTACGGCCTAGAGCAGTGGTTCTTAACCTGTGTCCGAGGACCCCCAGAGGTCCGCGAGGATTTGAAGACAGCTCAGCCCACCTCCTCCCTGCAGTGGAGAGGCCACGGGGCAGGAGGTAAGGCAAAGGCTGGCTGGCTGGGCCTGCGCATTGCCATTCAATCTTCTCAAGCCACAAATTTGCAGGAAGAAGCAGGAGAAAAGTCATCCCTCCCCCTCCAGTGCCTCTGAGGGAAGGTTTAATGGATAGTGTAATTGCATTATTTATCACCACCACCATCATCAGCAGGTATTATTATTATTATTGTTAGGATTTTGAATCTTGGGTTAAGTCTTGGGGGTCCACGGCAACAAAAGAAATTTAAAGGGCGTCCCTGGTAAAGAAAAGGTCACTGGTCTAGAGGCCATTTCCCACTTTCTGCTTGAATTGTTGGGGGGGGGACCAACCCACCCCCAAACTCCTGCAGATCTTCTAGGATGACTGTAATTTCTCCCTTGGCATGTTTAGCTTTGTCACCACTGCAGGTAAATGATGCCTTATGAGTTAACCACAGCTGCCTGCCTAGGAGTCCACTTCCGTTTGCTGTAGTAGACATTTCCGTTTGCCCTATCGGTGGGGTGAGACTTGAGTTTGACAGGGTTATGTGTCTGCAAAACTGACATGCTCATCTTCTCTATTATTGATACACAGTGATAACGATCGGGTTTCACTGAAGTGGACTAGCAGTTGAATCCTATACAAATGTACTGGGAAAGAGATCCTAGCCTTGAGGCTTACTCCCAAGTAACTTAGGAGTCGTGCCTAAATGATTCCCGGCCCAGGTCTGCAGATATCTGTCGGGAAGTCAATCCTGCTGCTCTGAGTATGTCTGCCTCCCACTTATTCCTGAGCTTGACCCGTTCAGCTCTTGAATGGTTCAAGTTAGTGAGCATAAAGTACGTAAATGTGTGTGTGTGTGTGTGTGTGTGCACAGGAGAAATTGACGGCCTGTGCATTTCACCCTGGGAGCCAGCGTGGTCTTGTGGTTTGAATGTTGGCCTATGGCTCCAGGAGAGAGCAGAGTTCAAATTTTTGCTCAGCCGTGGAAATTCCCAGGGTGGCTCTCTCGGCTTAAAAGAGGGAGGCAATGGCCAGCCTTCTCTGAAGAAAACATGCCCAGCTACCCCACCCCACTCCATGATCGGAGTTGCCTTGAAGGCACATCACAAACATTTAACCTGGGAAGCGGGATTTCTGAAGCCAGGAATGAGTTTTGCTTGCAGGTTTTTTTGTTTCTCGACCAAGACAAACCTGTCATGTTCAAAGATAAGATCCCTGGGCTATGAAAAGAAGCTTACTCCCAGGTAAGAACCAAATACTGCTCGTCTTACAGTCTAAGAAAAGAGGGGGGGTCGGAGAGAAGGGGTTTCTTTTCCCGCGGCGGCGGCGGGGGGTGTTATTCAGCCGGGGATCCATTGGAAGGGCTCTTCAACCGCCTCCCTGCCCTCCGTCCCCCACAAGGACTAAAATAAGCCGAAGCAGAGCCAAATCAGCCCGCGAGTGACAAGGCCCCCTGGGGCGGAAAGCAAGCAGCTGCGTCCGTGGGCTCCGGGCAAGTTTCGCTGCGCACGTGGGGAACCCACGCAGCCCGACTCGGAGGAGGAGGAGGAGGTCCGGCGTATTTTGGGAACGGCTCTTTGAATCAGAGGTGCGTGGCGAAGTTTTGCTCGGGGCGTGTGTGTTGTGTGTACAGTATATTTAGTGGTGGGGGGGGGAGGAAGGCTTTTGGGAGTGTTTAAAGGAGTCTTCCCCCTCCCCGTGCCTCCCCACCACCACCATCAGTCTTGCTGGGGATGATGTGCTTCACACCCAGCCCGCCTGCCCCCCTCTTTCCCCTGCCCCCCCCCCGTTTTGGGTGACTTCCCCCGGACTCTCTGCTGCCCCTCCCCTCCCCGGGCAGCTTCTTTCCTCCCCTCCTGCGCCCTGCAGCGAAACATCTCGACTCAGAGCGAGACTTTTGGGAGTGGGGGGAACACTGAGAGAAAGAGAGGAGGGGCTGCGGGCAATCTTTGCGGGACCCTCGCTCCTGTCTTCTTCTTCTTCAGGCCCGGCGCTCCGCTGAAGCAGCTGCCTCAGGCCGCAGAATGTGGGTGTCAAACGAAGCCAGCAAAACGCCCGCCAAGGCAGGGGGAGAAAGCCTTGTGGGATTTTCTGCCCCAAGAGTCAAAATATTCCCCCCTCCCGGCTCTGTGAGCCTAGCTTTTGGGCGAAGAAGGGACGGACCCCCTCCCCTCTGCTGCTCAGCCTCAGGCAGCCAAATCTCTTGGGCCTGCCTTCCCCTACGCCTTTGGGCGAACAGAGAACGGGCACGTCGGGGGAAAAGCTACCCACAATTGGTCACTTGTTCGACCAGCCCTCAGAGCTTGGGGGAGAGTTACCTTTTTTTGGCGTTGGATTCTCAGAATTCCCTGGCCAGAAGACTTTTTTCCAAGTTCCCTCCCACGAAAAAAAGGATCCCCCTCCCACCCACCCCCCATTCTGGAGCCTAAGCTCCAGTAAGAAAAAGGACTCTCCACGGACCCCTGGCAGCTGTTTCATGTTCTTTAACACACCGCCTTCAGAGCTCTGAAATAGCCGCAGGCGACAAAAATGAAAAACGTGCCCTTTTAGCGCGGCGCCTTAGCAATGTTGTGCTTTCTTCCTTTTCTCCCCCTTTAAATTGCATGGCTCCCGAGCCTAGACTTTTCTACTAGGAGGTAAGCTTGTGCTGGGTTTATGCCCAATTAAACCTGTCTCGGATTGCAGCCTGAAAACACCTCTTGTTCTTCTCCCAAGTCAGCGTTAGTGCCTTGTCCTCATGAGGCCTAAACCCAGTTGCCAATCCCAACTAGAGGACTGTAGGGCAACTGAATCCCTTGCTGAATGGCCAATCAACACTTATGTAAATCGGATTGAATCTAGGGGTTTACCCTAGTTGGGTTTGGCAATCGGATTTATTGGGCCTCGGTGTAAGGTGCTTCTACACTGTAGAAATAATGCAGTTTGACACCACGTTAACTGCCATGGCTCCATCCTACAGACTCCTGGGCTTTGTACTTTGGTGAGGTACCAGCACTCTTTGGCAGAGAAAGCTAAAGATCTTGTAAAACTGCAAATCCCAGGATTCCATAGGATGGAGCTACAGCAGTTAAACTGAATTATTTCTACAGTGTAGTTAGCCAAAGCGTCCTAGCAGTGGCTAGTTTCCTGGAATGACATTAGGCTCCTTTTGAAAGTTTGGACTGATTTTTTTTTTTAAAAAGCTCCAAATATACAAATTTTGTAAAAAGATTTGTTAGAAATAGTCTCTGGTGTTAAAGCGAGGGATGCAAACAGGAATGGATTGTGGCACAAACCTTTCAGATAAGAGCAAGGTTAGCGTGTAGGTTTATTTGGAAGGAGATTTTCTTGACATCGCTGGTTTGAAAACGTCACCTTCTGCTGCAGGCTGAAGCATTCTCATTCGGAATTCATTCCCGTTGAGCGGATGGAGGTGCCAATGCCAGAAGTCGTCCAATTAAATGCAAAGGTAGGCTGTAGGCACGCATGCGGTGCCTATGGCTGCTTATTCGAAAGTAAAGTTTCTTGCTAACTCCCAAGTAAGTGTTGATAGGATCGCAGTGGCAGAGCACGACGTCTACTCAGAAATAAGCCCTACTGAATTCAATGAAACTTACTCTTAGGTAAATGTGGATAAGATGACAGCAATAAATAGGGTTTGGGAGTTGGCCTAACATGTGAATGTGTTCAGGATCGTTTGGGTGTTTATCTTTGTAGTGTGAAAACCCATCTGGCAGAGGAAAAGTTCTATTGTACTAGCATAGCACTATCTTCAGACTGCTGTGATCAATGCTGCAGTGCTATATAGGGACTTCATCAGAGTAAGTCCCAAAGAACTTGGTGGGGGTGGCTTCTTAGTAGGCTGAAGAGCAAACGGACATGAGTTCGAGGGCCTCCCTCTTTCACTGGGAGGACTGCGGTTGTGGTAACGCGGGGGAAATCCGCATTGTTTCTCCTGCGGTAGGGAGTCTGACGATCACGAAAACGGGGGCTCTCTTCGCCATTTCAGGCTGTGGGGAATAAATGCTGGATAGGCAGCGAGCATTTGATAGAGTTGCGAAACCTTTCCCTGACCAGAGCTGGCAGGAGCAGTAAGAAATGATTTGCACGTGTGAAGGCCACGACAGAAGGGTCAGGCTACCTCTATCAGAACAGCCTTCAGGGGGGACAGGCTTTTCACGTGTCCCAAGTGCTCAGTAACAGCTGCCTCGGTGAGGAGCGCTGGGCTTGAAGGGTAACCAACAGCGACAGAGTGCAAGCTTAAACCTATCCACTCCAAAGTGAGTCTCAGTGAGATCAGCCGGACTTACTGGTAGAGAAGTTGTAGGGGGGTATGAGTCTAAAATTAAAAATGTATTAAAAATTCCAGGGATCTAGCCCTTTTAAAAATAAAAATATCATCTTTAAAAGTAAAAACACTTTTCTTTCAAAGTAAGCAGAGTTAGGCATTGGAATGCAGACACAGCTCAATTAACATTTAAATGTGTGGCCTAATCACCCAGTCAATTAGACTCATTAACCAACAAAGACGTCAGTTTAAAAATGCATATCAAAAGTTTACTGAAGGTATATCAATCTTAATCTACATATTAAAACAAATTTAAAAGTCCCTAACTAACTAAGAGGATTTAGGGTAGGAAAAACTTACCCAGCCTTAAGCGATGTGGGCTACATGGTGAAGAATAAAAGAAGACTCTAAGACAAAAGACAGCTAAAAGAGAAGATGGCTACAGCCACATGGAGACAAACTTAAAAGGAAACTTAAACAAAGTGTAATATAATATTTAAATTAGGTCATGTGATGAATGACCCATTGCTGAAATTGCCTAGAGAAAGAAGAAGGGGGAGTGGAAGAACTCATGCATGCAGGGAAATTCCTAACCTGAACTTAACATGGCATACACAAGGTTGTATTGCATTACAATAATAATTTCCTCACATACTACGGAAGTGGGACTGGGATTGCGCCCACAGTCCTCAATTGGGCTCCAAAGACTGATATACTGAATAACCATTTCCTTTATTAGATTTTTCAGAAGGTGTAGATGTTTTGTCCCTTCGAACCCAGACAGGCTTAAATCCAAGGCTAGTCCTATCTAGAGCAGACCCATTGAAAACAGTAAGACTTAAGTTAGTTGCGACTAACAGGCCCCATTCCTTTCAAAGGGTCTATTCTAGGACTAGGCCTAAAGTTCAATTTACCCCCAGACTCCTCCTCGTAAAAATATAAGGCCTTTACATCACCAATAGGAGAGAGGTAAACAGAGAAGGTGGAGTCCAAGATGGTTGTGAGACTTACTTCACATACTGCTAAGGTCAATATACTTTTGTTGGAAGTGAAGAAGCATCAAGGCTTGTTACAGCTCTCTCTCTGTGTGTTCCTGATCTATTTACTTCTTGCTGGCACGCAGAGATCACTTCAGCTTGTTGCTCCAAGTAGTTTTAGTGTTTTACAACCCTTTGTTTCACAAGCTAGAAGCTAGCACTCATGAGGCAGCTTTGCCTCAAGATGTCTTACATGCACGCATGAGAGTCAGCTTTAGGGACTCTTCCATCCAAGTTAGATAACTCTCTTCTATCTATATACCTTTCCTATCAAAGATGTATTCTCTGCCATAATAAACGTTAAGTTCTGATTTATAACTTTTCCTGAGCATCCTGCATGTTTTATGTCCTGTTTTTTTTCCAGAAGCTCTTGATGCACTGGATTCTGCTGCAATCTGCTCAATATAAATAACAAAAATATCCTACAATCTTTGCTTCTGAAATGTGGTTTAGATGAGAGGGAAGAGTACAGTAGGCCTTTCATATCAACTAGGGGTTGGTTCCAGGACCTCCTGTTGATACCAGGATCTGTGGATGCTCAAGTCCTATTAGTAAAATAGTGTAGCAAAATGGTGCCCTATAAAAAATGGCAAAATCAAAGTTTGCTGTTTGGAATTTTTATTTTTGGAATATTTTTCAAGCCATGGATGGTGGAACGTGTGGGTGCAGAATTTGTGGATACGGAGGGCTGACTGTAATATTTTATTTATTTATTTATTGAATTTGTATTCCGCCTTTCACCCAAAAATGGGAATCAAGATGGCTTACAATAATTTAAACAGGTGCTGGTAAAACATTAATTTACCAAAGTTAAAAAGAAATTAGATATCAGTATTATTAAAAATATGCTTTAAGACAGCTAAAAACACTTAAAACATAATTTTAATAAAAGATTTTAAAAAATGGAAGCAGCATACCACTTACACACTCTGCAGCTCCATAATTAAAATTCAACATTCAAAAGCCTGCCCAAATAAAAATGTCTTCACCTGCCAATGGAAAGAGAGCAGGGAGGGGGCCAATCACATTTCCCATGGAAGGGAGTTTCACAGTCTGGGAGCAACCTCTCCATCAATACTGTCAATACATACTGTCAATGTGATTTTTTTTTTTTTAATGAAGGAGAAGTGGGAGATCCTACGGAGTGGAAGGGATCCAAAATATACCTCTGTGTAAGGATTCTAAGGATTCTAGGAAGATCCAAAATAAGAAAACAATTTACTGTGGATGACGTGCAGCTGTAAGCAACCCAACAGAACAAGTAATTTGTTTCAACACAGGTTGAGTCTCTTTTATCCGAAATACTTGGGATAAGAGGTATTTTGGATTTTGGAATATTTTGGATTTTGGAATACTTGCATATACATAATGAAATTTCTTAGAGATGGGACCCAAGTCTAAACATGAAATTGATTTATGTTTCATATATGCCTTATTCACATGGCCTGAAGGTAATTTTATACACAATATTTTAAATATTTTTGTGTAAAAATATTTTTGCATAATTTTGCTTTGCATAAAGCAAAGTTTATGTACATTGAACCAGCAGAAGGCAAAGGTGTCACTATCTCAGCCACCCATGTGGACAATTTTGGAATATTTTGGATTTTGGAATTCCAGATAAGGGATATTCAACCTGTATATACTTCCAAAACGTCACTGAGCTAACGCAGATAAGTGCATCCAAGTAGAATTCCTTAAAAAAAAAAAATCAGAGCACTGAATATTGTCTACATGGTGTCCAAGAAACAACTCAGTCTAGTATTTCCATAACACTCTCTCAAAGTGCTCAAGTCACATCATACACACATTCAATAAGAAAGTAAGAGAGATTGCAATTTGTGCTCATTTCCCAGGTAGTAAGGCTGAACCTGAGTGAACAAGGCTGGCCTAAATTCCCTGAGTTTGTGGCTGATCTGAGGTTTGAACTGATCCATTCTAGCTCTCAGCTTTACTTACAAAGTCACCAGCTTTGGGTTTAGGTTTTCTCTTTTCCTCTGTAGTCCCTTTCATACTCATGGTGAAAGGTACTGGTTACTTCATGTTAAAGTCTTAATTTAATTTCTTAAGAAGAAATATGCTATTAATTCCATGTGTGTATGAGGTAAGTAATGTTCACTTCACTTGGATTTATTCATGGGTAACTTAGGCCTTAAATGGGTTTTGCCGTTTCCAGTATTTTTTTTCTTTTTTGATGTGGTGATGACTTTTGAAAAAGCTGTATATTCACCAGTGAAGCTGATATCAGCAGTCCCTTTCAGTGTTAATCGCATGACATTTAAATGTGTTGAAATTTTAAGCTCATTAATAAAGGGGGAGGTAGCTGTTTTTGTGAAGCTTGTGTATGTTACATATTGTGAATCGAGGACTGTTTTCTGATACTCTGGATTTGAAGGACAGCAACAGATCTCTCATGTTGATGAAGAAGGTTTGGAGGCAGGAATCCACACAAATTCTGCTATGAACCCCTCAGTGGTGAGCGCCGTAAGACTAGGGGCTTGTTTAGATGGGCAATTTATCACATCTCGCCCCCTTCTTAGAGACCTGCAGTCCAAACAATGCAGGGTTTTGCTCCATTTTGTTCCACATGACCCTTGGGGCAAAAACAGGGGGAAGACATTAAAGCCCATTAAACTGTTACAGCAAAATCCTTGGAAAAAACCGCTTCATTGAGGAAGAAACAGATCAGGCCCAGTGGGACCGCAGGAGACCATATGGCTAGGCTGGCCTGTCTCTGCAGCTGCCATCCATGTTGCCACTCTCTGCAGCCAGAAAGCAGGCCTGCAGCATGTGACCAAGGCTGGTCACATACAGGGACCTTGCTCACCTGCTGGGCCCACTTCCTGGCTTCAGAAAGTGTGATGCAGATGGCGGTGATGGGAGCTGCAGGGATGGGACTCCATATCATTTCATGCCAATAACGGGGAGCAATTGGTATGTTCTGGGGATGCTGAGGGCTGTGGAAATCCCATGTGTGTCTACCAAAAACCAACTTCTCTATGGGGAAATTTTTAATTAGCTCAAATAGTGGTTGCAAGAGGTCAGGCAATGGTGGGATACTTTGACCTATGTATACCAGTACTCACTGATGAGACTCCAAGCCAGGGGATAAAGCCGCCCCGATTGTTTTAACAGAGGGGCGGGGTATAAATAAATTTTATTATTATTATTATTATTAAAATAAAAATGTTTTTTATTGAAAAATAATCAGGGGAATGCTCACATACATACACTCAGGCTTCAAGCACTCACACAAGGCTATCGAAGAAAGTAGGAAGTATTGGGATAGAGGAATAGAGTTTGGGATGATGGGTTGACGAGCAGAGATTCGTGTAGCAGAAGATACTCAGAATACAGCTGTGAGAGTCATGCAGCAAACCAGCAGAGGTGGGAGAAACTGTGAACATGGTGACACAGACTGACAGAGTGACAATATGAAGGAAGCTGTGCACACTTTGACTGTGTTTTGGGGTGATATTTATACTTGATATTCCCCCTGAAGGGGTGTTATGAGTGGAATACAATGTCTGCCCGAGCTTCCCAGGGTTAAAGAATGGATTCTCTGGATCTGTTAATGATTGCTAATGGCTGAAACATTGGAAGTGATGGGTCTCCAGTAACTCTCTATTGTTTTAGGACAAGAGTGAGGAGAAACCAGTTTTGTAAGTGAATGAGTGTTCAGCTACCTTGATGGGATTATTGAATGACTCACTTCCATGTATGCCCAGGAGAATTAGTCCATTTCAACTCTAACTTACCAGTCCAAGGGAGGGTTCACATAATTACTACTTGGGTGTGCCTTTTAGAAATTTGGGCTGGCTACTTCCTTAGGCTTTCTGAGCAAACCTTGAGTCCTTGCATTTGGGAGGCCCTGGTTTACTACCAACCATGTGGAGCGCCAATAATAAGCCAATTTATGAAATATAGCCCACAGGACGTGGTTTGTTTCCTCCTAGTGGATAAAGATAAATTCGTGACTTGCAGAATTGCATTGTTGGCTGTTGCAGCAAAAATGTTTAGAAAGAAATACCTTGCAGAGATAGCCATAAACTGTAAAGAGGAACACTATATTTCATAGAATCATAGAATTTTAGAGCTGGAAGAAACCACAAGGGCCATCCAGTCCACCCCCTGCCACGCAGGAAATCACAATCAAAGCATCCCTGTCAGATGGCTATCCAGCTTCTATTTAAAGATCTCCAAGGAAGGAGACCCCACCACGCTCCGAGGGAGTGTGTTCCACTGCCGAACAGCTCTTACTGTCAGAAAGTTCCTCCTAATGTTGAGGTAGAATCTCTGTTCCTGGAGCTTGCATCCATTGCAATTTAATATTATACTTGTTTTATCTATTTATGCTATTTTAAATTTTAAACTTTGTAAATAGTTTTATGATTATAGGTAGGATGTTTGATGTTTGATATTTGATGGTTGATGTTTATGTATTTCAATGTTATCGTGTTATAGTTTGAAGCAAAGGCCATTGGCCAAAAGCAATAAAATTTGACTTGACTTGAAATATAGCCAATTGACGAATTATTGGAAGAGGGGGTGTAACACAACATTGTCCCTCTCTTAAAAAAAAAAAAAAAGGCAAAGAAGAAGATCCAGGAAACTACAGACCAGTCAGCCTGACCCCAATACAAGGAAAAATATTAGAATGGATTATACAGGAATCTGTTTGCATGTCTCTTGATGACAATGCTGTGATCAATAGGAGCCAGCATGGGTTTGGCAAGAAAAAAAAAAATCCTGCCAAACTAGTCTCATACCTTTTTTTTGATCAGGTCACCAGTTTAGTCAATGCTGGGAATGCTGTGGATGTCATTTATCTGGATTTAAGCAAAGCATTTGATTAGTTTCCCCCATGATATTTTGATTAGCAAAATGATTAAATGTGGAATAGATGGGAACATTGTCAGATGGATGCATAACTGGTTGGAAAACTGTGCTCAAAGAGTCATTATCAATGGCTGCACTCCAAATTGGAAGGGGGTCTCAAGTGGAATGCCTCAGAAAGGTTCTGTCCTAGCGTCATAACAGTACAACATTTTTTTTTTTATCAGTGACTTAGATGATGGGGTGGAGAGAGTCCTTATCAAGTTTGCAGATGACACAAAACTGGGAGGGGTGGTTAAAACATTGGAAAATAAGAAGATATTTCAAAAGTGCCTAGATAAAATAGCAAATTGGGCAGAATTTCATAAAATGAAATTCAAGTGAGACAAATGCAGAATTCTACATTTAGGCAACAAAAACCAAATGCACAGGTATAGCATGATCATAAGTTGGACCTGAGCCAGCAGTTTGATGCTGCAGCAAATAAGGTAAATGTAATTTTAGCCTGCATTAATAGAAGCATCGTTTCCAAGTCTAGGGAAGTAACAGTCCTACTATATTCTGCACTGGTCAGGCCTCATCAGAGTATTGCCTTCAGTTCTGGGCACCTCATTTTAAAAAGGATATAGACAATTGGAACAGGTTCAGAGAAGGGGAGCAAGGATGATAAGAGATATGGTGAACAAAAGACATAAGGAAAGGTTGAAAGAGCTGGGCTTGTTCAGCTTGGTGAAGAGATGACTGAGGGGTGACATGATTACACTCTTTAAATACTGTTACGGGGGCGGGTAGGGTAGGGTAGGCTTGTTTTCTGTTGCCCCAGCAGGTAGAACCAGGTATAATGGTTTTATGTTACAGGAGAGTAGATTTTGATTGAACACTGGAAGGAACATCTTGGTAGTGAGAGCAGTTCAGCAATGGGACTAATTGCCTAGAAAAGTGGTGGGAGGCCTCCTTTTCCAGAAGCATTCAGAAAGGCCAGACAGCTACCTGCTGGGGATGCTTTAACTGGAGATCCTGCATTGACTAGGGATTGGACTAGATGGCCTATGAGGTCACTTTCAACTCTATGATTATATGAATTACAGTTCTACAACATATGGAGGGTAACACAATCTTCACCCTTGCTGTTCCCCTTTATCATGGTATGAGTGACCTTAGGGAAGAATAGGACAGTGTGGAGCTGGGAGGGGAGGCTTCTTTTTGTGGCCCCTGATTCTCCCCCCTCCACCAAATGAGTGGGAGTACTGTATATGGACTGCCTCGCTAGGGAGCTTGCAGGAGAAGCAATGATTTGGCTTTTAAATAGGTTGCTGCCTTTCCTGTGCTGTTTAACATCACTTGCCCTGGGGTGTCCATTATCCCCCCCCCACCATCTTGCCTGTTTCCTCTGCAAAATAGGGGGAAATATTACTGATTTCTCTCACAAAGGCATTTTGTAGTCTGAGGCTTGCTACACCAAACCCCATTCCATGTACAGAAATTGAGTGGCCCTGCAGTTTCAGTCTTTTGTCAACAATACTGCCAGTGGGATGGCATCCTGCATGGACACTTTAAGGGCAGCAGGAGACTTGAGGCAGGACAGGGGACCCTGTGTGCCATGCAGTCTTTCCTCCAAGGAGGAGGGAATGGCCAGGGGGCTCAGCATCCAGTATATGAAGTGTTTGCCTCACTCGGACCCCATGGTAGGCTCAGCCCTGACCTTTTCTATACATAGTTTGTCTTAGCTTTTCTTTCACTAGGCCAATGGGTTTGAGAGGAGAGGGCTGCCTACACTGTCCCCCACCCCACTATCTCATGTTGTTACCTGATTTTACCTAATGGCAAATCCAATCTTGCTCCCTAGTCTTAATAAGGATTACTGAGGTGCAAGGTATTTCACACACACTCTAAAGCAAGGACAGACGACCCTCCATATGAAGTTGCATATGGGCTGCCGCTCCCATGGTCTTTCACTATTGACAATGCTGGCAAGGACTGCTGAGAGCTGCAGTCCAACAATATATGGATAGCTGTACAATTCCTACCCCAGCTCTATGTTATGATGTAGAGGTATAGTACTGCTGCTCTTCATTATATAGCTATGTTGGCTTACAATAGTAAGAACCATAAAAGATCTTGTGACACTGGAAAATATTGTGGCATAAATGTTTGCAGGTAAGAGCCTACTATCAACAGATTCCTGAATTAGTTTCTTAGCTACATCACAAGAGATTTATATATTGGATTTGTCCTAGTATCCTCCTGAATTCTCCTTTGATTTTGGTTTTTAGTTTTTTACATGCAAGGCATGTACTCTACCACACAACAACAGCCCCACTCCCAGTCATTTTGCATTTGTGAAAGAGGTGGAGGAGAATTTATTGGGCTGGAAAAACAGAGTACAGGTACTTATTGAAAAACATTGACACCTGATTTCTAAAAAGAGTGTGCACATTCATTTCATCACCTGTTTCTAATGGAAAGTTTTGGTGCATCACAAAGAAAACAAATTATATAATTTGCAAATGCCTTGGTTGAAAATAAAGCAGAACATGAAATCCTAGTTTAAAATAAATGAGTCCTTTTTTGGCAGAGCAAATTGCATGTATAATCTCTCCACCTCCCCCTTGCAATCTGGATCAGGAGCACAGGGAGTTAAAGGGTTAAACTGATCAAACCCTGATGCTAGGGTCCCAATCTGAATCTTGAGCTGACTGGGTTGAGTATTGAGGAATGCTTCCTCACAGATCCTTCTGCAGCATCCCATTTCTCTACTACTGGGATAAGAGCAGCTAAAATTCATTGGGTCACCATAAGTCAACAGGTGACTTGAAGGCACTACACACATACAGTGGAGAATCATGGGCCAGAGGTGCACCTCCCTTTTATGGGGCATCAGCTATTCATATCGACATTATGAGACTGGCCCTAGCCATACAAACAATAGAGGGTGATACCACCAGTGCAGCCTTCTTTTGCTCTGTTGCAAGAGGTGATCCAAATTCCTCTTCAGTATGCAAGTTAAAAGTAACATTTGGAATACAGACTCCCAGTTTGAAGAGGCTGTGAGAAAGGAGTGTAGCAAGAAATGAAGGGGAACAGAGAAAGGCAGTGGCTTAAAAGGAGTGGAGCAGAAGATTATTTTTAGTTCTCTCTTTCAGATAAATAGTGGACTTGTTTCCATACTTCTGAGCCATACAGTACAATATAGTTACCACTTGCAAGGCCATATTAAGCTGTTTGATCAGTATAAGTTGGTTGATATTGTGAAGATGTATAGGCTCCTGCACTGGGGGGATGGTTTTGCAATGCAGTGGATCAGGGGCCTTTCTGTACTACACAGTTAAAGTGTTATGATTCCACTTTAGCTGCCATGGTTCTGTCCTATGGAATCCTGTGTCTGGCAGTTGAGAGAGGGGTTGCTGAGAATTCTCTGCCAGAGAGCTCCACTTGTGCCTCTGACCTGACTGCAAAACCCAGGAATCCATAAGACGGAACCATTGCAGTTAAAGTGGAATCATAGTGCTTTAACTGTGCAGTGTGAAAGGCCCAGGCTTGGTAGTCTTACTGGGCAGAACAGACTCCTGACTAGAGAGAATCAGAGCTAGCCACTTTCAGGCCCAAGGGGAGGAGATGGGGAACTTTTGGCATCATTATATTTGTTTCCCATTGTTCCTCCAGTGAGTTTAATGAAACATACATGGCTCTCTTCCTCTCTGAATTTGTCTTCACAACAACTCTGTGAGGTAGTCAGCCTGAAATGGGCCTGCCTGACCCAGTGAAATTTCATGGCTGAGTGGAAAATTGAACCTAGAGCTTCTAAGTTCCAGGCCAACACCTTAACCACTACAGCACCCAGGTTCTCACCATAAGCTACCACTTTAGTGTGCTGAATCTGTGTAATTTTGACTACAACAGGCTGAGCAAGGAAGTCCAAGGAGTGACCCTTCATTTATGAAGGAAGTGTTAGGAAATTCCAGCATTCTTTCCTTCTTGCTTTTCTTGCTGTTAGAGCAATTGGGGTTTAGATAGGACAGATTTGTCTGCAAGTGGAACTCTTTTGTTTTTCTCATCTAAAGCCTCCCATTTGCTCTTCCTATCCTTGGAAATGCATGGTCATGGATACCTTTTTTGGATCCAAGAAACTAGACCATGTGACCCAGGAAACTTCATATAAAGACCACCCCCCCTTTCTCAGTTTCACTTTTCTCTCTTTTTTTTTTTAAAAAAACAATTTTTATTAATTTTAAAAATTAAACGACATACAATTTCTACATAAAACTTAACAAACATATATAACAGTGATTCCCTCCACCGAGGGACTTCCCTTTACATTCATCCTTCTTTACAAAATACCATTGTTTCCAACTCAGGTTTGCTTCCTCTCCCCTTTATTAATACAAATTCTAAAAATTTACTCCATTTTTCACCAAAAACATTCTTATTTAGCCCTCCTTTTTTTCTTTAACCATATTTTTAAATTTCTCATTTATAGCTATATTCCATACTTCATCATACCATTCTTCTATTTTGTATTCACCTTGTATTTTCCATTTCTTTGCTATTATTAACCTTGCTGCTGTCAACAGATTTGTTAGTAAATCCTTAACAATTTGAGATTCTTGTATTTTTTCACAATATGATAATAATGCTATTTCAGGGCTTAAAGGTATATTTATCTCCAGTATTTCACTTATTTCCTCTCTCTTTTTTTTAATAATTGTTTTTTATTTCATTTTTTTCCATTAGTACATTCATGCGGTTAGTGCATTCATGCAATCTTAGCTTAAGGTATAAACAGTCAATGTTTACAATATTCAAAACAAACTTCGCATATTTACATAGTTATACAATAACTAATATTACATTCCTTGTAGTTTGAATTCTCTTTCATCTTCTCCACTTATGGTAAGACTTCCTTTAACTATCTTAGAGTCAGCTTCCTCTTCTTGTCTTCTTCCTTGTTTCTCACTCCTCGTGTTTATATTATTTTTAATAGTCTGAATTTACGTCTCTTCTCCCGATTTCTTCTTAACTTGTACTCCATCTTAGCACCCTTTCATCTCTAGGTGTACTACCTGTAGTTTCCAGCTCACTTTTCTCTTTTGAATTCTCTTCCTCTCCTCACCTTCAGCCATGCTTTGCTTCTCCATCAACCAGATGACGAGTTGAAAGAAGCAATCAATGATCTTTTATCCAATCTCTTCATTAGTTAGTTAGGATGTAGGCTCTCCATGCATATGTAAATGAAAAAAACATTAATAGACTTTTCTAAGGTCTTGTCCACAGGGGCCAAATGAAATGGCCTCCTCCGTTCCCATGCCCAGCTGTCCAGATGACGCAGGGCTTTGGCCCCGATTTTAATTCAAACTGTCCAGACGATGTCTGGGCAGTTCTGACTAGAAACTGTGGTAACCCTCCATTAAAATGGCTTTTAAAAATACCTGTGAAAACCCGGATCCTGTGGGAAAAACCAATGTTCCATGGCAGGAATGGGCAGCTGTCCACATGTGTATGCTCCACTTTATCAGCTGGTGCCTTCACTACTGGTGTCACTTGCCATGCTCTCTGAGGTAACAACGAGGCCCCCAGCATGATCAAAGCAGGGGGTCTCATTTCTGGCTTCAGAGAGTGCAATGCGCAGCAGCAGCAGAGGTACTCACTAATGCATGTGGACAGCTGCCTGTTCTCACTACTAATGCAAGGTAACGGGTGGGGGGATTTGGGGCAGCGGAGTATTCTGGCCAGTGCGGACAATCCCTAAGTTAGTAACCCTAAACTGCCTGCCTTGTTTATTTTGAGTCAGTATCAGTTCAGGGAAGCAATGTGAGATTGAGGCACGCTTGTCTGCTACTCTGCTAAATAGGAAGGCTGATTCCTAACAGTTTTAGCTTTCATAGTTTCCCCCAAAAGGACCAACACTCTGGGAAACTCTAATTCCCAACAGGAAGCAGGTGAACCTACCACCATGAATGCAACAATCTCCATGAGTGCAATGACCAACAGGATATAAAATACCAGAGATGCTCTGGGCGTTAGACCTACATGTATCTGTACATTATGAAATTAAAATCCAGAGCCATGAATCCAATGAGTCACAAGTACACAGGAGGGCATCGCATAGTTCAGCATCAGAGGTGGAAGGCTTCATGTGAGCAAGTTTGGACTAATGGCAATATGGTGGCTGGCGGCCTCCCTATCTGTGGGGCAATGAATCTGACCCAGGGTTTGGGTTAAAGGAGCTCTCCAGTGTGCTAAATCTGATCTCTGAAATAGCTTCTGCACCTTGGATAGCTCCTTCAAAGTCTGGACTAAAAGTTGTAATGGATTAATCACCTCATCTGATGTGGGAGCCACCATCTGTTAATGGCTAATGGCAGAAGCCACTAGGAAGATATCTTTTCAGAAGCCTCTTTCCTGTCTGGATCCTGCTTGATTTTTTTTAAACCCAGAGGATGCAAAGGTCCCTTTTTTGGACTACAACTCCTAGACACTAGTGTCCAGCTTGGGCTCTCGATTCTCGGAGTTATAGTGCAAAAAAGGTACTTCCCTCAGTTCTGGTTCTACTCTGCCATCCATCCTTGCCTCTTTATTCTTAAGTTACCACCTTGATTTCAATCTTCCACTTGCCCTATGGACTTTGGCTCCTGATGACTCATCTACAAGAATGATGGGAAGGCCACTGTAGCTTGCAGTAACTGTTAAGTATGTCTTCCTGAGGCCAATACACAAAATCACCTGGGATTTCTATTGGGATTCAAACCCATCCCACCTCTGGAAATGCTACAGCCAATGCCATGGCTGAACACTGTTTGAAATTGCCTTTCCTCTGCTTTTGCCTGAGTACCACATGACATGGACTGGGAAGAGCACAGGGCAACTGACCACCATCATGCATTCAAAGGAGGCAGAAACTTCCCTTAGGTTTCCCTATCCTTCACCAAATCCTCATCTTCAGGATGTGTCATACTACAACTGCCATTGGATAGGGATGGTGGAGTTGTGGTCCAAACCATTTGGAGGATTAGGGAAGGCTATGTAAGCATCCCTATATGTTTTTGAGATGCATGAAGTGATGTCCTTAATTTGCACCACGTCTGGGAAAGATGTCCTATGGCAGGTATTTTCAACCTTTGGTTCTCCGGATGCTTTGGATTTCAGCTTCCAAAACCTCCAGCAATCATGGCCAGTGGTCAGGAATTTGGGAAGTTGAGGTCCAAACCATTTGGAGTACTAAAGGTTGAGAACCAATGCCATATATACTAAGGCTGAAGACTGGAGGGTTTGATTAACAGATATAGAGAATGCCATTGGATTTTCTGATTCAGGAACAAAAATATGCGAGGCTGGTATAGTATTATACGTATGTTGTCTTGATTTGGCACAAGCCACCTGACTTATCTTGCCTTGTTCTGTGATGCTGTCAAATGTCTTTTATCACTGATAACCAAGCCCTCACCATAATCCACAAAATATCCTTTGCGCTGAACATAAAGCATGCTTTTTATTCCATAATCTGACAGCCCCAGAAACCTCAACCCAGTTTAAGCAAATCCACTTGTGTGTCCCTGATTTATTTACTTTTTTAGTGGGGCTTGGAGCTGCAGTAGGGGGAAAGTGTTAAGTTGTTAAGAATTATTTTTAAAACCTCAACGCCTTTTATATTTTTTTGAAAAAGGGAAAAAATCCTACATATTTACTTTAAAATGCTAATAAACTATTAAATGAACAAGTAACACAATATGCAGCAATTTTTACACCATCCCTCTAGTGCCTAAAAATTGAAGGATAAAGTTGGTGTATACTTGATAACAATTTACATGTTTGTTTTACCATCTGGTAAATGTGTAAATGATATTTTGGGAAGCACATTTCAAATTCACTTTAACAACTTATCTTCGACAATATGCATCCTATCTTATGTATTGACTGGTAGGTGGGGTTTTTTTGGAACAGAAGAGGGGATATCTTGAAACATGAATGCTGTACGGAGGGTGGGGGAGAGACCGTTATTGAAAGATTTCTGTATCTAGTTTGAGTGCAGAGTTAAGCCCAAGTTTCATTCAAGATGGATGGTTTTCCAGTGTTGTGAGTCTTACATTAATTAAGCACTTTGGAGTGTTAAGAGCTTTTCTGTGTATTATAGTTCAGCAGCGATCATATCAAATTTGTTGTGGCCATCAAGGATTGTGTGTGTCCAAGGAGATTTTCACACGGGGAAATTATGCCCCTGAGAGATCGGGAGAGAAATGGGGCTCTTCCGGGAGCAGAGCTCCGTTTCGCACGCCCCTCTCCTTCTCCCGATCTGATGTCGTCCTCACTCTGTGCTGCTTCCATTTCTCTGCCAGTATCTTCCGTCATTTTTTAATAACGAAAGTTCTTTGTTATTAAAAAAAATGGCGGAAGATCCTGCAGAGAAATGGAAGCAGCACAGAGTGAGGACGACGTCAGATCGGGAGAAGGAAAGGGGCGTGCGAAACGGAGCTCTGCTCCCAGAAGAGCCCCATTTCTCTCCCGATCTCTCAGGGGAATAATTTCCCCGTGTGAAAATCTCCCAAGATGCAAGTAACACAGCAGACACAGTCATGGGTTGTCACATCCTTTCCAAAGGGTTCAAATTGTTCAACCAGCATGTCTAACTATAGGAAGCTCATTATTGATTGTGCTATAGAACTCCTCAAGCGGATTGCCTGCATTTTGTACTTTAACAACATTCTGACCCTTTCTCCGTCTGTCTCCTTTTCCTACCCCCTTCATTTTTCACTTTACTGGTCTCATTAGAGAAGATTACATGCATTTTTATACAGGTTACAAACCAGGAATCTGACTTAACCCCTTTCCTCTCACATCCCTTATTCATCCTTTCCTAGCTGGAGGAAACCTACTCTGGCATAAAGGCAACCTGTCCTCCAACCTACCATAAGTGGCACACAGAGCACACACCTCCACATTAGTTGCCATCTGGCTGATTGGCAAATGAATGAAGAGTGCATATTTCCAATGTGGGCCTGAAACTAACATTGTAGTGTTGTATGTCAGTCCCTCACTAGTTAACATACCCCACTTCACCCAGGTTAAAAGCCCATCTTTTTCACCTTTAGCCCAGTTCTCAATCTATGTGACAAATGTTGCTGTCCTTGAGCAAGCAGGGATCATCAGCATTGAGGCCATGATATTGAGAACACAGCTGCGCTGGGCAGGACATGTTTCTAGGATGGAGGACCATCGTCTCCCAAAAATAGTACTCTATGGTGAACTCGCCACGGGTCACCATAAGAGGGGTGCTCCAAAAAAGTGATACAAAAACTCCCTGAAACAACATCTCAGGCTCGGCCAAATTGATCACCAGCAATGCTCCGCCATGGTCTCACATTGGGAGGCATGGAGACGCACTATCCACAATGCTGCAGCCTTATTTGAGAACTCACACTGAACAAGTCTTGAAGAGAAACGACAATGCAGAAGGAATCACAACCCGGAAACATCACCCAAGGAGACCTTCTGCTGTGCTTTCTGCAACCGGACTTGTTTATCTCGGATGGGTCTTTTTAGTCATCAGCGCGCTTGCAGAAAACATGGGATGAGTCCTTCCTGAATCTTCGTTTGCGAAGAAAAGCCAGAGAGAGAGAGAGAGAGCAATCTCTCTCTCTCTCTCTCTCTCTCACACACACACAACATCTTCTTTTGAGGGATTTTTTTTTTGTCTCTCCATCCTGGTATTCATTCATCCTGCATCAGCAGTCACAAGCCTCTTTGTCTCCCTGATTTCCCTGCTGATTTCCTTCTCTCTTTCCTTCTTTTTCTGTCTCATTGGTCTTTCCCTCCTGCCTGACCTTGGTTCACTCCTTCCACTGCCTAAATCTGCTCCACACCTTTTCCAGGGAACATATTCAGGGGTAGCTGCATTGACCAGGCAGCAAACTACAACAAAATACAAAACTCATATCATGGTGACACCTTTGTCAGTCCATCTGAAAGGTGCAAAATACAGTACATTACACTGCCATTGGCTTCTTCTTCAGGCAAAGATATTAAACGTCATAGAAGGGAAGGAAAATGATGATGACAGATTCATAAGCCTGCATCCTCTCCATTGACACCCCCTTGTCATGGGAGAGAGGCTTGCATACCAAAATGATGTTTTGAGCTATGCTGGCGGTGGCATAATAGCCACTGGTAGGGTCTCCCATGCCAGACAGGTCAAAACCGAAGGGTATGACAAAGAGCGTCAAAGGGCAGGATGGGCTCTCTAGCCTTATGGCAACCATCCTAGGAGAAGGAAAACTCTAATCCCAAACCCGGGCAGATGGTGCTCGTCCAACCCTGTAAGGTCAACCATCTAAGAGAAGGAAACTCTAATCAAACCTACGACCTGAGGACCTCGCTGCTACCGTCCATGCTTGCAAGGCCAGCAGACGAACCTTTGGTTTAAAGGGTGAGGCCAGTTCTGTGCACGCTGCACTCCACCAGAAAAATCCATTGCACAGGCTCGAAGGACAAATCCAGTTCCAAAAAAGCCCTGTAGCGATAGGCGCGGGACGAAACGGCAGGTGTAAAGATGCACTGGAAGCCGCAGACCCAACCCTGCATGCAGGCAGTTCAGGACATTGGTCGCTCAAGGCTGACCTGGGAGATGACAGTCTTGTTCGGCAGCATCCTGAATGACCAAGCAGCCTTTTTTAAGGAGAGCACTGCTTGCTCCATATGGAGAGGGGCCTAGAAAAGGTGGCCTAATGAAAGCTCATCCCCAACTACCTGGTTGGCTAGCCACGGCCAACGGGCATCTTCTGACACGGTCAAACCAAGGCAAAGAAACAAAGGCACACACCGGCCTCCAAAGGTGTAAATAAACTGACACTTGTATGCTGAAACATCAGAACCATGCAAGACTCTGAAGATAGTGGACGGCCTGAGCGTCATTCTGCCCTAATAGCCCATGAACTATCACGACTTAACATTGACATCGCTGCTCTTAGTGAAGTTCGCTTCCATGAGGAAGGCAGCCTTAAAGAACATGGCACCGGCTACACACTTTACTGGTCTGGCAAACCCAAAACTGAAAAACATCTTTCAGGAGTAGGCTTTATGATTAAAAACTCCATTGCCTCCAAACTCGAAACCTTGCCAACAGGACACTCTGATCGCATTATTTCCTTATGCCTCCCACATGTTGTTCTCTTTAGTATATATGCCCCAACTATGCAAGCCGACCCTGTAGAGAAAGACAAATTCTACACAGACCTACGCCAACTCATACAAAAAGTCCATGTAGAAGATAAAATTATTATTCTTGGTGACTTCAATGCCAGAGTAGGAAAGAACTCTGAAGCCTGGAAAGGTGTCTTAGGCAAGCATGGTGTTGGAAATTGCAATGATAACGGATGCCTCCTGCTAGAGTTCTGTGCAGAACCACAGCTAACTATTACAAACACAATCTTTCAGCAGAAAGATAGCTTGAAGACAACCTGGATGCATCCCCGATCCAAACATTGGCACCTCATTGACTATGTTCTAGTCCGTCAGAGAGACATTCGTGATGTCCGTCATACCCGAGTGATGCCCAGTGCAGAATGCCAAACAGATCATCGCCTCGTCAGATGTAAACTAAATCTTCATCTTAAGTTCAAACCTAAGAGGGGTGGCATCTTAAAGAAGAGACTCCAAGTCAACAATCTTCAACAAGCTACCATGAGAGACAACTTCCAGGCAAATCTACAAACAAAACTTGAAGACCATCCTACAGATCCTTCTCCTACAGTGCTTTGGCAACATATCAAAAACAGTATCCTCCAGTCTGCAGAAGAATCCCTCGGGTTCTCCCACAAGAAAAATCAAGACTGGTTTGATGAAAACAACCAAGAGATCCAGGAGCTGTTGGCAAAGAAGAGAACTGCTCACCAGGCATACCTTGCCCAGCCAACCTGCCATGTAAGAAAAGCAGCTTTCTGCCTCACATGTAGTAAACTACAACAAAAACTCCGAGACATGCAGAACAAGTGGTGGATCAATATAGCAGAAAAGACACAATGCTGTGCAGATCTGGGTGATCATAGAGGATTTTATGAAGCTTTTAAAGCAGTGTTTGGACCTACGTATCAGGTCCAAAGCTCCTTATACAGTACAGATGGTCAAACATTAATTACTTATAAAGCCTCCATCCTGAATCAATGGGCTGAACATTTTCAAAGTCTCTTTAGCGCCAACCGAGTAGTCCAAGGCTCAGCTATCCAACATATGATACAAAAACTGATGAAAAATGAATTGGACATAGCTCCCACTTTGGAAGAGACCCTTAAGGCTATACAGCAGATGAAAAACGGCAAGGCAACTGGGATTGATGGAATCCCACCTGAACTTTGGAAACACGGAGGTCATGCACTCCACAAAAAATTCCACGAATTCCTTGTGAATTGCTGGGAGAAAGGGGAACTGCCATCAGACCACCGAGATGCAGTCATCATCACCCTGTACAAGAAAAAAGGAGAAAAATCCGATTGCTCAAACTATCGAGGCATAACACTGCTCTCTATTGCTGGAAAAATCCTTGCAAGGATACTCCTGAACAGATTAGTTCCTGCTATTGCAGAAGAACTTCTTCCTGAAAGCCAATGTGGCTTCAGAGCCAATAGGAGTACTACAGACATGGTATGTGCCCTTAGACAACTGCAAGAAAAATGTAGGGAGCAGAACAAGGGTCTCTATGTAACATTTGTCGACCTCACCAAAGCCTTCGATACTGTGAGTAGAAAAGGTCTGTGGCAGATCCTGGAAAGACTAGGATGTCCCCCCAAATTCCTTAAAATGATTATCTTGCTACACAAGGGCCAGTGTGGACAAGTCAGATATGGCGATGCTCTTTCAGAGCCCTTTCTAATAACTAATGGAGTGAAGCAAGGTTGCGTTCTTGCACCAACTTTATTTACAATCTTCTTTAGCATGATGCTCCAAAGGGCTATGGCAGAGCTTGAAGAAGAAGACGGCATCTATATACGTTACCGTACTGATGGTAGCTTGTTTAACGTAAGCCGTCTGAGGGCTCACACTAAGACTCTAAACTATCTAGTCCGTGAGCTGCTCTTCACCGATGATGCTGCCCTTGTTGCCCACACAGAAGGAGCTCTGCAGCGCCTAACATCCTGCTTTGCAACAGCTGCAGAGCTGTTTGGGCTAGAAGTCAACCTGAAGAAAACAGAAGTTCTTTACCAGCCTGCACCACAGGACGAACACCACCATCCCCACATTGCCGTCGGCAAATCTGTGCTCAAGTCCGTTCAGCAGTTCACCTACCTGGGAAGCGTCATCTCCTCAGATGCCAAGATTGACAAAGAGATCGATCACAGATTAGCAAAGGCATATAGTGCATTTGGAAGACTTCACAAAAGAGTCTGGAGCAATAAACACCTGAGGCAAAGCACAAAAATCAGTGTGTATAGAGCCATTGTACTGTCTATCCTCCTTTATGGATCTGAAACATGGGTCACCTATCGCCATCACCTACGACTCCTCGAGCGCTTTCATCAGCGCTGTCTACGCACAATCCTAAATATACACTGGACTGCCTATGTGACGAATGTTGTTGTCCTTGAGCAAGCAGGGATCACCAGTATTGAGGCCATGATATTGAGAACGCAGCTGTGCTGGGCAGAGCACATTACTAGGATGGAGGACCATCGCCTCCCAAAAATACTACTCTACGGTGAACTCGCCACAGGTCAGCGTAAGAGGGGCACTCCAAAAAAGCAATACAAAGAGTCCCTGAAACAACATCTCAGGCTCAGCCAAATTGATCACCAACACTGGTCCGCCCTGGCCTCACATCGGGAGGGATGGAGATGCACTATACACAATGCTGCAGCCTTATTTGAGAACTCACGCCGAACAAGTCTCGAAGAGAAACGACAACGCAGAAAGAATCACAACCCAAAAACATCACCCAAGGAGATCTTCTGCTGTGCTTTCTGCAACCAGACTTGTTTATCTTGGATTGGTCTCTTTAGTCATCAGCGCGCTTGCAGAAAATGCGGGATGAGTCCTTCCTGAATCTTCATTTGCGAAGAAAAGCCAGAGAGAGAGAGAGGATTGCCATAGTCTAGTTCCCATTATCCAGGCAGACAGATTTGTCTATTACAAAGTATTTATTTACTATTTGTTTATTATTCAAATCTCATGGTGGACCATGGAAGGGTTCATCAGTGTGCACATGTGCAGTTAATTTCTTTCTCATTATTTCAGAGTTGCTTTATGGATAGAAGGTTTGACTGTCTTCAATTTCTTTGCATGTAATGTAGAAGTATGCAGCTTATGGGCCCAGATGCTTTGGATGTGTCCCCATGGCTCCTTTTCTTTTCTACCCTTTTCACATCTGCACCTTTAACAGTTGCAGGAGATGCAGATATTCCACTAAGGGTGATTCCCTAAGTTTGTAATGCTTTTTGAGGTATGTCAAACTATCCAACTGTGGCTATGGTCAGGGGTGTTATCTGCATCATGCTTATTTGTATGCTGCTTTTCCATGGTAGAATCATGCTCAAAGTAGGTTGAAGTGGTATCAGAAAAGCTGTGTAGTATGAAACGTTTCCAACAATTTTGGCTCAAGATTTTAACAATTGTACAAATGTCTGAATAGCTAACAACAAATATACACTCAGATTGAATGATCCATTAATAATCCACACAAACATCTAATTTTTTAAAAAATTAAATTTCAAAAGAGAAGCAAATCCAAATAACACCAAAAATAAATTTTATCCTAGGCTAAATGTCCCCCCTGCTACAACTCCTAAACAAGGCCTCATGGTCTCAGAGTGTTGCAGGAAGGCTCCAGCTTTGTATTTGGTGCCCATTCACACTATGGAATTACAGCATTATGATTCTACTTTAACAGCCATGGTTCAGTCCTGTTGAAATCAGGAATTTGGAGTTTTAGAAAGGTCATTTAAAATTCTCAGCCAAGGAGCTTTAGCCAAGAAGCTCAGCATTCCATAGGATGTTGTCATAGCAGTTAAAGTGGAACAATGGCACTATAATCATAACCTAGTCCCTGGAGTTGGGCAGGGCCTCACCCTCCTTGATAGGAGACCAGGTTCTAGGTCTTGCAGGACTCATAGCCAGAGCTAGATGGTCACAGCTGTATGGTCTCTTTCTCACCAGCTGATTTTTGGTCTTGGTGTCTATCTTCTATGAAACTATCTGTTACTCTTGGTCTGGTCTCCAGGAGTGGATTTTCATTGAATTTGGGAGATTTTTGCCCCAAACCATTTTTGGGGAGCACAGAAGCTCAGTGGCACTTTAGTGGGGTTGGAGGGGAGATTTGGGAGCCTGTGGGGAAAAAAAAATCTTGGGGACTGACAAGGGTGTAGCTATGGGGCTCCCTGCAAAATTATGGCTTTGCTCCCAAAAGAATTCTGTCTCCCCAGTGAAATTGTCCTTCAGTTCACAGACTTCTGTCATTGCTGTAATTTTAAACTTCAGTTGAGCATGTAGAAATAGAGTTTAGGCATTCAAAGAAAATAATAGTCTCATAGAGTTGGAAGAGACCACAAGGGCCATCCAGTTGAACCCCCTGCCATGCAGGAATAGACAATCAAAACATTCCCAACAGATGGGCATCCAGCCCCTGTTTAAAAACCTCCAAAGATGAAGACTCCACCACACTATGACGCAGTGTATTCCACTTCCGAACAGCTCTTACTCTCAGGAAGTTCTTCCTAATGTTTACGTGGAATCTTCCTGTAGTTTGAACCTGTTGCTCCATGTCCTAGTCTCTGGAGCAGCGAAAAACAAGCTTGTTCCATCCTCAGTATGACATCCTTTCAAATACTTAAACATGGCTATCAAGTCACCTCTTAACCTTCTCTTCTCCAGGCTAAACATACCCAATCTTTCTGTGCCACTTCTAATAGGGCATGGCTTCCAGACCTCCCACCATTTTGGTTGCCCTCCTCTTGACACATTCCAGCTTGTCCATATCCTTCTTGAACTGTGGTGCCCAGAACTGGACACAGTTTTCCAGGGGAGGTCTGACCAAAGCAGAATAAAGTGGTGCTATTACTTCCCATGATCTAGACACTATACTCCTATTGATACAGCCTAGAATAGCATTGGCTTTTTTTAGCTGCTGCATCACACTGATGACTCACATTCAGTTTGTGGTCCACTAAGACTCCTAGATCCCTTTTGCATGTACTGCCATCAAGCCAGGTGTCACTCATCCTATATCTTTTCCTTTTTTCCTGTCCAAGTATAGTATCCTACATTTCTCCTTGATGAAATTCATTTTGTTAGTTTAGGCTCAGCTTGTAATCTGTTAAGGTCATTTTGAATTCTGATCCTGTCCTCTGGGGTATTAATTTGGTGTTATCTGCAAACTTGATAAGCATGCCCTCTATTTCCTCATCCAAGGGCATGTCTACTTGATTAAAAAAAAATCCATTTGGGAGGGGTAAAAAATCCAAAAAGACAGCTGTTCGTATGCATACGATCTGCCTACATGATTTTTTACCCCCCTAAACTCCGAATGACCCCCCCTTGCCCAGCTGGCTGGAGTGAGCAATCCAAGTGGCGGTTTTAAATCTTCCGCCACTTTTTTTTTTAATTAAAAAATGTGCCCGTTATGCAGACTGTCAGTTTTCCATATTTACAATGTAAAATAAAAAGGAATAAAGGTAAAATTCATGGACTTACTGGACTCTCAATTAGCCGGGAATCCAACATGGCGGCTGCTCCCAATTCCCCTCTTTGCTAGCCCTGTCCCCTCTGCTCAGCCAGCCAATCAGATTACACTGCCTGTTCGTAAGTGTGCAAAGTGGGTGTACAGACCATCAACAATACGAACAGCTGTACGGATTTTAGCTGGAGATTTGCTAATCCTCCCAAACACTGAATCCACGGAGTTTATGGGGAATCGCTACCCCCCCTCCAAATGACACGCACATATCCAATCGATCTTCTGAACGCTGTATGTAAATACTTTTTTTTTTTACTGTATAGACTTGATAAAGATCTTGAATAGCACTGGGCCCAGGACAGAACCCTGTGGTAACTTGCTGGTCGCTTCTCTCAATGAACAGGAGCCACTGGTGAGTACCCTTTGGGTTCAGTCAGTCAACCAATTACAAATCCACCTAAGAGCTGCATTGTTTAGCCCACATGTTACTAACTTTTTTTGCAAGAATATCATGGCGGATCTTGTCAAAAGCCTTACTGAAATCAAGATATACTACACCCACAGCATTCCCTTCATCTACTTAGTAGGTAACTCTATAAAAAAAAGAGATAAGATTAGTCTGGCATGACTTCTTTTTTCAAAAACCCATGTCAACTTTTGGTGATCACAGCATTCCTTTCTAAGTGCTTACAGACTGTCTGTTTAATGATCTGCTCTAGAATCTTTCCTAGCATTGATGTCAGGCTGACTACGTGATAATTATCTTCTCCCCCCCTCCTTTTAAAGATGGGGAGAACCTTTGCCCTCCTCCAGTCTGCTGGGACTTCTCCTGTTCTCCTGGATTTCTCAAATATTATCGCCAGTGGTTCTGAGATTATTTCTGCCAGTTCTTTTAGTACCCTTGGATGTAGTTCATCTGTTAGAAAGATTGTTTTTCCTCCAATTTTATTCAGACTTTGGATATTACTGGAAACTATTTCTTTCCAAAATTATTCATACATGTTGGATATTCCAGCATGAAATGAACCTACTCCATTTTCCTCTTGTGTTCTTTAGATCCATTTCCTGGCTAAAACTCATCACTGAAATAATATCAATTGCCTCCAGCTGAGTGAGCGGCAATGTAGTCTTAGATTTAACAATAGCAAATTGAATGTACTCTGATCATTTTTATTCAGATAATGCAGTGATAGAATCAAGAGTTTGGTCTTCAAAATGATAGCAGATATTTGCAAAATAACATTCAAAATTGAATATCATTGGTGTGTATCTAATTCATTCCTCTGGCTGATGGAACATTTCCTGTCAGAAAAACAGAAAGGGATCATTCATTCACACACACCCTGGGCAGCTCACCACACACCCTCAAAATCTATTCCAGAAGGATAGAAAGGAACCCCTGGAACAAATCTGTGATGAGGATGTTTGGGGATACAGATAGGAGGACATGAGGGGAAAATCCCATTGCACAAACAGAAGTCTGCTAACTCTGGCCCAATATTTACAATGTGTTTGGACTTATTTATGTACAACATTGTAAATCCCATTTTCCCAGTAGAATGGCTTCTGGCTTACCTACAGTAAATTCTGTAATAATATTTTTATGCTGTCTATCAAGGCCAAGTTTCCCATGGCAGTTCACAGAGTTAGCTATTAAAATGTATGGTTAACTAATATGTATAAATGTAAAATAGCCACACCAGTAAAAACCTTAGTATAAATATGGGGCCTCCATAGAATTAAAAGCTGCTCAAAACAAGCAGGTCTTTAAGGCCCTTTAAAAAAGCCATGGAGGGAGCCATGCACACATCCCAACACAGAGCATTCCATTTAGATGGGGCCACTGCAGAAGACAGGTCATTTGAGCCAGGTGGGCAATCTTAGAGCCTGGGTAGGTTCATATGGGTACAGATGGCCTTTCAGGTAATCTGTTCCAAAGTTGTTTAGGGCTTTAAAGATAACAAACAGCCCATAAATTGGACCCAGAAACACCTTGGCAGCCAGAGCTGCTGGTACAGAAACAAGGCAATATGTTCGAATCATCTATTGCTTGTCATCAACAGGGCTGCAGCATTTTCAGTGCAAACAAGGGAATCTTTACCCACAGGCTTACAATCTGAAAGAACCAAAAGTAAAAGCATCTGAGGAAGGAAATGGGAAACAAGCAAGCATGAGCCAAATCCACTCTACACAAATAATCCACTTTGAAACTAAATTATTTACTATGGCTTCTTCCTATTGGATTTGTAGTTTGGTGAGGCACCAGCACTCTGTGGCAGAGAAGGCTAAAGACCTTGTAAAATTGAGGGAACAATGTAGATTTTTTTTTTTACAACAGCTGCAGATCTTAACTTGGATACAAAATAAAGTTTATCACAAGAAGAGGTGATCAAAGAAAGATCTTAAAATTTTGTCCAATTTGTTGCTTTCAGACCTCTCCAGATGTCCCTGTGAGATATAGGACTTGTTATCCAAATTGATTGGGGTCCGTGGGGACCCTCTGATGTCCTAATATTAAAGTTGGGGAATTTAGCTAACTGAACTTGGCATGCGAGAGGTTGAGCAAAGGCAGTTGCTTTTAACCTATGTATACTGGTAATAATGGAGGAGATTCTAAGCCAAAAGGTACAATTAAATGTTCTTTATTGGAAATTAATATTAACAGCATTTAAACAAACACTCAGGCTTCAGACACTCACGTAAGGCTATCGAAAATAGTTGGAAGCATTTTGGATAGAGGAATAGTGTATGGGAATGGCGGGTTATACTGCACCAATCCTACAGAGTGGAGATCACGAAGAACACCGGCAGCCAAGAGGTCCAGATGATAGAATGGTGACACAGATTGATATGGAGTCAGAAGGAAGAGGGTCTGTGCAGTTGGCTACACAGATTGTTGTGGAGTAGATAGGAAGGGGATCTCTGCACATCTGGCTACACAGTCTGACATGGGGTCGAGAAGAAGATGAACTGTGTTCACTTGGTTGTGTTTCGGGCTGATATTTATATGGAATAACTCCCCTGAAGGGATAGGAGTTTGAGTGGGATACAATGTTTCTCGGAGGTTCCCATGACTAAACAAAGGGTGCTCTGGAAGAGTTAACAATAGTTAATGGGTGCCATACTTTGGATTTGAACAGGCAAAGGCAAGGTCTTTTGTTGGAAAGGGTGAGGGAAGGAAGGACCCGTTTTACAAGCATTAAAGTCTCTGCTATCGTTGAATGGTTTAGAGAATGATTCACCCCCAGGTGTTAACTCTCTGACCTGAGCATTTGGACTGAAGAATTTCCAAAGGACCCTCCCTTGGTTTTACATGAATCCCGCCTTAGTATTTGGGGGTTCCTGGTTTACCTGCAACTACATGGATGGCCACCTTAAACCAAATTATTAAATATAGCCAATTATTTGATATTCCAAGATAGGGCTATCAGGGGTAGGTTAATAGTACCAAATCATTCAGTTATGAAGTATTTGATACCTCTCTCTCTGGCTTTTCTTCGCAAACAAAGATTCAGGAAGGACTCATCCTGCACTTTCTGCAAGCGCACTGATGACTAAAGAGGCCAATCCAAGATAAACAAGTCCGGTTGCAGAAAGCACAGCAGAAGGTCTCCTTGGGTGATGTTTCCAGGTTGTGATTCTTTCTGCGTTGTCATTTCTCTTCAAGACTTGTTTGCCGTGAGTTCTTATTTGAGAACTATTTATTTGATACCACAACACTTTAAACAAATTTCCAATCATATGTTTCTGAAAAGTGTGACAACAGGGGATCCTGTAATCCACTAGGCTTCTTTAGACAAACCCGTTCCACCTAGATCCCAATGGAACCCCCAAGGTGGCTTCCAAAAATAATCAATTAAAACAATTACAATGAAACAATTATAATAAAACTTAAAACAATTAAAATGACAGATAAAAACATTTTAAAATCATAAAATAACAAAGTTTAAAGTGATAAATAAAACATATATTAAAAAGCCCACCTGCTTATAGATGATAGATGATGGGGCCGCAATGAATAGATATTGACATATCAACCACAGCCTTCCATTGGATGGATGGTTCAGTCTGGACCTCAGAGAACCAGCTCTTGGCTGCAGAATTTTTGTATGGTGTTGAGAGAGGTGAAAACTGTCAGTTTGGGTACTCACATGTAAATGAGAATCTAAAGAGCTTATGTACAGACATGTGCCAACTAGAAGTGCAAAGATTGAAAGAAAACTTCCTTTCCCTTAAAACATGGTATGTGTGATGGGTTTATCCTGACCTAGTCACGTTTAGCACAGACCCCATTTAAATAAGTGTGACCCAACTTTGTCATGAATAACTTAAGTTCCATTGCTTTCAGTGGGCTATGTAAAACACAACTTGAGGCTGCTGCCACACTGCAGAAAGAATGCAGTTTGACACTGCTTTAGCTGCCATGGCTCACTGCTATGGAATCCTGGAATTTGTAGTTTGTTGTGACAGAGAAGGCTATATATCTCACAAAACTGCAAATCCCAGAATTCCATGGCATCCCAGAATTCCATGGCATTAACTTTAATGGCAGTTAAAGCAGTGTCAAACTGCATTCTTTCTGCAGTGTGGCTGCAGCTTTTCAATCATATGTTTTTCCCAGGGAGGAGAAACTGAGTGTTTTTTGTTTGTTTGTCATGAGTAATTTTTTTTTGGAGGTACGTAAAAAGAGACCATGCAGGAAACAATAACAACAACAACAAAAATATGGTGCTATGATCTATTATTCTTTTAGGTTGCATTATAGGCTCCATTAATAGCGGGAGGTTGTGAAATGTGAGAGACTTGGAGCATTCACACAACTGACAGTCCCATTTGTCTAGGGCCGGTTTACACAGCAGATTTATTGCGGCAACTTGCGGTTTAATTATTTTCCGCAGCTGTGCCAGTCAGGTTTTTTTTCTAATTATGTCGCTTTGCAGTTCAGACTTGAATAAGTGTGGGGGGTGTGACTCTGTGTGTCTCTGTAAACCTGCCTGTAAATGAACTCACTCCATAAAGCAGAGGGAGAGTAATCTCTCTGCTAAAAGACCATGCCGCGGATCGTGGATTGCAAGTTTTTCCAGCTGCTCTCTGTCTCTCTATTTCCCCCTCCCTCCTTCCCCCAAGCAGAGAGAGAGAGGGAAAATAGCAGTTCGTCTTGCTACAGCCCTTTGT
Source organism: Gambelia wislizenii (assembly GCA_030847615.1). NCBI lineage: Eukaryota > Metazoa > Chordata > Lepidosauria > Squamata > Crotaphytidae > Gambelia > Gambelia wislizenii. The sequence continues at coordinate 290,103,477 of JAUMIR010000001.1, read as the reverse complement.
GAAATGGTTTCTCTCCCTCCCCCGTGCACAGGATAAAAGTGACGAACCTTTACATACTTTCAAAACAGCAGAGGATTAGAAGGAATGCTCCAGGAATGAAAGAAGTTGGGAATTCTTTTTTTTTTTTTTTTTGGCAAACTGGCTCGCAAAATAGCAGACAGGATTTTTGCAAGTTTCTTCTCTAATGGCTACTGTCTTTGCCTCCCTCCCTGCCCCTCTTTTAAGCCCACACCTGCATCATCAACCAATCACAATGCAGCTGTGCTTTAACCCTTAGCGAAATGCTAGTTTACACTGCCAATAAAGCACTACATTGCAAATATTCCTGCAAAAATAGCGACATGCCCTGCCACGCTATATTTGGGTGTTTTGCCTTCCCCCCTTCTGAATGAGGCGATGCTGTGCTGCGATCCATGTGAACTATGAGCTATCTTAGCGGTATATTTAGGGGAATATTTGCCCGTGTAAACGACCCCCTAGGCATCAGGAAACAAAAAAATCAAGTTGTGAATCATGATCTTTACACAAGGACAAACAACATGGTTTCAAAGTCAGAATGGTGAACCAAACTACCACTGTTTTGGAAATGATCTTGAAAATCATTTGTCAAATTTATGAAATCTGACATTCATATAGAGAGAAGACATATGTACTAGGTACAAATAAAGAAAGGTTGGAAGTGCAAAATTCTTCATGTAAAGCAACATAGATGAAGAGACAATTGTGTAAGGATCAATAGTGTTAATGGTCTAAATATTTTATTTATTTATTTAGGTATTTATACCCCGCTCTTTAGCCACAAAGGCTCCCAGAGCAGCTTACAAATTGTTTAAGCAATAGCAATTTACACATATACACTGCATTAAACAGTTTCCAGTGTGTGTTAGCTAATGCCCCCACAAGCCAGGTACTCACTTTACCAACCTACAGAAGGAAGGAAGGCTGAGTGAACCTTGGAACCCTCTGGGATCGAACTTTCAACGACCTACAGAAGGATGGAAGGCTGAGTGAACCTTGGAGCCCTCTGAGATCAAACTTGCAACATGGTGGTTTGCAGTACTGGAATTTAATCACTACACCACCAGGCCTCCCAATTTTCCCTCCAATTGTTTCTTGGGCCCTGCTGCAACTTCTTACTGAATGTTGTGGGTTTTTTGGGTGTATTGTTTCCCAGTGTGCAAACAATACAATATTGGAGCCAGCCAGCATGATGTAGTGGTTTGAGCATTGGACTAAGACTCTGGAGACCAGGGTTCCAATCCCCAGCTTGGCCATGGAAACCCACTGGGTGACCTTGGGCAAGTCACACTCAGCCTCAAAGGAAGGTATCATGATGGAGTGACTGCAACTCCCATCATGGAGCCAGAACTACATCTGCCAGAACTGCATTTCCCAGTATCTGTAAACACCACTTCTCTTATCTTCAGAAACAGGTAAACAAAGGGGTATGAGAAGTGGGAGGTGGGACTCATCTGCTAAGCATGACACCACATCACCTGACTGCAGAGCCAATCAAGATTTGGCTAATGAAGAAACAATCAGATTTGGCTAATGGAGTTTTGAAGAGTGCAGTCCTTTGTTTGAGGGCACATGGTCCTGGAGTTTGCAATGGAGCAGACCTCCTGCATCTGCTCTGAGCATTCATCATCTCAGAGACTGAGCTAGGCCCAGCATCAGGCCTAGCCCCCAATTTGAACACAGACTGATTCTGATGGACCTTCAAAATGTGAGTGGAACTTTGCTTAGAGTTAGGGACAATGTATTAGTTCGTTTGCATTAGATTTTATGATTTGTTTTATTCCTTGACTGGATGACTTCTGTAATTGCTATCCTTTGTAACTCTACGTTGGGCCTGGAAGAAAATACCTTTCTCCATGATATGATTACCTCTGAATGGGTTTACTTCTTGAATAAAAAAATAGCTTTTCTACTTTTCCCCACTAAAACCTATGTCACACATGCCTTATTTCGGTCGTGATAGACAAGGGGGGTTGGTAATATTTTAACACAGCAAGTAGTTCCACTGGTTAACCAAAGAACTTTCCCAGTCTCTCATTGGACTGGTTTTAAATGAGCAGTGAGTGGTGGTAGCCTACCTGAAGAGAGACATAGTTCTAAGGGATTTCTAGGTTAGAGGAATCTCTGAGAGTGTGTCTCAGATTGTACAAACAGACAAGCCTCTCCTCTCAACTCTGTGCTGGTGTGGATGCACAGAGAAGCAGAGAGGAGGGGCCGCGTAACATGGTGGCAGCGTGTTTGTAAACCACAACATGGGCAGGAAAACTTAGATAAAGCAGCACCTCTCTGATGGTCTGTTCTGTCTTGTTTTTGCCACAGAAAAGGGAGGTGAAAAGGGGAGAGAAAAAAAGGCGTTCCTGTGGCTTTGAATTGTTCATGCAGGAACTGTAAGCCCTTGTCTTGTTTCAAAGTAGAAGAAGTTGGAGGCACCACCCGCTCTTGGGGCAACGTGACAGAAGGCAAAGGCACTCCCCTTCTGAACAAATCTTCCCAAGACCCCTCCCCCCGTGATAGGGTCACCATAAGTTGGAAATGACTTGAAGGCACACAACAACAACAGCAACAACAACAAGTGTCCCAACAGTAATCATTCATACAATCTACATTTAAACACCATCTTTAAACAGCCACCTAATACAGGGCCAAATTATCAATTGTTCAGTTAGTACAATTGCTCCAGACCCCTCATCACCTGGAGCCACTGTGCTGAAGGGGAGTTGCTTTCTTTCTTTTCTTCCCCCTAGTCCCTCCCTGAATTCCCTGATATTGTCAATATTTTGTGTGCTACTTCACTAACTGAGTAAAACTTCATGGGATAAAGCTGTTAAATTCCATCTTAAAGGACTTAAAATGGATTCCCTGAAGAATATTTTTGTGACACTATTATAGTACTTAACTTCTGCTTCGCCACTCACAGAATAACTCACACATATTCACAAAGGGGGAGGGGTATTTTCAGAACGGCTCCAAGGCCCCAACCACCTTAATCTGGTCTTTACCTACTATAACACTAAACTCCTAATGGTCAAACCAATTTCAGCTCTTAGATCTATTCTTCCATGATCTCATCCATTCTTTCTTGAATCATACATTTACAGTAAGTCTAATTAGTAGTAATAGAAGCAACACTATCTCTCCACCCCCTGAACACACAAATTCATGAGAGATAGACCCTTCCATTTAGTTAACCATCTTCCAGATACCGGGCATTTCCCCAGTTTCTTCTGAGCTTTCAGATATTTTAATTAAAGCCCTTCAGCTCCCTCTTATTTTACTTCATTCAGCTTGTTGGGTTGTAATTTTTTGTTTATTGGCTCGGAGCCTTGGTATCATTCAGTTATTCTAATTGCTTACCTTGTCTGAGCTCATCAGGAAGCCTTTTATCTTCTTTGGGCTTGCAGTGGGGCAAGCCATGGTGGCTGCAAGCTACCCACTCAAGTTCCCTTCAAAAACCCTCCAGTAGATCATTACCTCCTTTCTTTAAAGAAATGCTGATATTCTCTTCCATGTAGGATATTTCCAGTCATGCCATAATATCAGCCCTCAAAATAATATTTTCATCGTGGAAGAGTTCATTCTATATGTCAGAATAGTGTGTGTGTGTGTGTGCGTGCGTGCACTGCGCATTCAAGTCACCTGTTGACTTGTGACTACCCCATGAATTTCATTTGACTTTCTTAGGCAAGGAATAATCAGAGGTGGTTTTGCCACTTCCTTCATCTGGAATATAGCCTGCACCACCTAGTATTTGTTGGTGGTCTCCCATCCAAGTACGGTACTAAATAGGGCTGACCTTGCTTACCTTCCAAGATCAGAAGGAATCCAGTGCCTTAGGGTATTTAGGCCATGTCAGAATAGAGGTATCCCTAAATGCTAATTATCCTAATGATTTAGCATTGTTATTAACAATAGTTAACAGGAATTAATGTAGGTTGGTGGAAAAGGCACAATTGCAAAACTAAATGTTTTGGATTTAGATTGGGCAGCCTTTTTTTAAAAAGTAAAATCTATAGAAAGTTAAAAGAAAAAGCAAGGCAGCATGCCAGAAGTTAGTGGGGAGAGAATTCTAAGCATACGGAGAAGGTAAACTGAAAAAGTAAGGGTGAGAGGCGGAAAAAGCAACCTGAGGCCTACTGACAAGAGAATTTTATTGGGGCAACAACCCTGTATTCCCTTACATGGCATGAAGTACTACTGAGCTCAAGTAGTAGACATGCGTAGGATTGTGCTGGGCAAGGAGAGGCCACAGCCAATGTCAAGAACCCAGGTACTACTGCAAGTGCACAGTTTCCAGGGATGAAACAAGGCTGATTAATGTAGGCGGCAGAAGGGTTACAGAGAGCATTCAGTGTAAGAATGACATGGTAGAGTGGGAAGCTAACAGTCGGGGGCAGATGGTAAAGTGACGTGACCTTCTGGAAAAAAGAGCCTTAAAATAAACTAGAACAAATTCATTTCCTGGAGGAAAAACAATTAAAACAACAGTGATGCCTGATTGCCTCCCCCATTGTGCATTTAATATCATGTTAATATGATGATTGTTTTGCTGCAGCCGAAGAACTGTGTTTGGGAGATGGGTCATCAGAAAAATGCACTGCTTGTGCTGATGGCGTGTGCCAGGAAAGGATACCTAGGATAGTGCCAGAGCTTGGAGATATTCCCCTTTTTGGACTACAACTCCCAGAATTCCCCAGCCAGCATGGGCACTGATTATGCTGGCTGGAAAATTCTGGGAGTCGTAGTCCAAAAAGAGGGATATCTCCAAGCTTTGGTCAATGCCATGCTGGCCGGGGAATTATAGGAGTTGTAGTTTTATCTGAGAGATGGTAACCCCTACTTCATGAATGCATGTCAGGTTTTTATTGTTGTTTTGGGGAAAGAAACAATATTTTCTTCCATTGACCTTGATATCATCACATCATGCCATGGTGGGTATCATTCAAGAATTGGGTGTCTTGCTCTGCCGGGTGAGATGGACATTTTGACTTACTTGGTTGGGCTTGAAGTCTGTTTAAGTGGCCCTTGACTGCTCCTGGTGTGGTCCATGGAACTACAGAGTCCCACAGAAGTTCTCCCTCAACCCAGCTGAGCAGTAAGGAAGGGATAAGGGCTAACACACTATTCAGCCTCTGTTAGCATAACTGAGATGTCAGTTTTGCTCAGGATTGCTAGGGAAAGGGAGAAGTGAAAATCCTTCTAGGTCATGGTGCTGAGATCAATGTTTCCCCACCTAAAGCAGTGAAGAAATGGCTCAGTATGGATCACTGGGGAGTGGAAACACTTTCACCTTCACTCTTAGCAATCCCCGCATTGCAACAATGAGGGAAGGGAGGTTTAAATTTCATCAGCTCTCTACACTGTGTGAGAGGAGTGGATGTGTGTATATATATATATATATATATATATATGTGGGTGGGTGGGTGTGCTCTGCCAAATACCCCATACAGCTGGAAAGCCTGTGCTTCCAGTGGCTGCTGCTGGCTTCCATGTCATGGGGTGGTAAACCCACTCTGGTTTTTAGGTAGAACTTTAAAGAAGCTATCCAAGGGACTGAACCTCTTTTGGAGATAGGGTTCAGCACTCCGATGGTTCTTCAAACTAAAACCTCAGCATTGTCATTGGAGCTCCTGGAAGCCACTGCGCCCTCTCTATGCTGCAGATGTCTGTCTTAGGTCTAACACCTAAGAGGTCTTTCCTGCCCTCTGTGTTGCCAGAGCCCCATTAATTACAATGCTGATTTTTCATAGGAGCTGAATTCTTCCAGAGGTGGTGAGTCACCAGCCATTTTCTTCACCCTCCTCTCTGTGATGCCGCACAATTGTGAGATAAGACCTGGCTCCTCTCAATGATTAATGTCAACCTGCTGTTCCACCATTCAGCCAAATCATTGACACTGCAGCTTTCAAGAGCAGTGGGTTAAGCAAGTTATGACTGTGGGGCAAAGGATCTGAAGTTGTTAAGTCATTGTATGCCTCAAGAGCAAGTCTAGGACACACCATGCTAAAGACATCTAGAATGATAAGGTGAGCAGTTTCACATAGTACAACATTCTGACAAAGATAGCCCTTTACTCAGGAAATCATCATGGCCGGTTCTTCTATTGGGCAGAGAGAGGTGACTGCCTTAGCCAACATATATTAAAAGTCTTAAAAGTGCAGCAAATTTTCAGTTATTTATTAGGGCTGCAATCCCAGCTCAGGAGATGTATCTCTGGCACAGAGATACTGTCTTTTGAATATTTTCACTTTTACTTTTTTTTGGTAGACATCATATGCATTTAAATATATTTTCATGACCACATATGCCAGAATCTTTCTGTTAAAAATAATGCTTTCAGCAATCAGTACTACAGCAAATTCCATGTGAAACTGCATAAACCAAATCCGGGGGGGGGGGGAGGGGGGCATCAACTGAGCATAATGTTGGTCTTCAATATAGTGATAGACAGGAAAATTCTATATTTGTCATTTATTGCACTCGTTTTATGATAATTGCTTTTTGTTACGTTATACAAATGCCCTAGTATGTTGCTTAGATGGACTATAACTTTTAGCTGCTAACTACAGGATTCTAGGAGTTGTAGGGAAAAAAAATTTCTAATTTTGCCCAGCTTTGGTCAGGTTGCAGGTTGATCTGGAAATGGACCTGTGACTCCTCATAGAACCAAACAGGGATCTTGAGCTCAGGTCAGAGTGCTGGGCATTTTGAAGTTTGTCACCTAGAAAATATTGGTCAGAATCCTGTTGGTGTCTTACATGTGGTATTTTATGTTGATGTTTCTCTACGGAAGTGGGTGGACATTTCTGTCTGATGCAGAACATCCCCATTCCATTCAAAGTTGTGGAGGCAGGGTTGCACATGAGTGGCCAATGTGCATGCAGATGCACAAAGGGTGCGTGTGTATGAGCAGACTCATGTACCTGCTCATTTGACTGTGGATTCATTGCACAAGGTTGCCATTCACCACAAGGGTTGCATTGCACAATCAATGTACAACTCCACATGTGGAAATTTATACAGCACTACAATGATGTAGGAGCTCAGCCACATTCAATGACATTTTCTTTTGAGTAAACAGGTTTCGCTCTGAACTTACAATTTTGTAATTGATAAAAAAGGTGGTAGATTATGACATGAGTAAAATCTCTTGTTTCATGAAGGGTCCCTTCTGGATCCACTGCTCCAAGATAGACCCAAGGTGGGTGCTCATTTTACCAACCTATGGAAGAATGGAAGGCTGAGTCAACCTTGGAGCCCTCTGGGATTGAACTCATAACCTTGTGGCTTGCAATACTGGCATTTAACCACTGTGCCACCAGGGGTCCCTCTGCCACTGAGTCATGGTTCTTCCCAACTACTTGAACTTACTGGTATGTTACTTTACTGGTGTAAGTTAAGTTACTTTACAAGTCACCACACTGGCTGAGGATTCTAAAGTTGTAGCCCAAAAAAATAATGTTTCCAAACTCTGTTCTTCCTCTACATTTACCACCAGTTTCTTATCTACAGCAAAAATAAACACAGTGGAATTTGCAAAACCTGCACAGGTATATGATGGTGAGGCCCCAGGGTTGTCTAACAGTCAAAATAATTCTCACGGAAATCGCTGGGAATACGACCTGTCTAAATGGGATCCCACGGCATGTCGTTGTATTGTGAAGGAGGGTGGCAAAAAAGGCCAAAAACCTTGGGAGAAAGGCCATCGTGGTGTTTCCTGACTTGTTAAAAAAACAGTGAGGGGCTACACATTCCCCCTCATTAGGACAGCGGTTTGATAGGAATTGTTGTCCTGTAACACAGGAAGCACAACCCTGATCGGCTGGACAAATGTGGGGGCGGGTTTGCTGACAGGGCAAGCTCTTGCAGCTGCCATTCCCCACTTAAGCAGGGATGGGAGAAGGGAGGTGAGCTCTCTCCTCCTCTTCTTCCTTCCCCATTCACCCTCTGCCACCACTGCAACCCCCTGCGAGGATGGGAGAAGGGAGGCAAGCTCTCTCCTTCTCTACTTCCTTCCCCATTTACCATCCCCCACTGTAATCTAGCATACAAAGCTTATGGGGGCTGCTGGGGGCAAAAAGACCCTTAAGACAAGTTGCAGCTGCTATGACTTGCTTTTACTGTGGGGCATTATGGGTTTTTTGGGCTTGTGTAGATGAGCCCCCCATTTTTTGAATGTGGTATAGCTAGCACTGGGATTGTGTTTTTTCCACCCCAGCACTTCTTCCCCCCCCCCCGGGAATTTTAAATTGTTAAATTTTCCCTGGCTGAATACTTATTTCTCTCCATCTTGTATTGTTGATATCTTGTATTGTTTTACATTGTAATTCTCAGGTTCTGTCCAAGCACCTGTCAATGCTTCAGACTTCACCCTCTGAATCTAGATCTTTTTGGAGGCATGACAAGCAGCAATGGGGAGAAAGAGTCATCTCCACCCACTTTGTCCATTCCATTGGTCAACAGACACTCTTGACTGGACACAAGCCTTCAGTTCCAAAATACTATGACACCTGTTTCTTTCTGGGTGAAGGTGCAACTTCTATAAACAAATACACTAAACTATGGCAATCAACATTAAACATCAGTGGACACCAACCAGTTCTTTCCTTCAGCCAGGATATAAAACATACTTAATATGAGTGCATTAAAATGGTGGCACAATATTCTACAGGTCTATCCAGAATGAAATCTCTTTTTTTCAGTGCAGGTTCCTTCCAGGTAAAAGTGAATACAGGGCTGAGGCCTTGATTTTTATTTCACCTGTACGAACTGTTTGAAGATGATCTCACAAGCAGGTTGACTCAAGTCAGGGATTTATAATATTCTATACAAAGGGGTCAGCTAGATGGGAAAATTAGCTGCGGATATTTGTGCATTAACTCACCATTGCAGCAGTGTTCATTTGTCTTCATGATTTTTTCCTCAAGATCACTGGTATGAGAAGCTATCTGTGTTTGAAGTTCACATGGTGCATGCCCGCAAATAAAGATGGTGGCCACAGGTTAATCACTCATGTTATATTCTCCAAAAGCTCCCACCATTGCAATTCCCTCCCCCTCGTTAAATCCAAGATGCAGAAGAGCAATCTTCTGCTTTATTTTATTTATTTATTTATTTATTTATTTATTGCTTTACTTCTTGGAAATGGTGCATGATTGCTTCTGTGAAAATCAACAATGGCAGCTCCAGCCACTTCATTGCTGGCAAGGTCACCCCCCCCAATGTACATCCAACCAATCATATTTTGACTTCTGGAATGTGCCCCAATTCAAATTGGTTGTTCAAACGGGCGGGGATGCGCATTTCTGCATATATATATTTTTAAAAACTTCACAAGAAAAGCGAAGGCTGTTATCTCAGAGTACATGGAGTTTTTGGCCTCCTACTTTTGAATTGTCTAGACAACACCAAAGTGAATACTGAAAACTTTTCATAAATAGAAGTTTTTTAAAAAAGAAAGGGAAAAAGGAAAGCAACCTAAACCTTTCCCAAGACTTTTAAAAAATGGCTAAATACAAATAAAACTGATTGCTTCATAGTTAACTGGTCTGTTGAGTATAATTTTAATATACTAACAGAAGCTGTATGGAGAAGAAAACTCTTTCTTCTAGCCTTAAATTCTTAATCCACACACATTCTTATGTGGCACAATAGCCTGCCCCCTGGTGGATTAAGCTATTTTTATCTTTATTCTTTTACCCCCAAACTTTGGGATGAAGAGTTTATCAAAGATTCCCTGGTATATCCAGAACCCTGTCTGAATGCCTTTCAGTCTTTCAGCCCAGGGACATCAGTTTTCCTCTTGGTTGTCTTGCAAGTTATTTTAGTCATCATGCTGGACGACTGTGTACAGTTGCTCCTTCTGGGAAATACCTTCATAGAGTCATAGAATCATAGAATTGCAGAGTTGGAAGAGACCACGAGGGCCATCCAGTCCAACCCCCTGCCATGCAGGAAATCATGATCAAAGCATCCCTGACCTCCAAGGAAGGAGACCCCACCATGCTCCGAGGGAGTGCGTTCCACTGCTGAACAGCTCTTACTGTCAAAAAGTTCCTCCTAATGTTGAGGTGGAATCTCTGTTCCTGGAGCTTGCATCCATTGTTCCGTGTTCCAATCTCTGGAGCAGCAGAAAACAAGCCTGCTCCATCCTCAGCGTGACATCCCTTCAAATACTTAAACAGGGCTATCATATTGCCTCTTAACCGTTTTTTTTTTCCAGGCTAAACATACCCAGCTCCCTAAGTCTCTCCTCATAAGGCATCTTTTCCAGACCTTTCACCCTTCTCTGGACATGCTCCAATTTGTCCATATCCTTTTTGAATTGTGGTGCCCAGAACTGGACACAGTATTCTAGGTGAGGTCTGACCAAGGCAGAATAGAGCGGCACTATTACTTCCCTTGATCTGGACACTATACTTCTATTGATGCAGCCCAAAATTGCATTGGCCTTTTTAGCTGCCGCATCACACTGTTGACTCATGTTCAACTTGTGGTCTACTAGGATTCCTAGATCCTTTTGCATGTAGTCTCATTCAGCCAGGTCTCCCCCATCCTATATCTATGCATTTCATTTTTCCTCCCTAAGTGCAGTACCTTACATTTCTCCGTACTGAATTTCATTTTGTTAGCTTTGGCCCAGCTCTCCAGTTTATCCAGGTCATTTTGAATTTTGATCCTGTCCTCCAGGGTATTAACTCCTCCTCCTAATTTGGTGTCATCTGCAGTTGCGCCGGCAGAAAACCACTTGATTACATGGATGCTGGGGCTTAAGAAATTCCACTCCTTTTTTAGTGCACCTTGGAGGCTTCACCTCAGTTGTGTTTCTCTATTTGCTAGTTGGCAAAAGATGGCATGGTAGCATGAGCACTTAGGTGGACACCACAAACCAGAGCAACAATTGCCATCAATTGTATTGTAGGGGTGTTACTTGGCATGTAATTTATGTGAGGAGGAGGGAAACAGGACAATTGACCCACCTGTTTCCATACAATTCTTTCCATACAGTTCTAAGGGCAAAAATTCTAAGGGTAATTTAGAGCCCCTGCTGAACAAAGAACATGTTGGATTAGACTGAAGGGCTATCTAGCCCAACATTCTGTTACTTATGAGAAGCCAAAAACCAAACTGAAGGGTTCTGCCAAAAAATAACCAGGATAAACTAAACCTACTCCCAATCATAAAAAACAACAATATGAAGAAATGAAAGGATAACTAAACCCTGGAGCAGAGAATCCAATAAAATTAAAATTTCTAAAAGGGTAACAATACCCCACTGAAAAGTGTGCAGATGCTAAAATTATTAATAGTAAATAATAAAAGCTCAATGCCAGAAACGTTTCAACAGCAGTCATCCTCAGTGGCCTACAAGCATTCAAAATATATAATAACTCAACAGCTCACACAATGTGACTGCTCAATTCCAAAGCAACAATGTACTACTCCTGCTCACAGAGTATCTTATATAACCAGCTGAACTGGTAATGGGAACGATCCTGCCAAGACTCAAGAAAAGAAAAGGTCCTAGGGAAAACTTAGGATGTGGAAGGACATTGAAAAACTCAACCAACCACTTACACCCACACCTTTACCCACCAGGGGTCCAATTTTACCAACCATGTGTCCATTTGAGTACCATTATTGGTAGTAGTTTTAGGTACTTAGTATTAGCTATCCCATCAATACACCAGCATTTAAATGAAGTTCTTCTCCTGTTCACAGAACCTTTTCTATAACCAGTCAAACTGGTGGTGGCAACCATCCTGTCAAGACTCAAGAAAAGAACTAAGAGGAAATTTAAGGTGTGAAAGGACAGCAAAAGACTCAAACTAGCCAATTCACATTTTCATTTAAACCCACCGGGGATTCATATTTCAAATGATGAATCCATTTGAGTTCCAATATCTATAATTGTTTTATGTTTTTAGTATTGGATATCCCATCTATGCACCAGAATTTGAATGAATCATGGGTATGATGTTTCTCAAGAAAATGTTTTACCAATGGAGCTTCTATTTTACGGTTTTTAATACAACTTCTGTGTTCTGTGATCCGAGTTCTTATCGCTCTGCTGGTCATGCCCACATAAATTAATTTGCAAGGGCATTCAATTATGTATATAACATTTTTACTAGCACATGTAAAAAGTTTGTATATTTCATAACTTCTACCATCAGCAGTATTCACAAAACATTTCAAATTGCTGCTGTGTCTGCATGCCGAACAATGTCCACAGATGTAATGTCCCTTAGCAATCAAACTGTTTTGTACTACCGGAAAATCAAAATCTGCCCATACTAATATATTCTTGATGTTTTGAGTACGTTTATAGGCTGTCTTGCTTGCAAGTTTTGAAATGAGTATCTATGCTTTTCTGAACATTTTCTTTTTTAATTTTGGTGTTTGGGGGCTTGTGTCTTCTCGCAAGATGTGCTGAAATCTCATTCACAGAGAAACATGGAAGTAAGCAATGCGAGTGCTCATATTGCCAGATTCTTGGGGTGATTTTGTATCGTTATCACAGCAGCGTGCGAAAACATGTGTCGTTGTGCCAGAACATGAACACTGTAAAATATAGTGCCATAATAATGTTTTTAGGCACTCGTCTGATAATCTCCCCAGACTCATTCACTTTGTTCATTCAACCTTCACATCCAGACTTCCACCCTCTGCACACAATATTCCAGGATTCAAACCTCACCCATAAAGCACACAAGCCTCCACTCAGACTTCACTGCATACATACACACACAACCAGAGCCTTCAGCTCCAACTAACCAACAACTCCGTCATACATGCCTTCAAACACCCAGAAATCCGCCCCCCATTACAGTCTCCTGCTCTGGGACTGATCCCTTTCAAGCTCTCATCTCATTTGATCATCTTCATGCTCATCACACCTTCCAAATATCAATAGTAATTTGGGGAATTAATATACTCAGCTTGGCTATGCAAGAGGGGGCAGCAGACAGCAGGACCTTTTGACCTATGTATACTGGCAATCAGGCGAAGATGTTAAGCTGGTTAGTACAATAATTGATCTTTATTTGAGAAAACAATAATAACAATGTTTACACACACACAGGCTTCAAGCATTCATGCAAGGCTAGCAAATGAAGTAAGAAGTATTGGGATAGAGGAATAGAGGAGGGACTTTTTTGGGGGTGATACTGTACCATTCTGAGGAGATGAGGTCACAGATGAAACCAGCAGAGTGGGGGTCCTGAAGCAGGAATGGCTACACAGTCTAATGCGGAGTCAAGAGGAAGACAAACTGCATGCACTTGAGTGGGGTTTTGGAAGGGTTTTTATACCCAATAATTTCCTTCAGGGGTTGGGATTTAGAGTGAAAGACAATGCTTCTCAGAGGTTCTCAGGGTAAGACAACGGACACTCTAGATATGCTAGCGATCCTTAATGTACGTATACCTTGTAACTGAATAGAGGAAGCAACTCTCTTTGTCTGTGGAAGGTTAAAGGTATGATGGATCTTTACAAATGTATCTCAGTTTAGGCTGATGGGATTAGCCAGATGTTCAGGCAAGAAGTTGCCTTGCAAATTATCTTTCTTTGGAATTTGAGCTGGCCCCTCCTTAAGTGCATACCAGACTGAATCTCAACACTAGTCCTTTTGAATTCCTGTTTTTTTAATTCCCCTGTTTTAATGGCCACACTGCATGGAAGGCCACATTTGGCCAAATCATTAAATATTGGCAATTATTACAGATATGGGGCAGGGGTGTCAGGGTAGGTAACAAGGAAGTGAAGTCACCAGGGAGCCTCAATTACTTGCTTCTACCTCTGTTGCCTCCTGGAGGAGAGGCAAAGAGTCACTTTCACAGCAGCGGATCCACATTTCCACACTTTGAAAAACATAGAGACATTTCTAGAACTCCTCCCCGCAAAATCTAACGATGGGAGTGACTTTTAGAGACACCTCCTTCAGTGGCTATAAAATATGACCCAGGAATTTGTCCTCCTACTCTGGTACTGCTTTCCTCTAGCTGACACCCTCCAGTTGTGTGGGATTCCCATGCCCATCATTCCCATCCAGCATGGCCACAACTTTTAATTACGTAGGAGAAACAGGAGTTCTAGTCAGGCATCTGGAGGGTGCCAGCCTAGGAAGGGCCGCACTCATGAATGAAATCAGGGTTGAAAGAAGTGTGTGTGTGTGTGTGTGTGAGAGAGAGAGAGAGAGAGAGAGAATGTTTGTGTGTATGCCTGTATACACACATTAATGTGCAGTATGAGAAGTCCAGGCATTTGTCTGCTATTTCCCTTTCACTATCTGTTCAAAAAGTTTTTCAAAGTTTAATGCATTTGAAGGCTTTGGGCTCCTCTTCTTCGTCACCTGGAGGCCATGAAAGGACCATGTCAGCGGATCACCTTGGAAATGAGGCGGTCTCCGTTTTTTGCTCTCTTGTGAGAGCTGTGTCTTTCCACCCAAAAGCTACTGTCAATCCTTTCCAACTGGATACAGATTTTCCTTTGTTTGAATTAACACCGACCCTTGGTGACCTGAGTGAGCTGAAACAGTTGCCAGTGCATATTAATAGCAGGCAAATTCATTCAGTGCTAGTAAAGAGCCTCATGCGTGAATTTAAGTCCAGTTGGCAAGGTAAGCTAGAATCTGAAATGTTGTTGGCTCTGCTGCAGCTGTCATTCCGTGCCAATCCGCTCCATCCGATAGTAAGCAGGTGGCTCACGCATACTGTTTTTACTACATATCATTTTAATTTTGCAAAGTCTCACTGAAATAAATAGGGCATTTCTTCTATTCATCACAGGGCATTTCCCCCCCAAAAGGAAATGTAAGGACCACATTTTAAATTGCAGAAATATTACTTCCTATGTAGAATATAGCAGCTGGTGAACCTGTTTATTCCCTTTGGCTGCAGTTGCATACTACCCTAAAATATAACTAATTAACTTGTATTAATTAGGAGTGGGTTTACATAAATGCTCAAAGAGAAATACAAGTCGAAGTCTGTCTTTCTTAGGTGTGTCTTTCTAATTGCGTGTTGGAGGGCTCTTGTTTCTTGTTAGGAAAGTATAAAGTATTCCAAGGCTATATACATCCTTGCTTTTCTAAATCCTGGTTTTTTTTCATGAATATTGAAGGAGATACATAGATTAGAAAAGTTCACCGTATAGAATACCTCTGGCTTTACTTCGCAAACGAAGATTCAGGAAGGACTCATCCCGCGCTTTCTGCAAGCGCGCTGATGACTAAAAAGGCCAATCTGAGATAAACAAGTCCGGTTGCAAAAAGCACAGCAGAAGGTCTCCTTAGGTGATGTTTCTGGTTTGTGATTCTTTCTGCGTTGTCGTTTCTCTTCAAGACTTGTTCGGCGTGAGTTCTCAAATAAGGCTGCAGCATTGTGGATAGTGCGTCTCCATGCCTCCCGATGTGAGGCCAGGGCGGACCACTGTTGGTGATCAATTTGGCCGAGCCTGAGATGTTGTTTCAGGGAGTCTTTGTATCGCTTTTTTGGAGCGCCCCTCTTACGCTGACCCGTGGCGAGTTCACCGTAGAGTAGTATTTTTGGGAGGCGATGGTCCTCCATCCTAGAAACGTGCCCTGCCCAGCGCAGCTGTGTTCTCAATATCATGGCCTCAATACTGGTGATCCCTGCTTGCTCAAGGACAGCAACATTCGTCACATAGGCAGTCCAGTGTATATTTAGGATTGTGCGTAGACAGCGCTGATGAAAGCGCTCGAGGAGTCGTAGGTGGTGGCGATAGGTGACCCATGTTTCAGATCCATAAAGGAGGATAGACAGTACTATGGCTCTATACACACTGATTTTTGTGCTTTGCCTCAGGTGTTTATTGCTCCAGACTCTTTTGTGAAGTCTCCCAAATGCACTATATGCCTTTGCTAATCTGTGATCGATCTCTTTGTCAATCTTGGCATCTGAGGAGATGATGCTTCCCCGGTAGGTGAACTGCTGAATGGACTTGAGCACAGATTTGCCGACGGCAATGTGGGGATGATGGTATTCGTCCTGTGGTGCAGGCTGGTAAAGAACTTCTGTTTTCTTCAGGTTGACTTCCAGCCCAAAGAGCTCTGCAGCTGTTGCGAAGCAGGATGTTAGGCACTGCAGAGCTGCTTCTGTGTGGTGAAATATCTGTATTCTTTTGAAAAACTTGGATGCTGATATCATAGCATTTCATCATGTGAAAACAGACAGACACACATCATGTGGTTGCTGTTGTTAACTGCTGTCAAGTTGACCTTGACTTACGAATGAGAGCCCCATGTGGTTACATTGGACTTAATGCACAAGTGTGACCAGTGGAATGGGAGATGCTTACCCTGCTGTTAGACTGTGTAAAGTGACCTGCTTCAAGTGGCATCATGCGTAGGGGGATTGGGTGAAATCAGTGTCTATGAAAGGCCATATGTCCTCCATTCAGTGGACAGTCCTGCCTTTGGGAGTCCCTTTCTCTCATGGACAGACAACCTGCAGTTCCAGCCACTGTATGTATATATGTATGTATTTAACATTTTACATTTTTACCAATGTTGGGACCGAAGGCGGCTTACAGAAATTTAAAACAGAACAGATTATCATAGAATCATAGAATCATAGAATTGGAAGAGACCATGAGGGCCATCCAGTTCAATCCCCTGCCATGCAGGAATATACAATCAAAGCATTCCTGACAGATAGCCCTCCAGCCCCTGTTTAAAAACCTCCAAAGAAGGAGATTCCACCAGGATGTATATTCAACTGTTAAACAGCTCTTACTGTAAGGAAGTTCTTCCTAATGCTTAAGTGGAATCTTTTCCTGTAGTTTGAGTCTATTGCTCCATGTCCTAGTCTCTGGAGCAGCAGAAAACAAGCTTGCTCTCTCTTCAATATCATATCCTTTCAAATATTTAAACAGAGCTATCATTATTAAAATGTTATTGAATGATAACTCTCAGCATCATTCACCCCTGGCCAGGGTGGCAGGGGGAAGATGGAAACTGGAGCCCACTAAGATCAGGAGGACCACAGCTCCACTTGAAGGTCTAAGCAGTCCAAGTCTGGTGTAAGGAGAAAGAAACACAAGAAGGTAGAGCAGGATCCTTGAAGCTGCCCATGAAGAATTAGCATCTGGACAGCAAACTGCGTGCAGGCAGACACCCAAGCCATTGGGTCAGTCTTCTACAATATGGTGAGATATACTGGACTTATTTGAGTTTATGTCATTTTCCGTCTAAAATTACATCTACACATAGAAGTGGACCAACGCAAATATTAAACAAATCTGGACCTACAAATCTGGACCTACTTTTGTTTTTCTTGATAGTGATGCATTTTCTCTTTTTTGGTGATCATCACCCTGTTTTCTATGGCACAGCAAGACTTTTTAAAGTGTCAGCCTTCACAGAGAGTGGTGGGTGGTGGGGCATTCAGGCTTCGTTTCAGCCAGCAAAACACCTTGGGCAGGCACGGCTTCTTCCTCACTGTGCTCATAATGAACACATGAAGGAATACTCAGGGATGGGATTTCTTCTTTCTTGTTAATCTGCCATCATTTTCTGGGCTAAGAGACATTCACAGACATTCATTCAGTGCCTAGTAAAGAGCCTCATCCAGTAATTAAGGGAGAAGCACACCACTGGCCCTGTCCACATGGACCCTTCATGAGACTTGGAGGGTGATAAAAGGAGGTTAGACAGATTCACGGAGGGTTAAGCTATCATTGGCTACTATTAGTCAACATGGCTATATGTCATCTCCAGAATCAAGAAGCAATACAGTATGTCTCTGTCCCAGTTGTTGATGGATATAACTGGGTGAACTGATCTTCTGCTTGTGGGTTTTTTAAAGACATCTCAGTGGCTACTGTGATAAAATAGTTCTGGACTAGATGACTCTAGTAAGGTTCTTTTGTGTTCTTATATTACTGGGATGGTATAGAAAAAAACCCTTAAGTAAGAGCTATTAATCTACCTTGTAATATTTGCTGCTACAAGCTTTGTAAAATGACACCACAAGAAATGAAAGTGCAGGAGTGTATAACCATTATTTCAACCATTCAGAACGGCTTCCATCCTAAATTTTAGCTGCCTGATGGTGCTCCTTAGAACAGCTCTCCTCTGGGCACACACTCATGGAATAATTTGATTTCTACCATTATTACAGACCCAGTTTATGAAAGTTCAATATGGCAGCTTTCATTATTCATGGAAGATGGGCAACTATAGGCTTTAGCCACACTATGAGCTTGCCCTTACAGACCCCCCAACACCAGCACTGACATCGCTGTGGATCAGATGTTTGCAATAGCACTCTTCGTTTTCCAATTGTGGAGCATGACTAAATCATGCAAGAGCCCAGTGTAATCCAACAAAAGGAACATTCCCAAGCCCGAAGTTTGATTAGAAAACTTGAGGGGGGTGTAACCCAGCACACCTTCTTATGGGCAGGTGTGGCAAATCCACACTGGAGCAAATAGCAATGGATCTCTGTAACGGAGAATGGTGTTGAAGTTGGGAAGATGAATAGACTTGCACTGAATGACCTCTGAAATAGTTTGGATCAAAATGCCCAGCCACTTGCTAGGGAAGGCCTTCTTCCTTCCAGGGCAGAAGTGGGAACTTTATGACTCGTGGGCTGCATGCAGCCCTTTGGAGGTTCAGGGTAGTCACTAGGACCTTACTTGACCACCCTAAGACTCCCAGCATCCCCAAACTTTTTGGCCAACAAAACATAATTTTTGGCCACTCGCCAACTTAGATTAATCTACTGTATTTAGACTTTGAAATGCTGTTTTGGTGGAGGGGCAGAAGTGACCGGAAGTAACACAACATGACTTCCAGTCACCAAAATGGTGGCTGTGACAGGCCACTGTGGTCCACCAGAGCTCTGGTGGAGCCCAAAATGCTGCAGTATGGCCCTTTGAGTAGTCTCTGGAGTAGGCCCACTACATTCACTGAAGGCAAGCCTGTATTGGTTTCTCTGATATAGACTTTTGTGCCAAGTTTGCTATGTCCCCTTCTTTCTCTCTGGGTCTATCTATCTATCTATCTATCTATCTAATAGGCTTCAAATAATAGTCACTCTTCCACCTGGGCAAGTTTTAGGGACCATAATTCTGTCAGAGATGTGCAGTTAGAGTGGAACACTAAGAGAACGTAAGTTCTCTTATGTTTTTTAACTAAAGTTATGTTTATGTCTTAATTTATTGTTCTCTGCCTCAATCCATAGGGAGAGGTGGTAAGAAATAACTACTACTACTACTATTACGGTAGTACTACTTATGGCTAGGAAGGTGGTCAGCCTAGGGGAAGCCTCTTCTTGCTATACCCTGAGATGACACAAGAGACTGTCAGAAATACCTGAATGGCTACCATATAGAAGAAGATTTGACTCCTATTTAAAACTCTAAGTGCCAAGGGCACAGGGGATGTAAAAACCAACCCTGCCTCCCACCTCCTCAAACATACGTGGTAACCAGTGACTATCATAACCAGAGATTGGCGAATGTGCCTTGGGTCTTATTTCAGACTTTAAAGGAGCTACTCAGGGTTCTGAACCTAGTTTTTGGGAATAAGTTCAACACTTTGGATAGCTCCTTTAACATCATGAAGAAAGCCCTGAGCAGATTTACTGTACCCCTCCTAGTTTTCAAAGGAGGAATTGTGTTAGTCTCTTGCAACATAAAAAGGAGGGAGGGAGGGAAAGAAAAAGGACTGTAGCAGCCCCTTTAAGACTAACTGGTGCTTATTTTAGTGTGAGCTTTTGTAAAAGCACCTCTTCAGATGCAGTACAGAGTGATCTCCAGGCCTCAGGATATAAACCCTATTTACACAGTTGTGGGAGTGGGATGGAATGTAATATGAATCAGAAAGATGCAAATCATAACCTTTGCCCTAAATTTGCAAATTTTCAAAGGTTTGTGTAAGGTGATACAGGTCTTTCAGAGCATTGCAGTTGTCAGTTTTAGTGTTGATGTGTGAAAGCAATAAATCTGCTTACTAAAAGTCAGTTCAAAACTGTCTCTAAGAAGATTCCTTTTGTTACACGTGCAGTAGCAAGGACTTGTATCAATACATGTAGTGTGCCATGAAGTTACTGTCTTTGTTCATAACTCTGCTAATTGATTGGAATTTGTAAACATAATTCAGTTCAGCTGTTTCCTTTTCTAGACTTCATTTGTAATTTCTTTGTTCAAGGTTTGTGACCTTTAAATCCTGTACTGTATGTCCAGGGAGGTTGACATGCTCTGCAACTGGTTTTGGGGTATTGCCACTTTATTAGACAGTCCACTTCAAAACATGGCTAGAGCTAATGCCTATGAAGGGTTTTTGCTTCTCTGATGCCCCAAAGGGCAAACCTTGAACTAATGGACTTAAGTTACAAGAAGGTAAATTTGGGTTGAAGGTAGATTTTGATTAAATATTTTATTTGTGTATTTTATGTACATAACTAAGGCATGTATTACCCTGGCCAGATCTGACTTTTCCGGGACCTGGTGCAGTTGGTGCAATAGCTTTAACTGTGCAAATGTATTCTTGGTCACTACGGAAACCTGGACCTCCAGGTCCTGGTCTGAATAGAGGAGTACCTCCAAACTGCAAGCTAGTGTTCTCAGGGGGATGTAACCCCATCTAAAACAGGGTGAATCCCAATTACCTCTGTCGTCTAAACATGGAAATGAACATGTCTTTGAGATTTTAATATTTACACGAGTTTCTAAATGTAAGAAACAAGAAGAGGTAATTACAAATGAGGTAATTACTGCAAGTATTAATCAAACAGAACAAAAATGATGGCATGGAATCAACTCCATTCAGGTCACAGGTAAGACTCAATTATGAAGGCAGAGATCCAAATATTGTGGAACATGTTGCCCAGTGAAGCCTAGGTGCTTCCTCTCTACGTAGCTTTTACATGGGCGCTATTATTCCAGCATGCTTTTACATACCAAATATCTGTTGTTTCATGTAACATCTGCCCCTTGCCTGTGCAATCTCTGCCTTTGTTGTATTTTAATGTTTTAAATTTTATTTTATATTTTATTCTATTTTGTAAAATAGTTATTTTAAATTGTTGCAGTTTACACAGCACTTATGCTGACACTGGGAGGGGAGGAAGAGAACTCTCTGGACTTTATCAGACACATAAAATATTGTGTCATAACAACGCTACATAAATGTGAAAGGGCGCGCATACCACACGACATTGCCCTTTTACATTTATGTCCCCACCAAAACCTGTACTGTTTAATTGACGTCTGAATCCATCAATAGATCCCTCATGGTGTTTTGTGCCAACATGGCTGGTGTGTGAAACCTCATGGTTCCCCTCCCCATCCGCTACTTGCCCTGTCAATGGCTGGTCTGGTGTGAACACTTCCGGGTGAGATCACAACATCCAGGTAAGTAGCACACTTTTTATGACCCTCCCCAGGCTACTTGGGACTTTTAAAGTGTGTTATTGTGCTTTGTTTAAACTTTTTAGTGTTATTTTTTGTGTTTTTTAAAAATTTCCCACATAATGCGGTCTCATGATAATCTGCGGGATTTCATCGCTTTTTATTGCTGGGAAAGCCTTTGCCGGAAAAGCAAGATAATTGCAGTGAAGGCCATTCTTTTGCTGGCATTAAAAAAATCATTTTTATGCCAGCAAAAGAACACTTTAAAGGGCTCGTTTGGTGAAGTCCTCTAAATAAATAAATAATTAAATTGTGGGTTTTTAAAAAATAATTCGACCTATATAAAATTATTACATGCAGTTCTGCCTGATGGCCACAGAGTGGCACTGCAACCATGTCACTGAAACCAGGAGCTATTTCTAAGACCAAATTTTCTAAAGGCTTCCATTCAATCATGTTAAGTGGCAAACTGAGAACAAACACTCCTTAAATTAAGGCGGATTACAATTCAGTATAATAAAAATGCTTCTTACATATTTCTTCCATATGTGGTAATCATGATTAATGGGGTGCTTTAAAGTTGTGCTTCATAAACATAAAATATAGTAATTTTTGCACCTGCTCTTCAAGGTTGGTCAGTACTATTGTCCCCACTTTATAGATGTGGGCAGTGCACAAGACAGTTGCTTGCCCAAGGCTTATCAACAGAGTAATGTAATAAGTGTAATGTTTAAGTGATTAGGATGGAACAATTCATGGAAGATGCGAAGAAAGGCTTGTTGTTTTACACCCTGCTTGTAGACTCCTAAAGGTTCTTGCCTGTCCCTGCTAAAAGCAGGACGTTAACTAGATGGAGCCTTGATCCAATCCAGCCAATGTTATCTTATGTTTCTGATATGCAGAGCAGTGTGAAGTCAGGCAGGGACAGGTTAAACAATAAAGGCTTGCAGCTGTCAAGTTAGGTGAACTCCAAGTGATACTTTGCCATGGGAACCCTTGGCTCGGCTAATTGCTCCTTGACACAAGATAATTTGGAGGATGCAAATTTGGATAAGAATATCTATCAGAGAATAAGACAGACTCACATGCCAGCTAAGGATTGTATAATCTAGATCTCTATGTGAAAAGAAGTAGAAAAAGGCTGCAAACTGAGTTTTGGATCAGACAGAGATTCTTAAAAAGCAAACAAATTTTGCACTCCAAGAGTTTAGATGGGCAACTGTAGCAGGCCTCAGTCAAGACCTATGAGGAACACAAACTACGGAGCAGGGCATGTTCAGCTTGGAGAAGAGAAGACGGAGAGCTTTATTTAAATATCTGAAGGGATGTCATGTAGAAGACAGAACAAGCTTGTTTGCTGCTGCTCCAGAGATTAGAATATGAATCAGTGGTTCCAAATTGCAAGAAAAGAGATTCCACCTAAACATTAGGAAGAATGTCTTTACTGTAAGAATGGTTTGACAATGGAATGGGCTGCCTCGAAGAGTAGTGGCCTCTCCTTCTTTGGAGATTCTTAAAAGAAGTTGGATGGCCATTTCTTTGGAATGCTTTAGTTGTGTATTCCTGCATGGCAGGAGTTGGGCTAGATGGACCTTGTGATCCCTTCTAATTCTATGATTCAATGATTCTATGATTGTCCAAGGTCTGTATGGACTGCCAAAAACAAGGAAGCAAGGAAGAAAAGCACACAGGCAGGCAGGCAGGCAGACAGACAGGCAAGCAAGCAAGCAAGCAAGCAAGCGGCTAGTAGTGGATGGAAGTCAACTTTTGTTTTTGGGGACGGGAAGCCCACAAACTTGTTAGACAATGTAGGTCCCCTCCCAACTTCTTTAAAAGGTTGATTGTTATTCTTGGATACTTTTAGGAGAGGCAAACCATCTTGGGGGCAGAAAAAGGCTGTCTGGGGAGTCTGGAGGTGCTGAAGGCTGGAAAAACAGTCTCAGGGGCCAGGTGGCATACTTTGGTTATCTGCTATAATCTCACAGTATTTGGGGATACTGACTCTCACTAGATGTCTGGTGTGAAAATACTGTGGACTGTGAGCTATCAGTTGGAGCATTTATACTGTTCCTCCAGTCCACATCTGCTCAAGCTGTACATCTGAAAATAAACCAGACATCACAAAATACCAGTAAGCCTTCAGTTATTTCTTCCCCAAGAGAAGGAGACCTGGTGCTACACCACCACTCTGTGAAGTGGGATGCATGTAAAGATGTGCATAATGGGTCAGGTCTAGAGATATGAAAGTCCAAATTTTTTGGGGAAAAAACTTTCCCCTTATTCCCCCCACCCCAAAATCTTTTTTCCTTGAAAAATAGAACAAAATAATTAATTTTCTTTTGAAATGATAAATAAATGTTTAAGGCAAAATGTTAATATATTTACTCTCCCAAAATTATTTCTAAAATCTATGTAACAAGAAGACTTTTGTGTAAGACTATATAAAGTACTGTATCCCACATTATTGCAATTCCTGATCCTGGTTTGCTTATCTCAGTTCTTTCTATAGGAATGAATGCTTTATTTCTGCTTGCCACTATGAAGGACTAGTAGGGGCAAAGTAGTTTTCTTTGTTTTGCTAATGTTGATGATTTTGCACAATTCAGGACCTTATACACAAAAAAGTTTTTAAAATTTAAATTCCATTTGTAATTATTGTTGGAATAAAGTTTACTTTTATTATTCCAGACATTATAATTTAAGGCCAACCCAAATAAGACACAGTGTATTTTATATTCTAAAGTAACAAAGTGATTTTCAATCTGCAAAAGGTACTAATATAATGTTTTAAAAATTCTGAAAAGAAACCAGCTCCCCCTCACCCGGTGCCCAGCTTCATAAATTCCAAAAATTTTATACCTCTAGCCTTTACTGTTGGGGGCTACCTGGGGCAGGACAGGGAGCAGAAGTCAGTAACTCTGGAGGTGACTCAGTATGTATATTATAGATGGGGAAAATATGGGGCTTAGGATAGCAGATTGTAGCTCCCAACATCCTTTATCACTACCTGTGATGGCTAGGGCTGATGAGAATTGCAGTTGCTACAAGCTGCCCATCCCAGCTTATATGAACAGAAGGCTGTTGAATCAGTTAACTTGAAAGTGTGTGTGTGTGTGTGTGTGTGTGTGTGTGTATGTATGTATCATGGGGAAAAGAGAGGGCTATCTCCATTGGTGGCATCAAAGAGAGTACATTTTATTAAAATTGGCTACTACCCCTGCACAGTTGCCTCCTGCTTAGTCATAAGAGCCTAACTCCACATGTTTGCCATCAGCGTACTGCAGCATCAGATTCAAATCATGTTCAGGAGATGGCAGATGGAGCCCTGGAAATATTTCTTTTTTAAATCAGTGATTCCCTTGGGGGAAGGGTTACCAAGCATGAGGACTCTATAAGTATTTTATTGTTGGACTACAGCTCCCACAATTTCCCTGCCAGGATGGCCTTGGAGGCGTTGCAGTCCAAAGAAATAACTTCTCCAAGTTTTGCTCTTTAGGAACACGAAGGACTGGCATACAGATTGGTGCCATCTTGTCCGTTGCCTCAGGCAGCCAAATCTGCAAGACTTTGAAGGGCTCAAGCCTCAGTGCATAAATTCCACAAGGCAGGAGGAGAAACAGCCAGGTAAGTGTTCCATCACAGGTGCTACTAAGCAGCATAACAGAGGAATATGGCCAGAAACACTTGCCTTCACTTGACTGCTTCTGTAACTCAACAGCCATTGGTAAGGACAGTTCCATCCATCCAGAGCTCAGGGCTGGCCATGCCATTCAACAAGTGGGGCAGTTTCCTCAGGCAGAGGATGCTGAGGGTCAGGAAGTGGAGGAAGACAGCATGCCTTGTCCTTCCTCTCGGGTTGTAAAATGTCTTTGGCTGTCCCTACTGCCAGGTGCTGCTTATTCTATTGGCGCTTCAGCCAAGGCAGACTATTACCAGAAGTGTTGCCCCTTTTCATTTTCTTCCTAGTTGTCCTGTCATATGATGCTACTATTACTACAGCGGGAGTGAGGTTGTAGGTGGGCTCCAGTGCAGGAAGGAGTGGGGGTTTGTCCCCAGAGTCTCTGGCTGGGGGGAAATAATCTGGAGATGAAGCAGGAAGTCCTCAGTGCATCTAAGCCCTCATGCATCCAGGGTCCCTGCAGCCACATTCTTCAGCTGACACCTTTGAGGATGACTTTCTGTCACTTGGGAAAGTGGTTCCTATACTCAGAGAATAAACACCATTTGGTTATTTGAAGACTGGGAGAAAGAAGTGACAGGGTAACTGCCTCCAAGTGGAGTTATTGGATCGTATTTGCTTCAACTTGAAAGCCAGAAATGCCATTCCTGACTCTGCTTGAAAGCGTGGAATTGGCCACATTATCACAACCATTTACCACCCACTTTCCAGCTACTGTAACAATGGACCTAGCCTTGCTCCTTGTTTTTCCAGGACTCCACCCTTAAAGTATCTGCCTTGCATAGTATTGTGTTTAGCATTCTGTAGTAGAACTCCATTGCTTACCACCGACACCTGTATCTGGTTCTCATTACAGCCTCCAGGCAGAATTGTGGATTAAGAACACAATGAAAGAGTAAGGTTCTTTAGGATAGAATGTGCACGTTTTAGCAAGCAAACCAGTCAGCACTGAGGTATGGCTGTTGTAAAACTCAATATATGCTGAGGCTTGCTGGTTTGCCTCATGTGACTTTTTTTTTTACTATCTTTCTAGTCCATTTTCCTGGTATAACATCAATTAATAAATCCCAGTTTATAGTTATTACCTGACACTCATAGGCTTGTACACTTGCACTTAGTTCAACATGCACAGGTCCATGTCATCTTGCCACCCAGCAGCTATCAAGCCCCAGGAAGGGCCCCTGCTGCTCTTGGTGAACAGTAGAGAAGGGAGGGATGGGGAGGTGATTCAGATTGTGGAGAAGCAGCTGGTTTCAGCTTCCTCAAGGAGGAAGAAGAAATCCTTCAAATAGAGTACACTCACATTTTCCTTCTCCTAGCCCCAAGCAGCCTGATCTTCATAGTCTGAATAACCTCCCCTCTTCCTTCCCTCTGATAAGAAAGAACAGCAGCAGCTGTTGGGGGTCTGATAGTTGCTGGGCATGGGAGATTTTTGGATGGAGTCCAAGGGCAAGAGACTATCCATCAGTGCCCCAGGCAGGAAGGTACTAACACATGTGTAACCTGCACATGTAATCTGTTAGTGTAAGTCACTAAAAGGATGCTGGCCATAGTCAAGAGCAGTGTTTCCCGAACTCTTGTCTTCCAGGTGTTTTGGACTTCAGCTCCCAGAATCCCTGTTTATTGGCCAAGATGGCTGAGGTTTCTGGGAGTTGAAGTCTGAAGCACCCAGAAGACTGGAGTTTGGGAGTCACTGGTCTAGAGTACATTGTGACAGAGAAGAACTTAGCTGACAAGAGGAAAGACATTTGTTTAGGCTCAGTGACTGACAAGGACACAACAATTCAAGGTGTACATAGGAAAGAAGAATCCTATTACAATGGTATTGCCAGGTTGTTTAGGAGTGCAGGAAAATGTATAGATGTGGTCTAGAACAGGTGTGGACAGGCTTTTGGTGATCTTCCTTTTATATTTCTCTTCCTCCACCACCACAAAACCTTGAGATTCTACTAAACAAACTAAGGAACTAATAGAAACTAGGGAGATTTTCAGACAGGTCCAAAATGCCCTGTTCCTCACTCGCTACCCCCACTCCCGTTCCTGCCATGGAATCAAGGAAAATCTTCAGACACTTATCTTGATCTGTCCCCCTCCCCTTGCTGGCTGGGAGTAAATGCAGCCATTGTAAGGCTGCATTTACGACCTGGAAATGAAATCCTGCCCGTTCTCGCGAGACCATTGGTGCAGGAAATTTAAAAAGAAAAGTCAAGAAAAGGAAAGGAAAACCAAGCCCCCCAACACTATAACACTTTTACAAGTAACCCGGGAAGTGGAGGGAAGGGTATCACCTCCTCGTCCCGATCTTTGCTGGAAGCGTCTGGCATGGACTTTGCCCCCACGGGAGAGGAACGGGGCACCTTTCAGACCACCCATGATTCTGTGACAAAAACAGACCGTGTGGTCTATTCACGACTTTTTGTCGTGAATAAAATATTACTGGAGCAGCACGGGAGCAGCATAGGAACAGCATGGAAGAGGGTGATGTCGTCTGAAAGGGAAATCTTTCAGCAACCCTGTTCTGTGCCTGCCACAGAGTTTACAGCCAGTCTGAAAAAGTCCTAGGTGCAAAATGGTAGTTGAAAGGGTAGAAAAATTGCCTTTCATACCCCATGACCTAACATACTGGGAAAACATTCAAATGGCCTGATTGGCTGACTGAAACGGCTCCTCACAATGTGTTTTTGTCATGGTTGCTGTTAGATAATGATGTAAAAAATAAAAAATAAATCCTCACTTATTTACTACAGACCATTTAGAGATCTATCAACACAGAGTATGAGTTCAGCACAACAGTGTTAGCATCAAGTAAGTACTTAACTAGAAGGACTACCAGAGTCTTTCATGGCTGGCTGACCAGATCTTGCTTGGATCCTAAATAAAACCTTGATTAGAACTGCTCCAAACTCTTCTGCCATGCCTCGCCAGAGGAACCCATCAGGGCTGCTCATTCAAGCAGAGACAGAGAGTGATGTTCAGGCTTTGATATACTGGACAAAGCTGGAGATACTATCAAGTATCTTTCAATTACTTACTAGCCCTGATATTTTATTCACTGCAGACACAGAGGGTTCTTACATGATTCTGGTTACACATCAGAAGACTGTTGAGGGAATCATTTCTATAAACAACCTATATTAAGTAAAGAGTTGTGATCTGAAATCTGAGTTTTTTGCCAACCGGTGAATCTTGATTATCTCTACTGCATTTCAGTTTTTTAAAAAATTCCATTAGTCAAAATGAATATACTTCCAAGGCTATCCTTCTTGTTTCAATCAACCTTAGCATTTGTAAATTCACTAAATGGCAAAGATTATAGATGTATACAAATCTCCAGAGGAAAAAAAACCTACAATTTTGAAGGTCAGTTCAATTAAGTTTAACAACAACAATAAAATGGTGGGTAAGCTACACTTCATTTATATACATACTAGCTGTACTTGGCATAACACATGCCATTATGTTATCCTGCTCCTCCAACATACTTCATGGGGGCAGGGAGAGATCAAGTTCTGCCACTGGCTCAGGAAAGGAAGTCTAGTTGGTCTTTACTTCTGAGTAAACCACCTGGGATTGCGGCGTGGTCCTTATAACGCCATATTAGTTGCATCTGATAAAGTCCATAGTTGTAATGAGAATGAAAAGAAATAAAATTTGGAAAAGTTGAGAATTGGTAAACTATAATCAATGGTATATTTCATAGAATCATAGAATCATAGAACTGCAGAGTTGGAAGAGACCACAAGGGCCATCCAGTCCAACCCCCTGCAACGCAGGAAATCACAATCAAAGCATCCCTGACAGATGGCCATCCAGCCTCTGTTTGAAGACCTCCAAGGAAGGAGACCTGATATAGATTTGCTACAGATATACAGAAGTAATGCCACAATGTTTTCATTTGTGCTTTTTGTCTTTTTTTTGGGGGGGGGTGGTTCATTTCTGCCTTCATTGTTTAATTTAGTTTAGTTTAGTTCAGTTCAGTTTTATTTGGAATGTGATGTCATTGTTTATTGTTTGTCATATTAGCTTAAAATGAAATAAAAATAATATATATATATATATATATATATATATATTATTGTGAAGCTTGTTATAACTGGCCTGCTATTTATAACATGTTTATTGTTAAGCCCTATGTCATTTTTAGTTTTGACTTCAAAAGAGAAAGTGTTAACCTAAGAGGTGGGGTGGTGCTTTTAGAGCCCCACCCATGATGCCAAGATCTCTATTATTATTGGGTGGGGGGAATTATTAGCTCAAACAGGAGCCTGCAAGAGAAGGGTAACTTCAGGGACTTTTCACCTATGTATACCAGTACTAACTGTAGAGAGCACCACAGTTAAAGTAAAATAAAGTATTTTATTGGAATGACACAAAAGTGAACTAACATACACAACACACATGCTTAAGTACCATACAAGGCTATAGCAGAGTAAGGCAGAAAGATTGGATAGAGGAGTGAGGTCCAGGAATATAGGGTGATAGTTACCAGTCTTGAAGAGGAGAGTTCCGTGCAGTGAAGATTCTCAGACAGGCATTTGAGGGTGGCACAAGAGGTTCCAATCGGGGGGGGGCAAGAAAGAGAGTGGCCGGATTCATCCACTGTGGCACATTTTACTATTGTTAGGGAACTAATAGTTATACTCTATTTTCTGAAGGGATACTCTGGTTATGACAAAGCCTAGGTGGCTTTCCCATGGGGTTGACAAAGGAAACCAAAACTCAACTGATTGCCTTAACTGCTGGGAGATAAAAAATGATGGGTTTGCAAGAACCTCATAAGGTTGGACAGGGGGGAGGTATAGGAGAAATTTAGATTAAGGAATGGTCACTTAATTGCTTGATTGAATCATTGCTGAAATGCCCAAGGCTGGAAGAAAGGATTAGCTCTAATGACAGAGCTGTTAGCATAAACCCATTACAGGGGCTTCCTGCTCAATCCTAACATGGGCTTTCTTACTATTAAATTTCCAGACACATCTCAGGCTATTGTGACCAAACTGATGTTTGGTTTGCCTCAGCCAACCTGACCCTGAAAAATGTCCAGTGTTTCCAGTTATGAAATGCTGTGGGGAGGGGGTAGTAGGGTATACTAACAAGAGGACACCTTACTTAACGATTAAACTTGTGCAGATCCTTTGTCTTCAGGCACATCATTTTTTATTTCTTCACCTTGAAGGATGCATGTATATATTTGTATAGTGTTACAGCAATACAGCTTTTAATTTACATTTTTGAATGCCTGCCTTTTGGTGACAGAGGGAAGACTCCATAATTGAAGAATTTTCTTGAGCAGTGAGAACCTTTTATTCTGTAATATATGAACAATTTATTTATCTGTACTCACTCCTACTAAAGAAGACAAAAAGTACATCTGGCATGGACACATGAAACAAAACATGGAAACATTTCCAACCCATAGAAAATTGTCCTAGACTGTTGATGTTTGTAATTGTATTCTACTAGCACTGGTACATGAGACAAAACATTTCTATATGAGGCAACTTATGGAGAACTATTCCAGACTGCTGGTATGTATAATTGTACAGTTGCTTCTGCTGTTATTTGTTTGATAAGCATATATACTTTAAATCACTGTTTTAGATGTTGTTTGTGCTTTTATAACATGTGAACATTTAATTACTTTAAAATGGTTCTATATATATATAAATTGTTCTGCTGACTTTCTCTGTTTTGTTGGGAAACTTATTTCTTCCTTTTCCAGGTCTACCCTTCCTTAGCTACCATTTGCCAGAATTAAAAATAGGTTGCTTATGAAGTAGTACTTTGAATCTGATCTTTGAGCTAATCTACACAATTTGAGGGGTTAGGTTAATCTTTATTGTTGCTAGGTGTGTGGTTGTGTTAATTTCAGGATTGCCTTGTATCAATTCTTTTTGTTTCATGAGCTTAACCCTTTCCTGGAGAAATTACAGCAAGCCTTGAATGTCTGTGCATTTAATTACAGTTACACCTCTATATGCGTGGGGGTTCAGTTCCTGGACTTACTGTGGATAGCAGAAACTGTGAATAACAGTGAACCCTATTAAAATACTTTCAGTAAAAACATACCATAGAGTTGCATTGGAGGATGGTATGTGTCCCCATTTTGTGTCCCATGGATAACTGAAACCACTGATATTGTTTCTGCAGACACAAGAGTCAGACTGTACTTGCAGGTTAGATTGCATAAGTGCATTCAATTGGTTCAGAATGTGGCTATCAATTGAAGTTGGCAGTTCAGACCATGGACTTTTTCAGACGGTACTTAGCGCGCTAGGAGGTCTCTCAAGAGGCATGGTGCTGTCCCGCAGCAGGGGTTCCGTTTTGGATGCCACCGTCCCTCTTCCAAAATCGTCAGTGTCACTTCCATGAAGGATTGGAAGCAGCCGTGCCATATTTTAATCACGGGCAACTTCCGTGATTAAAATATGGCGTGGACGCTTCCAATCCTTCACGGAAGTGAAACAGATGATTTCGGAAGAGGGCCGGCGGCATCTGAAACAGACTTCCTGCCACGCGACAGCGCCGTGCCTCTCGCGAGACCTGCTAGCGCGGTAAGTACCATCTGAAAAAGTCCCATGTTAGGGCAACTTCATTAGCTTCCAGTTAGTTTTCATGTTCAATTCAAGGTGTTGGCTTTGGCTTTTAACACTCAAAATGGCTTCCTCCCATTAAAAACTAAGTGAAGATATACCACCATATGTTTCTGAGGTGTTCCTCAAAGGTCCCTTCTTCAGCATAGGTGTGGCTGGGAGACATGAGAGAAAGACAGCTTTTCTAGCTATGTGACCCAAACTGGTGAATAACCTCTCAAAAGAAATTAATCAAAAAAATCACTTCTTTTTGCTGGCTTTTAAATGGCTCTTAAAGCAGTTTTTTTTAAAAAAAAATGGCTGCCATTTCTTATTTGAGCCTTTGATGTGTTCTTGCTTCTGCTGTTGTGATGTTTCTTTATGATGACATTTTAGGATGCTGCTTTTTATTCGTGATTCTTCTTGTTTTTAATTTTTTCATGGTTTACTTTCATTTTGACACACTTTGAATTTGATTTTGTTGTTGAAACACAAAATATAAATGCCCAAAGAACCAAGCAGCTTGGCTACCTGCCCAGCTCACCATTCACTCACGTTGAAAACATGGATAATTCTCAATGTATGCTAGTCAGAGGTAGAGCAATCAAATGGCCACTTATTTCTTAGCCACAGTCAGTGAAGACTCATTCGATGCATGTGGTTGTATGTTAATCATCCAGTAAACAGCCAAACATATGAGGAGCAGAAGGTGGCAGTACCAGAAAGAACATTGCATTAAGAAAGTATAGCCAGAGCCCAGGAAGCAGAGCTGCACACAGGTAACACACATCATTGCAGAGGCAGAGCTGACTGCAGGAAATCTGGAAGTTGCCCTCCCCAGCCTGGGTCCTTCCTGACATTTTTACCTACAACTCCCATTATATCTAGCTAGCATAGTTGATAGTTGGAGCTGATGGAGTTTGTAGGTTAAAATATCTGAAGGATCTAAGCTGGAAGGGTGGGAAACATCTGCCTCTCCAGATGTTGTTGGACTGCAACTCTTAGAATTCCTCACCATAGGATATGCTGGCTAGGGCTGTTGGGAGTTGCAGTCCAACATTTGAAGGGCTTCATGAGTCACACCCCCGGAATAAGGCAAGGTTGACCAATAAATGGTGTGGGAACAAGAACCTTTAGATGGGCAGGCAGGCAGGGACATCTGCAGTTGACAGAAGTAAGAATGAAGGTATCTAAAGAGCAATTGAAAAGCAGCACAGGTAGTGTGTTTATCTATTTCCTGCTTTTCTCCCAATACTGGGACCCAAGTTAGTCCACAACATGATTTTAACCCCCCCCCCGATGCAAATAGAAATGTGAAGGCCTGGGGAAAAACATGAAAAAAAATTTTTTTGGGGGGGGATATTTCCATTTTTTTCTGAAGCCTTTCTTCTCTTGAAAAATGGGGGAAATGTACAGTATTATGGTATATTTTCTTTCAGATTGATGCCTAAAATGTTTAAGACAAGATTCACATATATACAGCACAAAAATCATTTCTAAACACTATGTGAGAAGAAGACTTTTCTGTAACAGTATGTACATAGAATCATAGAATCATAGAATTGCCCCACAAGGGCCATCCAGTCCAACCCCCTGCCACGCAGGAAATCAAGATCAAAGCATCCCCGACAGATGGCCATCCAGCCTCTCTTTGAAGACCTCCAAGGAAGGAGACCCCACCACGCTCTGAGGGAGTGTGTTCCACTGCCGAACAGCTCTTACTGTCAAAAAGTTCCTCCTAATGTCGAGGTGGAATCTCTGTTCCTGGAGCTTGCATCCATTGCTCCGTGTTCCATTACAGTTCCTGGTCCTAGTTTCCTTTTCTCAGTTTTTTTAAATAGGAATTAGTGCATTAAGTCTGCTTGATGCTATGGAGAACATTGTTGCCATGTGCCTTCAAGTTGTTGGTTTTTTTTTTAACTTATGGCAACCCTAAGATGAACATATATGAGGTATTCTTGGCAAGATTTGTTCAGAGAGGGTTTGCCTTTGCCTTCCTCTGAGGCTGAGAGAATGTGGCTTGCTCATGGTCACCCAGTGGGTTTCCATGGCTGACTAGGGATTGAAACCTTGGTCTCCAGAGTCATAGTCCAACACTCAAACCACCATACCACGCTGGCCCTTCTATGGAGAACTAGTGAAGACAAAATATTTTTCTCTGTTTTACTTATGTTGACAGTTTCTTCTGTTTTTATTGGGTTCCCCCCACTTTGTTCCTCATGCTGGCAAAACCAAAGAGGTTCTTTACAGTTCAGGTGTTCCTAACAGCGCAGGCTCATGTAGCTTTATTTTCAACAAAAACATTTTTTAAAAGTAAGTTCAATTTGTAATTATATTCTTAATAAACTGTACTTTTAATATATCACACACAATTTTATACCCAAACCAAGTCATATATAAAACATTTTATGTTCCTAAAGTAACTGAGGCTGCTGCCATACTGCAGACATAACACAGTTTGACACTGCTTTAACTGCCATGGCTCAATGCTATGAAATCCTGGAATTTGTAGTTTTGTGAGATATTTTATCTTTCTCTGTCAGAGGGCTCTTTGGTGCCACAACAAACTACAAATCCCAGGATTCCATAGGATGGAGCCATGATAGTTAAAGTGGTGTCAGACTTCATCATTTTTGCAGTGTGGCAGCAGCCAACATGATTTTCAATCAATAAAGGTCCTACTATGGCATTTTCCCATTTTTCTGAAAATTTCCATTTTTTTAATAAAAAAAAGGGGGGGTAGATTGTATCCCCCACCCCACCATGGGTTCTAAATTTCTGGAAATTTTACATCTCTACCTACAACTAAAACCACAAGTTATACTGTAATATTAAAATACAATGAAACAGATTACAGTTGTCCCTTCATGTTCACTGGGGTTTGGTTCCAAGACCCCCCGTGGATACCAAAATCCGTGACTACTCAAGTCCCACATTATATGCAATGGCATAGCCAAATGGTGTCCCTTATATAAGATGGCAAAATCAAGGTTTGCTTTTCGGATTATTATTTTTTAAAGAATGTTTTCAAGCTGTTGAATACTTAAATCCGTGAATACCAAATCCGTGGATACGGAGGGACAACTGTACAGTTAAACCAAATTAAAAGTAATTTAAAGCATAGTGGGAAAAAGTTCAGCCAGTCTCCCATTTAAAAAGCCCATCAGCAGCCAGTCTGCTGCCTGCTTGAATATATATATATATATATTTTTGCTGTAGTGTGGTTTAGAATTTCACTATTACTTCTGTTTAGCAGGATGGTGTCATCAGAAAGGGGCACCTTTGTGAAATAGTTGTAAACAGGCTCACCAGGTTTCAGCTTTGGGCATCTATTGATCTAAAACAAGTGTGGATGTAAACTGTGGCCCCTGGGCCAAATGCACCTTCAAGTTGTGTTTGTGTCCCTTAGTTCTCCTGGACTTTCCTTCTTCAGACAGAAAAGGGGAAAAGGTACCTTTTCTGCAAGCCTCCAGAAACAAGGATTCAATTTTTATGGGTATTTTAATACAAAATTCCTTTTTGACTCAGAGTCTCTAGCCAGAATGGTCAGGGAGAAGTCTGGCTAGGTATTTTGGGAATTGTAGTCAAAAGGATCTTTTCAAAGCTCTGAAAATGACTCAAACATACAGTGTCCTACAGAGAGCAAGAAACATGGTTCCTTGTTACTTCTAAACTAGCTCATATTTTTCTCTTGCAAAAAGCAGGCTAAAGGAACAAATAGGCATCTATGGCCAGATTTCTCCTTTGGGATACAGCTCCATTCATTTCTGACTAAACTTTTGTTCTTGCAGCAGGTCAAATGATATTAATAGCCTGGCCAATTACCATATCCAGGCACATTCTGAGTGTCCTAGATTCACATACCAGTCTGAATTGGTTACAAAGCTGATGTTCACTATTAATGGTTATTAATTTCCTATAAAGGAACACAACCGCAATGTCCATGCTGTGCTTGTTAGATTTGTCTTCTGCCTTCTAAGCAACTGGCTGAGAGAGCTGATTAACGGGCTGTCACACCATCCAGTGACTGCTGGAAACACTTGGGACTGATTCTTTTCTCTTGCTGAAATAAAAGGAAACTGCTTCCTGTGGAATTGTACAAATAAATGAGATGTTTTGGTCTATAGAGATAATATTAAAAATACCACTAAAATCTAACATTTCCCCCCTGAAGTCCACGCTGACGTCTCCATTGATGCCCCCTTAAACATGGGTCACCTATCACCACCACTTACGACTCCTTGAACGCTTTCATCAGCGCTGTATATGCACAATCCTAAATATACACTGGACTGACTATGTGACGAATGTTGCTGTCCTTGAGCAAGCAGGGATCACCAGCATTGAGGCCATGATATTGAGAACACAGCTGCGCTGGGCAGGGCACGCTTCTAGGATGGAGGACCATCGCCTCCCCAAAATAGTACTCTACGGTGAACTCGCCATGGGTCAGCGTAAGAGGGGCGCTCCAAAAAAGCGATGCAAAGACTCCCTGAAACAAAATCTCAGGCTTGGCCAAATTGATCACCAACAATGGTTCGCCCTGGCCTCACATCGGGAGGCTTGGAGACGCACTATCCACAATGCTGCAGCCTTATTTGAGAACTCACGCCGAACAAGTCTTGAAGAGAAATGACAACGCAGAAAGAATCACAACCTGGAAACATCACCCAAGGAGACCTTCTGTTGTGCTTTCTGCAACTGGACTTGTTTATCTCAGATTGGCCTTTTTAGTCATCAGTGCGCTTGCAGAAAGCGCAGGATGAGTCCTTCCTGAATCTTCGTCTGCGAAGAAAAGCCAGAGAGAGAGATGACATGCTGAGTTTTAAAAATACTCACATAGAAGCTACCAGCTGCTACTGCCCTGCCTTAAAACACTACTTTTCTTAAGCAACAATAAGGATGTACTTTAATTTAAAACACATTGAGAAAGGGCCTGTATCAAGGTTTGGCACTGAGAGGTCTTATGACCACTGTATCCTGACTATTGTAGTTGCAGCTCAAGAGGACCAGCATCAGCCATTGCCTTTTATGTTGTAGATGTTTGGGAGGGAGGGTCTGTGGCCTTCAGGTGGGTGAGCTTCCCTCCTGTGCTCTACTGCATCTCTTATCATCCCTCATCATTGGTTATGCTGGTTAGGGCTGATGGGAACAGCAGTCCAGCAATGTTTGAATGGCTGTCAGTTACTCAAACCCAGTTTAGAAATAAATCCCAATAACATACACTGTCTCCTCCACATGCTACAAACCCTCCTGGCGGTACACATGCCTCCCCCATGCCCCTCCCCATGCCACCCCCTGCACCTGTGCCACCCTCCCTGCGTTCCCCTGTGCCCTCCCCACTCCCCTGCTGCCCTTGTGCCACCCTCCCCACGTTCCTCCATGCCCTACCCAAACCCGCGCCACCCTCACGCGGCCCTCCCTGTGCCTCCCTCCCCACATTCACCTGCACCCGCACAGCCCCCTCATGCCCTGCACCGCCCTCCCTGCCTTCCCCTGAAGCCCTCCCTGCGTCCCCCACACCCTCCCCCTGCCTGCGCTGCCCCCTGCCTGCACCACACTCCCTGTGCCGCCCTCCACGCATTCCCTCATGCCCCGCTGCCCTCCTACCACCATCCCCTGCATTCATGGCACTGTCCCTGCGCCACCATCCCCGCATTCCCCCACGCTCTCCCCAAACTCGCGCCACTCTCGCAGCACTATTCCACACCCATGCCACCCTCCCCGAATTCCCCCACCCCACACTGTCCCCCTGTGCCCGCACCCCCCCACACACCCCTGTCACCTTCCCCACACGCTGCCCTCCCTGCGCCCCATGCCGCCCTCCCCCCTCTACACATTGTGCATGCACACACACATGAGCTACTCACACCTCCTCTGCCCTAAAGGTCCACATGTTCCTGCCCACAGTGTGCTGATTGGCTGCCCAACCAAGCTTTGTTTGGTTGGTCAGTTTCCTAAACAGCCAATCAGCACACTGGAAATGGCAACATACCCAAGAGAATTATATATATATAGATGATTCAAATAAATAAGCTGAAGATGCAAATTTTAAAACCACGACTAGATTATCAGACACAGCCAAAACTACATTAGAAAATAACTAGAAGAACAGGACGCTTACCAGACATCGATGTCCTCCAGCGTTCTGGGGGTAGAGCGCGGGCATCAGTAAGGTATCCCTTTTTATTAGCGGCTTCTCTCCGTCAATACCAAAGGGAAGCCTTGTTCACAGCAGCGGAACGGCTGAAGGATGCGGCATCTCACTTTCTGTTCCCTTTCTGTTCTTTCAGTGATCTGATGTGACGTGGTTTGGAATGCGATTTTTTTGGTGTGTTCCCCAGCATCTGATTATCTTTTAAGAAGAAAGCTGTTTTTAGTCAACATCGTGGGGGGAAACCCCCAAAGTTTGGAAAGTTATTTTCAACAAGCCGTTCCCATGATTCATTATGGATTTTTTAACAAAAATAATTGAATGTCATTATGTCTTTCCAAACGGAAAAAGTAACTTTTTGCATTATTCCTTACATTGCACATTACTTTTTGTTACCTTTTTTTTTTTTTTTTGGAAAAAAAAGGAACCCTGTGGATTGATTAAGAGTGACGTATAAAATCTGGAAAAAATCCTGTAAAATTGCCCTAAATGTCCTCTAAATGTAACTTCAAAAAGATACTAAAGAATGCTACTTCTTCCACACTGAAGTTTTCAGGGGATGATAGGACACTCAGTCCCCAGCAGGAGCCAAAAACAATCTCAAGCCAGGGTAAAACCTTTTGAAATGTTTCAAAATAACTGCCAGGAAAACCCATGTCATGCAGGAAAACCCGAATGGGTCTGGTGTGGGAATGCAGGAGTCTGTGCCTGCACGCCAGCCTGTATCACTGCCACCACTGGTAATACTCTGAAGCTAGAAAGGAGGCCGCCAGCATGTGATCAAGGCTCCCTGCATGTGACCTGTCTTGATCACATGCTGAGGGCTTCCTTCCTGGCTTCAGATAGAGCAACGCGCAACAGCACCTGAGGTGCCCACTGATAGAACCTAGTGTGTGTGTGCGTACTTCTGGCTGTCTCATTGCAGTAATTGGGGTGGGAAGATCTGGGTCTTCTTTAGGGCCAGAATACTCCGGCCAGAATGTGGGGTATTCTGGCCAGTATATACAAGCTGCTAGTTTCCATTCATTGTATTACTTTTGAAATGCAATTTAATTCTGCTCTCAGGTTTTGTTTTGTTTGGTGGCAAATCACTACAGGTAGCAATGTTACTTGTAGCTCATTATTTCCAAGCTTGTGGGGGGGGGTTGCTGAGGGCAGTTTTTCCTTGAAGAGTTTTTAGAGGGATGTTTTCATGAACATCTTCTGGGATAAGTTGTACAATGCAAGTTGGTTAGAGTAGTTGGATAAACGGTGGCTGACTTTGATATGCTAAGTCTTCCAGTGTGTAACATTTGCATTATTGATTCTGTGAGCATCTCACTTTATTTATTGCCATGAGAAGCTGGAAGACTCCAGTGTGATTTTAAATGCCCCACGAGCACATCTTCAGTCAAGGCCGGTTTAACCTGTCTGCCAAATCAGCATTGGCAGGGGGCCCAGAGGTCAAGAGGTGGCCCTGAGGTCTAAGAGAGGGCCCCGTGTTGGCCTCCTTAATATGACGAAGGAACAGCCGGGAGGAGCCCCCTCTTCCCCTCCTCCTCCAAAAACCTCCTGCTGGCTTTTTTAAAAAAACAAACAAAACAGCCTCTTCAAAACTAAAGAGAAAGAGAAAGAGAAAGAAACAGCAGCCCTCCGTGGCAGAAGCTGGAGGGAGAGGCACTTGGAGAGGTTGAGTGTGTGTGTGAGAGAGAGACAGGGAATTTGAGGGTCGTCTCCCTCAGAAAGGGCTTCTTTCTTTCTTTCTTTCTTTCTTTCTTTCTTTCTTTCTTTCTTTCTTCCCTTTCCTTCCTTGCACATAGATCCCCTCCAGCCCATTTTCCCAGCTGCTTTTAACATGTCTTGGTTCCTCTCCCCTCCCTTTCCCCCTTGGTCTTCTTCAGCCATCCAACCTATGTTTAAAAAAAACCCAAAGAAAGAGACTCCACCACACTCCAAGGCAGTGTATTCCACTTCCAAACAGCTCTTACTGTCAGGAGGTTTTGACAGGTGGAATTTCTTTTCCTGTAGTTTGAACCCATGGCTCTGTGTCCTAGTCTCTGGAGCAGCAGAAAACAAGCTTGCTCCTTCCTCAATATGACATCCCTTCAAATATTTAAACATGGCTATCATGTCACCTCTCAACCTTCTCTTCTCCAGGCTAAGCATACCCAGCTCCCTAAGCCGTTCCTCATAGGGCATAATGGCTTCCAGAACTCCCACCATCCTTCTCAGTATCTTTCTTGTGCCCAGCATTGGAAACGGTATTCCAGGTGAGGTCTGACCAAAGCAGAATGGAGTGATACTATTACTTCCCTTGATCTAGACACTATTAATGCAGCCTAGAATTGCATTGGCATTTTTTGCTGCTGCATCACACTGCTAACTCATGTTTCGCTTGTAGTCTACTCTTTCTTTTCTTTGAGGAAATCTACACCATTACATTAATTGCTAATAAACAAAAAATATTATGTTAGTGCCTATAATATAGTTTTTAAACTAAATTATTGGTGGCAAATTATGTAATACAGTAGGCCCCTCTTATCCACTGGGGATCGGTTCGGGGAGGGCGTGGATTCTGAAAACCATGAATAATAGTGAACGCCATTGAAAATAATGGGACTTCTGGTTTAAAATACCATAGAGTTGCCTTGGAGGGCCTAGAAAAGGGCTAGGGAAGACACATTTTCTAGGAAGACTCTATGGTAGGTGTGCTGTCTTGTGTTCCATGGATAATGAATCCATCGATACGGGGGTCCTACTATAATCTGAACATCCTGTACGGTGAATAGGTTAGGTTATATTGATCTGAGATAAACATATGGGGCCTCCAAAGTAAAGCATTGCAGGGCCCCCCAAAATTCCTTAAACCGGCCCTGTCTTCAGTTGATTCACAGTGGAGACACACCTTGGTGAGGTTGTGTTAGTGGTAAGATGGTTAATTGCTACTTTCTTTTTATAAATAAATTATCAGGATCTCTTTGTTAGTTTATACTCACCTTCAGGACTGTGTGAGGGAGCTGCTAATGGTGTAGCTCGGAATAGAAGTGCCATGTCAAAAGGTATCAAACAATGAATACAGCATTCTGGAGACAAGACTTTTTGGAGTAAGACACTGTTCCCCTGCTTTTCCACAAGACTTTAAAGACTATGTATATATCCTTAAAAAAAAAAACTGCTACAGTAAAGCTTGGACAAACTGTTAATTATTGCTTTAAAACTGTTTCATATGTTTGTAAAAATATAATGGAATTATTAATATTTTTTAACTTGGTGCTACTTACTGTTTTACATATTTTTTCCACCTGTATTGTAACATCCTATATTGTAAAGAAATACATTTCCAAAATGCACATAAGCATAGTTTTAAATGATTTAACCTTTTGAACTGTTTTGTTAAATTGTTTGCTATGTCTAATATATTTTAGTTTGTTGGAATTTTTTTTGTTATGTTAATTCAGTTCACCTGTACAGTTTCTGAGATCTCATAGTACAGGGCAAGAGATAACTAAGGAAAGAAAGAAAGAAAGAAAGAAAGAAAGAAAGAGCTGCAGCTATGGGGGAGAGATTTGTGCTGATGATTTTTTAAAAAACTTATTTTAATTGGCTGTTTCTTTGCTGATCTAACCTGAAATCTTGTATGGGATTTACATATGTGTCAGCATTATGGTTATGGTATTATGTAATGAATCCTGTCCTGGCTGTTCCCCCACCCCCAGTCCCCACTTACTGGGAAGCAGCCTCTGTGACTGATGGGGATCTGTTTCTATCTATTAGGAAGCAGATGACTGCCATTCCTGCCCCCTCCCATAAGCTATCTCTGGTGTGACACGCAGAAGCGGGATCCCTGT
Source organism: Gambelia wislizenii (assembly GCA_030847615.1). Lineage (NCBI taxonomy): Eukaryota > Metazoa > Chordata > Lepidosauria > Squamata > Crotaphytidae > Gambelia > Gambelia wislizenii. Next base: position 290,061,852 of record JAUMIR010000001.1, on the reverse strand, counting down.
CACAATTTGCCTTCTCACTGGAGATCTCTCTCATGTGTTACCCGAATTGCCTGGGGTTTGGGGCACCCACTCATGACATTAAAATGATATTAAATTGGGGAATTTTAATTAGAATGGGGGAATTTTAATCAAAGATATGGCAGTGAGGGGCCGGGTAACTTTGTGAGCTCTTGTGCACCTATGTATTCCAGTACTCATTGGCAAAACTCTAAGCCAAAATGAATTAAAAATGGTTTTAATTGAAAAACGATCATGGAAGCATTCACATATGCATTCATGCACTCAAGAGAACCACACAAGGCTAACTAGGTTGGAAAGCATGCATGAGAGGGAGCAATCCCAGTGCAGGAAGCTGTGATGCAAGGGCCTTCTGTGAGAGTGATCAGAGAGAATGTCAGTTGAGAGAGTCAGTTGAAAGAAAGCTGTTGGATAACTTAGATGTATGAGAGATAGTAGAAGTGTACTGTATGAAAGACAGTTGCGTGAAGCAGCAAGAAGGCAAGAGCCAGGCCTGACCAATAGCAGGGAGCCATTGCATACAAAAATCCAAGGAAAGCTGAGGGTAAATGTTTTCATATGCCTTGATTAAAATGGACTGTCAGGCAGGGCCGGTTTAACCTGTCTGCCAAATCAGCATTGGCAGGGGGCCCCAAGGTCAAGAGGGGGCCCCGAGGTCAAGAGAGGGCCCCGTGTTGGCCTCCTTAATATGAAAATAATGGGATTTCTGGTTTAAAATACCATAGAGTTGCCTTGGAAGGCCTAGAAAAGGGCTAGGGAAGACACATTTTCTAGGAAGACTCTATGGTAGGTGTGCTGTTTTGTGTCCCATGGATAATGAATCCAGGGATACGGGGGTCCTACTATAATCTGAACATCCTGTACGGTGAATAGGTTAGGTTACATTGATCTGAGATAAATATATGGGGGCCCCAAAGTAAAGCATTGCAGGGGGCCCCAAAATTCCTTAAACCGGTCCTGCTGTCAGGGGTTCTGTCAGAAACCCACCAAAACTGAACTGGAAATTGGACCAGCCCCATGGACTGCTTGCTGTTCATCTACAAGTTAGATGATAGCTATAGTTGTTGGCTCAGTTTAGAAGTAGGCATCTAAGAATGGTAACAAAAAAATTCAGAGGGTAGAATCAACATTTCAACAACAACAACAACAACAACAACAACAACAAAAAGGGAAGGTGGGGAGATAAGAAGACCTGTTCACTCCTGCTCTCTACTCACCTAGCTAGCAATGTTGCTGCTGCTGCTATCATCATCATCATCATCATTTCCAAGATTGGGCTCAAGGTGGCTTACATACAAAAAGTCAGCCTTAAAACAGAATAAACTATTAATGATATTAAAACAATTTAAGACACACACACACACATACATATGTAACTGTATATATATATATATATATATATATATATATACACACACACACACACACACACAGTTAAAATAATATAATTTTAAATAATACAGCACCCTCTTATAATCTTTTCCTTAAAAGCCTTACATTCTAAATTCCTGGCTGAAAAAAAAAAAAAAAGTCCTTGCCTGCTGATGGAAGGACAACAATGAGGGGGGCTTTCTAGCTGTCATGTACGTACATTCCCAGATACAGTGACCAGCAGTTTCAGAGTTAAACAGAAAACTTGTTGGCACAGAAATCCAAGCAGCACATCATACGAGGTTGTTGCTCAGAATTAAGATTCAGAGGGCAGACAGTTTACTAAAAGCAGTTTTGCAATGTATGAAATCTGGCGGGCTACAAAGCTATTGGATATCCATCATCCCCTGATCCCTTCTTCCCAGACAATTGTACATCCCCTTTTTCTCAGGCCACCTTGGCAGCTGCTGGCTTATCTCGCCATTCCACAGTGACCATTACTCCCCTTTCCACAGTGGCTACAAAACACTTATTAAGCAGTACAGAGTACACACTTATTAGGCAGTACAGAGGAGTGAAAGCATAATTAACAGCAAGGTTACAGACCAACACACATACAAAAATGGCAGGAACAGGCAACATCAGGGACCAATCCTGACACAAGCCTTCCTAGGGATTGAGTTCCAAAGTCTAGGGGCAGGTACTGAGAAGGCCCTATCTTGTGTTCCCACCAGCTGTACCTATGAAGGAGATGGGACTGAAATAAGGGCTTCTCCTGTAGATCTCAGGATCCTGGCAGGCTTGTACAGGGAAATAAGCTCTGTCAGGTAGTTTGGACGCATACCACCCAATATCTCACAGATAAAAACTGGGACACATGCAGCCAAGTAACATCAGAGTGTGGTCAAGATGGCAAAAGTTATTAATGATAAATAAGACACAAGACAGGAGAGGCTGCAACAGTTTGCTTTTGCCTGAGCTTGCTGGGAAGGAGACGATTCTGTGCCTCCTCTTCTCTCCCCATGGCTGCAAACTACTTTTGCACTTTGGACTCAGTTTGCAGCAATGGAAGTAAACTGAGGACAAAAGAGGAAATTGGGAAGAGGCGAGAGAAATCAGGACATTTTAAAAACAGCAGAAAAAGTGGGATGATGTAGATTAACTAGGACTGTCAAACTGGGACAGTTGGAGGGTATGGACTTTTCCCTGTACACTGCCACAAAACTGCAATGTGTCAGCAATTCTGACCTGTTGATGATTTTTCAGTGGCAGGCAGTGACAAACAGGGAAAGCAGGGACACTTACCTGGATGTCCCCGATCCCAACTGAAAGTGTCATGGCATGGACCTCCCATTGACGCTGGCATCCCACCAACATAAAGGGGCACCATTTCAGTCACAGGACATTCCATTACAGAAACAGAACAGGGATCAATTCACAGCTTGGCCCGTGAATAAAAAGAAGCGCTGGTGTAATGACAGCCGAACAGGAGCATGACGACACGGGGATTATGTCATCTGAAAAAGAAGCCCTTTAGCAATCTCTTGGCATCGGTATCACGCCATATTTAGCCTGCCCGAAAATCTCCTGAGATTGTTTCTTTCTCTGCTAGACCCTCTGTGTCTGTGTGGGTGTCAGCATGGAACCGCTTGCTGCTGTTCAGCTTCTGCCTTGCCAATTTGATTACTCAGCTTGAAAAATCCACTACTATTCCTCATATTTCCCAACAACTATGTTGGGAAAGGTTGATCTAAATATATGCCTGCTGCAACATTTTCCTAGTTGGAAACATGAGGCATGCGTGTGAAATATGGATTAATCCAGTGGCAGCACTAGGGGGGTACAGAGAGGCTGAACCGTACCAGGTGACACTGTTGGTGGGAGGGGTAACACCAGCCTTAGTGATGCCACAGGATTAACCACAGGACTGTACACTGAATTCACAGTGCCTAAAAGATAAAACCCTGTGATCGGTTTGCCTTAGGGTTAACCTAAATCAGAAATGACTTGAAGGCACACAACAATGATGATGACAACAACAACAACAACCAACAGATAAAATACTGTAGGCCAAGCTGTGGATAGTGAGGAAAGGACTGTTACTCTGTAACACAGAATAGTACAGAAAAACAAGGTGAAGAGGAGGAGACTAAAGGGAAAAGTATGGCAAGGGAAGGTAACCGAAAGAGAGAGAAAACGATAGCTGTCAGAAGTGTGCATGGCAAAACCTGCTGAACTAAGAAAGGCAGCATGTCAAATTGAAAGAACCCCCCACACTTTTGGCTGCAAGCCTCTTGTTTGTATGAAAAGTTCTTGCTACTTACTGCAAGTGGTCCTGTTAAAATGTCATACAGCTGGAGTTTGCATGGTCAGGCTGTTGAACATTCTTGCTTTTCTTGGTTTTAATTCCACCCCCTCCCCTGTCCTTCTACATTTGGCTGGAATGAAGGCAGGCTTGCTCTAATTAAATTGTGAAAGGATTACCTACTTGTATTTTCAATCTTCCTTAGAGAATAAAAGAATTGAGGACTTAACCTCCAAATCAGCTATGCTCAGGGCAAATGAAAACACACTGTGTGATCCAATGTCCTGCTTTAGGTAAAAACAAAATGCTGCTTAGGATCACAGTGGCAGTCCAGTGCTGTCATAGATGATATAGTGGGACTGAGTTCCTTAGCCATTCACATTAGAAAGAACGGCCAATTTGGTATTATTTTCCCACTTAGACTCACTGAGGGGGTGGGGGAATTGAAGAATATGGAGAAAGTATTGTCATGGTGAAATCTAGAACATACAGTTCAAGTGAAGAAATTGAGAAGACACAGATGGAAGCTTGGCCATTCTTTCCCTCTTCACCCAGGACTTTAAACAGTTTTTTTTAAAATTAGTGAAAGTCCACAAATTGTGCATACATTTTATTTTAGTTACTTGCAAGCTGTCGGGAAGTCTGTCTTAGTTGTTCTTTATATGCAGTATTGTAAGCGCTGGTTATGCTGCTGCTGTATAAAAGTCTGCCTCTCATTATTTCCAAGTACAAATTTTTAATTTAATTTCTGCAGTTAAAATATGGACCTGTGTTTTTTGATGAGTAGAAAAGAAAAACAGTTAAAGAAGCTTAAAAGAGAGAGAGAGAGAGAGAGGTACAGCCAAGGATAACTAAGGACTTGTCTACACCCACCAAATACCCTGGCTTGCCCCTGTTCCAGAGCCCTGCAGTCTAAAAAATGCAGGCCATTTACTCTGATCTACCCCTGGGAAATCCAAATGACCCTTGGGGTAGATATGGGGCTGGAATGAGGGCAAGCTGGGATGTTTCAACTGCATGAATAACTAATACTGTTTGCCTCGCTTGCATCCAGTACAGACATTTATTTATTTATTTATTTATTTATTTATTTATTTGATTTACATGCTGCCTTTCTCCCAGAACGGGACCCAAGGTGGCTCGCCTGTTCATAAATCTATCCTACTAAGGTTATTTGAATGTATTTTAAATATCAGTCAGCCTGGTGGAAATATGCATGTTAGTATTTGTCTCATAAAATGTCAAATGTCATGGTGTATGTTACACTTAAACTAGGTCTTCTAAACACTGTGTACAAAACCAGCACACAATTAATCAGGTTTTTACAATTAAAACTACTTCTGCAGTAGAGAAACCATTTGGATAGCCATTCAGTTATTCTTCTTCTGGATTCAAATGCAGCTTATAACTACAAGTATATGTTACACTTAAACTAGGTCTTCTAAACACTGTGTACAAAAACAGCACACAATTAATCAGGTTTTTGCAATTAAAACTACTTTTGCAATAGAGAAACCATTTGGATAGCCATTCAGTTATTCTTCTTCTGGATTCAAATGAAGCTTATAACTACAAATGAATGCTTGCTTAATTGACAGAATCCACATAGTCTCAAGCTTAAGCCCACAAGGCAAAAAAAGCGCTATGCAGTCTATAAAAACCTGAAATTAATAATTCCATAATTAATAACCACTTTTACAACTGTGGCATAGAATGGAAAAATGTCCATTGCTTCCTGACAGAGGAAACCATTATCACACAGATTAGCATAATTTTCAAAGGCTGGCACACAGGAAGTTTTAAGTAGATGGTGACAGCAGGTGGGGCTGTGGATGGGGAGGGAGGGGATGGCTCTGGTGGAAGTGGTGGGGCATGCAGTGGTGGAGGCCTGGGGGCGGCAGCATGATGGCAGGGATGGGGCACACAGCAGTGGAGGGGAAGGTTGTAGCGGGGGCATGATGGCGGTGGTGGGGTGTGCTGCGGTGGGGGAGGCCTGGGAGTCTGTGGTGGCACGGCAGTGGCAGGCTATGCAGTGGTGACAGAGGCCTGGGAGACCATGGCCTAGGTGGGTTGGGTTGCAGCGGCAGCAGCCTGGGCCATGAGCCTCCTTTCCTCCCTCCTCCTCCAGGGCATTTTCTATTATCCATGGAATCGCCAAGCACTGGGGCCCCCCGGAACCAATCTCCCATGGATGCGGAGGTGCTACTATAATTCAGTTGTATATTATCACAATGTGACCTACCAAGTCATGCACTTTGCAGATACAGAGAATGCAACATTATTTCAGTTCATGCTCCATGACCCTGTACATTCAGAAGCAAGCCTTTTTCAGTTGAATAGGATTGGCAACTGTTTTTAGGACTGCAAAGTTAGCAGAATTTTCTGGATTGGAATTGGACTGTTTTATTTGTGTATTATGATGATGATGATGATGATGATGATGCATACACACAGAGAGACATGCACAGAGAGACATGTCAGGGGATGATAGGACACTCAATCCCCAGCAGAAGCCAAAAAACTATCTCAGCAGACTTAGTAGCAACCCGTTCCCAAGAATACTCACACAGAGAGTGTTTGACGTCCAAATAAGCAGGAGGCACTTTTTATCTTCAGAGTCAAGCAGTTGCAATAATCTTTGAGAATTCCTGGAGAACAGGAGAGGTCTCAGTGGACTGCAAGAGGGCAAATGTTGTTTCCACCTTTAAAAAGGGGGGAAAGGATGCCCAAATAATTACCGCCTGGTCAGCCTGATATCAATACTAGGAAAGATTCTAGAGCAGATCATTAAACAGACAGTCTGTAACCATTTAGGAGATTATCAGACGGGCCCTTAAAACCCGTTCCTGTTCCAGTACCCACCCACCAACCCACCCACCCTCTTTCTGTCCCTGTAACTGAATATTTTTTTTCCAGTCACTTACCTTAATCCCGGGATAGAAACTGTTGCTCCCTCCTCTGGCAGTCCAGGAAGTGAATGGAGCTCTCACAGAGCCCCCTCCCGTTCCTGGAGAGCAAATCGCATGGGGAATTTAAAAATTAAAAAACCCTCAAATGTCAAAGAAGTACACCAAGCACCTTAACACCCTTAAAAAACCCAAGTAACTCAGGGAGGGAACAAAAAAGGCTGTCACTTACCTCCTTGTCCCAATTGAAGCAGGAAGTGTTTTGCAGGGACCTCCCAGGACCTTACAGGGAACCCTGCATTGCACAGGGAATTAGGAAAAAAAAGACATCAAAAAGTTAAATCAAGTACCTAAACGGAAACAAGTAAACAGGGGAGGGTACAAAAAAAGTCTGTCACTTACCTGGATGCCCAGATCGCCACCAGAGGTGTTCTCTGCTTACCTTCCAGAATCTTACAGAGGCAGGCAGCTGGGGGAGAAATTTAAAAATAAAAATACAAGCAGACATCTAAAAATTAAAACAAGCACCAAAACACTTTTAAAACTTTACAAGCAACATGGGGAGAGTACAGAAAAGGCTGTCACTTACCTGGATGTCACAATTGTACCCAGAAGTGTTGGCATGGACCTCCAAGATCCCGCCAGCATAACAGCACACCAGTTTGCATACCCACGATTCTGTGACAGAAATGGAATGGCTGATCTATTAACAACTTTTCCCTGTGAATTAAAAAAACACCTGGAAACCAAACAGGGTCAGAATGGGAGGTCGTCTGAAAGAAAAACACTTTAGCGATCCTGTTGCATTCCTGTTCTGTTTTATTAAGCCCTGATAATCTCCTTAGAAAGGAGCACCATGATCACAAAAAGTCAACATGGATTTCTCAAAAACAAGTCATGCCAGACTAAATTCATCTTTTTTTTGATAGAGTTAGAAACTTGATAGATGAAGGGAACACAGTAGTGTATCTTGATTTCATTAAGGCTTTTGACAAGGTCCCCATGATATTCTTGCAAAAAAGTTAGTAACCTGTGGGCTAGACAATGCAACTATTAGATGGATTTGTAATTGGTTGACTCACCGAACCCAAAGGGTAGTCATCAATGGTTCCTCTTCACTCTGGAGAGAAGTGACCAGTGGGCTGCCACAGGGTTCTGTCCTGGGCCCAGTGCTCTTAAACATCTTTAGCAATGACTTGGATGAGGGATTAGAGGGTATGCTTATTACGTTGGCAGATGACACCATATTAGGAGAGGTAGAATCCAAAAAGACCTCAACAGATTAGAAAGCTGGGCCAATATTAACAAAATGAATTTGAACAGGAGGAAATGTAGGATACTACACTTGGGCAGTAAAAATGAAATGCACAGATATCGGATGGGTTATACCTGGCTTGAGGGTAGTACATGCGAAAAGGATCTAGGAGTCTTAGTGGACCACAAGCTGAACATGAGCCAGCAGTGTGATGCAGCAGCTAAAAAAGCCAATGCAATTCTAGGCTGCATTAATAGGAGCATAGTGTCTAGATCAAGGGAAGTAATAGTACCACTGTATTCTACTTTGGTCAGATCTCACCTGGAACACTGTGTCCAGTTCTGGGCACAACAATTCAGGAAGGATATTGACAAGCTGGAACGTGTCCAGAGGAGGGCGACCAGGATGGTGGGAGGTCTGGAAGCCATGCCCTGTGAGGAGCGGCTTAGGGAGCTGGGCATGTTTAGTCTAGAGAAGAGAAGGTTGAGAGGTGACATGATAGCCACGTTTAACTATTTGAAGGGATGCCATACTGAGGATGGAGCTGGTATGTTTTCTGCTGCTCCAGAGACTAGGACATGGAGCAATGGGTTCAAACTACAGAAAAAGAGATTCCACCTAAACATTAGGAAGAACTTCCTGACAGTAAGGTTCGGAAGTGGAATACACTGCCTCATAGTGAGATGGAGTCTTCTTCTTTGGAGGTTTTTAAACAGAGGCTGGAAGGCCATCTGTCAGGAATGCTTTGATTGTGTATTCCTGAATGGCAGGGGGTTGGACTGGATGGTCCTTGAGGTCTCTTCCAACTCTATGATTCTATGATTCACTGACAATGTCAAAGAAAATACATTTTCTTCATTTCTGAGCAACCACCAAAGAACTCCGAAAGATCTGAATTTCCAGGGTAAATTGAGTGGCTTCCATGTTAAATTACAGCTTGCTTCAAATGTGGTGCCTTGTATTTCTTGATATTCCTGTTGCAGCAGTGGCTCCAGATACTTTTTGTGGGGACAGACTTGATTAAGAATAGACTCATCCCCAATCCACTGGTATCCATTCACATGTGTTCTGTCTCTTTGTCAGCTATCAGCAAAACCATGGAGTATATCTGGGAAATGGAGGGTGCTGATTCAACTCCACACTCTTGCTGTTGCTTATAAACTTAGAAGAAGGTAAGTGAACAAGCAATGGCAGTAAGGAAGATGTGATAGGAGAACTGAGGCACCGGGGATCTGAGGAGGGCCCCATTAATCAGTGTGGGACTTGGCTGGTGCCCAATGATGCTATCCTTGTCCTAGTTGGATTGGCTGGAATCAGAGGAAGGGGTTCTTAACTGATTGGAATATGACTTGTTGGTGGATACTTCCATTGCTCATTTACTGAATTTACAGAGATGGTTAGGAAATCTCCCCAAATTTCACAGGATGCCACCAGAAGATTTTATTCTCCGTGAATTGCTACTCATTTGGTTTGGATAGCATTTACACATATTCAATGCCTTATTTATTATTTATTTAATTTATACCTCATCTTTTGCCCATTATGGGGCTGTCTTCTTTTAGCAGTCACATGTATCTCTAGATGAAATCATTATTCACATAGGCTTTGAAGTTATGACAATGAACTTATTGAGCGAAGGGTGTTTTTTTTTAAATAGCAATTTTGTAGTTATAGTTGGGGAAAAGACAATTTCAGGTTAACACCTTTGGTTGCTTTAAATCTCTCTCTCTCTCTCTCTGGCTTTTCTTTGCAAACGAAGATTCAGGAATGACTCATCCTGCGCTTTCTGCAAGTGTGCTAATGACTAAAAAGGACAATCTGAGATAAACAAGTCCAGTTGCAGAAAGCACAGCAGAATGTCTCCTTGAGTGATGTTTCTGGGTTATGATTCCTTCTGCATTGTCGTTTCTCTTCAAGACTTGTTCGGTGTGAGTTCTCAAATAAGGCTGCAGCATTGTGGATAGTGCGTCTTCATGCCTCCTGATGTGAGGCCAGGGCAGACCATTGTTGGTGATCAATTTGGCCAAGCCTGAGATGTTGTTTCAGGGAGTCCTTGTATTGTTTTTTTTTTTTTTTGGAGCGCCCCTCTTACGCTGACCCGTGGTGAGTTCACCGTAGAGTACTATTTTTGGGAGGCGATGGTCCTCCATCCTAGAAACGTGCCCTGCCCAGCACAGTTGTGTTCTCAATATCATGGCCTCAATGCTGGTGATCCCTGCTTGCTCAAGGACAGCAACATTCGTCACATAGTCAGTCCAGTGTATATTTAGGATTGTGCGTAGACAGCGCTGATGAAAGGTTTTAAATAGCAAACAATTATTATTTCACTTGATGCTATTATTATTTCATTTGATGCTGAAAAAACATTTGACAAAATTAACTGGCAATTTTATTTCACAAACTCCAGTCCCCCCTCCCCATTTTTTAATACATTGGTTTTTCTCCTGGATGTCTCACATGGATTCAGATTTTTAAAAATTCTTTCCCAAATCCACAGTGATTACAAATGGGATTCTTTCCAGCAGTTTTCATTTAGGGAGAGGCACACAGTAGGGGTGCCTTCTTTCCCTCCTTGATATTGAATCTATGCTCAGGGCGTTTAGTGTGTGCAGTTATGCAAAGTACGGAAATGAATAGGGTTATACACGACCAGAAGCTATTACATATCTTGGTCCAGTACTGGCCACACTGGCTGGTTCAAATAGATTGACAGGCAAACATTAATGTCTATTGGTTGATAGGTCCATGCATGCATGCTGGGAAGGGGAAAAACTGCTGAGCAGACAGGGAAAATGTGCTGTTGGTTAGGCCGAAGTCACCCCAATGTGTCCTGTGTGTGTGGTATTAACGGGGTCTCTGTGGGGTCACTGGGATGAGAAAACTGCGAGGTGAAGCTGGATTTTTTCCTTCATAGTATAGACAAGCCCTGAGTCTGGAGAATAGGAACCATTCAAAAAACTTGGCTGCCTGAGGAGAAGGATGAAATGGTGATCTGCTCTCATTTCATTCACAGAAGCCATCCGGAGGGATTGTGAAATCTTATTTGGATACTGGCAATGGGATGAGGATCATTGACTGTCTTTGTGAAAAGCAAGCTGGCTAGGGTGCAGGGCAAGCTGTGTTGCACTCATAGCCTCTCACTGCCATCCTTAGCCCTTATTTCCAGGACCTGCTGCCTGAGAAGTCTGCCTCACTTTGCCTAATGCTAGGGCTGGTCCAGCTGGAGGGTCAAATGCTCCCCCCCCACAAGTCCTTGGCTGGGTACTGATGGGAAGGTTGGAAAGCCCAAGAAAACTGAGTAGGTTTTTTATTTTTCTGGATGACCTGGAAGGCAGGAGGAGAATGAAGCAGATTCACATACACCTCTTTCTTCATGGCCTTTGGTTAGCACAATTGGGCTTGTCTATACAAGGCAATACTGTAAAATGTGGATGGGTGCACAGTAATGCCAATTCACAGCAGCTTTTATTTGTTTCAATATTTTTTCTGAAGATCGCAGGCATGTGGAGCTATCTGCTTTCCCTATTTCAATGGTCATGCCTGCGAATCAAGATGGCAGGCACGAGTGAATTACTTGTGTTTTTATTAACCTGGAGTTGCTGCTGCCAAACAGGTTTTTTAAAAAAAATCATATCCAAGGTGTGAAAGTACAACCTTCTGCGTTAAGAAAGAAGCAAAGAAAAAAGGGCTATTTTCTTGCTGTAGTGCATGATTACTATGGCGAAAATCCAAAATGGCAGTTCCAGGAGTTTCCTTACTAGCAAGCTCCGCCATCTGCGCACCTCTGACCAATAATCTTCCTAGTTCTGCCCGTATCGGAAAAGTGCATCAATTCATGTTGCTTGTCCCAACAAGCAGGAATGTGTATTTCCCACGCTGTTTTTTTTTTTTTTAAATCTTCACAGAAAGCAGCAATGGCTTTCCCTGCAGAATATATTGCATTTTTGTCCCCCCTCCTTCCAAATATGGCGTAATGATGGGGGATCCCATTGGGACAAAAGGTGTTCTACACGGCATATTTTCACCACAACCATGTATTGATGATGATGACCTCTTCACGACCTTGTAGCGCCTTTGTATTAAAGCCATCACCAAACAGGGATCACACTGGACTAGAATCCTTCCAGAGTGGAGTCAAGTTGTCAGTAGAAGTAGGGCTTAGCCTTTCTCAACCTTTTTACCCTGGTGGAACCCTTGAAACAACCACGTTCAGGTCTTAGGGAACCCCTGCCTAAAAATCATTATATCTACAGCTATATAAAAAAATATTTGGCGGAACCCCTAGCAACCTCTTGGGGAGCCCTGGCTGAGAAACCCTGGGGCTTAGGCCTTGGGAACTTTTGGTTCGCCGGCTGCCGGTGGTGTTGCAGATGCGGGCACGCCGACTCTTGGAGGGTAGGTAGCAGAGTTTGCCAGGGAAGCGCCTCCTCCGCCTCCTCCTCCTCCTCCTGCGCCACCAGCATCCCGCGGGTGCGGAAGGCAGGCAAGGCGATCCATTTCCTACCTGTTCCGGTTCTGCAACCCGGGTCGCCCTCCCCTCCTCGTCCTCCCCACAAGACACGTCCCTCTGGGGCGAGGGCTGAGCCAGTCCTGGCTGGGGGTGGGCTGGGGGAAGCACTGGCCGCCTCCGGGCTGGGAGTCGAGGGGGCCATGTGACTCTCCGCCGGTGAGCCGGGGCGCGCCGCCACTGCCTCCTGCTTCAGAGCGACCTGATCCGAATACTAAGCAGGGCCGAGCCGCGCGAAGGCAGCCCGGGTTGCGGGGTGACGCCGCCGGCACCACCACTCACTAGCACCCCCTATTCCCCCCCACACACAAGCCGCCACTGCCAAGAGAGCGAGCGACAGAGCCCGGCGCCCCTTCCTGAGCGAGACGCCGAAGATGGAGATTAAAGACCAAGGAGCGCAAATGGAGCCGCTGCTGCCCACGGTAAGGAGCGCCAACGCCGCCGCCTCAGCTGCCGATGGAGATGCGGGGCGTTGCGGGAGAGAGAGAGAGAGAGAGAGAGAGAGAGAGAGAGAGAGAGAGAGAGAGAGAAAGAGGACCGTCCTTGTCGAGGGTGGTGGTGCCGCAAAACCACAGCCCCGTGTGTCTCTCTGTGTGTGCGTTGGGGTGGTTGGGCTGGAGAGTGTGTGGGGGGAAGGGACACGTGTGTGTTGTCCCTCGTCTCGCTCCTTGCCATGCCAGACGCCTCCCGCAGCGCAGGTGTGTGTGTGTGTGTGTGTATGCGGGGGGGCGATGCGCCCAGCGTGGTTGAGTGAGAAGAAGCCCTGGTGGGGGCCGGGACGGACTCGGGGAGCGCTTGAGGGGAGTGAGGGCGCCCGGGCGGCCCACCCGAGGGTTCAGGCTTTGCGCAGCAGCGTTTCTCTCGCCGGCTTCCTTTGCCCCCAAAGCGGGGCCGGGGGCTGGGGGCGCGGGCGGGAAAAGGCGCCAGGCCTGAGAAGGGGGGAGGGGAGCGGAAAGAGGGCGGGGGTCGCGTCTTTATGGGCGGCGGGGAGGAAGTAAGAGGGCAGACTGGCTGTCTGTCTTGAGGAGGCTGCTGCTGCTGCAGGTCCATGGCTCTGCCTCAGACAGGCAGGTTATGATGTGGCACCACAACAGCTTCCCTTGTTCATTCTCTCTCTCTCTCTCTCACACACTCACACACACGCAGAGGCGCTTTGCTGCGTGTTTGTGTGGGTGTGTGGTGGCGGGGAAGGGTCTCTCTCGCCCTCAACCTCCGCGCGCATGTGTTTTTGGCAGGCGCAATGGTTGTCTGACGGGGACCTTGTTGCGGCACATACACTCGCACACGCGCGCCGGTGGTCTGCTGGCCATTCCTCTGCTTTCTGACAAACAGGCTGCTGGGTGTCGGGGTCTCTCGCTCTTTTTGTGCAGAGAGGCACGGGTGGGGTGTTGGAGTCCCCTCTCTCTTTCTCTCTCTCTCTCACACACGCACAGGTAGAGGGGGGGCTTTCTGGTTTGGGTGGGGATTGTTTTCTCCTACATGCATGCTAGTGTAGGTTGTTACCATTCTTTCTCTCTCTCTTTGTTGTGTGCCTTCAAGCCCTTTCTGCTCTATGGCAACCCTATCACACAGTTCTCTTGGCAGATTTTATTTGCCTTTACCTTCCTCTGAGGCTGAGAGAGTGTCACCCAGTGGGTTTCCATAGCTGAGTGCGGATTCAAATCCTGGTCCCCAGAGTTGTAGTCTAATGCTCAAACCACTACACTGGCTCTCTACACAACACTGATGCTTCTCTCATACACACATGCAAGGTGGAGACTGGGGTTTGCTGGCATTCCTGCTCACTCTGGCACAGGTGGGCCGGCTGTTAGGCTCCTTTTTGCCACCTACAAACTGTCTAGTGAGAGATTCTCCTCCTTCCTATAGACACACAACCCTAAACTACCTAGCTCTCTGGTTGTGAGGGTTCTCTCTCTCCCACGCAAACACATAGAGATGGGCTCCCTGCAGTGGGTTCTCACTCAAACACATATGCTGACCTGCATGTAAGGATTACCTGTTTGTCTTTCCCCTTCCTTTCTTTCCCCTGAAAATTCTTTCTTCTCCTCCCTTCCAGAAACAGAGGCTGTGTTAACTTGACTTGTATGTTGCAACCCCCATGTAACACAAACACTTATGGACATACACAGTACTCTGGAGTATTTCTAACTCATGAAGATACAGTCCAAATGAAAATGGAAGTGTGTTTGAAAAGGCAACCTAGAGGATGAAGCATTTATTCTTTGAACTTTTGTAGAACTTTGAACTGATGTGTGCCCTGTATTAGACAAGCACAACTGCATCTGTAAGCTGAGAAATCAAAAGGGCTTCATCAGTGTCCTTCCTTTCTAACAAACGATAATGCTTTCAGCTGTAAAATCAAGATGGTTTATCCCATCCCTTTTATGCAACATGTCAGTAAGGTTTATATGCTCACTATATTTTTTATAGAGGTCCAATTTATTGGGGAAAATCTAATAAGTAGGGTGGATCAGTGGTAGTTTAAAGATCTTTGCAATTTCCAACATGGAGTCTTTTCCAGTTGTTGAGGATGACACAGCTCTCTGATCACTGGTTATACTGGCAGGACTTGAGGGGAGTTGTAGTCTGGATAATCTGGAGAGGACCAAGTTGGGGAAATTTGGTTTAGGATCTCTCAAAATTTTGAGAATATTGCAAGGGGTGCATCGACTGATACAATTTGGTGAAAGACAGCTGTGTATTCATATAGAGACATGATTGTTATTTCATTACAAGGCTGATGTTTCCCATATGGACCCTCTTCCCAAAAGGAAAAAAAAAAAAGTTGATGCCAAATAGAAGGTGTGAGGTTGGAGAAGCCACAAAGTAGGAGAAGAGGTGGAAGAAGAAAGGGGTGATGGTATATGAGAATCTGTTTGTGTGTGTTGTTTATGTATGTATGTGTAAGCCTAAATACCCTAAGGCACCAGATCCTGACTGATATTGGAAGCTAGGCAGGGTTAGACCTGGTTAGATTTTAGATGAGAGACCACCAACAAATACCAGATGCTGTAAGCTGTATTTTAGGGGAAGAAGTGGCAAAAAACACCTCTGAGTATTCCTTGCCTAAGAACACCATATCAAATTCATGGGGTTGCCATAAGTTGACAGGCGACTTGAAGACACATATGCACATACATGTGTAAGAGAGAGAAAGGCTACTTGTTCATATTTGTGCTGTGGTGTATGTAAAGTGCTACTATATGGCATACAGTATGTGTATGTGATGGGGGAGATAATAGAGAATTTATATTAATCAAGTTATCTTTGGTTCTGTTCCCTACCTTTAAGGTTCACATATATTTCCTACATGCTTAATTATTTTATTTTATAAGTCATATTGTGACTTAAGTTGTAGCCTGCAGTTTGGCTCACTCTTCCTCAAGTGATCCCATCTTTCTTTTGACATCTGTGTGGATTTTATAGCCTTTGATTATAACTTGTTAAGAGATTACTGCATTCAACAGTTGTTGTAAACCATATCATCTTGGCTTTATCTCCCCACTCCTTCTTTGTGGTAGTAAGGGAATAACAGAGATTACATTGTGTGCCTAGTAAACTTCTTGAACCATTGAATAAACAAGGAAGATAAAGACAGAAGTAATGTAGGAATTTAACACAACTACCTACCTATCAGGGCTCAAGGATTACTAAGAGAGGGAATATATGTGAAGTATTTGTAAAACTTTACATACTAGAGTTCTAGAGTTTCAGTGAAGCTAAATTTTTGTCCTGTCTCTTCCAAGAGGGTTCACATAATTCATTGAATTCTCTCTTTAAAAAATGCAGCAAACCAAGGATCAAAAACCTCTGGCTTAATGGCAGAGTTAAGGTATTTATAAATTAAATCCTGTACCAAAAAGCATAAAAGTTGTCAGTCAAGGCCAATGTCTTGCATGCTTATGTGGTATGAAGGTTAACACGTTCTACATGTGTTCTACAGTTGTGTTCATTTATCTGCAAATTACCTGCCAAGCACCCACTTGGCCATCATATATCAGAGGAGTCACAGACAGAATAGGGAAACTGATGAGGAAACACAACCTCCAAACAATCTACAGACCAACCAAGAAAATCCAAGAAATGCTACGCTCAGCGAAGGACAAAAGAGACCCTCTCACGGCTGCAGGAGTTTACCGCATACCATGCAGCTGTGGACAAGTTTACATAGGGACTACTAAATGCAGTGTGCAAACATGAATCAAGGAACATGAGAGACACTGCAGACTGGGCCAGCCAGAAAACCAGCAGTAGCAGAACATGTGATAAACCAACCTGGAAACAAAATGCTATTTAAAAACACAGAAATTCTGGACCAGGCCAACAACTATTATGTCAGAATGCACAGAGAAGCTATTGAAATTCACAAACACCTGGACAACTTCAACAGGAAAGAAGAGACCTTAAAAGTAAACAAAATCTGGCTCCCAGTTTTGAAAAACAATAGAATCAAAACTCAACACTTACAAAGGAATTCCACCCAGGGACAGGGGGATTTCCAGCAGATAAAGGTCCATCAACCAACCATTAGATAAACAGACACTAATGAGCCTTGCATTTCTATACTCAGAAACTAACCATTCAATTACACAAATTTACATATACTCTCCAACAGGGGTTCACAGCATATAAACTCCACACACATCCCTACCCAACCATTCTCTGAAGATGCCAGCCACAGATACAGGCGAAACATCAGAAAGAAACTATTCCAGAACACAGCCTCACAGCCCGGAAAAAAACCAAGGAAAATCTATGGATGCTGGCCGTGAAAGCCTTCGGCTTCACATAAAACACCAGTGTTTGTGAGGATTTCACAGATAGCTAGTAAAGAATATTAGGATTGAAAGACCATGGGGAAATGTGGGCACATGGAGGTTTAACAATATGTGGATTTATTGTTTACATGGTGCAGAAGTTAAGGTGGTGGGTCCCTTAGCATTCTTATGCTTTTTAGTGTTGTGAGCGAATCTGCAAGTCCCTTAACTGTCCTCTTAAGCCAAAGCTTTCTCTCTGTTTAAAAACAAAAACAAAACCTCACAGAAAAACATTTTCTGGCTTTGGCATTTGTTTCCTTCAGCCGTGTAGAGAGAACATGTAGCTTTTCAGAAGCTTCTGAACTACGCCTTCCATCGTCCCTGACCATTGGTCATTAGGCTGGGATTGCTGAGAGTTGCAGTTCAATAATATCTAGGAGTCACACATCTCTCAGTCTTACCTTAAAACAAAGGATCACTAGACTCTGTTGCCCTTCACATGCTCTCATGAATTTTTAAGAAGTGCTGTTATTAGGATTGTGTTTCCAGGCTAAGAAGAGACACTGGGAATCCAGTTTGGCCATATAAGCATTCTGTCTGACTTTGAGCATACCCCATTTCCAACCCCCCCCCGCCTTTGTTTATGAGATAAGAAGATTAAGGGAAATGGCTCCGCAGACCACTCTTCATCACCATATTGTAAACCAAGAAAAGCCAGGCAAAGGGTTCTATAAACTACATACTCTTTCCTGCTTCACTGTCAGCCAAGAAGGCCCAGAGAAGAACTCTCCTCTGCCCCAATGTGAATGAAAACATTTCAAGTAAAGGCTCTGAAATACCATACATTTTCTTCCATTTCAGTGAGACAACTCAGGTGATGGACTCTGTAAGTCACTCTCCCCTGCCAAAGTGAGCACCAAGAAGTAAGGTCCTGGGAAGCCTTTTTTGGTGCTCCACAGTGGAGAAGGGGGTCAAAATACCCTTTCCTTGTGACTACCCTCTTGGGAGAGAACCAGTAGACAACAAAAGTGTTACAATACCTGCCTTTCAGTATGTGCTCAATTCCCCTCAGATTTGTCAGCTGTAGAATGTATCTCTATATGGCCAGAGGTAAACAGTTTTGATTCCAGCACCTTGGTATATTGCTGTAAATGACATGTGAGCATCTGTGAGCATCATTTCCTGTCAACCAAGAGCTCCATGGCAACTCTTTCAAATGAATGTGATTTTAATTGCCTGCAGTTTATACTGGAAATGAGGTTTCCAGTGTTGAGTAGACAGAATGCTTACACCCAGACTGTTTGTTTCTCAGCAGTTCTTGTACAGAAATGGATGTTGTAGTCCAATATTCCAGTGGTATCCAAATTAAATTTTACAGAGAAGGAAGATCCTCTAGAAGTCCTTGAGGAAAAGGAAACAAATAAACAAACAAACGCCATGTTAGACCATAAAAAAAACCCCCAACAACAACTGAAGCCATTCCAAAAACCATAGTTGGGCATTATCTTTTATTAGGATCAGTCTGTGTGGGTGTTAATCATCGCAAAGGGTAGTCAAGAGTGGCTTGACCATTGTAGCCACAAAGTCTCAAGTTTATCACAGTATCAAGATGGAGCATAGGAAGAGATTGCCACTTTAATTGGATTATGCCCTTTTAGTTGTCTACCGGCTTCAAGTTACACCTGAACATTGCTGAGACAAAGAAGCACACAGAGGCTAATTCTTCATTTTACAAAATATATTATTGATGACATAATAAAGACTGGGTAGGTAGAGCACACTACATTTGTCTCACATGCATGGCCAGTAAAATGAAATGAATGTAATAAAATCATAAATTCGGTATAAAACATACATAATGGCTAAGATAGTGTCACACTGTGGATCTCAATCCCTCTCCCTGCAAGCTCAACGTTTTCTGGCTGGGGACACTCCTCATGAACAGTGGCCAGGGGAGGATGGAGGAGGATGAGGGACAGCCAGCTGGTAGCAAGAAGAAGATGTTATCCTTCTGGACTTTGGGAGGAACCCCAGGAAGTCTAGGACTTCTGGAGGAACTCCAGGAGACCATCTTGTGGGTGGCTGCAGAAATGGAGCCCAGCTGCCTATCAATCTGCCCTTTGTCCTCCCTTGCCCTCTTCTGGCTATTGAATGAAGGTGGGGAGGGTGATCAGCCAAAAAACAGATAGGTAGCTCTGGGAGGGCGTCAGATCAGATGGTGATGCTGAATTCCTCCATCCATCACAACCGAACAATTATATACTTGGATGTAACTTTCAGTTATGCCTGCATACTTTACTAACAGAATGACAGCCATAACATAAATATTATATGTACAGTCAACCCTCTGTATCACAGATTCTGCATCCAAGGATTCCACCATCCACAGCTTGAAAATATTTTTTTTAAAAAATTCCCAAAAGCAAACCTTGATTTTTCCATTTTATATAAAGGGCACCATTTTACTATGCCCTGTATATAATGGGACTTGAGCATCAATGGATTTTGGTATCCACAGGGGCCCCTGGAACCAAACCCCAGTGGATACCAAGGGCCCACTGTATAAATAATGAAAGTAGAGATTTTTCAGTCTGTGCTCTGATTAGTTCTACTGTGCATGGACTCATTTTCAGGAGTCACCATTTTTTCTTGCCAAATATATGATGGAAGAGTATGTATTAAAGTATGCATGCCCTGCTTTTCTGTTATACAAACATCCAGTGATGGCTAACAAAATACATACAATCCAAAACCAATAAAGTACAACATAAAATATATAAAAACATGAACTTAATCCTGCACATTATTGTTATTACAGTATTATTTTTAAAAAAATACAGTGTCAGGATATTTTCCATTCCAATCTGTTTGGCCCACTTCAAGAGATGATGGAAGGCAAAAACCAAAGGCAGCAAATGGGATTTACAGGTTGGAGAATTTTTAGTTGTAGCTCTTTTCTGATGCCCTGTCTTTCAGGGGGCTGAAAGTGGGGTGGGGTGGGGAAGTCAGCCTAAGTGAATCATTCATATTGCAAGAAGTGTTCTTCAAGATAGTCAGATCAATGTAGCTTCCTCTGTACTCATATAGGAATGTATACTTATTGAATGTGCACTGAGAGAGGAGAAGCCTAAAGGATAACAATAGCTTATTTTTAACCTTTTCTGTATTTTTATGTGTTTTCAAGTTGACTTTGACTTATGGTAACCCTAACCTAGGTTTTCTTAGCAAGATTTATTCAGAGGTTTGCCATTGCCTTCCTCTAAGGTTGAGAGTGTGCTTTTCCCAAGGCCACCCACTGGGTTTCCATGACTGAGTAGGGATTTTAACCCTGATTTCCTATGGTGCTAGTTCAACACTCAAAACACCACATTGGCTCTAATTTCTCTTATGGGTGGAACAACATAAACTCATTCTGATTATCTCATTGTCTCTCCAGTTTCATTGTCTGAGTTCAGATTATGGTCAGGGTTTTATAATGTAGCATAGCAGTATGACAACATACATATTCTGGATTGCAAAATGGCATAACTGATTGTGAAAGAGGGACCAGCCACTGTAGCTCAGCTGTTGCATAAGATGTATATATGTTTGGAAAATGATTGGCTGCACAAAAGACTTTATATACACAACTTCTGAGAAAGTGCAAGAAAAAAATAACTTTTTTTTCCATGCTGGTGTAGTGTCCAAGCAGGATTCTAGCTACTTTGTTGAAACTATAATTTAATTCTACTTGAACAAACCTGCTCCTCTACCCCCACCCCCGAAGTAGCCATGTTAAGTACAAAGAAGCATCAATTTTCAACAAGGTGTGATCTCTGATTTTGTCTAAACCTGGAAGAGCCATTCATTTTAACTATTGGCTTAACCTGAAAAAAACAGAAAGCGGCTTGTTTGCAAAACTACGGTCACTCCCTGTATCCATGGGTGATATGTTCCAGGACTTACCATTGAAATGTGAAACTGTGGATAATAGCGAACCCTATTGAAATGAATGATTTCCAGCCCTGCTTCCAGTGGAAGTATACCATAGAATCTTGCTGGAGGACCTGGGAAATGCCTAGACAGGACTTTTTTCCCCAGTGGATAAGTAAAACCACAGATACCAGTCCCATGGATAAGGCGGTCAACCCATATACATAAAAATTAACATGGTTTGCCCTGGTTTGCAACAAAGAACAAAGATCAGATTTGGAAGCTTCCAATCACCTTCTGGTGGTTGTGTTGTAAGAAGAGAGGTGAGTACGTTTTTCATCATGGCTAGGGATCTTTTTTTGTATTATACTGATGTTGAGTAGTGAAAGTATTGATCTCTGGTGAATACGCAACACAGTTCATGGTGGAATTGTTACAACTCCTGATTCCCTCTATTCTTTTTTACATCAACATACTGAAATATAACTTCTTCCATCTGTTCTGAACTGCTCCCCAGAGCTTGGAGAAGTAAGGACCATCCAACATCTGCTGGAGTTCTGATGAGGTTAGTTATGGCAGAAGCAACTTGGTACCCTCTTCCAGGATCATCCTCTTCCTCCTCCTCCTCCTCAAGAAAGAAGCTGACAGTTCAGCTTCTAGAGTGCAGATTATTTTACGTTAAGGAATTACTGTACTTGTGTTTATCATGGGGCAACATCAACCTAAGTTGACTTTCCCCCTCTCTCCCAGTGTGATTTTGGCTCCCCAAGTTAACTTGCATCATTTTCTGGCCCCACACTAAAAAGCTAGAATATTTACAAGTCCACTTATATTGAGATTGCCCTGTAGAATGTTGCTGGAAGTAGAGAAAATAGAAAATCAATTAAAACAGGCAGGTAGGGCGAATCCCCCTCCTCTTAACACAGAATGATTCCATAGGATCATAGAGTTGAAAGGGGTTCAACCCTCTGCTCAATGCAGGATCTCCAGCTAGAGCATCTCCACAAGGTAGCTGTCCAGCCTCTTTTTGAAGAAATCCAGAGAAGGAGACCCCACCACCTCTCTAGGCAATTCATTCCATTGTCAAACCTCTCTCACTATGAAGATGTCCCTTCTAATGTTCAATCAAAATCTGCCCTCCTGTAACTCAGGACCATTAGACCTGGTTCTACCCTCTGAGGTAACAGAGAGCAAGCCAACATCCTCCTCCTGGTAGCAGCCCTTGAGGTATTTAAAGAGTATGATCATGGCACCCCTCAGTCTTCTTGTCACCAAAGCTGAACATGCCCAAGTTCTTCAACCTTTCCTGATAATGTTTTATTCTCCATACCTCTTATCATTCTCATTGCCTTTCTCTGAACTTGTTCCAGCTTGTCTATATCCTTCTTAAAATGAAGTGCCCAGTACTCCAGATGAGGCCTGACTAGTGCATAATATATATTATTTCCCTTGACTTGGGGGTCGTTTACACGGGCAAATATTCCTCTAAATATACCGCAACGATAGCTCATAGTTCCCACGGATCGCAGCACAGCATCGCCTCATTCAGAAGGGGGGAAGGTAAAACATCCAAATATAACGTGCCAGGGGATGTCGCTACTTTTGCCGGTATATTTGCAATGTAGCACGTTACTGGCAGTGTAAACAACCATTCCGTTAAGGGCTTCCACAGATCTTTACTGTGATTGGTTGCTATGATGTTAGGGGCGGGCTTAAAAGAGAGGCACTGCACTCAGTAGCAATCAGGAAACTTTGAAAAATCCTCTCTGCTATTTTGCAGAAGGTCTGCCAAGAAAAAAGATTCCCAAGACCTTTCAGTCATAAAGTTCCCATCTGTCAGCTCTGCTTGGGGGAGAGGGAGAGAGAGGAGGGGAGGGGAGGGGTGACTGAGGGAGGGAGAGTCAAAAATCCTCTGCTATTTTGCAAGTCTGTGAACCCTGACTAAACAAATGGTGGTGGAAAAACTTGTGATAGGTTCACCTTAGGATCCACGGCATGGCAGCAAGGTCTTTCCCTCTGCTTCAGGGAGTGAGTTCATTTACAGGCTGATTTAGAGAAGAGACAGAGCCGCTTCTTTGATGTTCCCCCTGCTATTTTGGCAGTCTTGGAAATGCAAGGCTTCAAAGGAGGGTCTATGCCCTTCCCCATACAGCCTTTGTCTGCTTGGGAGGCCACCCCCCCCCCCACTTTTTCAAGTCTGAACGAAAAAGTGGCATCATTAGAAAAAAAAACCTGACTGGCAAAGATGCGGAAAAGAATTAAAGCACACGTTGCCGCAATAAATCTGCTGTGTAAACCAGCCCTTGGAAACTTTGCTTCTAATAATGCAAGCTAAGATAGCATTTGCCTCCTTTACTGCAGCATCACACCACTGGCTCATGTTCAATTTATGATCAACAATAATCCCAAGGTCTTTTTTTTTTGGGACATCTTACTGCTGAGCCATGTGCCCCCCATCATATACCTATGTACCGGTATTTGGTTTTTGTGGCCTAAATGTAGACTTTTGCATTTGTCTCTATTGAATTTCCTTTTATTAATTTCAGCCCAATTTTCTAGTTTATCAGGGTCCTGGAAGATACTGTTCCTATCTTCCAATGTGTTAGCTACTTCTCCCAGTTTTGTATCATCTGCAGATTTGATAAGTATTCCCTTTACCCCATCACCACGCCAGGACGGGACCCTGCAACACGCCACTTGAGATCTTCCAATTTAAAGTACAGTCACTGACGACAACTTCTTGAGCATGGTTTTCCAACCAATTCTGGATCCATCTGATGGTGTTTCCATATATTCCATATTTAGTCAGTTTGTTAATCAACATATTATGGAGGACCTTATCAAATGCTTTACTGAAATCCAGATAAATGGCATCCACAGCATTCCTACCATCAACTAAATTGGAGAACCAATAAAAAAAGTTATATTAGTTTGGCAGGATTTGTTCTTATAAGCCCATGCTGGCTCCTATAAATCTCTTCATTGTCATCAAGGTACTTGCAAACAGCCTCCTGTATAATCCATTCTAATATTTTCTTGGTAGTGAGATTAGGCTTACTCATCTGTAGTTTCCTGGATCTTGTTTGCCTTTTCCTGAAGAGAAGGATAAAATTTGCTCATCTCCAGTCCTCTGGCACCTTACCCATTCTCCAAGATTTCTCAAAAATGATGGCAAATGGTTCTGTGAGAATGTTAGCATGTTCTTTCAACACTCTGGGATTCAGTTCACCTGGTGCTGCAGATTTGAACTCATTTAGGTTCACTAGGTGATTCCTGAGTAACTTCTTATCAATCTTGATTTGTAACCCAGAATCCTTGCCAAGGTCTCTGTTGATACATGGAAGCGTTCAGTCTTCTTTTTTGGGGGAAATACTGAGTGAAACAGTTATTGAACAGTTTTGCTTATTCATTGTGATCTGTTAGCATTTTACCATTTTTGCTGAGCAGCGGTCCCACCATTTCCTTTGTCATTCTCTTCCTTTGAACAGAAAGTCGGACCCCCGTATCCACGGAACCAACATT
Source organism: Gambelia wislizenii (assembly GCA_030847615.1). NCBI lineage: Eukaryota > Metazoa > Chordata > Lepidosauria > Squamata > Crotaphytidae > Gambelia > Gambelia wislizenii. The sequence continues at coordinate 290,037,299 of JAUMIR010000001.1, read as the reverse complement.
CATGGTTTCAGTCATCCATGGGACACAAAATAGGGGACACGTACCATAGAGTTGCACTGGAAATGCTTCTAGGTCCTCCAATGCAACTCTATGGTACATTTTTACTGGAAGTCCTTTATTTTAATAGGGTTCACTATTATCTATGGTTTCCGGTATTCATAGTAAGTCTGGGAACCAAACCCCCACAGATATTGGTGTTTGGCCTTTGAAAAAACCCTTTTTGTTGTTCCTTGCTGGCCTAGCCAGTCTCAGCTCATTTTGAGCTTTAGCTATCCTTACACTATTCATGCAAGCTTAGGCTACACACCTGTATTCATCCTTAGTGACTTGTCTTTCTTTCCATTCCTTATATATGCTCCTTTTTCTCATTTTTCTTCCTACTCAGGTTTACTATGCAGCCACATTGGCTTTTTCAGATGTTTCCCATTTTTCTTCTTCCATGGAATAGTTTTGTGATTGTTTTTGTATTTTTGTATTTATTTATTAGGTATTTATACCCCGATCTTCAGCTACAAAGGCTATCAGAGCGGCTGACAGTTTGTTTTAAGCAATAGCAATTTACATATCTACACTGCATTAAGCAGTTTCCAATGTGTGTTAGCTAATTGCCCCCACACAAGCCGGGTACTCATTTTACCAACCTACTAAAGGATGGAAGGCTGAGTGAACCTTGGAGCCCTCTGGAATCGAACTTGCAACGTGGTGACTTGCAGTACTGGCATTTAACCACTGCGCCACCAGTGCTTTGAGCAGTCCCTTCTTCATGAAATCCCACCCATGTTGAGTGTTTTTTCCCCTTTAGCATTTTTATTAATAAAAATATTTATATCCTGCCCTTTATCCAAAGATTTCAGGGTGGCTTACTTGAGATTCTGCCCAGTATTTCCCTGAGCCTGATAAAACCAACTTTCCTGAAATTCAAGGTTTGTGATTCTTTGGTCTGTCCCATAATCATGAATTCTAGCATTATGTGGTCACTTTCCCCTAAAGTACCAACTCTTCTCTATTGGTTAGAATCAAATCCAGGATTATTGAGCCTCTTGTTCAGGGGTACTCTTCCCTGTTTGCATCCAAAGTATATTTACTTTTGAATAGACTGTACAGTCATTGTTGGTCCTGTTTGAGATGTAGATGAATGAAAGGACTGCCTGCTACTGGACATTCATCTTAACGTGTGGAATACAGTTGCTGAAGAGGAATTTTCAGTTCCTTTTAAGGGCCACAAAACCATCAGGCCCCTTGTTATCATCACCATCTTATACTAGATTGACCTCCCTTCTTTTTTTTTTAAAATAACTCACTATCTTGCTCTGCGTTTGCCTGAAATACTGTATGTTGAAGAGTGCCTTGCCCTTTCTTGAGCCAGTCTTTCACATGGGAGCTTTGCATTGCATGCTTTTAAAAAACTGTCCCCTCTTATTTATTTTTGAGAAAGCAAACAGTATTGACTAGACAGAAACTGACCAGGATTTGCTATCTGCAAGGAGTATTCAGAAGTAATAATTATGCACTTTAAATTAAAAATGTAAATTCTTTCTGTTTGTTTAAGTCTTTTGTTTCTCTATTATTTTTCTTTCTCTACTTTTGGGCAACAGGTTATAATCCTTCCACATTCCAGCACAGAAAGTTACACATGATCCAATGTTTATGGCATGTTATGATCTTCTGTCATGGGAGCATTCAGAGTCATGCATAAAACTTTAAAGTCATAAAACAGTATACCTTTGTCTAGTTGCATCCCTAATCTAGACAGGGGATACTGTCATGTCTTCGTTCCACAAACTTTTACCCCTCCCTCCAGGTATGTTGGGCTACAAACTCCACCACCCTGAGCAGTGGCACTGCTGCCTTGGAAAGATGTGAGTTGTGGTCCAACACATCTAGAAGGTCCAGTTGAAGGGCCTTCGACTGTTTTAGTATTATGTGTGAGACAAGCTGGAGTATTTTGAGAAGAGAACCAAAGCAATCTCTCCATACAAGTGCAAGTGATGAGTTTTCAACTCTAGATGTTAGCACCGTGAAATCATGGCATACAATATACAAATGCTACTCAAAGTGGTGGTCCATGGACTGGAGCAAATCCCCAAGCCATTTAGCTGCCAGGAATTTCCAAGAAAGAAATAAGTAATTGTAACCAAATGTGCAATGCTACTGGTTTCCTGGCACATGGGGGAACAATATTGGTGGTCCCCAACATCAGATAGTTTAAGATGCAAGTCATCATACCTTGCTCACATTTCTTTAATATCTAGAATGAAAGCTGTATACTCAGATTGCTGCTTCAAGTAGGAGGATTGGTATCATCTAAGGAAGAGCACTTTTAAGGGTTATTTTTTAAAATCTAATTTCATTGGTTACCATTACATCCTACAGCACCTTGAAGAAACTCAAAGCAGCAAATGCAAATTCCCTCCCCTCCCCTCACATCCACTTTATCTTTACAACAATCCATTTGTTAGCCATCTTTCAAGTTCATTGTCTTCCCTAGGCTATTTATAGCAAAAGAGCTGGCTAGCTCACACCAAAGACCTATCTAGTCCAGCATCCTATTTTTTACAGAGACCAGTCTATCTACATTATACAGTCATGTCAGTATGATAATACTGTTTTAACTACCATGGCTCCATTCCATGGGATGGATTTGTAGTTTGATGAGGTGCTTGGACTTGTTTGCTGTGAAGGTTCTGTGAGAACATTCTCCTGAACAATAGCACTAGAGTTCTTCAGCAGCAGCAAACTTTTAAAGTCCCTTACCCAAACACATACCCCACATTTCCATAGGATAGAACCATGGCAATTAAAATGGTATTGAACAAATGTCACTGTGTTGTGTAGATGCATTCCATATTATTCTGTGAAGGTGATGATTAGGGCTTAAAGCTTTCTGTTGCTGTTGTTCAGCAGCAATTGGTATTCAGTAGCATGCTGTTCAGAAATTGGGGATTCTATCCAGCCCTTATGATGAGTGGCCTTTGATAGTCCTACCTTCCCTGAATTTATCCATACTTCTTTTAAAGTCATCCAAGATCTCCTCTCAGATGGTAAAATCCATCATTTAATTTTGTGTTGTCCTACATTATTTATTTTAGGTATTTATACCCTGCTTTTCAGCCACAAAGGCTATCAGAGCAGCTTACAAATTGTTAAGCAATAGCACTTACGCATCTATACCACTTTATAGTGCGCTAGGCACTAAGCGGTGTCCTATGTATGTTAGCTATTTGCCCCCACAAGCTGGGTACTCATTTTACCAACCTATGAAAGGATGGAAGGCTGAGTGAACCTTGGAGCCCTTGGGATCAAACTTGCAGCGTTGTGGCTGCAGTACTGGCATTTAACCACTGCGCCACCGGAGCTCCCTAAAGCCATCTATGTCCAGTCCATTTTATTAGATGACCCCAAGGTCCAGACTTATGTGAGAGGGAAAAAACCTTTACACCTTCCCCATTCTTCACTCCATCAGTCTTATCACATGCTGGTGATAGGTCTGAGGATAGGTTTGGATCAAGCCCATCATATTTGGAATGAGTGCCTGCAAAAATAATCGGCAGTGCCACAAGCCCTCACTAAGGGAAACAACAGAGATAAACTGTATGAAATTTCAGAATGCAAGTCAAATTTGAACACATTTACATTTTGCTTTGAATATTTTTCACATTTATTACTTATCCGATATATCTTGGTATAATTTACAGTTTCTTTTTGCAGTAATATGATTCGCCTTCCACACCTTTCTGCTTGGTGTTCTTGAATGCCTATTGTGTTCAGTTGGCCTGGTGAAATAAAAAAATTACAAACAGCAGGCAGGGTGGGAAGAGAGGATATGTGTTTCAAAGAGGCTTTGTTGTTGAAATCATTTCAACTTTAAAGACAAGGAAATAAACCCTTAGTGATACCTCAGTAGTATCACGCTAATTAATAAAGCATTCTTTCTCATGCATGTTTTTTTTAAAGAGAAGCTTAAACCATGTAATAATATAGTTGATTCTGAAAAATAATCAGGGTTAGCCACAGGATCTCTTTTCAGTGCTAAAACTCTGAGCACAATTAAAGTGCAATTCAATCATGAAATGATAATTGCACGTACATGTAATTGCATGTACGTGGAATTTGCAGGCAGTGGAGGGAAAGAGACACCAGGTTCCTATTGCTACTGCTAACTAGTTGGGAATGCAAGAAGTAGGGAGGAGATTAAGTTGAGGAAGACACAGTTTATCTCCACTCTGAGGGTGGAAGAAATGAAAGTATGTTCACAGAAGGCACACACACTTCTTTCCCTCCCCCTCGCAGCCTAGACCAGACACATTGCCAGCTTGTCGGTGGGGGGGGGAGAATTTTGGATGGAGCTCAAAGGGCTACTGAATAACGCCCCGTACCTTATCCAAAATGAGACACTTGTGTTCACAAGTCACACTTGTGCATATGTGCCACTAACAGAACGCTGCCCAGACTGTCCTAATTATTCAGCACAAGTTTTGTGATGGCTTGAATATGGGCATTTGTTGTTTGAACCAATGTAGCACTGTGGGGTATGCTTAACATCAGGGTGCCGTTTACCTGATGAAAATGTCCCGGGAAGAATTCGTGTTGATCCCTGGCAGTTTACACGTACATCGGGTCGGGTACGTGATTTTCGGAAGGGGGGCCACCTTTTATCCCTCAACCTGTGGGACTTCCAGTCCCCTGGTTTGTGCCGGTTTTTAAAAAAGTCACGGTAGGATTTGGAAAATCGGAAATGTAAACAGCCTGGGACAAAATGTCTCAGTGCTAGGGGATGACCGGAAATGGTGACTGGGGGTGGGCTTAGAGATCAGTGATCAGAAAAGGAGGGGTCAGTCACCCGTTCAACAGATCCAGCCTCACCAGCTGAAAACAAAGGCATCCCTTCCAGCTTCACGAAGGTTGGTGTGTGTGTGCACGCGCGTGTACTCAGTCACCTTTTTAAATGGATTTCTACTCTGCAAACCCTTCAGCTTTAACCTCTTCCTCAACTGCATGTTACAAAGAGATCGTGGTGGGCAGAGGGTCGCCCATTCATCCCCTGCCTTGATCACCTCCCTGGGTCTGAACAGGCACAGTAAAATATTCCAGCCTCTGAGCGAATGAACACCCTTTAATTCCCCCTCTCTGTGTCTGTGTCTTTCAAAATGCCTGTCTGTCGCTGGCTTGAAATCATTCAATCAGCAAGTTCACTCTGCTGCTAAAACTCTGCTGTAAGGGTTAACATTTTAAAGAGGCAAGGGGAAATCCAAGCCTCCCCCCACCACCTCACTCAGCTTGATTTCAAAAGGAAAGCACTCCCTGTGTCTGAGCGAAAGATCTCAGTCTGGGTCTTTCAAAATGCCTTCTGCCTCTGCTTAAAGGGTTAACATTTTTAAGAGACAGGATAAACACAAGCCCCTCCCCCCCAGCCAGCCAGTAGCATAGCTCGTGGTGCGGAACTCTAAAGGAAGTGTGTCACCGAGTTTGTGAAAACACGAGTAATCACATCCTTGATTGACAGCAAAAAAAAAAAAAAAAAAAAAAATCCCGGTAAGCTAAACATGTGTAAATAGCGAAAGCACGGGATATAACAGTGCGGGACCAATAAAGACTTTTGTCGTGTAAATATCAATCATGGGATCTTCCAGGATTTCCTAAAGAGTGACAAAAATCGTATAAACAGCAAGGGATGGATACGGGATCAGGAAGTCACGGTAAGCCCCGCAACAATTTTTGTCGTGTAACTGGCACCCAGGGCTGCTTCAAGACATTTTGCTGCCTAAGGGAAAGGACAAAATGGCACCATCTCTATTCATATAAACATGCTGAGTGGGCTGCCAGTTGAATATTGGCAATGGAATAGCAATGGGAGAAAACTGGGTGCTTAAGTGGATCAGCCAAGGGACTGCTGTTGCCACCCTATAACAGCTGACTGAAATTGTTGCCTTATTCTGTGTAATGTTATGATCTATTGTTTAATAATCTGCTTAGATTGTGCATAGGGAAAGGGCTGCCCATTTACAGAGCATTCTCTTCATAGCACCAGGCTTAATATTAATGGCCTTCAGATGCTGGATGTAGACAATTTTTATTTAACCAGACTCCTAAAAATGTTTAATTTTTTATTGTTGTATGCCTTCAAGTAGTTTCTGATTTATGGTGACCCTAAGGTGAACCTGTCATAGGGTTTTCTTGCCAAGTCTAGTTCAGAGGGGGTTTGCCATTGCTGCCCTCTGAAAGTGAGAGAGAGTGTGACTTGCCCAAGGCCACCCACTGAGTTCCAGTGGCTGAGAGGAAGTTCAAACCTTGGTTTGCCAGAGTCCTAGTCCACCATTCAAACCACAACAACATGGTGGCTCTACATAATCCTTTATAAACTATTTTTTTTTTGTTTGCCTCTTGATAATCCTATGAGGTAGCTTATGCTGAGAGACAGGGCTTCATGGCATAGCAGGCAGGCTTTTCAATTTAGGTCTTTCACAACCCCCAAGATAAAAAACATGCTTGCTGGATGGGGACACTTGCTACATTAACATCTATCAGAACAGAACGAGCTGTTCTGCAGACCAGACCATTCACTTTCCTGAATGGTGGGAAATACATAAAGTAAAGCCAGTCACTGGTGGCAAGTCACCACTGAAGGTGACCCACTGTTGGCTTGACCCTGAAGGAGTGACAGGGAATCAATCAACCCTTTGGGGAGCTACAGGGGCAGGGGTGTCATCTCCTTTCTTGATGCTGAGCAACAGGGGGACCCAGACCCTGTATGAGAGGTAAGGTCCTATGAAGTAATATCAACCACAGTAGGATTGTCTTGCATGACCACCTCCAGTGTCCCTGAGTAGGAGGCAACAGCTGGCATTTTGTATTGCAGTTAAGGATTTGTAACCTAGAGTTACGAATCTGTAACTGCTCTGTTTTCAGTAAGCCTATTTATGATTGTGGCACAATGGCTACGATTGTAAATGCCCCCTGCAGCCCACCTTAACACTCAGCAGTTGCATTGGATGACTCAGATCTGTTCAGCTGCCAATCAGAGTGCAAGGAGGATGTTTACAATTTACAGCCTCTTCCCACCAGGGAGAGTGTGATAATGAATTGCAACAGGGTTCTGCTTCTGATTGTTGCAGCCTTGCTTGCTGGTGGGAGGGGCCTGGAATCATCTTCCTCCTTGCACCTTCTTGCTGTGCCACAAAGTGTTATGTATTGTATATTGTTCATGTTTTTGGGTGAGTCCCAGGGGAGGGGGAGAAATCGGTTACCCCTATTTATGCAATATTGGGCAGATGAAGATATAGTGTGGGTGTTTGGACATGCTAAATAAGGGAAAGATGGCGTAGATGGTTTGAAATCTAACCTGTGTTTTGCTCCTTCACCCCATCCCTCAAGATCCAGGTTGCTCTGTTAGCCTGCTCTCTTGTCTACTGCTGCAGAATGCAAATTTGGCCTATAATAAATCAACAGCCATCTGTGGCCTGGGTGTGGAGGGAAAGGCTGACTTGGGGGTTGTCTGTACAGTGAAAATACTCCTCATAGAATTCAAGAATACAATTTGTCATAACAAGATCCCTCATCAATCTGCTGTATTCAGAAGGAGGGGAGTGAGACACACCAAAAACTTAGCAGAAAAAGCCTTTACAGCTTTCCTCCCAAATTTTAAAAAAGCTCCACAGGAAATGCACATTCTTGCTCATTGGGACAACTGATTCGCTTTGATGTGTATTCCCGATAAGAGAGGAAGTAGAAAGTTGATTGGCCGGACATGTGCATGGGACGGAGCTTGCTAATGAGGCAAGCACCCGAAACCGCCATATTGGATGTTCCCCATAGTGATCGTGCACTGAGGTGATGAAACAGCCCCCCCCCTTTCCTGTTCATTTAAGTGGAATATCATACTTCTGCACTTTGGACATGCTTTTTTAAAAAATACTATTTGGCAGCGGCAACTGGTGACAATAAAAACATGAGTAATTCACTCATGACCACCATCTTGATTAGCAGGCATGCCCATTTGAACAACGAACATGGGTAGCTTTGTATGCCTGCAATCTTGCCGAAAAATCCTTAAGACAAATGAAAGCTGCTGCGAATTGACATTAGCGCACATCAGTCCACATTGTATTGCTTTGTATAGACAAGCTTTGGTGTATATTCCTGAGACCTGTATGGATGAGATGAGTATGGTGGACCTGCCCCAGCTTTGTTCACATAACTACTCAGTGCAGCCTCAACCTATACTGGACGGTTAGGGTTGCCCGTATCCCTAAGGGTTTCATTTCCCTCACAAGGAAGCCCATCTGTCCTGGCACTGGTTTTGAGGGTATGTAGCTTGTATTGAGCCAAAGAGACAGAACAGTTTGCTCCCCTGTCTCTCTGCCTGAGCTGGCTAAGTGATCTTGTAGGTGGTGCTAGAGAACCCCAGGACAGTCATCTTGATGGTCTTCAATATCCATGCTGAGACTGCCTTAACAGAGGCTACTTGAAGGGCCCTTCTTAGTCTCCAACCAGTGGAAACAACACATTGAGGATATGGAGAGGGCCTTCTCACCTGTGGCACTCAGGTTTTGGAATGTCGTTCCCTTGTGAAGTGCCCTCCTCATTTTGGCATCAAGTTAGAATTTTTTTATATATATAAAAGCATTTGGGGCCTAAAGACTTCACCCAGTATATACACATACTATGTATGATTTTATATTGTTTTAACATCTGCTTTTAAAACACTGCAGTTGTTTAATATGTTTTTAGAATATTTAAATTGTTTTTATTTTAAATATTATTGCCTTACTTTTTAAAATTGTACCAATGATTTGATTTTAAGCTGTTTAGAGATATTAATATATGGGGTGGGATCAAAATACTATAGATGGTGGTGGTGGTGATGATGATGATGATGGCTAGAATCCTGTTGAGGAGTTATGAATGTGAAAGCACTGTAGTTATGTTGCTATGCAATGCATCCTGCCCCAATCCCTCCCATTCCCACCTATTGAGTAGTAGCCATAGTGATACCCATAGTGATCAATGACCCATAGTCATCATTGGGATCTGTTTCCTTTGTTGACTGGGAAGCAGCTGACTGCTGTTTCCGCCTTCTTCTATGAGCAATCTCTGGTGTGACAAGCAGAAGTGACATCCCTGTCACAATTCCCCCTTGTGCTGGATTTGGAGATCAATTGCCCAAAGAGAAGGGGGACCGAAGAGACCCCTGGCGATCACAGTGGCTGCTGCCCGGTAAGTGGGGATTGGGAGACTTTCATCGTCCCTATGTGAATATGAAACAGTCACAAATACCTAATTCTAGGCTACATATTCATAACTGCACAACAGTATTCTGGCCAATAATAACAATAGCCATGATTCTATATTGCACTCTATGTTGTGTAAGTTTACACAGACTTAGCTACGCAGTAGAGGTGCTACGGAACCCTCTTAGGGAATTGTGAAGGTGTATATCAGGGCACCGGCAAGAGCGTCCTGCTGTGCGTTGGGCTTTACCAATGCACATCGGCAGCCCTTAGCCACTGTCCCAATGTGCATCGGTGCCAGTTGTGCATTGGGACCCATGCACAATGGTCATTTTGCTGACTCTCCTACATAGTAACTTCATGGCAGCCCCTTGCTGAATATGGACGTTGAAAAAGTCCATACAGATGTATATACACTTACATAGACATAAGTCCCATACTGAATTCCATCAAATAATAACAGTTAAGGAAGGACCACAGTTAAGCATGCAGGAGGTCCCAGTTTAGTCCCTGGGATTTCCAAGCAGGATTGATGAAAACCTCTCCTTGTAGAGCTGCTGCCATTCACAGAACACAGTACTGAGTTAGATGGGCCAGTCCATGACTTGGTATAAGGCAGCCCCATTTCACTGCCTGGCTTTGTGTCTGAATGCAGCAACTTTCTCTGTAGAGTCAGAGCTGTGAAAATGGTTGTTTTTATGAAGCATTTAAAGAAATGCTGCCAGGAACTGCAATCTGTAGTAGAATATCTATGTCACATCCAGGAAAATGTTGACTGCAGTAGATCTCTTGAACAGCCAGGCCCTTGAGAGGAAAGAAAGAAAGATGGCCTAAAAAGAAAGCTTGAAATTTCTGGAAATATTAACATCTAGAGTTAGCTGCTAGGAGGTTTGGGCTGTATGCTGATGAGAGACGGCATTACCTCTCATTTCCATTTGCTAATACCTGGGACACTGGGGAAATCTTGAATGTCAGGAGACGGTTCTGGGATGCATGAGGGCTAACAAGATAAGATAGAGGTTCTGCATGCAGGCGATGTACTGACCTGGATAGAGAAATGGACAGCGGTGGTTGTTGTTGTTGTGTGCCTTTAAGTTGTTTCTGACTTACAGCAACCCTAAGATAGACTTATTATGGGGCTTTCTTCTTGGCAAGATTTGTTCAGAAGGGGTTACCTTTGCCTTCCTCTGAGGCTGAGGAGATTTTCAGATGGGGCCAAAATGCCCCATTGCTGCCCCGCCACCTCCTCTCCCATTCCTGCAACGGAATGGAGGTAAATGGTCATACACTTACCTCCATTCCGCTCCAGGAACGGGCGTCCTCCCTCCTTGCCCGGCCGGCTGTAACTGCAGCTGCCTTTTCGACTGGCTGGGGGAAATTCTGCTCGTTCTCATGAGAGAACGAGTAGGAGGGAAATTCAAATCCCCCCCAGCTGTCAAAGACAGAAATAATAATAAAAAATTAAAATAAAAAAAGAGCCGGGGGGGGGGGAGAAGGGTGGCACTTACCTGGCTGTCCCGTTGGTGGCCGGAAGTGCTTGCCACGGAGCTCCTACCCCATGCCTGTCATTGCAGAACAGGTACGGGGCTCCATTTCCCACGTCCCTGATTCCATGACAGGCATGGAAGGGGTATTCTATTCACGATTTTTCCTCATGAATAGAATATCCCAGGAACAGGACAGGAGCAGGGCGGGAGCAGGACAGAAGGGGTCGAAGTCGTCTGAACGACAGCCCCTTTCTCGACCCTGTTCCGTGCCTGCCCCACAGTATAAACCCCATCTGAAAATCTCCTGAGAGTGTGTGACTTACCCAAGGTCACCCAGTGGGTTTCCATGGCTGAGTGGGGATTCGAACCCTGGTCTCCAGAATCATAGTCCAACACTCAAATCATGCTGGCACTAACAGAGTGATAATCCAATCAAAGATCGGGTGAGCATCTTGGAGGGCCCCTGTTCTTGGTATTACCAGTGGTTGTACAAGCTGATGTCAGTGCCTATGCTTAGCTTCAGATGATTCATTGTCTATGCCATTAAAGGGAGAAAGTATGCCTGCCACAGTCACTCATGTCTTAATTACATCCAAACTAGACTACTGCAATGTGGTTTGTGTGAGCTTGTCTCTGAAGAGAGCGTGGAAGCTTCAGCTAATAGAGAATGCAATTGTTGTTTGTGTGGAATAGGTTATTGGAACAAGTAGCATTGACTATCTTGTGTCGGTATTGGCAGCCAGTACCATATCCTCCAATATTTGATGAAAACCAGGAGATTTGTGGCCAAGCAACACCAGAGTGTGGTAAAGTTGGCAAAAGTTAATAAGGAAGAACATACATGCTAGTAGAGGCTGTGTGAGTTTGCTTTTGCCTGAGCCTAATAGGCTATATTTCAGAAGAAGGAACAGCAAAATCGTCTTTGAGTATTCCTTGCACATATACACACAGAATAGGAAAAGCAAGTCTCTACACTCTCCTCTCCTCTCTCCCAACCCCCAGTTGAGTTACTGAGTGCCAACTACTTTTGCACTTTGAACTCAGTTTGCTGCAATTGAAGTAAGCTGAGGATAAAGGGAAAAAGCAGGAGCAGGAGAAAGAAACTGGCAGTGTATCCATACTGTAGAATTATTGCAGTTTGACACCACTTTAACTGCCATGGCTCCAAACTACAAAATCCTGGGATTTCATAGGGTGAACTTACAGCACTTAAAGTGGTGTTGAACTGTTACAACTCTGCAGTGTGGATACACCCTAGGACATTTTAAAAGCAGCTGAGAAAGTGGGATGACAGATAACTACAGGTTGACCCCCATATCCATGGATTCAGTATCCAAGTTTCACTTATCTACATTCGAAAATATATGTTCTTCCTAGTCGTCGCTAGGTCCTCCAATGTGATTTCTATGGTCAACTTCTGGCATTCTCATTGAAAATACAGTAATAGGATTCCCCATTATTCACAGTTTCAGGTATCCAAAGGGGGTCTTGGTAGGTATACCCTATGGATACAGGGGTCAAATCAGGACTCTTCCTGCCAAATCAGGACAGTTGGCTGGTATGCAGTACAATTTCAGGGCCAGTTCAGAATACTAGCTGTAAACAACTGGCTACCTACTTACAAGGCGTCCTAGCCATTAAAAGACAGTTTCTGGGAGGCTGCTCATGGGCCCACCAATAAATCAGGCTAATGGGCACAGAAGACAGGAGGTTCTTGGTGGTGACTCCATCACTGTAGAACTCCATTGTATGAGAAATTTACTTAACCTTATCAGTGAGTATTTTTGAACAGATTTTTAAAGATTTGGTTATTTACATTTACTTTGATATGTTTGAGGATGGCCCAGGCAGTTAAAGGGGAAATAATTTTTAAAGTGTTTTTGCTTTTTGTATATCTTCTTGTGGATTTGTAAATGATAAAAATTGTAGGCATTATTGATGTTTATTTTGCACATTGTCTATCTGCTTTATAGTGGTTTTAGTGTGTAAACCATCTTTGGAGGGCTGTATGGCCCTTACAAGCAGGCTGCCTAGATAATGAGGAGCCACCTGGAATATCTGTAAAAGGGAAAGAGCAATGTGATTTCCATAGCTTAATTTGGAGGTGGTTCTACATAGTTGACATTTGCAAAAGTTTCTTCTGGAAATGCATTTCATCAGCCAAATAATTATGCAAACCAGGGGAAAATGGCATGCTAAGGCTTCTGCTGGAAGGCTGAGCCAACTTGTTTCCTTTAACATTTATTTCCTCCTTGAAGTCCAGTTGCTCATTAAACACTTTCTTCATTAAATAAGAAAAAAGTCCTGCTGGAACATTTAGAAATGGACTCTTATCAGTTTAGATGTCATTATAAACTCTGCAGCATCTGCTTATTTGAAACCATATCACAAGTCTGAGAGGCTGCTTCAGACAAATTATGTTCACAGGAAGAGACTGGGTGAGGAGAAAACCTAAAGTAAGCAGCCTACTGTCTGCATCATTTATATGCAGTGTGCTATGTGATGGTGAAGAAATAAGAAATGTATGAGCCCTTCCTCACACATCCTTCTATCTTTTGGTTTCTTTCCATTTTCCTTCAAATCAGCTCTATGTTAATAGAATCTCTGACAAGATTGATGCTGCACTCCTAGGCATGCTTTCATGAGAGAAAGAATTCAGTGGTTTATATTTGAATAAATACGTGTTGGACTGAACAGTAAGCATCATGTTGAAATACTGTACCTGAATGAGCTCTGCTTCATCAGTTACCAATACTGTGGGCCATAGGTAGCCAAACAGACTGAGGGTGTACCTACACTGCAGAAATAATCCGGTTTGACATTGCTTTAACTGCCATGGCTCAATGCTATGGAATTCTGGGATTTGCAGTTTTGTGAGATATTTAACCTCTGTCAGAGAGCTCTGGTGCCGCAAGAAGCCTGTTGGCAGACATAAGCTGATTGCTGGTATCTACTGAAAAACATCCAAAGATGCAACAGTAGATCCCAGGTCTTGTCTATTCGAGGGGGAAAATATGAACACATCCAAAAAAGCAGGCCTTCGCAACGATGCGATCTGTCTTCAATGCCAAAAGAGCCACCCTAAACTCTGCATGACTCCTAGCCAGGATGGCAATTTTAAATCTGCTGCCGCCATTAAAAAAACAAAACAAAACAAAACAAAACAAAAAAACTTTCCCATGGTGCACACAAGTGATAATTCATACTTACAAGAAAGAACGAAAAAGAGTATAAGATTGGTGTTTGATTGACTTACTGGGCCCTTGTTTAGCTGAAAATTTAGCATGGCAGCCAATCAGATTTGCTGCCTGTTCGTATATGTGCAATGCAAGTGTTCAAATAATCACACATTTGCATGTCGTACGGAGCTTTTTAAAAAATCCAGATGAAGCCCCAATGTGATGCACATGGACTTTGCAGTGGATTTGGCTGCCCCCCCCTTCCGAATGACACGTATTTATATGCACGTCCATATGAACAGATCACTGTACATTCACATCCCATTTGTATTATTAACCATATAGACAAGACTCCAGTCTGTCTTCTTCCCACTCTGCCTTAGAGAAGTCTAATTGTAGTTATCCCTTCAAAATTGTGGGGGTTAGGGGCGGAGCACCACTGCGACAGTGAAAAAACTGCGAATAAGTTAAGCCCCATCACCAACATATGCTACAGTATTGTAGACTCCTCTGCTATCAACAGAACTGCCGATACCTGCCTCCGCAGTAGCAACACCCACCCTGGGCACACAAACCGTGCCCCTCACCCACACTTGCCTCCCCCAAGTTCTCCCTCCCTTTGCCCTGCCAATAACACAAGTCCAGCTCGCTTTCTTACATTATACCAAAACAACACTGCCAGTTTAAAACACTCAGTAAGGTCATGTTGTTGGCAGGGCAGAGGGAGAAGAACTGGGGAGAGGTGAGTGTGGGTGAGGGGACTGGTTTGTGTGTAGCTATGGCTGCAATTTTCAGCTTTGGTTTGGGAAAGGAGCAACCTTACTGTTTTAAATGGGAAGTGCTGTTTTGGTGCACGGTAAGAAAGCAAGCTGGAGTTGTCCTGTTGGCAAGACTGTCATGCCCCATGAGCCTGAGGAGGGTATAGAGTCCGAAGAGGAGGAGGACATGGCAGGGAATGGCCCTAGGGACTCTGGCACAGGTTTATCTACACCTGTGCCAGCAGGGAACCCTGTGAACCTAGAGGCTCAAGCAGGGGAAGAGCCTGGTCCAAGTGGATTGGCATCAGTCCCAACAGAGAGTTCTGCTCATTCAAATAAGGACAAAGAAGTAGAGAGGAATTTACCTCCACCATCGTATACCCAGCAGAGAGCTCAAAAGGGAGCTCAAAGGAAATCTCTGAGGCTTTATGAGAAAATCCTGCTCGTTAAGAAACACCTGGCAAAGCCTTAATTGCTTTATATAGGCTGGGAGAGGCAGTGGAAGCTTTGTCAGAGATCAACTGATTTTCCTGGAAAAAGCTTCCTGCTGACTTTGTTGCCTTAGTCCTTGCTGCCTTGACCTTGGACTGTTCTTGACTACACTGTCGCCTGATCCTGCTGACCCACAGACCTACTTCTTGACTATACTGCCTTCTGTACGCCTATACCTTTGGACTGTATTCTGGACTCTTCTCTGTGTGCCTTCTTGCCTGTATTGCAGCTTCTTCAAGAAACAGAACCTTGCTTGTTCTGAACCTTATGTGGTTCCCCTTAATTAACTTTGCTATCACTGGGGGTTGGCTGCTTTCCCAGATCTTGTTTATTCTGCTGGCATTGTTGGGTGCTTTCCTGGACAAGGACAGAGGGAGGGAGAGCTGGGGGGGTGATTATGGGTGAGGGGTGTGGTTTGTGTGCCCGGGAGTGGGTGTTGCTACGGTTCCATTTTTTAGCTTTGATTTGGGAAAGGAGTGACCTTACAGTTTTAAACGGGCAGTGCTACTTTGGTGCAAGGTAAGAAAGCAAGCTGGAGTTGTTTTGTTGCCAGGACAGGAGGAGAGAGGAGGAGGAGGAGGAGGAGGAGGAGGGTGGGGTCTTGGAGTTTGAGCTAGTTGAGTAGCACCTACAAACCATGAATATGCAAAACCACAAAAGTGAAACATGCAAATATGAAGGAATGACTGTAAATACAGAGGCTCTGTTTTGTGACCCAGTATGGGCATACCTCAGTTAACAAGGCCTCTGACAAAGAAGCTCTATACAAACATTTTTATGCTTGCCCAACCTCTTTTCCTCTGTCTAGCTGGAGGTTTTTTTTTTTTTTTTTTAACAGCAGCATCAGCTTTGGGAAGAAGGTAAATGAGGGCTAGAGAAACAGACTTTCAGTGTTAGGTTGCAGCAGTGTCTTCACAGCAAATCATGCAATAAATTGGAAAAGAATGGGATTCTGCTGTAGGCAATCCTACTGTAGCTGCATGTGCCTGCCTCCAACAGGCAAGGTATACAGCAGCTAATTCCAGAATTCTTCACTGGGCATGTGTGAACAACAGAACAGAGAGGAAAGGGGAGAGAAGACAAACCTGTCTCATCAGCTACCCCAAGCATCTTAAAGATGGGTAGCAAAATAGAAATCAGAAAGAAAGTGGAATCTGGTAAAAGGAAAAATTATACCTGGACACATTTTGGAAGAAGCCTTACGTTACCTTGTTGTTTCATTTCACATGTGCATATTGCTTAGTTTAAAAGAAAGTATTTGCTGAAGCATGTTGAACTGCCCTTTTGTGGTATAGGAACCTCTCCCTATTCTTTCCATGTTACTTTTGCCTCTGATACCATATTTTCTATTGAAGAAGTAATGCCTAGGAACACCTCTATTTCCTAAACTGAGATATACTTGTATCCTGTGTAGCAGGTATACCCATCCTAGTGCCTCCTCCATGTTTTGGAGTACAGCTTCTGTCAGCCCTAACCATTGGCTGTTCAGCCTGAGGGTGATGGAAGTTACAGTCAAAAACAACTGGTTGACACCAGATATGGGGGGCAGCTTTTTCCAAGAATGGATACTGTAAAATAGGGTATTATGGAACTGGCCTGAGAGATGGTTTATTCCCTTTATTGCCCTCTTTCTGCTGACCTAGGAAAACCCAGCCAACCCTGGGTGGAACAGTACATTTTGCCATCTTAGAATATTTCTGTTGGATCAAAATGTTTTCCATCAAGATTTAATCTGTTCCATAAACTTTTAAAAGCTGGACTGCTCTTTTTATTGCTTTTCCAAACATTGCATGATTTACATATATCAGGTGCTAAAAAAGTAATACTGTACAATCACATTTAATAGTTAATGGTGTGTAATTGGCTAGAGTCATGAATACCAAACAGCCAGTTTAGTATCCTTGCAAAGTTTGCACGTTTGAACAGCTCTTCAAATGAAAGTTACTGTCTTGAGAGTTTGTGCTTTGTGAAAATGAGGATTGCTCTGAACAATCACTTCAGTTCTAGTAAGAGTATACTGTACTTTCCCTGCTGATTCTGTTTACTCTGGAATTGTGCTATTGAGTTTGATGTAAAAAAGAATAACTCATCAATTCACAAGTGCTATCAGGTTATAACTCTGACATTGATGGAAAGCAGGGAGAAGCTAAATCACAATTGTAATTCAAATGCTATCAAAATCTTTTTGCAATATAACTCTCCAAGGTATTTTTGTGACCCTTTAGTTTAAATTATTGTGGGCCATTATTCAAATCTTTCTATTTTACTTAAAAATGTTCAGGGAGTTAAGTTGCATTTTTTTGGACAGTTAATATTTGTTTAGAACTTTGAATTTTATTTGATTTTTTAAAGTATGCTGGCTACAGTTCAGTGTAATTTGTAAACTGATAGGTTGCGTTGGTTATGTTTTCTATCTGCTCATTGTTACTTGTGTGAATGGGAAGATGTGATGCTTTGTAATAAAAACTGCAGTATTCCATACTCTCTTCCAAATGCATCATGTCTTTTTGCCCATGAGTCTACAGTGTATATTTTTTGGTATCTGTTTCTCCCTGCTTTGAAGGAACAAAGTAAAACCCTTGATCCACTCCCCCTAAACAATAAGAAAAAAATCAGGTAAAAATGGCAAATTAACATTAACAAACTGATGCAAAATGCAAGCATGTGGTAGCAAGTAACCAGCACAAGATTGTTCTCTGTTAGAATGGCTCTGTCCAATTTCTTTGACAGTGGTTAATTTATAAAAAGAGAGAAGCTGATGTTCAAATCGGTATTTAGTCTAAGACCTTTGACGTGAAAGCTTTGTGTCTCCATCCCATGTGTGTGTGAAGTTGCAGTTGTTTTATGCTGAAGGGGAATCTGCACTGTGGAGATAGGAGAGAAGCATTTTATGTTGCCATGAGGCCTGTAGGCCAGAAGTGAGAAACCTGTGGAACTTTGAATGTTTTTTGAACTCTAACTACCATCATCCCTGGCCACGGTCACATTAGGAGGGGCTGTTGGGAGTTACAATCCAACAACAGGTTTTGTTGGGCCTCAGGTTTTCAACTCCTCTTATAGACCTGACAACACTGAAGGAACTTTGCTAAATATACTTTTTCGCTGATAGGGAGAGTGGCAATGAAATTTTCCAGGTAATTGGCATGTGCTGTTTACTGGTAGAGAACTTGGGAAGGCTTTGGAGCTATGTGGCCATAAACTGCATGGCCTCAAACAGTCTGGCCTCTGGGTCTGCATAAGTTCCGACTCACCTACATAGATCTTGGATTCACATTAGTTACTGTTTTGTTTATTTCATTTATTTAATAACCTGCTGCCTCTGAAGAAGAGAGACAGTGTGGTGTAGTGGTTTGAGTATTGAACTAGAACACTGGGAGATCAGGGTTCAAATCCCTGCTTGGCCATGGAAATCCACTGGGTGACCCTGGGCAAGTCACACTCTCTCAGCCTCAGAGGAAGGCAGCATACCATCTCTGAATAAATTTTGTCAAGAAAACCCCATGATAGGTTCAGTTTAGGGTTGCCATAAGTCAGAACAACTTGAAGGCACACAGCAACAACAAACCTCTGAAAACCCTATGAAATTCATGGGGTCACCACAAGTGATTTGAAGGCATACCACAAGTGATTTGATGGCAACCCTAAAGTGAACACACTTCTTCCCAATATAGAAGTTGGCTTATCACATAGATTAATACAGAACACAGCTAAATCCAATCCTGCTATTAAAAAACAACTATCATATTAAAAGCAACATTTAATTGCAACAGTTTCAAAGCATTTAAAATACAGATCCCCCCATCCTCACAGCGGATATGTTCCTAGACTTACTGTTTATAGGTGAAACTGCTGATAATAGTAAACCCTATTAAAAGAAAGGACATCCTGTACAAACATACCATAGAGTTACATTGGAGGACCTAGCAGTTCCTAGAGAGGATGCCTCTCCATGCATTTTCCAGCACGACTCTATGGTATGTGTCCCTCTTTTTTCAGTCATGGATAACTGGAACTGTGGATATGGGGGACAATCTGTATAACAAATGAAGAAACAATATAGCACCCTTCATTAAAAGAAACCACAACTCTTCTGCATCAAGCAGGGCCCAAAGCTTGTCTGAATAAGGAGGTCTACCTGCTGGGATGGTAAGAGCAGTGAAGAGGCAAACTGAACTTCCCTTGGAAGGTAGCTCCACAGTCTGGGAGCAGCCACTGAGAAGACCTTCTCTTATGTCTTCACTGTACTTATGAAGGTGGTGGGACCAAGAGAAAGGTGTTTCCTGAGAATCTCAAAACTCAGACAGAGAATCTCATAGAGGATAATACAGATAGGATCCTGTTAGTGTTTTACATATGAGTAAGTTCCCCTACAGAATTAGCTGGCATATTGAATATATGCAGCCAGTTCAAGACTGTGGAAGTAGACTTTATGTTGCTGTGGTGCTTATGAATGAATATGTGGTTACATACTGGGTTGCACAATGCTGCCACTTACCACAAGGGCTGCATGGCACCACTAGTGTACAACCCCACATGTGAGATTTACACCATGCAATACCCATGTAGGATCTCTGCCACAGTCTTTCAGATAGCCTGGACCCAACCTGTATGGGGCTTTATAGGTCACAATCAGCACTTCCAAATGTATCCAGAAGTGGAACAGTAACCAGGAGACTTTCTCAACAAGGGAGTTTTATATTCCTTGTTTCATTTATGTTATGGTTTGTTATTGTTCATATCCCATGTCTTTCCTGGTTTCTCCTAAGGTTGCATTTTGTCAGTATGCTCATGTTCATTTTATTCAAGAATTGGCCCACTGATAATAAAAATACAGTAGCACCCCTGTATCCGCTGATTTGCCAACTGTGAATTCAATTCTCCACGATTGGTGATGATAGGGAGTGGGGGTGGGATCTTGCCTGCACCATCCCTTCCCCTGGGAGAGTTCCTGTTGCCACCATGGCAATCACAGAGGGGAGGGAGGGGCAGGAGATATCTTGCCTGCCCCATCCCTTTGCCCAAGAGGGCTACTGTGGCAGCAGTGGGGTGGTGGATGATGTTTGCTATTATCCGCAGATTTCACCATCCTCAGTGGGGCTAGGAACTAGTTCCCCTGTGGATACTGGGGCTCTACTGTATTTCTCAGTTGGAGCATAGTGTCCCAAGAGTGGGTGAACTAAAAATCATTTAAAAAAAAAATCAGGCTGATGGGCTGAGCAGGGTTGCACTGTTCCACCCTATTACTGTGCAACTCAGCTTGAAAATGCAGGCATGCTCCCCTGGGTATTTAGTAGCTGAAGAAGGGGAAACATTTAATAGTGGAGGGAGAATGCAGGATGCCAGGATAGAATCTGGCTGTACTTCTGAGGCTGGGAACAAACAGGAGCTGTGTGCCTCCTAGTTCTTCAGTGAGTATGTTAAAGATCCAATAGAGGGATGATTTCTCCTGGCTGAAACCAGATGCTGCTCAGGTGTTCTTGTACTGCCAACCAGACACTAAATGACCTCCCCCCCATCCCTTGGCCGCACTATTTGGTGGTCTCAGTAATGAGTTGTAGCCATTGTTGGCTTTATGATAGGGAGGCATTTCTACTTGCAGAAAGTAGAGTACACAGTTTCTTGTGGATCCATACTCCCCTATCCCGCTGCTACAAAGGGTTGGTGAATCTTCTGGAATAGCATGGTGCAATAGAATGAGGGGAGCTGGTGAGAGAGGGATGCTTCATCATTCATAGATGATTTTCATAGTCTTGTTCTGCTATTAGTGGGACTTAGGTTAGTACAGGTTTACCCCCGTAGCTGCATTCCAAGCCTCCCATGGATACCTGAAACTGTGGATAATAGGGAACCCTATTATTTTCATTGAGACAAACACCAGAAGTTGACCATAGAATCACATTAGAGGACCTAGAAATGCCTAGAGAGAACATATTTTTTCAGACGTGGATAAGTGAAGCCATGGAGACGGAATCCATGGATCTGGGGGTTGACTTGTATAATCAAGTTTAGATCCAACCCACCACTATGTGATACAATTAGAAATATTTTCTCCCAGTGTTCATGTACATTCATAAATACAACATATGATGGCCAGCTATTTCTGGCATATTGACATGCCTAAGGAGAGATGGGAAGAAAGAGAGACAAACGTTAGAGTTGGACATCCAGGATTGCAATACCTAAGTATTTTCTAGTTTGCAAAAGCTAATTTATTCACATCCCTAGAAGAGATCTGCTTCAGCAGGGATTAGGTGGCTTACCCTTTAGAAGTCTGTTTCTAAAATATTGCTGTTTTTGACTTTTGTTTTATGTTGCTGTTTTCACTTACCAAATAACCAGGCATTTGTTGAGTCACCTGTATGGCACTAAAATTATTATGCAAGTAGATAGGATATCATTCCAGTTAAAAGCCATTCAGTGCCTATTGCATCATTTTGGAAAGTGCTTGATGGCTAAATTAAGAATTTAGAAATGCAAGGGAGGCAGCACTTCTGTCATCAGAAAGGTGTTATTACCAAAGTGCTCATTCCCACAACTCTTCTCTAATTTGTCTCATATTAGGTTTTTGTAGGATTGACTCAGATGTATATATTGTAGCCTGTGAATGAGTCAACAACTGCAACTGTTACCTCCTCCCCACCTCTTTTGCAATGTACTGTACAGTACATTTAGGCTTATGTGGATGGGGTACACACACAGAGAAATAAGGTCCTGTTCCTGGCATAGAATTAAAAAGTAAAAGGGCACATATATCTTGATTTTATCCTGATTTAACAGGCATAGCTTCTTCCAAAGAACTGTAGCAGTCATAATTTTTTTTTGGGGGGGGGGAGGCATCAACATTCTCTATAGGAAGTTCCTATCCCCCTCAACAAAAATGCCTTCATTTTTCCAGAAGGGGTGAAGGAAAGATTATTAAACAGCCTTGCCCTATACATATCTGCCTAGAAATAAGCTCTTCAATTCAGTGGGTTTACTTCCAAGCAAGTCAGCACAGAATTACAGTTGTCCCTTCATATTCGCTGGGGTTTGGTTCCAGGACCCCCCATGGATACCCAAATCCGTGAATACTCAAGTCCCATTATAGACAATGGCACAGCAAAATGGTTTCCCTTAGATAAGATGGCAAAATCAAGGTTCGCTTTTCGGATTATTATTTTTTAAATAATACTTTCAAGCTGTGAATACTTCAATCTGTGGATACCAAATCCGTGGATACGGAGGGACAACTGTACAGTTGAAATCTGTTAAAAAGTGCATCCCAGAGAATTTTTTAAATGAAGTGACTAAACATTTGAATACTTGTCACTAATATTTTCTTTCATAGTGATGTCTTGTACCAACCTGGTGTGACTCTTTTAGTGGCCATTGGTCAGGATTGTGACAAGAAACTGCCCATTTCCATTTTAAATACCACAGAGGGTTGCTGAGCTCTTGAACTAGGACTTTACTGTTACTTACCATAGTACTGGGCAAAGCAAATATATTTTTGTTGTGGTAAAATTCAAAGTGTTTTCCAAACTTTAAAACAGTTAAGAGTAGACTATGCTTATTCTCCACAGCTTTGCATTTCATTGATGGCTTGTGTTTACAACTGAGGGGTGACCTTTATGAAATAAGGGGAAATTTGTTTATCACACTGATTAATGGCATTAAAAATATCTGTTGTAGAGCAAAAGAGAAGGGTTTTGCATTGAAGAGTGGAGGAACAGACTTTGGGGAGATGCTACTTAATGTTCATAGTATTAAATTAAAATGTATTTATTACAGTGGGATGTACTGCTTGGTGTAAACAAATGCTGTAGCATACATTTCAGAGAAAGGTAATGGCAAACAATCTCTGAGTATTCCTTTCCTAAGAAAACTGTGAAATTCATGGGCTCACCATAAGTCGTCAGGTGACTTGAAGGCATGTACACACATAGACAAATACATGCATTAAAACACTTAGATTTTCATCCCCCCCCCAATGAGAATGTGTAGTTTACCAATAGTTACTTGTAGTCAGAATGCTTAAAAGTAAACAAAAGTGAACTCTCCTGAGCAGGCAAGACATGATCTGCTGCCAGTGCTTTAAGTTAAACATATTTGTGTCATGTAATCCAAGTGATTGCACTCTTTATTATTATGATCACAAGAATTGTTCATGTAGGCATAGTGTCAGTTGGTAACTTCCATGTTGGTGGGGCGCTGAAACCATGGTGGGTTTTAGGCCAACTTTAAAGGAACTATCCAGGGTGTGGAGCCTGTTTGGGGTAGGGACCAACACCTTGGACACCTCCTTTAAAGTTAGCACTAAAACCTGGGGCAGATTCACCACCTTAGTGACAAGGAAGCCACCAGCTGCCACCAGTACAGTATAGTCTTTTTTTAGCTGCCCTTTAATGTATTGAAGCCTTGGATGCAACATATAGGT
Source organism: Gambelia wislizenii (assembly GCA_030847615.1). NCBI lineage: Eukaryota > Metazoa > Chordata > Lepidosauria > Squamata > Crotaphytidae > Gambelia > Gambelia wislizenii. Next base: position 290,013,740 of record JAUMIR010000001.1, on the reverse strand, counting down.
TTGCAAACTTTTTATTAAACAACTCCCCCCCTCAATACATGCACATCACAAGGGGACTTACTGCCTTTGTTTAGGATCTGCCAGTTATTAACTTCCCCTTTACGACCTGGAAGATACTGTTCTCTCATTTCTTTCTCAGTGCTGTTCCCCAGATGCACTACTGGCATTCTGACAGCTCACCGACAAACCTCCCACAACCGTCTGTCAAGCCCTAACCATCATTTGGGAATTGCTCAGCAAGCCCATTCTAATATAGGCCTTTGCTAATAGGCTTGGTGCCTTTGCCAATAAAATGATGAATTCATTAGTTCTGCTTCGAGTACATTTCAATGTGAACAAACGTGCCATATGGTAGTATTAGATGTTAGATGTTGCGAACACTTCTGAAGTCTAGGTTGTTCTACTTTTTAGGAAGACTTCCTCTTGCTTCCTGCTTTCCTCAGCTGTTCATGAAGGAATGTATTGGTTGGATACCATAAATTTACTTAATTAATTGGTAGGGCAAGGCAGAAAGTAGGCAATGAGACATTTGTGGGATTCTGTCTCTGTCCTTACAGCTGCTTGACCCTTCTCCATCCCTCACCCATGGGGCCATGTCCCAGGGAAAAGAGGGAAAAGAAGTATTTAATTTCGAAGACTCTGGGTTGCAATCAGGGATTAGGAGTAGAGGTGAGAGAGATGATTTTCACCAATTCCTCCTGCAGCTTCTTGAATCCCACTTCCTATCCTCTCTGGCATTTTGTAAGATCTAACCTCTCTGGAGGGGATTTGGTGTGGGAGGCTTTGATGGAAGGGGGTATTGGTAGAAACCCCCAGATCTGACAAAGCTAGATTGCAACCTTGGGTCTTTTTTTTTGTGGGGGAAGCACAGGGAGCAATTGCCTCAGGCCTTAATTGTGAGTTGATCATCATATATGGAGGGGGGACATTAACATTGGCATTGCTGCATTGTTGTCAACCCATTTCTTTTAGAATCCCACTAATCTGAGCTTTTAAAGTATAATAGAAAAGGAGGCACTGGGAAGGGGGTCTCACATGAACATTCTAGCCTGGGGGCCTCTCATAGTCTTAAAAAGGTCCTGTTGCAGGCCCATCTGTGAATCGAAGCAGTCTTTCTGTTGATGGGAAGACTAGAAGATCCAACCCATTTGTTGCTGGCATTAAGAGCTCTACTGGGTTTCTCTTGACTCTGAGAACCTAAGGCTAAGGTGCTGGATGTGCAGGGAGGAGACCAAATTTTAATGGCTGGAGCTTCATGTTAATGGTCAGACTTGAACCAGTATTGGATTGGGTGAGGGTTTCAGTGCCAGCTCTGAACACTGAAGCAGGACAAGCCAAATTCATGACAGAAGGGAGGAAAGGATCAGGGAAAGAAAGGTTTGCAATAATTACCTTTTATTGGGAATGTTTTTCCTACCCTGAACTCCAGACCCCTTTGATTTCAAACTAGAAGCCACTCTAGTTTATTTTTTAAAAAATAAATTGATATATTATTATGCTAACTGGATTTCAGTATCCTCCCAGCAAAGAAGTCTGAAACATTTCCTGAAAAATATGAATCTTCCTTAATGTAAACATGTATTCATCTGTATGAGCCTAGCTAATGTTCATATCCTAATAACCATATTCTGGAGAATTAAGATGTTAACTCCTATACTGTATCATATAAACGCACTGTACAAAGTTCAGCACAACCAAATTGAATCATATATTAAGAAACTGCATACCAGACATATATAACAGCATAATTTTTCCTTTTAATATTTATCCTTGTTTGTTTGTGTTGTTATAGTTATTTATTTTTTTATCACCATATATGTTGAAAATATTATTGTTACTTGTCATTTTGACAGACTGTCAACCACAAAATGGAATTGTTATGTATTTTATTATTATAAACGAATAAAAAGAAATGATACAAAAAAATATGGTTTTAATTCTGTAGGCAGCTTAATATTATTTCAATCTTAATTTTGTGTATGTTTTTAGCTAGATGTGGTTTTACTTGTATTTTTTTAAAAAAAATCTGTATTCTTAACTTTGAGTTCCATTCCTGGGAAGAAGGCAGGATATAATTACAGTGGCTGGTTGGTTGATTGATTCTTTGCCCTGTTCCCTTTTTTCTGCTTTCTTTTTTTCCTCGTTCTTTGTTTTTATGCTTTAAAAAATCTGAAGAGAGAAAGAAGAAAGTAAGGAAGGAAAACAAGAATGGCCAGGATCCCGTTGAAGAGATGCGTATGAATAAGCACTGTAGTTATGGGGCTACACAGTGTAGGATCCCTGCCCAATCCCCACTCACCAGGAAGCAGCTGCCGTGATGGATGGTGGTCTGTTTCCATGTTGACCAGGAAGCAACTGGTTGTTGTTCCCTCTCCCTCTCATGAGAGATCTCCAGTGCAACAGGCAGAAGCAGGGTCCCTGTTGCAATTCCCCCCTTGCACCTGAGATCACTCATGCGATGGGGTGGGTGGGGTCCATCAGCAAGCTGCTTTGCAATCAGTGGAGGAACAGACTCCTGTTGATCACAATAACTGCTTCCCGGTAAGTGGAAATTGGGGGACTTTCATGGGCCATGCATAGCCCCTAAACTAGGGGCTAGGTAGGGATTGTGAATATGAACAGCCACGAGTGTGTAACTCTAGGTTACACACTCATAATTACTCAACAGGATTCTAGTCAGTGTCTTCAGAAATGGCTTTTGGATGTGCCCTGTCTTTTAGGCAATGTGAAAAACAGAATGAACAAGAAGTTCTGGAAGGGCTTCTGCTAAATGCAACTTATTACGCACTCTCCCAAAAATCTTCTGAAGTGCAGTGCAAAGGTCTTCCTTTGCTATAGTACAGGGATGAGTAATTTGTGGCCCTTCAGATTTCATTGGCCTGTAACTCCCATCAGCCCTAGAGAGCATAGTCTCAGGTGAGAGATAATGTGAGCTCCAATCCAGCAACACATTTCTCTGTCCTTTGTATGAACCAGTATGAGTATAATAACTCAAACCCCTAAAGCAGCTGAGGGGAGAATAAATATCATTTCAGGCATAGGCAGCAACAGCAGCCATTCAGCCGAAGGGCAAGGAAGCCACCTTTCTGCAGAGAAATAGCCAGTGATGGCAGCAGCCTAGCAACACCAAGCAGCTGGCTTCACTGCCTCGGCTCATAGGGAGGGCTTGGCAATGAGAGAACAGGACTCATAGCTTTGCAAGCTTGAGATGGAAATCCAGGAGTCAATGCAAAGAATTATCTTGTTTGGTAAAGTGGTGCAAATAAAATAAAAGATTTATCACAGAGAACTAGAAAAGAAAAAAGATTGGCATCAATTGCCGGGCAGGTGTGAAGCTTTATTCTGTGAAACACCAACACATACATTGTGGGAATATGTAGGAATGTGCCAGGGATTCTGGGGATTTGCAAGGGATTTAACCTTGTGTACTACCACATATTGCAGTGGACCTGCTGTATTGGTGGGCTAGCCATCCACGGATTGGAGCGTCCGTGGATAGCCACACCCCATATTATTCAATGGTGGCACATGCACACAGGCATGTCAGTGTGCAGTTGCATGCATGAGCTGCCACTGATTAATATGGGGCTTGAGCATCCATGTTTCCTCCCATCCACTGGGGGTGGGGGCACGGAACTGAACCCCTGTGGATGGGAAGGGCCCACTACTAGGGCTCAGCTGTGGCATGGTGGGTAGAGTGAGCTTGGCCTAGGACTCAGTGAGATCTGGATTCAAATCCTCTCTCAGCCATAAGACTCAGTGGGTAGCCTTCAGACAGTAATTCCCTATTATGCTGGCTGTCGCACAGGGTTGTTGTATAGATAAATTAGGGAGGAGGAAAGCCATGTATGTTGCTTTGAGCTTCTTGAATATAAATATTTAACAGTAACAAAAATAATGTTGATGACAATGCATGAATATAGTTCTTGAGAAGGTGATTCCAATGAATAACCATAAAGTTGTGTCCGTATACATATGTTTTGAACTGAGCAACAAATACACATGGACACACATAAAACATTTACTACATTTCTTACTGAATTGGTGTAAATCCTGCTCTCTTTGAATCCAGGTGATCATGGCGGTCCTTCTTTTCCCCACCAGGGTGAATAGCTGTTGAGCCATGTAAGGTTTGCTGGTGTGTAACTTCAAGCTGTTTCTGACATATGGGGTTTTCTTGGCAAGATTTGTTCAGAGGGGGCTTACTATTGCCTTCCTCTGAGGCTGAAAGAGTATAACTTTACTATGGTCAGCCAGTGCGTTTTCATAGCTGAGTGGGAATTTGAACCCTGGTCTCCAGAGTCCTAGTTCATCACACAAATTGCTATGCCATACTAGTTCTCAGGTAGGATCAACCTCTTGTCCTGTAAAGCTCTCCTAGCCTGGGCACCAGCAAGTAGCAGCTAGTAACAACTTTCTTTTGGTGTTCCTTTCCCTTGGCAGAAATCAAGCCATTTTCCTGTTCCAAAGAAAACAGTTGACAGGAGAAGTACCTTCTGCCTGCAGCTTCAAGTTTGGGTCACTGGCCCAAGGGACCCTAGAGGTAGAGAGTATAACCTCTGGGTTTGGAGTTGGGAGTGGATTCACATTGGCCTCAGTCTGCCTTGATACAGCCAAGCTTGTGTGCAAAAATGTAAAAGCCATGTCCCTTAGTTCAGCAGGAAAAAATAAAAGGCAAAAGAAGGGTTCAACCAAAATAATGCATCCTTGTTAGTTGGTAGTCAGTAGCAATATATTACCTTAGCTATTATTTGAAGCAGAAAACTTTGTATATTCAAAGCATTTAGGCTAGCGAGGGGGAATATTTACAGTGGGGGTAGATCCTGAGTTTTGCTCCTGAACTGCCCCCCAGCAGGCCATGCTGATGCCAACTACAAACCTAAAGCAACTCAGGAAGACACTTTTTGGTCTATTATTTCAGAGGTGTTGGTGATTACTTTTAAACTTGGATTTTCATTTTTGGGTGGAGGAGTCCAGGAGTTTTGGGTGTGTCCTGGGAGGCTTGAGGAGGGCCCCCAAAAGCTGCCTGAAGCTACAGTTTCCCCACTCCTTACAAGGTGCAGTTAAAAAAAAAATTGTTGCACTTAAAGTTACTCTTTAAGAAAAAGAACAACACTTAAGAAACCCAGTATGGGATATTTTCTTTGTTGCTGAGCTGCATGTGTGAGAAAATCCCCTTTGGGAAAATACTTTCAGCTTAATAGCCAAGGTGTCTAATGGGTCAGTGAAGATACAGTGAAGAAGCGCAAAGTCTCTCAAGAGACCCACGTTTACAAAGAAGCGCAATCACAGCAATGTTCTGTTGCATAGTGGGATACTTTCCCAACGTTTATCTATTTTGTGCAATCACAGGATGAACTTCTTTTCACATGTGCAGGGCAATAAATGTTTAAGCCTGGTCTTCCTTTTGAGAATTTAATTGCAACTCCTGGGAGACTATGAGATGTTAAATGTTATTATGATTGGTATTTTTTTTTAACCAGGTGCATTGTTCCTTCCTATAATTGGTTCTTTAAAAGATTTGTCACTAACAGTGACTGAATCTTTTAAGAGCTCTGTGTTTTCTGGCTAATGAGCCATGCTGACTGCTTATCAGGCAAGCAATAGTTCATCTCTAAATACCTTGAAGGCACCAGATACCATCAGAACTTGGAAACTAAACAGGGTCAGGCCTGGTTAGTACTTGAGTGGGGGACTCACCAAGGGATACCAGGTACTGTAGGCTATATTTCAGAGGAGGGCAATGGCAAACCTCTTCTGAGTATTCCTTGCCTAAGAAAACCTGTGAAATTCATGGAATCCCATGTAAGTTGATAGTTGTCAGTTACAGTTGTAGCCACAGTTTTGAAAAGTAATTATTTCCTTTCCCATTTACCAAAAGTAACCGAAATATGTCCATGTAGTTTTTTTTTTTTAGAGACATCTGAGTGCTATGAGTTGCTGGCCTCTGGTACAAAACACATTCCCCTCCCATCCCTCATGGTTGTTTTAGCACCCATACCAGAATACATGGCAGTGGCACAAGAAGCAGGTGACATCCCCAGAGATAGGAACTATTGAGTTAAAATCAATTAAATGAATAGAAAACTGCGATTTAATGGAATTTAGTTGTTAACTGAATTGATTTACTTTGTGTAGGAATTTTAACATTAACCTAGTTCCAGAATTAAGTTATTAATTAATAAAAGGGAAATACAGTGCTAAATGACCAACAGTTTTCACATCTCCCAGCTGGTTCTTTACCCAATATCTAGTTCTGTTCGACTTTTAAAAAACTGCTTCTTGCTTGTTGTTAGTCCTTCAGGATTGGGGAATTATAGGTCACAATATGATAGTTTAGCTAATTCCAAGGTTTAAAGGTTTTAAACCAACAAAAGGTAGAGACAATTTAGAGAAATGGATTTTTATTTTTTATTTTGCTTCCGGATAGTCCTCCTGTACTGTATACAAGATACTGCATAGAGGCTCCTCATCTTTTTTAGGAATTTTCTGAAGTTCTCAGCTGGTGAGCATTTGTTGGGATCCACGTGAGACCTAGTATGTTAATGAAGGGGCAGAAAGATATAAGATTATAAGGAGAGAGAAAGGAAACACAAGAGAAGGAGTTTTGAGGTGGATGAGAAGTGGGCTTTTCAAAAATTCATGCAGCTGTTTTCCCCCAAGCTCAAACAGGGACAGGAGAGGGAATATAAAATGGGTGGAATTTTTAACTGGTCGGTTAGTACTGGGATGGGAAACCATCAGTGAATACCAGGTGCTGTAGGCTGTATTTCAGATGAAGGAATTGGCTACCTCTGAGTATTCCTTGCCTAAAAAAGCACTTCGGAATTTATGGGGTCCCCAGAAGTCAACAAGTGACTTGAAGGCAAGTGCACACACACACACACACACACACACAAGCTTCGAGTGAAGACTTAAATTCAGTGAACATAAATTTAAATGGCAATTTAAACTACATTTATTAGTTCCTTTTTTTTGCCATTTTAACATAGATGTAATCAAATTTGATTTTTAAAACCTTAATGATTAACTAAGCACACTGACATTTTTTACTGACTTCATTACCTCTGGATATTCCTCCTCCAGCCTTGCAATGATAAAAGTAACTAAAAGCTACTATTATACCACAAAATAGGTGATGCTGCCCTACATATTACAGTTGTAAAATGGTGTAGTTGGATGGAATCCTCTATGACAATTATGAATGCATAACCTAGAGTTACACAGTCATGACTGTTACATATTCATGATTCCTATGTGTAGTCCATAGGAGCCAGCGTACTAGTTTGAATGTTGGATTATGAATCTGAAGACCAGGAGTCAAATCCCCACTCAGCCCTGGAAACTCACTGGGTGACCCTGGGTAAGTTGCACACTTTTAGCCTCAGAAAACCCTGTGTTAGGTTCACCTTAGGGTTGCCATAAGTTAGAAAAGACTTGAAGGCACAGAACAACAAATGTAGCCCATAGTTTAGGGGCTATGTAGGGACCATGGAAGTCCCCTAATCCCTACTTACTGGGCATCAGTAAGTAGGGATTGTGAGATTTGGCCTAGGATCAAGAAATGAAGCAGGAAAGCGACTTATTGAATTTAGCGAGGCTAACTGTTTTTTCATCACAAACACATCCTTCAAGCAACCAAACGGGAGACTATACATGGACATCACCCGATGGCCAATATAGAAATCAAATAGGCTCCATAATTGGAAGCAGAAAATGGAGAAGCCCCATTCTCTCTGCAAAAACAAGACCAGGAGCAGATTGTGACACAGACCGTAAACTACTAATCTATCTATATATATTTCTTTTGGGTATGTTGCCATTTCCAGTGTGTTGATTGGCTGCTTAGAAAATTCTCCAACCAATCAAAGCTTGGTTGGGCAACCAATCAGCACACTGGGGGCAGGAACATGTGGACTTTTAAGTCCTTTCTAAACATGGCCACTGGCAAGGAGGTGTGAGTAGCATGGGGGGGAATGGCATGGTGTGTGTGCATGGGGAAAGCGTGAGGAGGGTGTCAAGGGGCGTGGTGGCACGGGGCAGCAGCAGGAGGGTGGGGCATGGTGGCAGGGGTGCAGGGAGGGTGGTGGGGGTTGCGGTGGCATGGTGGGGGGTGAGGGGTGAGCTACCTTGGGGTGTGGGGAGGGGGCGGTGGGGATGGCAGGGAGGGCCACAGTGGCATGGTGGGGGGTGAGGTTCTGCAGGGGGGTTGGGAGGGGGCTGTGGGTAGGGTGACGAGGGCCATGGTGGCATAGTGGGGGGAGGTGCCATGAGGGGATGGGGAGGGAGGCTGCAGGGATGGAGGGAAGGACCGTGGTGGCATGGTGAGGGGTGAGGTGCTGTGGGGGGTGGGGATGGGGGCAGCGGGGAGGGCAAAGAGGGCTGCGGTGGTACAACGGGGGGTGAGGTGCCGCAGGGGGGAGGGAGGGAGGTGGCAAGGAGGGCAGTGAGGGCCGCGGTGGCATGACGGGGGGCAAGGTGCCGCAGGGGTGGGGTGGGGAGGGGGTTGGCGGTGAGGGTAACGAGGGCCATGGTGGCACGGCGGAGGGGCAAGGTGCTGCCATGGGAGAAGGGAAGCAGTGGGGGTTGGCGGTGAGGGCCAGGCTGGCATGGCAGAGGAGCGAGGGGTGAGGTGCCGTGGGGGAGGGAGGTGGCAGGTGGCAGCACAGGGACCATCGTGTGTACCATCGTGTGTGTGTGTGTGTGTGTGTGTGTGTGTAGTGTGTGTGGGGGAATGGTTTATGCTACACCAGGTATACCTAGTATCAAAAATTAAACCTAAAGAAAACAAAACCTACCATCCTGCCAAAATACAACATGAAGAATATCCCTGTAGAATTTAAACATAATTTTAAAAAATAGGTTTGCGCTATTAAGCCCCATTAACTGAGAGCCAGGAGAATTCTGGACTGAGGCCGGGGACATTGTCAGGGAGAAATGCAAAAAGGCACTATCTGCAGCCAAGTAGGAAGAGAAGCCTCAATGGATGACATATGAAACTCTCTAAGCAATTAAGGACAGATGAGGAGCAAAAGTAAACAGTGACAGAAACAGAGTCAGAACTGTACATACAACTGCTCATCAATTTGTGAGGGAGGGACAATGAGAACTACTTTAATAATCAATGCAGAGAAATAGAAGGTGACAACAAAAAAGGAAGAACAAGAGACCTCTTCCACAAGATCTGAGAAATCAAAAGGAAATTTAAACCAAAAGTGGGGATGTTGTATGACCAGCAGGGGAACACATTACATGACCAAATACAAATAAAAAGACAATGAAAATAATGCATGGAAGAACTGTATAAAAGAGAAGAAAAGATCACAGATTCATTCAAGGAGGAAGCATATAAAAATGAGCCTACAATTTTAGAAAGTGAAGTGGAAGCTGCTCTCAGAGCACTTGAGAGAAATAAATAACCAGAAACAGATGGCATACCAATAGAGCTGCTTCAAGATACAGAGATAGATTCTACTCTAGTTCCAACTAAGATCTGTCAACAAATATGGAAAACAAAACAATGGCCCACAGATTAGAAATGTTCAATATACATTCCAATCCCCAAGAAAGGAGACACCAGGGTTTGCAGTAACCTTCAGGGCCATTATATTAATTTCCCATGTAAGCAAAGTGATGTTCAAAATTCTACAAGAAAGACTTTTATCATATATGGAGCAAGAAATGCCAGATGTCCAAGCTGGATTCAAGAAAGGAAGAGGCACTAGTGGGTCATATTGCAAATATATGTTGGACAATGGAGTGCACCAAATAATTTCAAAAGAAAACCAGTCTGTGCTTTATACATTATAGTAAAGCCTTTGACTGTGTAGATCACAGAAAACTATGGATCGCTCTTAAAGAAATGGCTGTGCCACAACATTTGATTGTCCTGAAGTGCAACATGTACTCAGGAGAAGAGGCTGCCATCAAGGCAGAATACGGAGAAACAGAATGATTTCCAATTGGCAAAGGAGCCAGGCAAGGCTGCATTTTATCACCCTATCTGTTTAAATTGTATGCTGAATTTATCATACGCAAAGTGGGATTAGACTCATAGAAAGGAGGTGTGAAAATTGGAGGAAGGAACACTAACTGTTTAAGGCATGCAGATGTCAACATATTACTAGCAGAAAATAGCGAAAACTTGGAATGATTACTGAAGAAAGTCAAGGAGAAAAGTACAAAGGCAAGTTTACAGTTTTTGCTTCCACTTTAGATGTACTTCAGTTTATTATGAAGGCTGAACCTGGATAAACTATGGGTAATCTTAACTGTAGTTTATTGAAACTATAGTTTGTTTCAAGTCTTTGGAGTAGTCTTGAGAACTGTTCTAAAAGGTGAAAAAATAATACAAAGCGACTGTCATGAAACTGGTTTACTTTAACAAGCTATAATCACAGTTAATCACAGTTTAGACTTCAGATGTATGGTTAAACTGTCATTAATTTAAAACATGCCTCTGCTGAAGGAAGAAAAGGGTGGGAGGAGTTGGAAATGCAGGAGCCTCTGGTTTGTTCTCATAATGCTAAACCATGATTTAGAGTCACTGGCAGTGGCAACTGAAGGACTCCATGCCAGTGGGGCAGTGAGACCTTTCTAGGTTTAATGGAGCTATCCAAGAAGCTGAACCTATTTGGGAGTTTGAATAGCTCCTTTAAAATTCAGACTCAAGCCTGGAACAGATTCATTGCCCCACTAATGTGGAAGCCACCAGCCCTCACTATTTAGTATCCAAATATAAGGGTTTTTTGTTGTTGTTGTTGCTTCCTTTGCCCACAGAGAAATGCAGCATAGACGCAACTCAATGTCTGAGTAGTGTCCACCCCCTGTAAAAGAATTATGAGCTGGATTAATCTTGAGGTTTGTCCTAAAAAGCTGAAACAGTTATGCAAAACCGTTGTTCATTCACCATCTTGTGTTATGCTTTGCCAGCCACATCCAATATGTACTACTGCCTATGAACTTGATAGCACTTGCACTTCGTATTTTTAGCACCTGAAGCAAAATGTTAAAATGACACCCTTCCTCTCATGCACTTAATGTGACACCCCTCCTCCCATGCAGGAGCACAGAGAGGAAGATTGGAGGCAAGAAAATGATGCCTCCTCTGGAATCAGCTTCCCAAACTCAACAGCATCGTGTCATCTCATGGTAAGAATGACCCTGAGAATAATCATGTTTCATGACTAAATGGTTGGTTCTTCTGGTTGTGCAACAACCAAAAGGATGAACTCTCCTTTCCACTGCAGCCCTGGTGCACCTCAAAAAAATAAATAAATAAAAAAATAAAAAAATCCATCAATGGATTAAAAGCATTTTCCGGGAGGTTTATCAGTTTTTCCACATTTGATTAATTTTACATAGGATCTGTGTTTGTCAGGTGGGCCATTTTTCTTTCTTTTTTTTTTCTTTTGGTTTAATATATTTATTAGTCACTTTTGCAAGACCACTTGCACTTTGCAATATGAAAATAGTAAAATTCAGCACCATGTTATAAAAGAACTTTAAATGTAAACAAGTGATCCATACTTTAATTGTCTTTCATTTGGATTACCATAATACAGTAGGACCTCCGTATCCACTGGGGGTTGGTTCTGGGGGGCCCTGGTGGATACCAAAAGCCATGGATAATAGTGAACACCATTGAAAATAATGGGATGTCCAGTTTAAAATAACATAGAGTTGCCTTGGGGGACCTAGAAAATGGCTAGACTCAATGGTAGATGTGCTATTTTGTGTCCTATGGATAATTGAATCAGTGGATAATGAATCAGTGGATATGGGGATCCTACTGTACACTTTATCTGAGGCTGTCCTTGAAAAGTGGTTGGAAACTACTCCAGTACAAAATTCTCTGGCCAGACCATTAGCTGGCATTTGCTTACTACACTGTTTGTTGCTGGTCTGGAACCAACTATGTTAGCTGTTGGTTCAAGATGCTGGATTTGTTGTATAAATCCCTAAAGGGTTTGGGGAGAGGCCACATGAAAGGTTGCCTTCTCCTGTATGAGATGGCCCCTCACCTTCATCATAGAACCTGTCTTTCCACCAAGAGCAGCTGCTTGTGATAGAACCTTTTCTGCAGCAATTGTGACTGACTGTGGAACTCTCTTGTACAAGAAGTCAGGTTTTCTCCAGTGTTTTGGAGTTTGAGGTAGGAAGAACTCTACTGTATAAGGGTGCTAGTTTTTAAAATTGTTATAGCAACACAGTTTTCTTTTTGCATGAAAACACCTTTGTGGAATTTTCACTAAAATTTCCCAAATGTGAAAAATGTTGAAACCAAAACAAAACCTTGGATGGAAGAACACACATTTTTCTCCCAATTGGGAGAAAACTTTCAAAATGTTTCATGCTCACATATGAGAATGAAATAAGCAAATATTTACATTCCTAGTGTGGAGGATCTCCTGAAAGCTTAACTTTTGTTAGTGAGATGAGTTGTTCCAGTTACTCAAACAAAAAAGGCTTTTTATATTTCTTTTTCATTCAAACTATAAGCCATATGAACACAACATTTTAAGAGAGCTATTTCTGAGCCATTGTGTTTTTAGATGCTGATGATTGTGAGTGGCAGCCTCTTTCCCTCTTCCAGTTTTTAAAAACAATCTTCGGTTTGCTAGAGATGTGACAGCAGCGACAGACAAAACACATGCCCATATGAGCATTTCATACTTCCATGTCTGAAGGGATTGGCCATGTGAGCTGGTCTATGTTCAGGTAGATTTTGCAGGCATGCTGCCACTGCTGCCTTAAATTGATGTTTCAATGGGCTGACACACATTATTACCTCTCTTGCAGTGAAAGAGAAGGCAGTGAAATCTTCTCTATCACTGTGTTGTGACATGGATGAATGTTTAATCTTCCTAGATATTTGGTACTGATGACTCTTGTGAATTGCCCGTTTGGGTCTTTTTGTGACTCATAGGAAATGACTCACCAACTGTGTTGTCATTAGCCATTACTCTGGTTTGTGTTCAGCATCAACAACTCAACTGAGCTTGGACTGTATATATTTCTCTTTGGAAGGAGATTCTGCTCCTAAGCTATATGCTGTGGACATGGTTTCACAGTGAGTTCCAGGTGAGTCACTGGACATCCTGGGGTAGACTATGATGTTTAATGTTAGCATCATGCTTTGACATGGTGACTTCTACCTGATGGAAGAGCAATTGTCACAGTAGTGAAAGATTCCCTTGCCTTCTTTATTAAATGAGAAGTGAGAGAAAGAAAGGGAGGGAAAGAGCCTGCACGGGCCTTAATTGCTATTGTGGGGACAATAGAACTGAACCAAAATGGGAAGCAGTTTCAATAACTCATTTATAAATTCTAGATTGCTGTTTTTTTTAAATGGCTGAAGCTTAACAAAATCCATTTCCTTGAAAATCTCTCTCTCTCTCTCTCTCTCTCTCTGTGTGTATGTGTGTGTGTGTGTGTGTGTGAGAGAGAGAGAGAGAGACAGAGAGACAGAGAGACAGAGAGAAATGTTTATCTGGGGAGAAATCAGCATACAGATATCAAACACTTCTCTCCAAATGGCTTGAACAAAACCCAATATTGTGTGTTTCTTTGGTATGCAAAATGGCCGGTCTGTTTATGCGCCAAATTTTAAAGGGTTAAAATTAACAGCGAAAATAAGGTTCACCTATTTCTTGTGGTTTATTCATTGTTCCTAGATGGAAGAAAATGAGGAAGACTAAAGGATTGTCTGTGTAGTTCTCCCTGCTGCCTACCAGGACTTTGATGCACTGTTATACTGATTTAAAGCCCTACATAATTTAGGACCTAAAACAGAGAAGAAGAAGAGGAGCCTACAGGGCCCTGTTTTGCAGCTCTTGAAGCTCCACAAGACCACCCATCTTTTCCTGTGCTCTTCTGCCAAAACATACCTCAGAACCTCCAGAAAACATGACAGTTTTGTCCCCACAGCCCCCCCTGAGCCCCCCACAGTGCTAAACCCCAAACTAAAAAAAAAAAAAAGTCCCAAACTGGAAGTGAGATCTAGGGATCACTGGTATGTGTGTGTGTTTGCCCAAGTCCCATGTGTGTACGCCTGTAGGCTTTATCCTCCCTTCTGGCAATCTCTATGGACAGTGCTGCTACTAGTGCTATAGTCCCAGCATACTTGCTAAAAAATGTTTTCTCTGGGTGTGGAGACTTTTGTCTCTAGCTTGAGCTCCCTTTGTCACAATTTCCAGCAAGACTGTTGTCCCAGTGCCACTAATAGCAGTGTTGGAAAAGTGATAATAGGAAGCACTGAAAATTGAGTTGGGGACCACATCAAGAACAAGGAAGAACTTCATGTGAATCCCAGGTTGTGCTCCTCTCCACTAGAATATTGCACAGAAGAAGCAAAACCAGGGTTTGTGAGGCAAATTACACAAACCTTTGCATAAGCAGAAACACAGGGATTGCTATAGAAGAGCCTATCTGTTACAGCACTGTAAGAAATCTTTTGCAAGCTGTTTTTGTGTGACTGCAAGCATTTCCCTTATGCTTGCAGTCTTTTGGATCCAAGAAGTAAAGTATTGGTGAACAAAATGTGGCCCCTACACATGCTGTTGGGCTGCAACACCCATCATTCCTTACCACTGGTTCTGCTTCCCAGAGCTGCTGGGAGTTGCAGTCCAATAATGCCTAGAAGGCCACACTAAGCTTACTCCCTCAAGCAGTGTTTTCTTACTTCCTGTGTTATGATCTCCATTTGCTTTGTTAAATGTGGCATATTTAGTAGGAACATTTTGTGTTGAAGTAGCTAGGTGAAATACCAACTAAATTTAAAACCAGGCTGGCTGGCTTTTCATCCTCCAGAGGGGTACAGCATATGTTTCAGCAGGTTCTTTGTCCCTACTTTCTGTTATTATTAAAGCAGTTGCTTCAACTCTGGTGGCATGACTGTATTCAAATGCTTCCTCCCATCTCAAATCGGCACACTTAAAAATTATGTCAATTCCAAGGCATCAATATTTATACATCTGAAAAATTTGAAAGCTCTTATTTCCAATTAAGGATGTGGTGCATGTTGTTCAGAAGTGTTGATGAACTTTCTGAGCTGTTAACATAGAAACAAACCGTTGGCAAATTCTCAGATGAATACTGTAGCTTTTTTTTTTACCCTTCCCAATTATATGTGCAAGTATTTCTCTTCCTTCACACCTCTGAAACATACAGGAACCATGGGAGAATATCACTTTAAAAACCAAGGCACAAACATCTACTTTTCTTCTTATTGCCATTTTCATCTTCTGTATGACAGCTTTTCAGATGTGTGAAGACTTCTATTGTGGTTTGCTTTAATTTTCTCTATTCCAGGCTAAACATGCCCAACACTTTCAACTCTTTCAAATTGGTTTCTCGTCCCGCTTTAGCATTTGCTGTCATCCACAAAGAAACTCTTTAGGTTTAGCAAAGGTAAGTGCTCTTCTGAGCAGAATAAATGAAGTTCATCAGAAGTCATATATTTGCATGGGTTCCAAAATGTGAAACCCAACTCCCTAAAAACAGAATGGATGTACTGTAGTTGTATTAAGTAAATGTGCATCTTCCCAAGATTTGACTTTATTTACCATCCTTACACAAAATTCTCTGAATTTTAAATTATCTAGTTTTCATGACACTTTTTTTAAAAAAAATAGCTTCATAATTTTATTTATTTACATCATATCTTGCCCCAGCATTTGAAAATATTATAATCAGACTTATGGTTCAGTATGCTGTAGTAGTGACTGCAGAGTATGTGACAAAGGATTTAATCCTACATAAATATCCTTGAGAGTACGCTCCACTAAACTCAATGGATCCTGTTTCTGAGTAGACACGTATAGGATTGTGCTGTCACTGGCTGATTTTAGGCAAAATGTTGGGAGTTTAAAGTGGTGCATCATCTTAGGACTCCTCAATCATTAAACAGGCTAATTATTTTTAATAGGGACTGCAAGCCTTGTGAGACAGAGAGATTGTAAAATATGGCGAGGCTTGTAAGTCCCTATTTAAAATGGCATAGGGCAACAGCAGAAGCAGTGGCAAGCCCTGGCAGCTGCCTGCTTATGCCTTACAAAGGAACCCTGTTGCCTCAAAGGCATCCATGGTGGGTTAAAACCAAGTAGTTTTTTTGTGTGTTAAGTATTGTTTGGGGGCCCTGGAAATATTCATGTTTTTTCCACTTTTGTGTTGGCCCTACACCTAACTCCAGCACATATGAGGTCTGTCTATTAAATAACAAGACTGATATAATAACCCATCTTTATTTAGATATATTACAATTCTAATGCTTGTTCCCTTCAATATACTCCCCATTCACATTCACACACCGATACAGTCTTGTTTTCCACTGATCAAAGGTATGGAGCAGATCAGTTTCTGTCAGCTGTTTTAACACATCTGCTGTTTTCTTCTTTACTGCCTCAGTTGACTCAAAACATGTTCCTTTAAGCACCAATTTCACTTTAGGGAAAAGAAAAAAGCCGCATGGTGCAAAATCTGGCAAATATGGAGGATGTTCAGGTGTAGTAATGTGTTTATTGGCCAAAAACTGCTTCATAAAAAGTGCTGTGTGGGCAAGCATTTGATCTTGATGAAGAATGAAACCATTTCCCCATAATTCCCCAAATTACACCCTTGATGTCAACCCCCCCCCCAATGAGCATGGCTTTGGATATGGACTTGCTTTGATATGCTTTTTTCATACTTGATGATGATGGTGTTTTCCAGTGCATTGACTGTCATTTTGTCTCAGGATCATACTGGAAGATCTAGGTTTCATCACAAGTGATGATTTTTTGAAAAAGGTTTGGGTCCACCTCAAGCTGCTGCAGAATGTCCACACAAATTTTCTTGTGGCACCATTTTTGCTCTGGTGTGAGAACCCTAGGAACCATGTTGGCACAATTTTTTTCTCATGAATTTCTCACAACAAGCAGCAGAACATAAAAAAATACTTTTTGTACTACATCCCATGGAATCTGCCATTGTTGGCTGGGAAATTCTGAGAGCTGTAATCCAAAAGGTAATATTGCCAAGCTCTGACATGTAATCACTGATAATGATGTTTTCTATGAATTTTTCCATTCCTCTTTGAAAGCTGCCTCTTTTAAAGCTGAGGAAGACTGCATTCTTCAAGCCTGGTTTGAGAAAAGTGTACTCCCAAGCTACCCTTATGGCTGAAGAAGGTCAAGTACAGACTGACAATTTAGGAAGAAACCTGCTGATTCAGATCCAAGGCCCCAACAACTCCTACATCCCTGTTTCCATCTATAGAGAAGCTCATAAGCAGGGCATGAAGACAACAGCCATCTCTTGCTGTATGTCCCTGATATGTTGTTTCAGATGTATATGACCTCTAAACATGGAGGTTTGCTTGATTTTTTTAACATATTTTTTTACTCCCATATCTATAGATTCAGTATCCACAGTTTCACTTACCTACATCCGAAAAAATATGATCTCTCTAGGCATTTCTGGGTACTCTAATATGATTCTGTGGTCAACTTCTGGTGTTTCTTTCATTGAAAGTAATAGAGTTCCCTATTATCCATGGTTTCAGGTATCCACAGGGGGTCTTGGAATGTATCCCCTGCAGATATGGGGGTCAACCTATAATTAGTACTCTCTTGAGAAAATTATTTTGTGTAAATATGTCTGATCTTATAAAGCAATCAGTCTGTCATGCATTTTTGTTAAGGTGGCCATCAACCAGAAAGAAGGCATAGACATGCATAAAACGTGCATATGGTAATTTCTGTGTGTAGGCATAAATTTAGAAATGGTTTCTGAAATGGAAATACACCATAGAGAGGAAAATATACCATAAAGGGAAAGACTACGATCTGGGTGCCTCTTCAGTCTTTATTCTAGGTGCTGACGGTTGGTGGGCAGTTTTAGCCGTTCCCCTCCCTACTACTTATCATTCTTAGTCTTTATATGGGCCGGGCAATCTTTTGGACAGAGGATGCCTTCAAATAAAAGGTGTGTCCTCTATAAAGTCAGACGTGTAGCCGTTCCAGCTTCATTGCCTTAGTGTAAATTGCTGGAGATTGAAACTGTGTTGTACTGATAAAAAAAAAGAAAAAAAAGAATGGATATTGTCATTGGATTTTCATACAGCAGCTATTGAATGAGGGGCTTGAACTTCTGACCTTGCCCTTTTACCCTCAAGAGCCTTCCTGTGAGTCACACCTGTAAGTCACACCTGTGATTCATTAGGGGGTGGAGCTGGGAGCCTAGCTCTATATAACTCCTTGCAGAGGCTTTCTAGGCCAGTTTCCTGCCAGAGAGAAGGAGAGCAGCTTCTGGACAGCAAGTTTCCTGCCAGTTTCCAGGACAGTTTCCTGCCAGGGAGAAGAAGGAGAGCAGCTTCTGGACAGCCATTCTGACTGGGGAGATTGAATATTTTTTAACTGTTGGGAGAGGCTGCTTGTTGCTGAGGGGCTTGAACTTCTGACCTTGCCCTTTTACCCTCAAGAGCCTGAGGCGCGTGCCTAACGGCGCGCGAATTTCAGTAACCAAACAAAAATACAGCAGACCAAAAAGTACAGCTTAGCATTCTCAGCATTAACTAAGAGTTCTTAGATTACCTAAAAGCTCTCACCTAAAAGCTCTCACCATGGACACTGAGGGGACTGTGGCAGTCACTTGCAACACTTGTGCAATGTTTGTCTTCTTGTCTACAGACGTGGAGAACTTCACATGCACCAAGTGCAAGCTGGTAGCCCTCTTGGAGGAGAAAGTACAGCAGCTGGAGACACGGGTAGCTACACTTCAACAGATTCGTGAGCAAGAGGTTTTCCTGGACAGAACAGAACGAACAGTCTTGGATGGGGACCGCACAGAGGAAGTGGCTGCGGAGGAGAGGGTCACTTCACAGACACAGGAAGTAGACAGCTGGAGGAATGTCACACACAGAACAAGAAAATCCAGGGATTCTTCCAGCAGCTTGCAGCTACAGAATCGATTCGAAGCCCTTTCCCTTATCAAGGACAACGAGGAAGAACAGCATGGACAGACTTCAGGGGTAGAGCAGGGGACCTTGAGAGGACCACCGCAAGGAACAGCAGCTGCGAAGCCTCAGCGGAGGCGTGTGGTGGCGGTGGGGGACTCCTTGCTGCGGGGTACAGAAGCAGTGGTATGTGGGCCTGACAAGATGACTCGGGAGGTGTGTTGTCTCCCTGGGGCAAAGATCTGTGATGTGACGGAGCGGCTAACAAGACTCGTCAAGCCTACGGATCATTACCCCTTCCTTTTGGTCCATGTGGGAACCAATGATACTGCAAGGCACAGCTTTCCCAAGATCAGAAGAGATTATGAGGCCCTGGGGAGGAAGCTGAAAGAAATGGACGCACAGGTGGTCATCTCGTCTCTTCTGCCAGTTGAAGGGCATGGTCCAAGAAGGGAGAGGAAAATAGCTGACGTAAACAACTGGCTCCGTAGATGGTGTCGCCAAGAACAAATTGGATTCTTGGATCATGGACTGCGCTTCCATGCGGGGGGACTTCTGGCAAGAGATGGGGTGCATCTTACAACAGTTGGAAGAAACATTTTTGCCAACAGTCTCAAGAATTTGATCAGGAGGGCTTTAAACTGAGTCAAATGGGGGAGGGAGACAGTATTCTGGAAGGCAAAAGGGCTGGAGAAAATAGTCAGACTGTCACAGAGGGAACAAGGCAAACAGCGCAAGGACCCAACAGTGGGAGGCAAAAAAACTTGCACAGGAAGCAAGTAAAGGGAACACATGGTCTCAGATGTCTCTACACTAATGCACAGAGCATGGGAAATAAGCAAGATGAACTTGAACTCCTCGCACTACAAAACAAATATGATATAATAGGCGTTACTGAAACCTGGTGGGACGAGTCTCATGATTGGAATGTAGGAATAGAGGGGTATAACCTTTATAGGAGAAACAGGCCAAACAGGAAAGGAGGAGGAATAGCATTATATGTCAGGGATATTTACACCAGTGAAGTGATCCATGACATCAATACTGGAAGCCAGGTGGAGAGCATCTGGATAAAAATTAAAGGGGAGGGAAACAACAGGGATGTTATCGTGGGACTCTACTACAGACCCCCAAATCAGACGGAGGAATTGGATGTTGCCTTTCTAGAACAGATAAACACACATGCAGAAAGGAGAGATGTAGTAGTGATGGGGGACTTCAACTATCCTGATATTTGCTGGCAATCTAACTCAGCCAAAACTACAAGGTCTAGCAAATTCCTTACATGCCTGGAAGACAATTTCATGGTCCAAAAGGTGGAAGAGGCAACAAGGGGGTCAGCTATTTTAGATCTGATCCTAACCAACAGAGATGACCTGGTTAATGGGGTGCAAGTGGTGGGATCCTTAGGTGAGAGTGATCATGTTCTCATGGAGTTTGTTATACAATGGAAAGGAGAAGCCAGGCATAGTCAGACACGCATTCTTGACTTTAGGA
The DNA here is from genome assembly GCA_030847615.1 of Gambelia wislizenii. Classification (NCBI taxonomy): domain Eukaryota; kingdom Metazoa; phylum Chordata; class Lepidosauria; order Squamata; family Crotaphytidae; genus Gambelia; species Gambelia wislizenii. Next base: position 289,993,309 of record JAUMIR010000001.1, on the reverse strand, counting down.
GAGCTGATTTCAATAAACTCAGGGAAATACTGGGGGTGATCCCATGGTCAGGAATACTAAAAGAGAAGAGACCTCAAGACGGATGGGACTTTCTCAAAAAGGAGATACTGAAGGCACAATTTCAAACAGTACCATTGAGGAAGAAAAATGGGAGGTGTCTCAAGAAACCAGGATGGATGACTAATGAACTTTCAATGGAGCTAAGTTTTAAACGGAACATGTATAGGAAATGGAAAGGGGGGGGAATCACTAAAGAAGAATTCAAACAGATAGCGAACACGTGTAGGAGTAAAGTCAGAAAAGCTAAAGCGCAGAATGAGCTCAGGCTTGCTAGGGAGGTTAAGAACAATAAAAAGGGTTTTTTTGGGTATGTCCGCAGCAAAAGGAGGAAGAAGGAAATGATAGGGCCGCTACGTGGAGAAGATGGCAAAATGCTAACAGGGGACAGAGAAAAGGCAGAATTACTCAACACCTTCTTTGCCTCAGTGTTTTCAGAAAAGGAAAAGGAGGACCAACCTGAGGATAATGGAACAGAGGACACAATAGGGGAAATCAGCTCAAAATAAGTAAAGAGGTAGTACAGGAATACCTTCTTAATCTAAATGAATTTAAATCTCCAGGACCAGATGAACTACATCCAAGAGTATTAAAAGAGCTGGCAAATATAATCTCAGAGCCATTGGCAATAATCTTTGAGAACTCCTGGAGAACAGGAGAAGTCCCAGCAGACTGGAGGAGGGCAAACGTAGTTCCCATCTTCAAAAAGGGGAAAAAAGAGGATCCCAACAATTATCGTCCAGTTAGTCTGACATCAATACCAGGGAAGATTCTAGAGCAGATCATTAAACAGAGAGTCTGTGAACATTTAGAAGGCAATGCCATAATCACAAAAAGTCAACATGGGTTTCAGAGAAACAAGTCATGCCAGACTAATCTGATCTCTTTTTTTGATAAAGTTACCAGCTTGGTAGATGAAGGGAATGCTGTGGACATCGCATACCTTGATTTCAGTAAGGCCTTTGACAAGGTTCCCCATGACATTCTTGCAAACAAGCTTGTAAAATGTGGGCTAGACAAGTTAACTGTTCAATGGATTTGTAATTGGTTGACCGGCCGAACCCAAAGGGTGCTCAGCAGTGGCTCCTTTTCGTCTTGGAAAGATGTGACCAGTGGGGTGCCACAGGGTTCTGTCCTGGGCCCAGTGCTATTCAACATCTTTATCAATGACTTGGATGAGGGAATTAGGGGCATACTTACCAAATTTGCAGATGACACCAAATTAGGAGGAGTAGCTAATACCCTAGAGGACAGGATCAAAATTCAGAATGACCTGGATAGACTGGAGAGCTGGGCCAAAGCTAACAAAATGAAATTCAATACGGAGAAATGTAAAGTACTGCATTTAGGGCGAAAAAATGAAATGCATAAATATAGGATGGGAGAGACCTGGCTGAACAAGACTACGTGCGAAAGGGATCTAGGAGTCCTAGTAGACCACAAGTTGAACATGAGCCAACAGTGTGATGCGGCAGCTAAAAAGGCCAATGCGATTTTGGGCTGTATCAATAGAAGTATAGTGTCTCGATCAAGGGAAGTAATAGTGCCACTCTATTCTGCCTTGGTCAGACCTCACTTAGAATACTGTGTCCAGTTCTGGGCACCACAATTCAGAAAGGATATTGACAAATTGGAGCGTGTCCAGAGAAGGGCAACTAAAATGGTGAAAGGTCTGGAAAAGATGCCTTATGAGGAAAGACTTAGGGAGCTGGGTATGTTTAGCCTGGAAAAAAGACGGTTAAGAGGCGATATGATAGCCCTGTTTAAGTATTTTGAAGGGATGTCACGCTGAGGATGGAGCAAGCTTGTTTTCTGCTGCTCCAGAGACTGGAACATGGAGCAATGGGTGCAAGCTCCAGGAACAGAGATTCCACCTCAACATGAGGAGGAACTTTTTGACAGTAAGAGCTGTTCGGCAGTGGAACACACTCCCTCGGAGCGTGGTGGGGTCTCCTTCCTTGGAGATCTTTAAACAGAGGCTGGATGGCCATCTGTCGGGGATGCTTTGATCAAGATTTCCTGCGTGGCAGGGGGGTTGGACTGGATGGCCCTCGTGGTCTCTTCCAACTCTGCAATTCTATGATTCTATGATTCTATGAATGGCTGAAATCTCATGTCTGCCATGTCTATTTTATTTATCATATTTATATTCTATTGTGCCTCTCAACAAGCTCATGGTTCTCATCCTGCCCACTATATCATCATAACAACCCAGTGAAACAGATCAAGCTGAGATAATGTGATTGGCTCAATAATATTCAGAGAGTCTCATGGCTCAGTGGGAACTTGAACCTGGACTCCCAAATCCCAAAGATGGATGTGAGGGTGACCTGGCTGCAACATCTGTCACCCCATTGTTCACCAGGGTTGATTTGGCTGATTTGACTGGCTAGGTGGGTGTCCCTTTCCTCCTCCCTTCCTCCTTCACTGCTCCATGGGCGTCCCTCCTGAAGCTCGGTGGAAGAGGATGATCATCCCAGATAGGAGTGTACCATTCTTCAGTTAAGAGTATACGACAGCTGTGCTCCCCTGCTAGAACCTCCAAATCCCAGCAAAAAACTCTTTACTACAACACAACACATGGGATTTTTGTTATAAATAAAATTATTATCTGTGCTTAAGTCTGTTCAGCAGTTCTCCTGCCTGGGAAGCATCATCTCCTCAGATGCCAATATTGACAATGAGATCGATCACAGATTAGCAAAGGCATATAGTGCATTTGGAAGACTTTTCAAAAGAGTCTGGAGTAATAAACACCTGAGGCAACGCACAAAAATCAGTGTATATAGAGCCATTGTACTGTCTATTCTCTTTTATGGATCTGAAACATGGGTCACCTATCGCCAACACTTACGACGCCTCGAATGCTTTCATCAGCGCTGTCTACGCCCAATCCTAAATATACACTGGATTGACTATGTGATGAATGTTGCTGTCGTTGAGCAAGCAGGGATCACCAGCATTGAGGCCATGATATTGAGAACACAGCTGCGCTGGGCAGGACACGTTTCTAGGATGGAGGACCATTGCCTCCCAAAAATAGTACTCTACGGTGAACTCACCACGGGTCAGCGTAAGAGAGGTGCTCCAAACAAACAATACAAGGACCCCCTGAAACAACATCTCAGGCTCAGCCAAATTGATCACCAACAATGGTCCACCCTGGCTTCACTTTAGGAGGCATGGAGACACACTATCCACAATGCTGCAGCCTTATTTGAGAACTCACGCTGAACAAGTCTTGAAGAGAAACGACAACGCAGAAAGAATCACAACTCAGAAACATCACCCAAGGAGACCTTCTGCTGTGCTTTCTGCAACTGGACTTGTTTATCTCGGATTGGCCTTTTTAGTCATCAGCGCGCTTGCAGAAAGCGTAGGATGAGTCCTTCCTGAATCTTCATTTGCGAAGAAAAGTCAGAGAGAGAGAAAATTATTATCAAAAGTTTCAGAAAGATACTTTAAACTTAAAATTAGATCTAGCTCACATGTGAGCTTACAGGCTCAGTTTTACACACACAAGATGTGGGAATGACCTTAATGCTTGCATTTTCATCTTCATTACATGTGATATGGCGTCTCTACATGTCAATCAGGGGTGGGCAACTTTGGTGGGTCGGGGTCCACTTTTCAGTCGCTGAGACTTGCTACAGTACTCAAAGATGCCCAAAATTTAGAACAAACCAGAAAGTGGTTGGAAGTCCAAAGCATGAATTGTTTAAAAATGGTTAAACAGTGCAGCCCCCCCCCTTTTGCAACATTTCAAAAAGGAGGGATAATTCATCTCATCCCATAAATAAAAGGGGTGCTGGGAATTGGGTGTCGAGTTAAAGGGTGCAAAAATAGCCTCAAGGGCCATTTGTAGCCCCAAGGCTTCATTCCCCCACATCTAAATCCACCAAGAAAGAGGTAGAATGAAGGGTGTGTATGTATTAGCTAATTTGCAGGCTTAGCACAGAATGTTCACCTTTTGCAATCTTCTTTTTTTAATCTTAACAAAGCAGCATTTATAAAGGAGGAAAGGCAGGAGCAAGACTGTCAGAGTTAGACCAAGAATGATTCAATGTGACTTTGGATGTTAAGTGCACTAATGAGTGCATGGGACCTCATGGAATCCCATGGCTATGTCCATGCTCATCACTGAATGCTTGAAATTGGGCTCTCACACCTGCTTAGGACCAGGGAATATGTGAATATGTGACCCATACAACATATAGGATGTATTCTCTTTCACATGGAAAGGAGTAACACGTAGTCTGTTACCAACTCATAATACTGGGATGGGGAGGAGAGAAAGGGCATTAAGTCACATGTGGTGCATTTGAAATGATTAGACAAGTACTACAGTGATATTTAAGTAAGGTTTTATTGAAATCTTTAATTTAATTTACATTTAAATAAACAGCATATCAACCTCACACACACACTCCTACCCAACCATTCTCTGAAGATGCCAGCCACAGATGCAGGTGAAACGTCAGAAAGAAACTATTCCAGAACACGGCCTCACAACCTAGAAAAAAACGCAAGGAAAATCTAAGGTTTTATTTTCCTCTGATCACTCCTTTTACTATCCCCTCCTTCCCAAACTAAGTGTGTTGTATGACCTCAATCCAATTGTTAATCCCAGTAAAAACAGACCCCCCCCACCCCCAGAATCAGTTGCTGAATGGCAGGTCAACACTTGTGAAGCCTGTTGCTTTATAGTGGGCCTTCTCTAGAGAAGACCAGCATTTGGATTTAGGCTTTTGTGTATGTAATCCTGGAAGACATTCTGTTTGTTTATTGAAGTGGGACATATTATTAATTAGCTGAAGCATACCCAAAGCAGGTCAGGTATATAGCCGATACCCTCAGTGTCCATGATGCCTGTTCTTTTCTTGCTCTCCCTTTTTGACTGTAGAAATCCTACCACCAGTACTTCAAGCCACCACTGCCATCTACCAGACCACCCCATGGGGCTGCCATATTCACTTTTGAGTCCCATCCATTCATGTACATAGTAGCCTTGCTCTTTCCTTCTAAGATATGTTGTGGTCTATGGAGTCAATGTCACATTCAGAACCGATACTCTGGTCTTTCTTTTTAAAAACCAGAGTGTGAGTCTCATAAAATTTTCTGACTTCCATTAAATATTTGTAGCTTTCTTTCTGTGAATTGTCAATAATAGTTTGTCTGTCTTGTGCACATGCTTTTGTAATTCTGGAAAACCACCCGTTGTGTTTGTAGTTCTCTTTAGGTCATTTTTTTTGGTGGATGAAACCATTGAAAACAGTGGGAAAATTCTGAAGTCATTGCTTTCAGGATCCATACCTGTTTGTCTCTTTGACCCAAATATAAATCTGAGAGAACTCCATTCATTATGATCACAATTTAAAATAACACAATGTGATTTATACAACAATATAGTGAGATGTAATTGGGTTGCAGTTGTCTCTTGTTAATAAATTATTCACAGTTCTTCAAAAGACAGCAATAAAATGCTCTGATGAAGTAATAAAATATGTGGCATGAACTGAAATTCAGATATGTGATTGTTTGGTTTGGTTTCTCCTGTCATAATACTGGCATGTTTACAAGCTCTGTTGATTTCTGGGTTACTACCAGGGAACAGTGCAAAAAATGCAATGAGGATACAGCTTTCTGAAAATGTGCACAGTGTGTGTGTGTGTGTGAATACCAGAAAGTGTGTGTTTATATATATACACACACACTTACACACACCATATTTCTTAAATATCTATCTGTTTTCAAATTGTAATTTCTTTCTGGTAATGTTCTTTTGCCTTGTTATTGTGGAGTGTTCTGTTCAGAATAGCAGTGTTGCACATTAAGAAGTGGTCATGCAAGCAAAATTGGATAACCTGGATATGTCATTTTTCTCAGCACTGTGTGTGCATGTGTGTGTATGCTTCTGTCTCTGTCTTTTCTCTCTGTGTCTGTCTTTCTCTCTCTGCTCTGTCTCTCTGAAAGTGATCTGTGTTGCATAATGGCTGTTTTCACCTTTAATTGTCTAGAGAATAAGCAACAACATCATCATCATCCATAATGGCAACCCAAGGGTTTATAGTAACGCCAGCGAGGAGCTGAAGGATGTGGCTTGCTCTGTTTGGATGATGTGGGATTGCTTTAAGCAGTAAGCTTAGTGTTTTCAGATAGCATTAGCAGCATCACTGATGTAGCTCTGCCAGTCTGTTTCGCTAGTAGATAAATGTAACTGCATAGGGAGGTGAGAGAAGTATATTGAAGATCTGGCATTTTGAAGGAAGCACATTCATCTCTTAGCAATGGAGAGACCTGATTTTTTTTTTGCTAGCCCAGAAGATGCCTGAGGGATAGATAGCCAAATGTGATGCTTTGTTATAAGGCAGGGGATGCTCTCTGGGAATAAAAAGGTCATGCAGCTTGGAATCGGTGAGACATTCCAGTCTCTAAGTGATCAGGTATGGCCTTGTGGTTTATGTTGCTTTTCCCAACCATATTTTAATTTAGTATTTCCAGTATTGTCTTTTGGATATCTTTGCTGATTCATGTAAAACAGGAGCAAGTCAGTGGATATTTGTGTTTCTAGATGTTAATGAAGAATAGCAACAGCTTGTCTAAACTGCAAGAAGGTGTGTGTGTTTTAGATAATAAAAACTATAGCATTTTAAAAGAGAGAGGAAGTATTTTAAATATTTTGAAAAAGAATTTTTTAAAAGGTATTTTAAAAGAGAGAGCAAGTACATTCATGTCTGGTAAAGCATATGTCTCAGCAGCATAGCACAAAATATGCATTATAGTACATATGTAACATGGTACAATAGAGGAGAACTATGAGACAATGAATAACATGTGCTTTGGACTTACCTAGCATGTTAGATTACCTTTACAAAGTTCGGTCACCCAGTAGCATGTTAAACAGGGCTCTGCATAACTTCCATGAAAGCACATTGGGAGCCATCTGTTTGATGAAGAGTGCTGAAAACAGCTGATTGCACTCAGTGATAGGACTAAGTTATTTGCAGAAGCCAGACCTTTTTCTTATTTTAGAGCCATAGCCAGGGACCTGTTCATTTCTGTTTTGTTTTATCATGGGCTGTCTTGCCCCAGGAAAGAGCATTCTCCCGCCTCTTACTTAACTGCCCAGGGACAATTGCATGCACAAATGACTCGACAAAAGGGGGCTCTGGGCGTGATTTTAAAATATTAAAAATGTTGCCCTTTTATGGATATGCATGTAAGCAGATTACTGGAATATTCCTTATTCTTTTACATGTAACCTCCCTCAGTCCCATTGTTACAACAGGCTATGCTACTGAAACAAAGTTTTCGAAATGGAAGGCAGCTGGGTCTGCATTTTATGTAACCTTTAAACCACCACTGTGTCAATAGCAGACTATTTTTGTGTGCTCGTGGGGGTGGAAAAAGAAATTGGAAACACTGTAATCAGCTTAACCACTTGCATTGCAAATGGCGCTGAATTGCCAAGGGAAGGGGCTGTCATTTGTGCATTATGCATAACGTGTAAGGAGATTATATCTGAAAGTAGGCACAAATGTGTATGTTCTGGCAACAGTTTTGTATATCAACTTATCTGCTTCTGTCTTGTTTGCAGGACATTTCTATGGTAATCAGTTTTTAAGTGGAGAATAATATTTTAAGTGGAGAATAATATTGAGGACAACATTACATATATTAATGTAGCATTCCATGTATAGCTGATGCTCAGTTGCATAGCTGATGTCCAGACAGGTCTATGAGGTGAACCTGAAGCCTAAGGGTAAAGAATTAAGGGTTTTTGAAAGCTCATCTATATTTATACAGTATTTCTGAAGGGAAGCTATATTGAAAGAGCAGTTTCTTGGAACTGAAATTTAAATTTTGGATGTATATTGCTTCCTCATCTGCTTATGTGGTCTGAAGCTAGGAATCTGGTTCATTTTCAAGTCAATCATTTTTAATTAAAAACATATATTAAAACAATATTTGGCTTGCTGCTAGTAACTATAATTGATATGTTTCCTAGTGTACTTATCCAGCTTATTTTTTGATTAACAGTCAGGGTGACAGACACATTCTTAATCTTGATTAGTTTTAAGAATGGCTGCAATGTTACTTTTTCAGTTGCTACAAAACCATGTTTAATCTTTCAGAATTGAGTTTTGGAGAATTTTAATTCAAGGAGTACATTCTGTTTCTTGGCAGCGAACTGGAATTCCTGTGGGTTCAGGTATTCTAGTGATTTATCAGGCTAGCCTTGCTTCCCCCTCCCAAAATAAGAAGCACATCATTCTTCTTATTACTCATAAAATCTTGTATAGAGCTGTCTTGAGATTATTTTCAGACCTTGGGAACTATATCAACGGTTCTGAAAGAAATAATGTCATTTTTGGCAGTGGCTGTAAAAATGTATGTCTCTTCATTTACCTTACCCCTTCTGTTCTGTCTCTCCCCATTTGCTTTATTTGCCCTTAATGACAACATCATACGTGATCTGATTGTTTATGTGGTGTAATGACATCACTGTATCAACCTCATGATCCCTGATTGGCTGGGATTGCCTGTGCAATTAATCCAAGAAGATAAGAATGTAATTGAAACCATAATAGCACAGAGCATGATCGCAGAAGCAAATATGTTACAAATCAGGAATTTCTCGAGATCATTCCCCTCTCCCTCTTTTCACCTGAGAAGTGAAACAGGAAAGGTCTACCACAGCCTTGGGCCATTCAGATACAATATTCTTAATCCATCAAACCATGGTCTGAAGGATCAAGAGTGCTTTTGGTTGATGCATTTCTTCTTGGTTTCACTTCCCTTCACTAACAAACCAAACTATGGTTTGTTGTTAACTTGCCTGAACCTGTTTTAATATTGTGGTTTGAGAGCAAACTGTGGTTTTGCATAAACCATAGTTTTCCCTAGTTCAACAAACTGGTGGCAAATTAAACTTTTCTGTTGACTAAGCATTCCTGTTGACTAAGTAAGGGAGGCAGTTGAAAGAAGTAGGACAAGTGCCATGCTTGGTGTTCTGTTTGAACAGAACACTTCTCTGGGATTCATTAATGTTTTTAATTTGTCCCTACAGACCTTAGAGGTCAAGCTTATGAAACCACTGGAAACAGGTTTTCCTAATTTTTTTAAATGTAGAAGATAGCTTTCTGTATAGTTATTTTTTATTTACACCTATAATAGGGAAATGTTTTTTCGACAGGAAATGACAAAAAACTGACTATGAGTTTGTTTCTTTGAAGATCAATAAAAATAATGTCCTCCGTCTAGTGTCACCGCTTCAAGAGAAGGTTTTGAAAGAATGAACACTGCTCAAGTTTTTTTTTAAATTATTATTATTATTATTATTAAGTAAGCTATTGAGAAAGAAGACTATAAATCCATTGCCTGTGATGACTTGGGATTAAAGGTGGGCAGCATATAGAATTGCCTTCTATTTCTTTTTAAGCCTTGTACTGTGTCTTACAGAAGAACTGAAAGGCTTATTGGTTGAGTTTTCTCCCATTGAACTTCAAACCTGTGGCCTAAATTCAGCCGTGAGACCCAACTAGAGTAGTTGAACTGAATCAATAGGATGTACATAAATGTTGGTTTACCAAGTTTCCATAGATTTGATAGATCTCCTCTCACTGAGACTAACAATCAGATTTAAGCCTATATCTTTCCATTGTAAGGTCCAGATGTGGAGGATGGTACTCTTGGGCAAGGTACCCTCACTAGCAGAGTTTGGAAAAATTACATTCTGGCTGTGGTTGATGGAGTGTTTTGGGAACTGTTGTTCAAAGACGTAATGCTCAGTAGATACCATTGGTAACTGGCAGCTTCCAGTCAGAGGGGTAGTGAATCTGTTCTGGATTTTAGTCCGAACTTTAAAGGAGCTATTGGAAGTGCAAAATCTGTTTGGAGTATAGGTTTAAACACCTTGGATGGAGTCTTTAAAGTTTAGATTAAAACTGAGGATGGAGTCCCTTCGCCCCTGATATGGGAGCCACCAGCTACCATGCGCTGATGCTATGTCCAGTTGTCAGCTTACCTCCATACTTGCATAGTCCCTGACCAAGAAGAGGCTGCTGTTCCTTCTCTTTGCTCCTGTTGCTGCTTGCATGCTTGGAGAGGGAGGTGAACAGTCCCCAACAATGAGGAGGGCTAGTGCTAGAGGGATGTGGCATATAGCTGTGCTGGGGAGTAGTGAGTGCCTGACAGCCCTAACTCCTGATGGCAGTCCCATATTTTCCCAGCATGATGCATTCATCTGGATAGTGACTGAAATGGTTGGGCACCTTTTAGAAGCAATCAGAGTTTTGCGGATTCCACGAGGTCGTAAAAATACAACAGTCAGAGTGGACTGTTGTGACACAGAACCATATCTTCATATGGCAATTCAAATTTGGAAAGAATGGAAACTGGAATGTTGTTCAAACAATAATGGAATCTTAAATGTAAGACATTCACATTTATCTCCTGTCACATGTTGCTCATGTAAATGTTTGGTTGGTACACCTGAAAAGGGATATTGTAATGCTGGAAGAGGTGCTGAAAAGAGAAACCAAAATGGATCAATGGACTGGAAAATCTCCTGTATGAGAATTGAGGGAACAACATTTCAGGCTCTTTAGCATCAAATACATGAACAAGTGTGTGTGTTCATGCCAGAGATGTATAAAATCATGTGGTGTGGAGTAAACAGTTAGGGAGAATGTTTTTTCTCTCTTTCATAGTATTAGTATTTCACAGTATTAGAAATGAGGGTCATCCACTGAAGTTGAATGGTGAGAGATTCAGGACAGAGAGAAGGAAGTACTTATCCATACAGTGCAAAATTAAACTATGGAGCTCATTGCTATGTGATATACAGTAGTAATGGCTGGCAACTTGGGTGGCTTCAATTGGGGTTTAGATAAACTGATGTCAGAAGAAGTGGGAAAAGTGTGAATTTGATGTACTGTACTAAACAAGACTTATACTAAACAAAACAAATCTTTGACTTCAGATCTATTACACCAGCCATGTGTTTATTTCCTCCCCTAATCCAAAAGGATTGCTTCATCCCATAATCTACAACTGAAGGATGTTGTTCTAAAGGAGAACTCTTTGATAGGTATTCTTGCAGGCATGCGGCTGTATCATACCAGCATACTGTCCATGGATATTATTAAGAATGAGTTAAATTTGTGGCATTTCTGTGAGTGCTAAATGTTTTCCAGACATTTCTAGGGGGAAACAAATGGAAGTACTGTAAACAGAACAAGACAGCTTAAAGCAAGAGCATACCAGCATGGTCCATTTAAAGACAGTGATTCTCAGATTGTTTGAATATGAGTTGTTGTGTGCCTTCAAGTAATTTTCTGACTGATGGTGACCCTAAGGCAAACCTGTTACAGGGTTTCCTGAGGGCTGAGAGTGTGTGACTGGCTCAAAGTCACCCAGTGGGTTTTCATGGCTTAGCAGGGATTCAGACCTTGGTCTCCAGATTCATAGTCCAACTAACCACTACGCCATATTGGTGGGTACTCCTGTTAAAAACAGGCTGTAGCTTCTGGGCCCTGCTTGCTACCCTTTCTTGTTGGCAGATATCATCAAGGATCAGCCCAGAATTCCTTTCAACATTTGCAACTTTAAATACTTCTCAAAATTTTCAATTTTCAAGATTCAGCCCTAGGATACACTTAATAATGATTAGAACTGTGCCTTTGAACAATGTTCTGAGTGTCTCCCTCCTCCTTAGAATAATAACAGCCTTTGTCAACATACCTGGGATTAGAGGACTCGGTTTCTAGATCAGAAGCAGTAACTTGGTTTCCAGCTGTTATCTGCATAGGCATCCTGCATAGGCATCATAGATCAGACAGGTTTGGGTTTTTTTTTTTTTTTTACAATCAATGAGACACAAAGATGCTACTCTAATCCTTCAAGTCAGCATATTGTGCCCCCCCACCGCCAACTTGGGCCCTGCTGGATCAAGGCCCACATTGTTTACATGCTTAACAGTTTTGTAACTTTTCTTTCTTGTATCTTTAAATACCATATAAGTGAGGCATTAGGATTCAAGGTGCATAATACAAAACTGGAAACACAGTTTTGTTCTTGAAGACTTTTGTATTTAACTGAAAATGGAAACCTGGGCCGATGGATTGAATAGAGAGGTCATTGTGTGGTCATTGCTGAATTTTGTATGAATACACTCAATATTTATAATACAAGAGACAATATGAGGTCTTCTACCATCATTACTTTAATATTGAAATAAGAAGTAATTTTTTAAAAGCAGATTTAACTCTAATGTCCATTAGGTAAATTCCAAAATTTATATCAAAGTAATACCTAATGAAGTGAAACCAAAGGATATAAAATTTGTGCAAGCTTTCAGGATCTCTGGATCTTTTTATCAGGCAGGATGCTGATGATAAATAGACACAGAAGTAGGTGGGGAGACTGGTTCTTAAAGTCATGTTGTCTGCATGTTGTCTTGAGTTTTAGCGGAGGAGGAAGGTTTACCCAGTGAAGCTGTATCCAGTGATGCCATGATATTAGCTTTTATCTGGAGTGCCATTAGTGCCTCAGAATGTGACAGAATCCCCCCAAAGTAAGCTTGAACAAGAGGGGGAGGAGATATCACCTCCATTCCCATCTCAGTAGATGTTGTCATTGGGTCTGAAGGTAGCATCTACTGAGAGAGATGGGAATGGAGAGAAAGGAAAATGCTATTTTAAGATGCTGCTTGCTACCTGCAGTTTCTCTCTCTTGTGTGTGTGTTTATTGATTTATTTTCACAGAAAGCACTAATATCCTGCTATTGATCAGAGAGAGCCTTCTCTGTGACTGCTCCCAAGTTGTGGAACTCCCTTCCCCAGGAGGGCCTGTTGGCCTCTTGTGCCAGCAGATAAAGACCTTTCTACCTAGGGAGGCATTTAAAACAGCTTTTAATTTGTCTTTCTAACTTGTGTTTTTAGATAGAAGTTTAATTTAATTGTGTTTTTTTAACTTTTGTAGTAAGAGTCTTCTTATCATATTGTGTTTTTAAAAGGTTGCATGCCTCCTTGGATCGCTTGCTTGGGAGAAAGGCCGGATATAAAATGAATGAATTAATGAATGAAGATAGAGCTGATAAGGCTCTCAGAGTTGCCTACACATTTTAACAAACTTAGAAGAATGTTTCTTCCTTTAGGCTTAAAGGCTTAAAAAGGAAAAGGGGATGGGGAGAGAAAAGGAAAAATGTGTGTGTTACCCAGTTACGGATACTTTTTAGTTGGTTAAAAATCTGAATGAACCAATGAAGCATTATAGCTCTGCTTCTTCATTCGGTTTTGTTTGGGACCCATGTGGGGAAAAATGTTGATTGGTGTAATAAGGAGGTATAGAAAGTAGAACAGGTATAAAAAGGATGCAGACTATGCCTCATTCCTCTGATTGTTTCTGTAAGTCTGTTCTGTTGCTGTGGACAAGGCAAACATGGGGCTGGTTTACACGGCAGATTTATTGCGGCAGCTTGCGCTTCAATTCTTTTCCACATCTGTGCCAGTCAGGTTTTTCCCCTAAATAGACACTTTTGTCTATTTATGCCGCTTTTTTGTTCAGACTTGAAAAAGTGGGGAGGGGCGTGGCCTCCCAAGCAGAGGCAGGCTTTATGGGGAAGGGCATAGACCTTCCTTTGAAGCCCTGCATTTTCGAGCTAAAGAAAGACTCACAGACTGCCAAAATAGCAGGGAGGAAGATCAAAGAAGTGGCTCTGTCTCTGTCTCTCTCTAAATCTACCTGTAAATGAACTCAGTCACTGCCCGAAGCAGAGGGACAACAATCTCTCTGCTGAAAGACGTTGCTGCCATGCCGAGGATCCTAAGGTGAACCTATCACAAGTTTTTTTCAGCATGATTTGTTTAGTCAGGGTTCACAGACTTGCAAAATAGCAGAGGATTTTTGACTCTCCCTCCCTGGTCCCCCTTCCTCCCCCACTCTCTCTCATTCTCTCTCCCTCCCCCAAGCAGAGCTGACAGATGGGAATTTATGACTGAAAGGTCTTGGGAATCCTTTTTCTTGGCAGACTTGCAAAATAGCAGAGATAATTTTTCAGTTTCCTGAACGCTACTGAACTCAGTCTCCCTCTTTTAAGCCTGCCCCTTGCATCAGAACAACCAATCACAATGCAGATCTGCTGCAACCCTTAATGGAATGGTAGTTTACACTGCCAATAAAGCGCTACATTGCAAATATACCTGCAAAAGTAGCGACATCCCTTGCCACGCTATATTTGGGTGTTTTACCTTCCCCCCTTCTGAATGAGGCAATGCTGTGCTGCGATCTGTGTGAACTGTGAGCTATCTTAGCGGTATATTTAGAGGAATATTTGCCCGTGTAAACAACCCCATAGACTTCTACCAGCTACCCTAAGAGAGAAGTGGTGGAGAAAAGGAATTGCAAAGCATGTATTGTATTTTGGCTGGTGCACCAGCTGCACCCATTCTTGAGGGAGGCAGATCTGGCCACAGTGGTTCATGCTTTAGTTACCTCTTGATGAGACTACTATAATGATCTTTATGTGGGGCTGCCCTTGAAAATTGTTTGGAAGCTGCAGCTAGTGCAAAATGCTGCAGTCAGACTGGTGTCAAGTGTGCATTTTAGAGACCATATAACACTGGTCCTGGTGTCATGTGTACATTTTAGAGACCATACAACACTGGTCCTGCAAGAACTACAATGGTTTCCAGTTTGCTTCTGAGCTCAATTCAAGGTGCTCGTGTTGACATACAAAGTCCCAAATGACTTGGGGCCAAGATATCTGAAAGACTGCCTCTCCTCTATAAGTCTGCCAGAAATTTGAGATCTTTGGAGGAGACTCTGTTATGTGTCCCAACACCATGTGAAGCCAGGAAGGGCTTTCTCTGAAGCAGCACCTCAACTGTGGAACTCCCTACCCAAGTTAGGCTGCCCCATTCTTTTAAGCTTTCACCAGGTAGCCAAAACAGTGTGGTTCTGCATGGCACACCATATTTGAAACTGCTGTTTTAACTGTTCTAAAACTGGATTGTAGGATTTCTTTCAGACTGCTTTTAGGATTTTTTAGAGTTTTTAAAATGTGTTTTTAAAATGTTTTTATCTTAGTATTGTTTTAATGTTTTCATCACCTTGAGAAGCCTTGTGGGCTGGTAGGCGATACAGAAATACTTCTAATAAAACAAACAAACAAATAATAAAAAGGACCAGATCCTGTCTGATCTTGGACTCTTAGCAGGGTCAGACCTAATTAGTACTTGGATGGGAGACCAATAACAAACCACTGATGTAGGCAATAACAAACCACTTCTGAGTATCTTTGCCTAAGAAAACTTGCCCTGAGGCCTGTGATGGGAAGAAGGCAAGATATAAATAAAATAAACAAAAAAGTCTATGAAATTCATGGGGTTGCCATAAGTTAAAGGCACATAGATACATGCACAAAGGGATGGTCAGGACAAAGAGAATGACTCCCCTACTGTTATAATCATTCTTTACACTGTCATCTTTGTTTCCTCATCTTGATCCAAACCCAGAACATCCTGATCCAGCTTGCAACCATGGAAGCAGCCTTCTGCATAGGTCATACCAGGCTGAATCACTGGGTTGTTGAATCAGGCCAGTAGGCATACTTTGGGAGCTCTACACCCAGTGCAGAGCTCGGAAAGCTACTGTTTAAAAGTGTTGAAAATAATCCATTGCCACTACTTATTGCAACGTTGAAAAAGTAACTTCTTATGATGCTTATTTTTAGACTGATTACTTTCCTCTTGCTTTCCACTACTTTTTTTTTTGAAATGAAAAAAACGGTTAGGTTTGCATGGCATATATGAGAATAGCATAAAACTTGAGAAAAATCTTGACTAACTACATCTAAAAATGCCCTTTGAAAGTGACTTTTAAAGATAATGAGATATGGTTACTCATCACACGTAAAATGACTTCACTCTTCATCATTACATTAACAATCTTGTGTGCTGCTGAGATCCTGTGATATAAAGTAGGATATACATATTTTATTAATAAATAATAATAAAAATACTTTTCAATTCTAGAGCCTTGTTCCCCAAAACTAACTACTGTAGTTACAAATAACTATGTTATCTGTCACTGTTTACTTCTAAGCTCTGACCCAATGTATTATCTGAGTTCAGAATATGATGCACCATGTGATGCATGTTTGTATGTGTATTGGGCAGGGAGAAAGAGAAAAGAAATTAGGGAGACATTCTGAACTGAATCAGCAGTGAAAGAAAGCCACCAACCAGAGCGAGAAGGTTGGTATGAAAGGTGTGAAACTTCCAGGCAATAATGCTAACATTGCTCTCCTATGTTATTTAAAATGTACAGTAGGACCTCCATATCCACTGGGGATTGGTTCTGGGGGGCCCTATAAATACCGCAAAGAGTGGATGATAGTGAACGCCATTGAAAATAATGGGACTTCTGGTATAAAATACCATAGAGTTGCCTTGGAGGACCTAGAAAATGTCTAGAGAGGACACATTTTCTAGGAAGACTCTATGGTAGGTGTTTTTTTTGTGTGTCTCATGGATAATTGAGTCAGTGGATAATGAATCAGTGGATTTGGGGGTCCTGCTGTATCTCATTGAATTCAGTGGGACATCCAGGTACTATTTTTCTATTAGATTTGTATCCTGCTCTTCTTCACAGGAACCCAGGCAGTTAGCAATCTATATAACAACATAGACCTACATCAAATTCTTAGTTTCAACTAGAGTGGAGACATTGAATCAATGTCTCTTACTATTGGTTGACTTACTGAGTTCTCATTAATTCAGTGAATCTACTCCAGTGACAACTAATAAGAGGATTTAGACCAGTCTTCTAAAATCACAAATCACATCTGAAAATATGTGCTTTTTCAGGGAGTGCTTTAATTGTGTTATGGCAGGAGGTTGGACTGGTGGCCCTTGTGGTCTCTTCCAACTCTATGATTCTAATAATGAAACCCAAGAAGCAGCATAAATTAAATACTTCTTATATTCTGAAGACTTTTAAAAGAATAAACATGCTCAAGTAGAAGCCTGAATGACAATCATGTGGGTCCCACAGAGCCAGTAATAGCAGGGAAATCCTTTGAATGACACCCTATGAGTAAGTGAAAGACTGATCTTCCATCTGTCAAAGGCTCTTCTCTTTCGTTGTCAGTTCAGTCTTGCAAAGCCCCTTCTGCTGTTTGGATCTGTATCCATCTTGATCTTCATCTGCACAAGAAGTGGGAATTATGTTACCCTCCAGATGTTGCTGAATATCATCAAAGCATTCCTCACCAATGGCTAAGGCTGCTGAGACCTGCAGTTCAGCAACGTCAGGAGGACTACCCAGTTGCATGCATGATAGGAAATGATTATGACTTTGCTGTTGATAAGTAGAATTCAGTCTTTGTTCATGTTTGGCCTTGCTGCTCCACCTGCAGGGTCAATTCTGTATAGAGCCCCTGGGCAGGGTTTGCCTCAGAGTCCTTTTCTGAATCCCTTTTAAGGTAGCATCTTGAAAGTTTTGGTCAGCATTTTTGCACTGGGTCCCATACCTGGCTGATCAGTTAGTTGTCCACTCACTTGAACTTCGAATTCAGTTCCACGTCATCTGTCCAGCTACAGTAATAGGCTATTGACATTCACATTAGCAGCATTTAAAAAGAACAAAATGAAGATTCAATAAAGAAACATTGGCAGCAATGGTATCAATTTACTATGCTAATGAAGTTTGGCAAGCATACTTCTTACAGTTCCTGCCTTATATGCATAAAGGAAGAAAATAGGAAATTATGGAGAGCAGATGTGTTGGCTATAAGAAAAATGCCAAAATCCCTATTAGGATAATATACTATTTTATGAGCTACCTTTCTTTTTTGCTTTTTAAAAACATCGCTTTTATTAGGATTCTACATACACTAAAAGTTAAATACCACACACATACAAACTATAATACTACATCAATATGTACTAAAAGAGAAGGGGAAAAAAAGAAAAAATATGGCTTCCAGCTATCTTTTCTGTGCTTATGTAGTAATTCCTAACTTTCTAGCTCACCTTTTATATTATGAAATATTATACTTCATCTGTAAAGTTAACTCATATCAATAATCAAAACCAATAGTCATCTTATCTCCTTTGTTCTTTCTCAAAGCATCAGTTAGGGTTTTCACTTCATCAAAAAAGATACTAATTATTTTTTCCTAATCAAAGTAGTTAACTTATCTATTTCTGCTAACTCATTTATCTTTAACAACCATTCTTCTTTCATCAGTTATAAAGTTTTCTTCCATTTCTGGGCATATAATAATCATGCTGCCATAATCATCCATTGAAGTATTCTTCTACAGTTCCTTTCTAGTTGGCCATCTATCATTCCCAGAAGAAAACATTCAGGTTTTAATTGTGTATTAGTCTTCAGAATTCTCTGCATCAATTCTCTGTGTATTTGCACCCAGAAATTCTTATCTTTTTCACAAGTCCACCACGTATAGTTATGAGCTACCTTTCTATTGGATATACTTACATTGTGACCAGGTGTTTTCACATTATGCAGTTTTTGACCATGCTTTAACTGCCATGGCTCCATCTCATGGAATCCTGAAACTTATTGTTTGGTGAGGGACTTCAAATTCTCTGTCAGAGGACTCTAGTGACTGTAGCACGAGAAAATTCTAAGTCTGCAATAAAAGATACAGATCCTAGGATTCCATAGGATGAAACTAGGCAGTTAAAGTGGCGTCAAACTGCTATTAATGGTGCAGTAAACACTGACATCCACATCAACTTATTTCATAGTGGCTTCCCTATGATTCTCTTGGAAAGCAGATGGGAACTTCACTTATTTCTGGATTTTAATCAAGTGAGATGGGGTTCAGATCATAGCTCCTATGAGAAAGCCTTGGGCAAGTTTCTACATCTCATCCTTAGCTATACATTATTAAAGGGAATGATACAGATCTTTTCCCAGGGTGCTACGATAAGAAATGAGCAAAACACTTTTTGCAGTAAAAGTGTGCTGTGGATAAGGGTTGAAAGTCAGGACTAGGAGAATATTCATCACTTGTGAGAACTGTAGTGTAGCAACATCACTATTTTTGAACTAGCATAAAGCTGCACGAAGTTGCATTCTCCTTGTGTAGTCAAAGCATTTTAATTTGAAATTAAGATAGCCTGGAGTGCATGACTCATACCAGTTTATTTTTAAACTGTAGCTTGTTCTATGAGCACTGAGATCCCCCCGCCCTGCTCCAGTGTATGAACTTGTGCATGGTGAAATCAGGAAAATACTCAAAACAGTTTTCTCCATGAAAAATGAAACAATTCTACAGATAAGATCCTAAATTTACTTTACTGGGAATAATCCCCACTTAACACACTAGGCCATATATCAGAGTAGCAAAAGCATGAATAGGAGTGTGCTACACCTATGTCATTACAATGGAAAAGTGCTAAATAATTTTGTTGTGATTAGCTAAGATTTCTGGCAATATAAATATAAAATCAAAAGCTTTTGGAAAAGCTAGTGATCCTCCTGTCATTCTCCAGTTTCACTGTCTGCATAACCCAAATTCATTTTCTTCAGGATTTGTTATTCTAAATGTTTTTGGTAGGTGCTTGTTTCATTTTGCAGAAGTCTGTAGATATACACATGCATACAAAGAGGTTTGTATGTGTGTTGGACATGTATTGACTGAACATTGAGTACCCAGTTTGAGGGGTCTGAAATAAAATTTGGAAGCCAATGCATGCAAGAGATTCTCCTATTATATAGAACTGTGAATATGGCGTTCTGGCTGAAGCTATTTGTTTTTCTCTTTTTCTCTAGGAAGGTCTGTGTGTCAGTTAAAACATATTTAGTTGGCTCACTTACTGGATGTTTTCCAAATGTACTGAACATCCTAGTGCCTCATAGTTTGCAACTCTGTCCTGAGATTCTTCAAGTTTCCATTTATAATGGCAAAGCAGTATGAAATTTGTCGCAGCTCATGTCCTCTGTCTCAGTAGGGCAATGAATCTGCTCAGAGTTTAAGCCAAAATGGTAAAGGAGGCATCCAGGGTACTGAACCCTACCACCAATTTGGTTCAGCACCATAGATAACTGCTGTAAAGTTTGCCTCTGGTTTAAAGACAAGTAGGTCTTCTGCTTCCAATGTTTTGGCCAGTCGTAGAAAGTAAAGATGACCCTCCTCAGCTTCCAATTACAGTATTGTTTCTGATTATTGCAATTGTGGGTATAAATCGGAGGTTGGCAGTTGAGGATCTCCAGACCTTTTTGGACTGGGGCTCCCATGTGCAGTGATTCCTGTTCTGACAAGGTCTGATAGGAGCTGTAGGTAAAAAGCTTCTGGAAGGCCACAGCTGGTATATAAATGGTGGTACTTTCGGGCTAAAGATTGCAAGAGGAGGATGGCCAGCAAACAATTCTGCCGTCTCTGGTTATGAAACAAAAATGGTCAAAGCTTGCAGTTCATGGCCCTACTGTAGGATGAATTAGGGGGTCCAGGTGAAGTGGATTATCCAGTCATAGAAAAGACGGGGCATATGAATGGATCAGTAATCAATTTACTATTAGGAATACTTCCAGTACTTTAAAATATTAAATGTTTAATACTTCTCTCCCCACAGCCATGCCCTGCCCTCATATGGCAGTAGGGAAAGGCATGGATATGAAGAGAATACCCTTCCTGTGTATTGTAATCTGGATTAAGGACTTTTACATTTACTTTTGAGTAATTTTTTTTAAAAAAATACATAGACGTAGTTGAATGCCATGTATTAATAGGAGTGTACAGTCAGTAGCACAGTTGTGGCTGCAGTTGATTTTCCATTGCATAAAAATGGCAGTGCTGTCCTGAGAACTTGAAAAAAAGAGGATGTGTTTATAGATTGAGGACAACTATTTTGGAATGAAAGCCTGACTAAAATGATTGAGAATGAAGCCTGGTTTTGTGCCAGAATGTAACATGAGAAGGAATAATCTCCATAGTGACCTTTCCATCTAATTGAACAAAGGTATGTCTCAGTGTCATTGATGATGGTGGCTGTTTACCTGTGGTTGCTCCTGAGAGACTCTCGGGGTCAGAGAAAACATCCTCCTAGCAGAATGAGGCCATTGAGTCAGCACATTCTCTCAGGGTTTTTCTGCTGCTGTGTACCATCTTGTGTCAACTTACATCAAGGGGGGTGTTGTCTGAATAGTGGGCTTGCTTAGTCCTCCTTGCATTTCTATACCCAGAAACTAACCATTCAATTACACAAATTTACATATGCTCCCCAACAGGGGTTCAGGATATAAACTCCACATACACTCCTATCCAACCATTCTCTGAAGATGCCAGCCACAGATGCAGGTGAAACATCAGAAAGAAACTATTCCAGAACATGGCCTCACAGCCTGGAAAAAAGCCCCAGGAAAATCTATGGATACCAGCCATGAAAGCCTTCGACTTCATATCTCATAGTTTACCTGTTTTGACTGTATCTGAAGTGGTGCCCATGAAAGAACTGAGATTCTGGTCATGAACCACCACACTGTTAGCCAACAGTCTCTTTCCTGGCTTAACTGAAAGGGTCTCTGGAGTCTCCTGGAATCCATGCAGCCCAAGAATGTGGACAGGATCCTTCTAGAGTGAGATCAACTATGTGTGTTTGACCCTTTCCATTCCCAGCTTTAAAAAGCAGGAAGAAGGACTGGCCGAGTGGGTAAGGGTAGTGGTGAGCATCACTTTGTAGCAAGGCATGGTTCTATCATGCCTCAGAAACTCTTTTAAAAACAAAACAAAAACTCTCCCTGTATCCTACTGTAATGATTAATTTTTTGGCCAGTCTCAAATACAGTAGCACCCTGCTGATTTACCATCTGCTGATTCAGTTATCCGTGGTTGGTGATGGGGGGGGGGAAGGGAGGGGGAAGAGAGATCTTGCCTTCCCCCTCCCTCTGCCTGGAGGGCTCTGGTGGCAGCAGGGGTGACAGTGGGGGGAAGGGAAGAGGAGGAGTGATCTCGCTTCCCCCCCTTCTGCTGGGAGGGCTCTGGTGGCGGCAGTGGGGCAAAGGGAGAAAAGAGGGGGAGGAAAAATCTTGCCTCCCTTCTCCCTCCCTCCAGGAGGACTCTGATGGTGGTGGTGATGGGTGAGGTCCAGCGTTCACTGTTATCCACGGATTTCAGTATTCACAGGGGCCCCCAGAACCAATCCCCCACAGATTCAGGGGTGCTACTGTACTCCTTTCTTGCCAAAGGTTCTGGAATTCAGGGTTCTTCTCAAGCCAGGGGTGTTTGAATGAAGATTATCTAAAAAAGTCAATGTGATTCTAGGCTGCATTAATAGGAGTATAGTGTCCAGATCAAGGGAAGTAATAGTGTCACTCTATTCTGCTTTGGTCAGACCTCACCTGGAGTACTGTTTACAGTTCTGGGCACCACAATTCAAGAAGGATATTGAGAAGCTGGAACATGTCCAGAGGAGGGCGACCAGGATGGTGGGAGGTCTGGAAGCCATGCCCTATGAGAAGCGGCTTAGGAAACTGGGCATGTTTAGTCTGGAGAAGAGAAGGTTGAGAGGAAACATGATAGCCATGCTTAAATATTTGAAGGGATGTCATACTGAGGATGGAACAGGCTTGTTTTCTGCTGCTCCAGAGACTAGGACACAGAGCAATGGGTTTAAACTACAGGAAAAGAGATTCCACCTAAACATTAGGAAGAACTTCCTGACAGTAAGAGCTGTTCGGAAGTGGAATACACTACCTCGTAATGTGGTGGACTCTCCTTCTTTGGAGGTTTTTGAACAGAGGTTGGATGGCTATCTGTCGGGAACGTTTTGATTGTGTATTCCTGCATGGCAGGGGGTTGGACTGGATGGCCCTTGAGGTCTTTTCCAACTCTATGATTCTATGATCTAGTGCCACTTCACTCAGGCCTCTTACTTGGTTATGGACAGAAACTGTTTTGGTCACCTTTGTAGATGATGTTTGTACCACTGGATTGTGGTAGATTGTGCCCTGTAGGTGCTGCTGGAATGCTCAGCAGTTTCTGATACTATTGACCGTGGTATCTTTCTGTCTTGTCTGTTTGGGATGAGTCTTGGAGGCACAGTTTCTTGATGTGTTTATTCATAGAATCATAGAATGATAGAATTGGAAGAGACCACAAGGGCCATCTAGTCCAACCCCCTGCCCTGCAGGAATACAGAATCAAAGCATTCCAGACAGATAGTCCTGGAGGGTCAAGTGAAGGGTGGTGCTGTGGAAAAACTTTTCAACACCAGAGTATTTGGTCCATGTCTTGTTTCTTGTGTTATTTAAAACATTCAGGAACAGCTTTGAACATACTGATGCCACCCAATTATATCTCCCTTTTACAACTAAGTCAGAAACGAGGAGCACATGATCCTCTCAGGTGTTCTTTTACTACAATTCTCATCAGCCCTCACATTGGCTACGGTGGTTGGGGCTGATGGGAATTGCAGCTGAACAACACATTTGTGTTGGGGGAATGGAGAGGTCATAAAATCTAAGGAAGTAGTTTTGGTTGTAAAACAGTACCTGATATTAGTGATGCCCCCTAAATGAGGATGAACAAACAAAAACTCAATTTGCACAGTACATTACGTTCTCATCCTCATCATTCTTGTCCTCCTCCTCCTCCTCCTCGTCTGTATCTCCTTTACCTAATATCTTGCCTTTTCTGACTCTGGAAAGAATGAAAGAAAAAAAAATGAAAGATGTGACTCTTGAAAAGCAGGTTCCTTTGTGTAGGCAAAGAATGCTGAGTCATATAGTGGAGAGAGAGAGCTGCTGGTGGCCAGGCAAGCTTCCCTGTTTCCTCCTAATGGCTATGGGAGATTATTCGTGATGAGGCAAAGAACTGAAAAATAAACAACAGAAGGCAAAAGCTAGCCTGTGAACATGACTTTCAGCCTCTTCAGTTTTCTTTGGTTTGAGGGATGATGCTTTCATCTTTCTGAAGAGGCAGAGCTGCAATACTATCCACATGGCAAGTGTAATGTGTTGCCCAGCTCATTGTCTCACTGATTTGAACAAGACTTTTTTCCTAGTACAGTGGATCCTTGGTATCCACTGGGGTTTGGTTCCAGGACTCCTTGTGGATACCAAAATCAGTGGATATTCATGTCCCATTATATACCTCTCTCTGGCTTTTCTTCGCAAACCAAGATTCAGGAAGGACTCATCCCGCGCTTTCTGCAAGTGCGCTGATGACTAAAAAGGCCAATCCGAGATAAACAAGAGATATACAGTGACATAGTAAAATGGTGTCCCTTATAGAAAATGGCAAAATCAAGCTTTGCTTTTTGGAATTTTGTTTTTCTGGAATATTTTCAAGTCATGGATAGTTGAATCTGTGGATGCAGAATCTGTGGCTATGGAGGGCTGACTGTAATAAGTTTGGCAGGGATTGCAGCCTTTCATGTATTTAATGTCTTAATGGTGATGGTGATGATGATAGAAAAAGTAATTTTGGATTTATTTGAACACTTGTTCCTTACTTTCTAATAATGCAGACTAAAACTTACATATGGAAATATTAGCTGTAACATATATACTAGAGTGATCTTTTCAGTAAAAAAATGAAAACAGGCAAGTAAAACACAACCATCAAATGACATCATTAAAATTGTATGAGCAGCTGGAGGTGGTTGTTAACTCCATTGCTTTAGGCTAGTGAATCCATAGTGAAGTTATGCAAGAACCACTCCAGAATTCATGGAGCTGTCCAAGGTGCTGAACCGTATTCTCAAAATAGGTTCAGCACCGTGAATACCTCCTGTAAGACCAGATCATTACCTGTACAGTACTTGTAAAACCCAACATGGATTCATCTCCCAAATCAAAGCCACTATGATCTCTGTATATTAACAGAAGACTAAAGACATATCATTAAAGCCTCTGACTAAAGTAAAGTATTTATGTGCTAGAATAAAACATTCCTAAGAGATGTTTAAAAGCAGGGGGAAAGAATCCAGATTAATTTCTCAGATCTTGGAAATACTACTTTTTGGATTAAAGCTCTTAGAATCCCTCAGTCAACATGGCTGTTGTTTGCAAAATACTTGGATTTGGTTGTGGAATTCCAGGAGTTGTCATTTAGAAGCATAACATCTTGAAGCTTTGCTTCTTTGGGAAAGCTATGAAATAACAAGACTGAAAAGTCCGTGTCTGTAGTGCTTACCAGCTTCAGGTGTGTTGACATTCTTTCACGTAATATTTCTTCATCTTAAAACATGAAACATTATTGATATTTAACACATAGCTTAGAATATAAGCAGCAAGAGGCAGAATACAACTTCATAATACAGTACAACAAATAGGGGCTTGGAAGTGAGGAGAAGCAGAAGAGACAAACAAGGATATATATCATGCATTGAAAAGTACATTGAAAAAAATACAGAGACTTGTTTGGCAATATAATTTGCTAGTCTCCAGGCTAGAAAATGTGCTTCAAACATAGCCTGTTACATGTTGGAACGGATTTTATTAACTGTGCATAGTTACACTATGAGGATTCTGTTATTTCTTGAAGGAAGAAACATAGACTTTGTCCAGAGCCTTGGATTTTAATAAAAATTCTGAAGGCTTTCCTAAGTTTACCATAGTTTTGGATGGAGTAATAGGAGGCTTTCCCCTCTTTTTACAGTTCAGCTAACTTTTAAGAAAATCAATAAAATGTGAAACCTCCGTTCATTTATAGTTGTGAAATAATCAGTGAATCAGGCCAGAAAATATTAATTTTATACTGTTTCATTAAGAGTTTTTGTACAGAAGCATCAGCATGTTGAAATATGTGCTAAAAGTAGCATACTATAAAATATATGGATTTAATGATAATATTATAAAACTTTGTAGTTTCTAGCTGTAACATAATCCCGTTTCTTATATGTACAGTTGTCCCTTCACATTCGCAGGGGTTTAGTTACAGGACCCCCTGTGAATACCCAAATCTTGTGAATACTCAAGTCCCATTATATGCAATGGCATAGCAAAATGGTGTCCCTTATATAAGATGGCAAAATCAAGGTTTGCTTTTGGATTACTATTTTTTAAGAATATTTTCAAGCCATGAATACTTAAATCCGTGAATGCCAAATCCGTGAATGTGGAGGGACAAGTGTACTGTGAGCAAATATGATCCATGTATGGGAGAGAAATACCTCTGACAGAAGTTTAAATATTACTTTAGGATGGATGAGGTAAACAACACCTCAAAGATCATGATGTACTGGCTCAATGAAGCCTCACAGTAGCAAGATATTTTGATTATGCCAAAATTATAGAAAATTTAACAGATGGTTAAGTTTTGTATAGGATGGGTACATCACTTTTACCAAACCTCTTCCTGTCCTCTGTCCCTTCTATTGCTCTATTCCTTTCATTTGCCATTCTGCTTCCAATTGTTGTCATAATCTTAGTATAGTTAATGTTTAGTTTATGACTTTCATAAAGTCCAAAGCATTTTTTTGTACAGTTCTTATTTCTGTGTGACTGGAGCCTGGAGGAATCTACTTTTGTAAACTGGCAAATTGTTGGAGCGTATGTGTGTGTATATGTGTGTGTGTGTGTGTGTGTGTGTATGTATGTATATGTATATGTTTACGTGTGTGTTAGTGGCCAAAACATTACCAGTCTAGGGCCTGTTTCCATTTGTTAGTTCCAACCATGATTTTCTGAATAGTATATCAATCTGCAAATCCATTGATTCAATGGGTCTACTCTAGTTGAAAGTGTATGTGTGTGCCTTCAAGTCACCTGTCAGCTCATAGTGACCCCGTGAATTTCATAGCGTTTTCATAGGCAAGGAATACTTAAAGGTGGTTTTGTCAGTTTCTTCGTAGCAAATGGATTTAGCACAAGGTATTTGGAAAAGTAAACCCATATAATTTTTGAAAAGCATTCAGGATCATCTATGAAGCTGACATATAGGAGCGTGAAGGGGACAACTTCAAGAGTTCCAGTAACCACATCAGTTTTTTTGACCTTGGAGCACCTCTCCCTGCCCTCCTGCTCTCCCCCATCCCAATTCTTGTGGCTGAAAATGGCCTACTGTGCCCTCTGGGAGCATGAATGGCCATTTTGCCTCCCTGTAAGGGGAATCCGCTTTTACACTAAAGGGATGCCCCCCTCCAATACTTTAAGTTACCATCCAGTAACCAATGACTCCAGGTATTGCAAAAGTCTACCTTTTCTTAAAAGAGGCTACCCCACAAATACGGCAAAATGGCCAATTGCATCCCCTAAAGATGTGATTGGCTGTTATCAGCCAAAAAAGATTTGAGATGTTGGATTGTAAATATTATTGTCATGATGTATGTTAAGAATTAGGAGCCATTAGGGCAGGGATTGGCAAGTAGATGTCATTGTAGATGTCATTGGATTCCAAGTCCTGTGATCCATAGCCAAAATGGCCAGTGATTTAGGATGAGAGGAACTGGAGTTCAAGAATGTCTGCAAGACCTTTTCTTAGAAAAATGTTATATATATACATGTACTTGGATCCTCATGTTAATTCCAGGAATATAATTGTTTACTTCCACAGATTAGCCTTTCCTGCTACCCTGTTCTCTATACAGCTACCTAAAAATCCACAGATTTCTGGAGGTTAGAGGAAAATGGCAACAGGCTAGTTTTATTTTTTATTATTATTTTATTCAGTTCTATCCCACCTTCCTCCTACCAATGGGGGTTCAAGGCGTTTTGTAGGTATAGGATTGGCCTTCTGATAAACACAACTTTATCCTCCAACCAAAGGGAATGGTCATATAATTCAGGAGAAATGATGCACGCATGTCTCCCAGAATCTACTACCTGAGGCAATCATAGAATCATAGAATCATAGAATTGTAGAGTTGGAAGAGACCACGAGGGCCATCCAGTCCAACCCCCTGCCCCGTGAAAGCCCTGGGAGGGAGCGGGGAGGCCTCCACGGGGTCTTCGGAGACCCTCCGGAGGCCCCGCGAAGGCCTTGGGAGGGAGGGGGGAGGGCCGGGGACGCCTCCATGGGGCCTCCGGAGACGCTCCGGAGGCCCCATGAAGGCCTGGGGAGGGGGTGGGGAAGGCCGGGGAGGCCTCCATGGGGCCTCTGGAGATGCTCCAGAGGCCCCACGAAGACCCGGGGAAGGGCTGGAGAGGGCTGGGGAGGCGATCATGGGGCCTCTGGAGACGCTCTGGAGGCCCCATGAAAGCCTGGGGAGGGGGTGGGGAGGGCCGGGGAGGCCGCCATGGGGCCTCCGGAGCATCTCCGGAGGCCCCATGATGGCCTGGGGAGGGCATGGGGAGGGCTGGGGAGGCGCTCATGGGGCCTCCGGAGGCCCCATGCAGGCCCGGGGAAGGGGTGGGGAGGGCCGGGGAGGCCTCCATGGGGCCTCCAGAGCGTCTCTGGAGGCCCCATGATGGCCTGGGGAGGGCGTGCGGAGGGCTGGGGAGGCGCTCATGGGACCTCTGGAGAAGCTCCGGAGGCCCCATGAAGGCATGGGGAGGCGGGGGAAAGTGACTATAGGGCCTCTGGAGGCCCTGTTGTCGCTTTGGCGGGGGAGGGGGAGGGCAATTGTTATTCACGGATTTTTCACATTCGCGGGGGTCTGGGAAACCTAACCCCTGTGAATGTGAAGGGATGACTGTACTTTACATTTCTCCGTATTGAATTTCATTTTGTTAGCTTTGTCCCAGCTCTCTAGTCTATCCAGGTCATTCTGAATTTTG
This sequence comes from Gambelia wislizenii, assembly GCA_030847615.1. Lineage (NCBI taxonomy): Eukaryota > Metazoa > Chordata > Lepidosauria > Squamata > Crotaphytidae > Gambelia > Gambelia wislizenii. Next base: position 289,964,557 of record JAUMIR010000001.1, on the reverse strand, counting down.
ATCCTGTCCTCTAGGGTATTAGCCACTCCTCCTAATTTGGTGTCATCTGCAAATTTGATAAGTATGCCCCTAATTCCCTCATCCAAGTCATTGATAAAGATGTTGAATAGCACTGGGCCCAGGACAGAACCCTGTGGCACCCCACAGGTCACATCTTTCCAAGATGAAGAGGAGCCACTGCTGAGCACCCTTTGGGTTCGGCCGGTCAACCAATTACAAATCCATTGAACAGTTAACTTGTCTAGCCCACATTTTACAAGTTTGTTTGCAAGAATGTCATGGGGAACCTTGTCAAAGGCCTTACTGAAATCAAGGTGTGTGATATCCACAGTGTTCCCTTCATCTACCAAGCTGGTAACTTTATCAAAAAAAGAGATCAGATTAGTCTGGCATGACTTGTTTCTCTGAAACCCATGTTGACTTTTTGTGATTATGGCCTCTCTGTTAATGGTACTAAGGCCAGCCCTGCCCTTTACATTAATGTAGGAGCAACCTAGGATCTAAAACATCTCTAATAGTCAACACCAGAAAAGAGAAATATATTACTATTCAGGCATTTTTAGAAATTGTTGGTGTTTAACAAGCATTGTCTATACCAGGGGTGGGGAACCTTTGGCCTTCTAGATGTTTTGGACTTCGACTCCCACAGGTCATAGCTAGCATGACCAGTGGTGTGTAATTATGGGAACTGTAGTCTAAAACATCTAGAAGGCCAAAGGTTCCCCACCCTATACAATACAGTGGGTCCACTATACTACATTGGACAGTGTCCTGTTCTGGGTAGTTTCCAACATGTACTAGTGACCTCTCCATTGATGCCCCCTTGTCGTGGGAGAGAGGATTGCGTACCCTAATGATGTTTTGAGCTATGCTGGCGGTGGCATAATAGCCACTGGTAGGGTCTCCCATGCCAGACAGATCAAAACTGAAGGGTCTGACAAAGAGCGTCAAAGGGCAGGTTGGGCCCTCTAGCCTTATGGCAACCATCCCAGGAGAAGGAAAACTCTAATCTCAAACCTGGGCAGATGGTGCTCATCCAACCCTGTAAGGTCAACCATCTAAGAGAAGGAAACTCTAATCAAACCTACAGCCCAAGGACCTCACTGCTACTGTCCATGCTTGCAAGGCCACAGCAGATGAACCTTTGGTTTAAAGGGTGACGCCAGTTCTGTGCACGCTGCGCTCCACTAGAAAAATCCATTGCACAGGCTCGAAGGACAAATCCATTTTTTTTAAAAAAAGCCCTGTAGCGATAGGCAAGGGACGAAACGGCAGGTGTAAAGATGCACTGGAAGCCACAGCCCCAACCCTGCATGCAGGCGGTTCAGGACATTGGTCGCTCGAGGCTGACCCGGGAGATGACAGTCTTGTTCGGCAGCATCCTGAATGACCAAGCAGCCTTTTTTAAGGAGAGCACTGCTTGCTCCATATGGAGAGGGGCCTAGAAAAGGTGGTCTAACGAAAGCTCATCCCCAATTACCTGGTTGGCTAGCCGCAGCCAACGGGAATCTTCTGATGCGGTCAAACCAAGGCAAAGAAACAAAGGCACACACCGGCCTCCAAAGGTGTAAATAAACTGACACTTGCATGCTGGAACATCAGAACCATGCAAGACTCTGAAGATAGTGGACGGCCTGAGCGTCGTTCTGCCCAAATAGCCCATGAACTATCACGGCTTAATATTGACATCGCTGCTCTTAGTGAAGTTTGCTTCCATGAGGAAGGCAGCCTTAAAGAACATGGCGCCGGCTACACACTTTACTGGTCTGGCAAACCCAAAACCGAAAAACATCTTTCAGGAGTAGGCTTTATGATTAAAAACTCCATTGCCTCCAAACTCGAAACCTTGCCACCAGGACACTCTGATCGCATTATTTCCTTATGCCTCCCACATGTTGTTCTCTTTAGTATATACGCCCCAACTATGCAAGCCGACCCTGTAGAGAAAGACAAATTCTACACAGACCTACGCCAACTCATACAAAAAGTCCCTGTAGAAGATAAAATTATTATCCTTGGTGACTTCAATGCCAGAGTAGGAAAGAACTCTGAAGCCTAGAAAGGTGTCTTAGGCAAGCATGGTGTTGGAAACCTCAATGATAACGGATGCCTCCTGCTAGAGTTCTGTGCAGAACAACAGCTGACTATTACAAACACAATCTTTCAGCAGAAAGATAGCTTGAAGACAACCTGGATGCATCCCTGATCCAAACATTGGCACCTCATTGACTATGTTCTAGTCCGTCAGAGAGACATTCGTGATGTCCGTCATACCCGAGTGATGCCCAGTGCAGAATGCCAAACAGATCATCGCCTCGTCAGATGTAAACTAAATCTTCATCTTAAGTTCAAACCTAAGAGGGGTGGCATCTTAAAGAAGAGACTCCAAGTCAACAATCTTCAACAAGCTACCATGAGAGACAACTTCCAGGCAAATCTACAAACGAAACTTGAAGACCATCTACAGATCCTTCTCCTACAGTGCTTTGGCAACATATCAAAAGCAGTATCCTCCAGTCTGCAGAAGAATCCGTCGGGTTCTCCCACAAGAAAAATCAAGACTGGTTTGATGAAAACAACCAAGAGGTCCAGGAGCTGTTGGCAAAGAAGAGAACTGCTCACCAGGCATACTTCGCCCAGCCAACCTGCCATGTAAGAAAAGCAGCTTTCCGCCTCACATGTAGTAAACTACAACAAAAACTCCGAGACATGCAGAACAAGTGGTGGATCAATATAGCAGAAAAGACACAATGCTGTGCAGATCTGGGTGATCATAGAGGATTTTATGAAGCTCGTAAAGCAGTGTTTGGACCTACTTATCAGGTCCAAAGATCCTTATACAGTACAGATGGTCAAACATTAATTACTGATAAAGCCTCCATCCTGAATTGATGGGCTGAACATTTTCAAAGTCTCTTTAGCGCCAACCGAGTAGTCCAAGCCTCAGCTACCCAACATATGATACAAAAACCGATGAAAAATGAATTGGACATAGCTCCCACTTTGGAAGAGACCCTTAAGGCCATACAGCAGAAGAAAAACGGCAAGGCAGCTGTGATTGATGGAATCCCACCTGAAGTTTGGAAACACGAAGGTCATGCACTCCACGAAAAATTCCACGAATTCCTTGTGAATTGCTGGGAAAAAGGGGGAACTGCCATCAGACCTCCGAGATGCAGTCATCATCACCCTGTATAAGAAAAAAGGAGCAAAATCCGACTGCTCAAACTATCGAGGCATAACACTGCTGTCTATTGCTGGAAAAATCCTTGCAAGGATACTCCTGAACAGATTAGTTCCTGCTATTGCAGAAGAACTTCTTCCTGAAAGCCAATGTGGCTTCAGAGCCAATAGGAGTACTACAGATATGGTATTTGCCCTTAGACAACTGCAAGAAAAATGTAGGGAGCAGAACAAGGGTCTCTATGTAACATTTATCGACCTCACCAAAGCCTTCAACACTGTGAGTAGAAAAGGTCTGTGGCAGATCCTGGAAAGACTAGGATGTCCCCCCAAATTCCTTAAAATGATTATCTTGCTACACGAGGGCCAGCGTGGTCAACTCAGATATGGCGATGCTCTTTCAGAGCCCTTTCTAATAACTAATGGAGTGAAGCAAGGTTGTGTTCTTGCACCAACTTTATTTACAATCTTCTTTAGCATGATGCTCCAAAGCCGTCTGAGGGCTCACACTAAGACTCTAAACTATCTAGTCCGTGAGCTGCTCTTCGCCGATGCTGCTGCCCTTGTTGCCCACACAGAAGCAGCTCTGCAGTGCCTAACATCCTGCTTTGCAACAGCTGCAGAGCTGTTTCGGCTGGAAGTCAACCTGAAGAAAACGGAAGTTCTTTACCAGCCTGCACCACAGGACGAACACCACCATCCCCACATTGCCGTCGGCAAATCTGTACTCAAGTCTGTTCAGCAGTTCACCTACCTGGGAAGCATCATCTCCTCAGATGCCAATATAGACAAAGAAATCGATCACAGATTAGCAAAGGCATATAGTGCATTTGGAAGACTTCACAAAAGAGTCTGGAGCAATAAACACCTGAGGCAAAGCACAAAAATCAGTGTGTATAGAGCCATTGTACTGTCTATCCTCCTTTATGCATCTGAAACATGGGTCACCTATCGCCACCACGTACGACTCCTCGAGCGCTTTCATCAGCGCTGTCTATGCACAATCCTAAATATACACTGGACTGACTATGTGACGAATGTTGCTGTCCTTGAGCAAGCAGGGATCACCAGTATTGAGGCCATAATATTGAGAACGCAGCTGCGCTGGGCAGGTCACGTTTCTAGGATGGAGGACCATCGCCTCCCAAAAATACTACTCTACGGTGAACTCACCACGGGTCAGCGTAAGAGGGGCGCTCCAAAAAAGCGATACAAAGACTCCCTGAAACAACATCTCAGGCTCGGCCAAATTGATCACCAACACATCGGGAGGCATGGAGATGCACTATCCACAATGCTGCAGCCTTATTTGAGAACTCACGCCGAACAAGTCTTGAAGAGAAACGACAACGCAGAAAGAATCACAACCCAAAAACATCACCCAAGGAGACCTTCTGCTGTGCTTTCTGCAACCGGACTTGTTTATCTTGGATTGGCCTTTTTAGTCATCAGCACGCTTGCAGAAAGCGCAGAATGAGTCCTTCCTGAATCTTCGTTTGCGAAGAAAAGCCAGAGAGAGACTATTGAAATTTTCTGGGGACTGCCTGGAAACACATGGAAGGAGAATAGGAAGCAGTGAGTGCAAATAAAAGGTAACTGGAAGTTCATAGAATAGTTTTTGTTGAGACAAACTCCTAGAGCAAGCGGGGATCACCAGTATTGAGGCCATGATATTGACAACGCAGCTGCGCTGGGCAGGGCACGTTTCTAGGATGGAGGACCATCGCCTCCCAAAAAGACTCAGTGCAGGGTGGTGGTGGTGGTCTCTGTTGTCATGGAATCCTGGGCAGCGCCTGCATGTACAAGCATTTGTTCCTACCCATTTTAAGGAAAAGGGATTGGAAAGAAGCAAGGTGCCGTTCTATGCACCATGTATTTTTTCTGCAAGGGGAGATTTTAAAAAATTTGGACAAACTGTGCCTCCTTTCCTACCATATCTTTCCTCCCATTTAGGCTCCTGGAATGTGTTTAGGTTCTCATATAGCCATCCCAATTTACCAGCTGAGAGAAAAGTGCTGCTTGAATACAATGAAGCCTTAGTGCTTGTTAGATACTAAGGCCCAGTAACCATGGAAACAATACTGAATTTGAATAAGATTCAGGACAAGATTGCTTAGCCATATGAACAAAAACATTACAGGCATCCACCACATTTTTAATAGGTTAGGGACCAGAGCATTGTTCAGAACAGAAATCATTGAAATGTGGAACCTAGTTATTTTTTAGCTTGCAAATTGACTTTGGCTGCCAAAAAACATAAATAATGCATTATATATAATTTGTGAATACATGCAAAAGCTAATATAACACAGTTAATTGAGAGGAAAAGTATTTTGTGTCCGCAGAAGCACCCGGAAGGTCATGAAAACATGACAAATTAGGTTGAAAGAGTGGACCACACATCGAATGTATGGGTTCTGAATATAATTGAAAAGGGTTGAAAGAATAGATGATTGGAAAGTGGACTGTCAAACAGCAGAGGAAGTTGTGTAACCAAGTTGTATTTGAATTTCATCAAGTCCAGGTTTCTCATCACGGATTCTCCCCCACCCACCTAAAAATGTATGTATAGACAGTGAGAAAAGCTGGTCTTAAAAATTAATATAAGGTCCATATACAGTGGGCCCTTGGTATCCACTGGGGTTTGGCTTCAGGAACCCCTGTGCATACCAAAATCCTTGGAAGCTCAAATCCCATTATATACAATAGTGTTGTAAAATGATGTCCCTTATATAAAATGGTGAATGGCAAGGTTTGCTTTTTGGAATATTTTGTTTTAAAAAATATTTTCAAGCTGTGGTTGGTTGAATTGATGGATAAAGAATCTATGGATAAGGAGGGTCAACTACAATTCATGCTGCAGACATGAAATTCTATATAGAGCCAGTGGGATATAGTGGTTAGAGCATTAGACTGGAACCTGGGAGGTCTAAGTTCAAGTTCCCACTGAGTCATGAAACAATGTGGGTGACCTCAAGCCAGTCACTTTCTCTTAGCCTGATTACCTTAAGTCCAGGCTATACATGTAACTAAAAAAGTTGGAAAAATTAGAAGTAACCAAAAAAGTGGAAGGCATTTCCACAGTATGCTACTCAGGAGGGGTTCAATCTGTTCAACTGCTCCTTGTTCCACATCTCCTTATTTTCTGCTGCTCCAGAGACTGGAACACATAGCAATGGATGCAAGCTCCAGGAACAGAGATTCCACCTCAACATTAGGAGGAACTTTTTGACAGTAAGGGCTGTTCAGCAGTGGAACACACTCCCTCGGAGCATGGTGGGGTTTCCTTCCTTGGAGGTCTTTAAACAGAGGCTGGATTGCCATCTGTCGGGGATGCTTTGATCAAGATTTCCTGTGTGGCAGGGGGTTGGACTGGATGGCCCTCGTGGTCTCTTCCAACTCTACAATTCTATGATTCTATGAAATGCTGACATCCAGATTTTGGCAACTTCTTAACTTTCAAGTTGTGTTGCAAACTTTATTTACCTTGTTTACAGGAGCCCTGGTGGTGCAGTGGTTAAATGCCTGTACTGCAAGCCACAATGTTATGAGTTCAATCCCAGAGGGCTCAGCCTTCCATCCTTCTATAGGTTGGTAAAATGATTACCTAGCTTCTTGGGGGCAATTAAGTAACATATTGTAAAATCGCTTAGGGAGTGATAAGCTGTATATAAATATCAATACTATTGCTATTACTATTTGTTACTCATAAGAAAAAATAGGCTGCTTCCCCCCCCCCCCCGAACACTACCGTTTCAGCTTGGCAGTACCCAAATGAAGGGTTTCTGAAGTGCTGGAGATCCCCTCTCTGGCTTTTCTTCGCAAACAAAGATTCAGGAAGGACTCATCCCGTGCTTTCTGCAAGCGCACTGATGACTAAAAAGGCCAATCCGAGATAAACAAGTCCAGTTACAGAAAGCACAGCAGAAGGTCTCCTTGGGTGATGTTTCTGGGTTGTGATTCTTTCTGCGTTGTCGTTTCTCTTCAAGACTTGTTCGGTGTGAGTTCTCAAATAAGGCTGCAGCATTGTGGATACTGCGTCTCCATGCCTCCCGATGTGAGGCCAGGGCAGACCATTGTTGGTGATCAGTTTGGCCAAGCCTGAGATGTTGTTTCAGGGAGTCCTTGTATCACTTTTTTGGAGCGACCCTTTTACGCTAACCCATGGCGAGTTCACCGTAGAGTACTATTTTGGGGAGGCACTGGTTCTCCATTCTAGAAACGTGCCCTGCCCAGCACAGCTGTGTTCTCAATATCATGGCCTCAATACTGGTGATCCCTGCTTGCTCAAGGACAGCAACATTCGTCACATAGTCAGTCCAGTGTGTATTTAGGATTGTGTGTACATAATACTGATGAAAGTGTCCGAGGACTCGTAGGTGGTGGCAATAGGTGACCCATGTTTCAGACCCGTAAAGGAGAATAGACAGTACAGTGGCTCTATACACATTGATTTTTGTGCTTCGCGTCAGGTGTTTATTACTCCAGACACCAGCTGGAGATCAGAGCACTGGGAAGTGATGCCTGCAGCACTCTCTCATTTGCAGGCTATGTCAAGAACAGGCAGCTAGAGAGACTCTTCAGGGTCCTGCTGTAACTGCTTGCCTCAGCCCCTCAGCCCATGACTGATAGAGCACTGCAGATGTCATTTCCCAACACTCTGATCTGCAGTACCTCAGAAACCTTCTCTGAAGATGCCAGCCACAGATGCAGGTGAAACGTCAGGAATAAACTGTTCCAGAACAGGGCCTCACAGCCCGGAAAAAACCACAAAAGACCTCAGAAACTGTTCAGCTGGGGAACTGTCAGGCTGAAAAAAGTAGATTTTTGGGGTCATGTTTGGTCATTTACTGTAAATGTAAATCCCTAGCATTACAAGATCATAAATTCAGTTTATAATCTCATACTACTGAATAGCCATCATGTTTTATTCTGTTTGGTTCAGTTACCACCTTTTCTTCCAGGCTATTCCAGTTTCTCAGAAGCCCAGAAATGTTTTAAAATTAAAAATATTAAAACAGTGTTTTTGTTTTACCCATTTGAATGCATGGCTGGTTTTAAAAATAACTCACTGACTCTTTAGGAAAGAAACCTGGTGTCAGCTTGATACAGTATAGACTAGGCTGACCCAGAATCAATCCAATTCAATTGATTTTATATTAAGCATGCCTCTGTTCATGCAGTGCCAAAGGTATCCCCTAGAATGGAAACACTGTTTATGTGACAGTGTAGCTTGTCAGAGAATTAGAAATGTTTTAACCCTGTTTTTCATTTGTAGCATTTATACTTTGGGTTGATTTAACCTGCCAACCCTCTTTTCTTTCTTAGGCTTATTTTGTGTCATCAAATTTAGCACATTTATTACATTAGATTTAATGAATAATAATAATAATCTCTTTTCATGTAGCAAACTAACTGTGCATTTGCTGTATGAAATACATGTGTGATTAGAATTCAGTGGCACATTAGTCTCCAAAGCTAAAGTTGCAGGGAAAGGTATTGGAATGTTCTCTTAGCTTTTGCTGTCAAAAGGAAGGGAGAGAGGAAGGAGGGAGGGACTGTGGAGCTGTCCACATGCATATGACATGCAGCCCTCAGGAAGATATAAATCTGAAATGAAAACTAATTGCTTTCTACTTTGTTGCACATCCTGTACTGTGTAGTATAGGACTGGCCAAAAGGAGCACATCCATCCGTTAAACTCAAAACGGAAAGCTGTCATAGTTGGATCCTAATTAAAAATAAAAGTGGTTTTAAAATAATAGTTTGTAAAATCTGGCTCAATTACCCTTTTTTAAAAAACATCTGCCTCCCACCTTTTAAGAGGGATGGTGTGTATTAGGTAGATAAAATTCAGAGTGGTTTCTTAAGCTGCTGCATGTTGAATGCAGTAACACATTCAGATGATGGGGATAATATGCAGGAAGGGAGAGTAACCCTGGCACCAAATGTGTAAATAAATGTTAGCCACAGTAAATCAGTTTTGTAGCTCTCTGTCCTTTCAAGGACCCTTCAGACCGTGAAGCTGAACAACACAGCCATCAGGGATTTCTTTTGTCTCAGTAACCAAGACACACTGTTAAGCACCATCTTTAAGAAGATGCTTTTCCTCTTGTGCTATTATGTCTTCCTATGTTCAAATAACATGCTGATCCTTCTTTGACCCTAGTACAGCCACTTCTTATAAATGTCAAGGTGAATGTTAACAAAAGTGTAGAGTACAACTAATGCCTTGGAACCAGATATGTAGGCAGTATTGTATTGAGTCAGTACTTGACAAAATAGTTTTTAGAGATGTCATATAAGCAGTGGAATAGATGTTGTGTTGGGTTTTTTTTAAACTTTAACATTGTGTTAATCTTTAAACATACAGAGCTAAATCCAGTGGCTACTTCCAGCTTGAGTAATATCGCTCACTCAGTTGCTGAATAGTAAGTCAACACTGATATAAATCCTATTGATTCAATGGGTCTTCTCTAGTAAGGATTAGTCTTATTAGTCATAGATCATAGTAAACTCAATGGAAAAGTTGGGCTTTTCAGAATCGGAAAGGCAGAACACTTAGTAACCATTTACTTTTATTGTTAGTCGTAGCATAGTGAATGTCCATTCTAAACATATAAATCATATACTTGTGATTCTTAGTATTATCTCAGTGAATGTCAATATTTAACACACAACAGCGTTTTGGATATCTTCTAATAAGAATACACGGATTGTCTCTCTGAAGTCATTCCTGCTATGGTGTTATTTCCCTCATGAAACTTTGTGCAAGCTTCTTTTTTTTTTTAAAAAAAAACACCTATATTTTTATCCATACTTCATCACCTACATAAAGGTTTCTTCCCCACTGAGGTATGGTTCTATTAGAAAGTAAGGATGCAGTCTACCCTCTTCTGCGTGTGCAGTTGTCCTTCTAGGAAGAGTTTCACATTTGGGTTTGTTAGAAGCCTTCAGTCCTTCCTCTATGCTAACATTAGCAAGGCACACATGGGACTCAATGTAGGGAATGCTGCCCAGTAACTATCTAAAATAGAGGCATGTTGACTTCTTATCCTATAGAACCTATAATGATGTTCAGTGGCTTCATTCCAAGCTTGGATTTGGACATATGAAAGAGAAGGAATAGAAAAACACAATCTTTCGCTTTGCCACTATAACATTATCAGTGACAGTGTGCCAATTAAGATGTTACATAAGCATGTGTAACAATCACTGACCAATAGCTTTTACTTTGCACCTCCCCTAGAACATCTCATACAAGAAGCAGATGATGTGACATCATCAGATTCTGCATTTACTTATCTTTGCTATACCTCATTGTCTGCTTCCTGCATGATACATGAAATGATAAAAGATTGCTTTCACTGGATATTAGCATGGTGATAGGTTGTTGGCAGCCACAGAGAATGCTTGTTAAAAAGTAATCTAAACAGCTACATATTCAGATACAAAATTCTGATGTGTCCTATGTGGATGCAGATCAGAATTACAGTTGCCCCTCCACATTCGTGAATATTCGCGGGTTTTGGGAGGGCCCTCGCCCTCCCAAAAGCAGCGACACGGGGCCTCTGGAGGCCCCATGAAGGCCCTGGGCGGGAGGAGGGAGGGCCGGGGAGGTCTCCATGGGGCCCCCAGAGACACTCTGGAGGCCCCATGAAGGCCTTGGGAGGGAGGGGGAGGGCTGGGGAGGCGATCACAGGGCCTCCGGAGGGTCTCTGGAGGCTCCGTGAAGGCCTTGGGAGTGAGGGGGGAGGGCTGGGGAGGTGACCACGGGGCCTCCAGAGACTCTCCGGAGGCCCCGTGGTGGCCTGGGGAGGGAGGGGGAGGCAGGGGAAGTGACTATGGGGCCTCCGGAGGCCCCGTGGTCGCTTTGGCAGGGGAGAGGGAGGGCAGTTGTTATTCGTGGAATTTTCACATTCATTAGCGTCTGGGAACCTAACCCCCGCGAATGTGAAGGGATGACTGTACTAACATTTGTACTTGCTATTTATTTTATTTCAAAGAGATATGGCTCGACAGAGACTTCATCACCACTATTGCCACGATTAGGTAATTCCTGTTTAGGTTACTTCTGATATTATTTGTGCAATGAAACCTGCTTTTGTTGGCCATAATAATTAATTTACCAGCTTGGCATTTCTGGCATCTATTTCTAAAAGGCCCACACTATTACTTTCAATGGTTTCAGAACATTACTTCTAACCAAGTGTCATGACCTGTGTGCCTGATGAGGGTATAGAATCAGAGGAGGAGGAGGAGGAGGAGGACATGGCAGAGAATAGCCCTAGGGAAACTAGCACTGGTTTATCTACACCTGTGCCAGTAGGGAACCCTGCAAACCTAAAGGCTTGAGCAGAGGAAGAGCCTGGTCCAAGTGGGTTGGCACTAGTTCCAGCAGAGAGTCCTGCCCATTCAGGTAAGGACGACAAAGAAGAGAGGGACTTACCTCTACCATTGTATACCCAGCAGCGAGCTCAAAAAGAAGCTCAAAGGAAATCTCTGAGACTTTATGAGAAAAACCCACTTGTTAAGAAACACCTGACAAAGCCTTAATTACTTTATATAGGCTGGGAAAGGCAGTGGAGGCTTTGTCAGAGATCAACTGATCTTCCTGGTGAAAGCTTCCTGCTGACTTTGGTGCCTGGATTCCAGTTATTATGACTTCTGTTACCTTGACTCATGTTTAGACCTTGGACTGTCCCTGACTACTCTGTTGACTGCTCCTGTTGACGCACGGACTGTTTTGGACCCATGCTGACTGACTGCTATAAGCCTCTGACCTTTTGGACTGTGTTACTGGACTAAATCTTTGACTGTGTTTTTATTCCTGTGAGCTAATTAACAGTTGGCTACCTTCCCAGACTAGTGCTGTTTAGACTTTGCTGGTAACTAGTTGCTTTCTGGACAGCAGGTTGTGTGCATGTTGCACTTCTTTTCTGTAATCGGGCTTTCTTACATGAAGAAGATGGCCTGTCACACTTTCTCCCTCTCTCATCAGGACTCATTGGGAAGTGTGTATGTTTCTCAACCTATTCCTACAATTTCTTATTGTACTTGCTAATCAAACTCGTTGCAATACATAAGGTAGTTATCCAACCAACAGAGCCTTCATTTTGCACAAGATGTGGAAACATTTTAATACCATAAGTTTTCTTGAATTTATATGGAGGATAAAGCTAACAATAGCTTCTAGTCATGATGATTACATACTACCTCTAGGATCTGGTAAAGCAGAGGCTTTGGGTTGCCTTATCCCCCCCCCCCCGTAGCCTTCATACCCACCTGTGATCAATTTCACTGTCCCCTGCCTGAAAGGCATAGCTTATTGGTCTTGTCAATAGTAAAATCTTAAATTAGGAGTCAACCTGCCATTTGCTTATAAAGCATAAAACATGGCAGGCAGCCACCATTTTAAATTTCTCTCAAATGCTTGTACATTTGGCAGTGCTGCCTGGTAGCTTCCATGTCCCTGGGGCAGTGAATCCTTCGCTGCCTTGCAGGGAGGGCGAAAGCCCAGGAGAGGGTAACTGGAGAGGGTAATTGTTATTCATGTTTTTTTCACATTCTGGCGGCCCTAACCCCCGCAAATGTGAAGGAACGACTGTAATTTTATCCTTAGTATTGACTGACTTCAGTGCAACTTACCCTATACATATTTACTAAGATATAAGTGTCATGGAGTACACTATGGCTTACTCCCACGCAAGAGAGGCTATAGGGTTATTTATAGCTTCAATTTTCTTTTTCATGCTATGTAAAGCAAAGTCAATTATGAATTTATATTTATTAAAATACACAATAATCTTCCTTATTTCTCTTCACTGTGACAGGAAGTTCTGATAGGTCATAGCTTTGTGCTTATCTTGCTGCAGTCACTGGAGCTCACGAAGTGCCTAACTGCTGCTTCCTTCTGAATTTAGGGCTTGTCTATATGGTGAAAATAATCCAAACGGTGATGCAAATGGAAGGCTATCCATTCATACGGACATTCGCATTAATACGTGTCATTAGGAAGTGGAGGAGGCCAAATCCACCACAAAGTCCGGGACTTCGTCTTGTGTTTTTAAAAAAAGCTCCATATGACATGCAAATGTCTGATCGTTTGAACACTCGCATTTGTACAGATATAAACAGGCAGCACAATCTGATTGGCTGGATGAACATGGGGGTGGGATTAGGAAACAGGGAAAAGTGCTTGCTGCCGCCATGTTGGATTTTTGGCTAAGTGAGGGTCCAGTAAATCGATCAAATGGCAATCTTATACTCTCCCCCCCCTTTTTAAAAAGTACAAAATATCGCATGTGCGCACCATGGGAAACTGTTTAAAAAATGGGCAGTGGCAGATGTAAAATCAAAAGAAAACCACGCACAGCCACCATCTTGGCTAGGGGTTCGTGTGGAGTTTAGGGGGCTCTTTTGACCACGAAGACAGGTCACATCATTGCTAATGCCTGCTTTTTCAGACATGTTCATATTTTTTCCCCTCGTAAAGATGGGACCTTAGGCTTTATACATTCATTTCTGTATGTATGTTTAAGGGCTAATCTATGTGAGTTGAGTTTGAAGATGCATAGTAGGTCTTCACAAGGTCTAGAGTCATGTATGATTGGAGCTCCTGAATGCACAGATAAGCTTGTGCCCATTTGCATGTAGGGTTTTTTTTTTTTGTGGGGGGACGTCTCCTGCCACTTTATATGAACTTGACAAAATCAAGGTGGTCGAGGGCACTCTTCAACACGCCAGCTCCACTTTACTTCAGGTTTGGCCTGACTGCCTCTGCCCTCGTTCCTCCTACCTTTGATTTATACGATTGCCTTAGTTCTATCTACGAACCAGGGTTATACTTTTACTTTAATGTGTGGAGTATGTTTTGGTAGTTTGCCTATACTTATATAATAGATAGGAATGGGCAGAGTCTGTGTTTGAATTAACAACAAGCATAACTTTATTGAAGGGCATGAATAACAGTAATGTGGAATCTTATTTAGAACAGTGCTTAAAACTTTATAATGTTATCCCTTATTCCCCAAATTCATTCACTCTTTGTCCACACACTCCTCTAATTCAAACTATTAACTTCTGCACATAGTTCTACCACATCCAGGCCTCTCCCATACAGTACGCACACACAGATCCTTTAACTGTCACCAGCTGACCTCTGTTCTTAACTGAACTTCACTCTCACAGTCATATGCCAGTACTGCAAGTCACCATGTTGCAAGTTCAATTCCAGAGGGCTCCAAGGTTCACTCAGCCTTCCATCCTTTCGTAGGTTGGTAAAATGAGTACCCGGCTTGTGGTAAACACGCATTGGAAACTGCTTAAAGCAGTGTAGATGTGTAAATTGCTATTGCTTAAAAACAAGTTGTAAGCCGCTCTGATAGCCTTGTGCCTGAAGAGCGGGGTATAAATAAATAAATAAATAAAATAAACACATTGAAGTCTCTCCCATTTCAGCTTCCTGCCATAGGACTGGCTCCTAGAACACACTTCTCCCATTCATTCATCCAGCCAGCCATCACAGGAGGTGCACACATGCATGTGTTTATGCATGTGTGTGTTTGTGCATGTGTGTATAGGGGATCTCCTTCAGACCTTCTACCCAGTGCATGAACATCTAGGGATGAAGCCCAGTCTAGGTGGAAGAGTTGGAAAATATCTGTATTAGGTTAGTATATTCAACGTCATTCCCCTCTCATATTTATTGAATATGAGCATCCTAATTTCTGGGGCAGATTACATGTCCTATGAAAATACATGGAACCATGACAGCCCTTCTTTTGAAGGTAAATACATACCTTATGGAAAGAGGCAGCTGGAAGAGAAGTGACAGCTGTCAAGGGATTAGTCATATACAGGGGTGTAAAGAATACTTCCAGATTTTCTCATTCTCAGCACTTCGAGACACTTCACCATGAAAATGGCAACTACCATATGATAAACGACTTTTCAGATTTTTCTAAGAAACATATTTTTGCACAAAAGCCCAATTAGTGTGGTGGAGTTTTCTTCTTTGGAGGTTTTTAAACAGAGGCTGGATGGCCATCTGTCGGGAATGATTTGATTGTGTATTCCTGCATGGCAGGGGGTTGGACTGGATGGCCCTTGAGGTCTCTTCCAACTCTATGATTCTATGTTTTCAGTGCAAACTTTTTTTTTTTGGCTAAAGTGTCTGAAGTGCAAAAAAACTTTGAAAAATGCACAAAATCTCTTGTGATAATGCCCTGTGGGTACAACACTTTTTAAATTATTACTTCTTTCAGGCAAGTAAACAAAGTTTTACATCTCTAGTCACTTACTCCACTTACAGTCATAATCTTTTAAAGCAGGCTTTCCTAGGAATAAGGTGTGTGTGTGTGTGTGTGTGTGTGTTGTCACTGTTCCACTGCACAAATATATGTCTGCAAAATATATTTTGCCCCATAGTCCAGTTCATGTAATATAATACATATCAATGGAAACTCAACAAGCTTTCATTAAATGTCACATTAAGACACCTTGTTTGTTGTTTTGTGTCATTTACTACACAGCAGACTTAATTCTATGCAGTGGTTTATGATGAAATAAAATAGAAATATTGATTGCCCTTTTACCCGAACCAGAAGAAGCATCAAGTGTAAGTATGCATGGCTGTTTGGAAGAAAGAACCACTGCACTTAATGGTACTTAATCTCTGATTAAAATGTCTAAGACTGGAATAGAGGAGCAGTGATTTCTAGCTCTCTAGATCCTAAACTGTACAGCTGCACCTTCTATTCTAAAGAGTGTGTAGGACAGCAATTCACAATTCTGAATGTTAGCAGTTCTGTTTTAACCTTGATTCTGATTCAAACAAAATCTGGACTATAAGTACATAGAAACAGGGAAATAAGCTTTCAAAATAATCTCAGCTGTGGTCTGTAACAGTGGTTCTTAACCTTTGATCCGGGGACCCCCAGGGGTCTGCGATGACCACACAGGGGGTATGCAAAGATTTGAAGGCTGCTTGGCCCACCGCCTCCCTGCAGTGGAGTGGCCATGGGACAGGAACCAAGGCAAAGGCAGGCTGGCTGGTCAATCTGCTCCAGCCACAAACTTGCAGGACGAAGCAGGAGAAAAGTATTCCCCCCTCTCCAGTGCCTCTGAGGAAAGGTTTAATGGATGGTGTAATTGTATTATTATTGTTGTTTTAAATCTTGAGTTAAGTCTTAGGGTCTGGGGGTCCCTGGTAAAGAAAAGGTTAAGAACCACTGGTCTATAATTGAACTTCTTTTTTTACTTCATGGTAATGGTGTCACTGAGAGCCAGTGTGGTGTAGTGGTTTGAGCATTAGACTGTGACCCTGGAGACCAGGGTTTGAATCCCAGCTTGGTCAGGGAAACCCACTGGGTGACCTTGGGCAAGTTGCATTCACTCAGCCTCAGAGGAAGGTAAAGGCAATGCCCCCCTCTGAATAATCTTGCCAAGAAAACTCAGTGATAGGTTTGGCTTAGGGTCATCATAAGTTGGAAATGACATGAAGATATAATGTTGTTGCAGCTTCCTGGGTTGGAAACCCGCGAATGTCCAGACCCCAATACTCTTACTTTCCTTCTATACTTGGGCCCTGGTGATGATAGCACAGTGAAACCCTCATATATGCAATTGCTTTTATTTTATAGAGAAACGATGAAGAAGCAGTGGTGGACAGAGGTGGAACACGCTCCATTCTCAAAACACATTTTGAAAAGGAAGACTTAGAAGGTGAGAGCTTATTATTTCTGATTTATAGTCTTTTTCATTTTGAAAGCATTGACCTAATTTCATCTTCAGAAAGATATGCATGGCCATCTCTACTTGCTGAAAATAATTTGCCAGCTATCAAAAGTCAGTCCCTGATCTTACAGAATATCCTGAATGAAAATGTATTAATAGTCATTGTTGGATAATTGGTTAAATATGCATCCTGTCTTTATTATGTGACTGTACCTTTGCAGTTTGGTATTTCAGATAAAGGAACAGAATAAATAATATTAGAAATGTTCACTCTTTGGCCAAGTGAATACTTTCCATCTATTAACCATGCTTAAAAGTTTGGGAGCAAGGACAGGGTGCAAGAAAGGTGGTGATAGTGATACATTTGTTCTTGGGAGGGAGGATGTATTTAGATACTACAGCCTCATCTCAGGACGCGTCCTGCCTTTAGACAGAGTGAGGCAGTGATTCAAGGAGCAAATACTGTTAAGTGGCACTGACGTTTGGGAAGGCAGAGATGTATGTGCCATGTGGTTTGCCTTAACCCTGCTAGGATGGCCAGTTGCCCTTGGATGTAACGGAGGATGCTGTTTTGAAGTAAAATTTAACCACCATTCTAGTAAGATTTTGTACATGAAAGGGAGCAGGATGCCAGAGCTGTTTCTTTGCTCTACCCAGCCACTGCACATCTGGTGCAGATTTGATACTTGACTTTATCTGGCATTAATTGTCTCCAGTTTTATGTACAAGCAGGATGTGCTGCCTTCATGGAATGTGGATATGAATAGCAAGGTGTGTGTCTGTGTCTGTGTATCTGAGTGTGAGGGGAAGAAATCTTACTAGGAAACTTCAGGCAGAAATTGACCATAGAATCATGCTGGAGGACCTAGATATGCCTAGAAAGAACATATATTTTCAGTTGTAGTATAGTGCAACAGCGGAGACAGAGGCACAGTAATCTGTAAATAATCATAGAATCATAGAATTGCAGAGTTGGAAGAGACCACGAGGGCCATCCAGTCCAACCCCCCTGCCACGCAGGAAATCACAATCAAAGCATCCCCGACAGATGGCCATCCAGCCTCTGTTTAAAGACCTCCAAGGAAGGAGACCCCACCACGCTCCGAGGGAGTGTGTTCCACTGCCGAACAGCTCTTACTGTCAAAAAGTTCCTCCTCATGTTGAGGTGGAATCTCTGTTCCTGGAGCTTGCACCCATTGCTCCGTGTTCCAGTCTCTGGAGCAGCAGAAAACAAGCCTGCTCCATCCTCAGCGTGACATCCCTTCAAATACTTAAACAGGGCTATCATATCGCCTCTAAACCGTCTTTTT
Source organism: Gambelia wislizenii (assembly GCA_030847615.1). Lineage (NCBI taxonomy): Eukaryota > Metazoa > Chordata > Lepidosauria > Squamata > Crotaphytidae > Gambelia > Gambelia wislizenii. Next base: position 289,946,327 of record JAUMIR010000001.1, on the reverse strand, counting down.
TCCAGGCTAAACATACCCAGCTCCCTAAGTCTCTCCTCATAAGGCATTGTTTCCAGACCTTTCACCATTTTAGTTGCCCTTCTCTGGACACGCTCCAATTTGTCAATATCCTTTCTGAATTGTGGTGCCCAGAACTGGACACAGTATTCTAAGTGAGGTCTGACCAAGGCAGAATAGAGTGGCACTATTACTTCCCTTGATCTAGACACTATACTTCTATTGATACAGCCCAAGATTGCATTGGCCTTTTTAGCTGCCGCATCACACTGTTGGCTCATGTTCAACTTGTGGTCTACTAGGACTCCTAGATCCCTTTCGCACGTAGTCTCATTCAGCCAGGTCTCTCCCATCCTATATTTATGCATTTCATTTTTCCGCCCTAAATGCAGTACTTTACATTTCTCCGTATTGAATTTCATTTTGTTAGCTTTAGCCCAGCTCTCCAGTCTATCCAGGTCATTCTGAATTTTGATCCTGTCCTCTAGGGTATTAGCTACTCCTCCCAATTTGGTGTCATCTGCAAATTTGATAAGTATGCCCCTAATTCCCTCATCTAAGTCATTGATAAAGATGTTGAATAGCACTGGGCCCAGGACAGAACCCTGTGGCACCCCACTGGTCACATCTTTCCAAGACGAAGAGGAGCCACTGCTGAGCACCCTTTGGGTTCGGCCGGTCAACCAATTACAAATCCATTGAACAGTTAACTTGTCTAGCCCACATTCTACAAGCTTGTTTGCAAGAATGCCATGGGGAACCTTGTCAAAGGCCTTACTGAAATCAAGGTATGCAATGTCCACAGCATTCCCTTCATCTACCAAGCTGGTAACTTTATCAAAAAAAGAGATCAGATTAGTCTGGCATGACTTGTTTCTCTGAAACCCATGCTGACTTTTTGTGATTATGGCATTGCCTTCTAAATGTTCACAGACTCTCTGTTTAATGATCTGTTCTAGAATCTTCCCTGGTATTGATGTCAGACTAACTGGACGATAGTTGTTGGGATCCTCTTTTTTCCCCTTTTTGAAGATGGGAACTACGTTTGCCCTCCTCCAGTCTGCTGGGACTTCTCCTGTTCTCCAGGAGTTCTCAAATATTATTGCCAATGGCTCTGAGATTATATTTGCCAGCTCTTTTAATACTCTTGGGTGTAGTTCATCTGGTCCTGGAGATTTAAATTCATTTAGATTAAGAAGGTATTCCTGTACTACCTCTTTACTTATTTTGAGCTGGATTTCCCCTATTGTGTCCTCTGTTCCATTCTCCTCAGGTTGGTCCTCCTTTTCCTTTTCTGAAAACACTGAGGCAAAGAAGGTGTTGAGTAATTCTGCCTTTTCTCTGTCCCCTGTTAGCATTTTGCCATCTTCTCCACGTAGCGGCCCTATCATTTCCTTCTTCCTCCTTTTGCTGCGGACATACCCAAAAAAACCCTTTTTATTGTTCTTAACCTCCCTAGCAAGCCTGAGCTCATTCTGCGCTTTAGCTTTTCTGACTTTACTCCTACACGTGTTCGCTATCTGTTTGAATTCTTCTTTGGTGATTTCCCCCCTTTTCCATTTCCTATACATGTTCCGTTTAAAACCTAGCTCCATTGAAAGTTCTTTAGTCATCCATCCTGGTTTCTTGAGACACCTCCCATTTTTCTTCCTCAATGGTACTGTTTGAAATTGTGCCTTCAGTATCTCCCTTTTGAGAAAGTCCCATCCGTCTTGAGGTCCCTTCTCTTTTAGTATTCTTGACCATGGGATCATCCGCAGTATTTCCCTGAGTTTATTGAAATCAGCTCTCCTAAAGTCAAGAATGCGTGTCTGACTATGCCTGGCTTCTCCTTTCCATTGTATAACAAACTCCAGGAGAACATGATCACTCTCACCTAAGGATCCCACCACTTGCACCCCATTAACCAGGTCATCTCTGTTGGTTAGGATCAGATCTAAAATAGCTGACCCCCTTGTTGCCTCTTCCACCTTTTGGACCATGAAATTGTCTTCCAGGCATGTAAGGAATTTGCTAGACCTTGTAGTTTTGGCTGAGTTAGATTGCCAGCAAATATCAGGATAGTTGATCAAATCTGTGAATGCTTAACCTTCAAATGTGTAATTTGCCCATAGAGCTTTGATTTTGTTTCATTACAAATATTTAGGCCATCTTCTGCTCCACCCCAAACAAATATTTTGTTTCATATACCTAAGGGCTGTTGTGAGATTAATATATGCCAGATGTCAAATAAGTGTTGGGCATATTTTGTATTGCACATATTGCTTGCTAATATTTGCAGGCAAGGGGGGCTCACCAGCTTGATGGTGAGCCATTTTGTGGCCTGGCCAGTGCCCCCCCGCGGCTCCTCCATCTGCGGCCCCTGTGGCTGCATGGCCAGTCATGGGGGCCATCATTGCCGGGCTCCCTCTTCCCGGCTCACATTGTGGCTGGGGGGGGGGGGAACGGGAAACCAGCAACCAATGGGGGCAAGGATCACTCGCCCCAATTAGCTCCCAGGACGCCAGGAGGTGGGACATCTGGCCATGCTTCCTGCATGGCCAGATGACGAGCCGGCACTGGGGGCCAGTATAAAAGCCGGCCCCTGGCTCGGGCTTCTCAGTTGGCTCAATTGAGCCGAAGAACCTGCCCACGCTCCCTATGTATTTCATGCATATTCATTTTATTCTTTGTCGCAAGTTGCTGGGCGGATGGCATGAGCCCTGATCCAGGTTGGGGCACTGTCAAGTTCAAGTTTAAATTCAAGTTCAATTCCAAGTTCACGGAGACCCCCCATTTCCTCCATATTAGTGATTAACACTTTGTTTACAGGGGAGGGGAGAGTGTTGAGCAAGGAGGCTTAGCCAGGAGCTCTCCCCTCCAGGAGACGTCGGTAGCAACCGACACTAGTCCATTGGCCAACAATGGGTTGGGCAATGAAGGGATCTGAACCCATGCAATTGTGCCAACCATTTGTAGCCATGAGCAATTTGCGGCCTTTTTATTGCCAATTATATACAACTATCTTCATACTAACCTATACTTAACCAATTCTGTTTAAATTGTACTCAATACATTTTTTATTTAACCTGTCGTAGTATGTGTCTTCTTTAGGGAAGGGGAGCAGGGAGTACAGTCTGGGTCCGCATTGGTCTGTTGCTGTTTTGCAATTGCCTGAAAGATGTTTTAGAATGATCTAAGGTTCACTTGATCTGTCTAGATGGGCATTAAATAAGTTTGTAGAGGGGCAAAAGAGAGAAGCAAGTGTGAGTTTTGCAGTTAATGTGATAGGCTTTAGAAGGATTATGTTTTCTTTGGAACAGCTGCTTTAAAGACTGGCACTGTCTGATTGAGTGCATAGCTTTTCCTTCCCTCTCTGCATGTATATTCATAAAGAAATAGATAGCAGAAGAAACCATAAGTGTCAGTTTCCACTCTGATCCAGTTCTCACCCCATTCAAAAGGAAACCAAAGTCAATGTTGCTCATTGTTCAACATTGCCCAACAGTAACCTTTGGGCTTCTCACTGCCCATGTAAGTGGGGAGTATATTTTCATTCATTCATTGGATATATATCCCCCCTTTTTTCCAAGATGGGATTCAAGGTGGGTTACAGTGGTTAAAAAAATACAACTAAAATCTTACAAATTACAAAAGTTAAAAAAGAATTAAATTTCCATTGTTAATATATAATTAAAAACACATAATTAAAAACATAAAATTGATTAAAAAATACAATATTATAAAACAGCACAACAAGTAAAATTCATGTGTCAAATGCCTGCCTAAATAAAATAATCATGTCAATGAAAAGAGAGCAGAGAGGGGACCAACCAGACTTTCTGTGGAAGGGAGTTCCACAGTCTGGGAGCAGCCACAGAAAAGGCCTCACCAACCGTACCTGTGAAGCTAGTGGGATTGAGAGAAAGCCCTCACCTGCTGTTCTTAACACTCAGGCTGGCTTGTATAGGGGGATATGGTCTTTCAAATAGTCTGGACTCAAGCTGTTTAGGCTTTAAAAGTGAAAAACAGCACTTTGAATCCTGCTCAGAAATGGACTGGTAGTCAATGCAGCTGTTTCAGTGGGGGGCCGGGGTGTCATATGATCCCTGTAGCCAGCAATAGTCAACATCCTGGCCGCAGCATTTTGACCTGCTGAAGTTTCCAAACAGTTTCCAAAGGCAGCCCCACTTAGAGCGCATTACAGTAGTCTAAATGGGATGTAATCAAGGCATGTGTCATCATAGCCAGATCTGACTTGTCAAGGAATGGGCGCAGCTGGTGCACTAGTTTTAGCTGTGCAAATGCACTCCTGGCCACTGCTGAAACCTGAGCATCCAAGCTCTGATCCGAGTCCAGGAGAACACCCAAGCTACAAACTTGAAATTTCAGGGGGAATGTGACCCCATCCAGCACAGGCTGAATCTCTGTTCCCTGATCTGTCTTTCTACTGACCAGGAGCACCTCTGTTTTGTCTTAAGTTTCAATTTGTTAGCCCTCATCCAGTCCATTGCTGACAGCAGACACTGGTTTAGCACAGAAACAGCTTCCTTGGAGTTGGATGGAAAGGAGAGATAGAATTGTGTATCATCAGCATACTGATGACACTGAACCCTCAAACCCCAGATGACCTCTCCCAGTGGTTTCATGTAGATATTAAACAGCATAGGGGACAAAACTGAGCCCTGAGGGACACTGCAGGATAGAGTATATAGCAGTATTTAATATTGGTGAGACCATGATCAACATGTTTTATAACACTTTATATTGTCTAACTGTATGAATGGTGTGATTTATTGGCAAAACATAGCCATGGAATAAAAAACAATATGCTACTTTTTGAAAAGACAGGTTCTGTTAGCAATTAGCGTGAAACCTTTTGGTCACATTCATTTATGACCTTGCCTTCGTGGAAAATGATGCAATTCATTTTGAATGGACACTGCTCATCACTTACGCAAAGATGTGGAATTCTTCAGCATAGCAGCAAGCACACAGCCTTATCCTGTACTTGGCTGCATTTGGATTGAAAACTACCGTATGTATTATGAAATGTAATTTAAAGAACTGCTTGTTGGATGGGATGAATAATATTGGGACGTTACGTATGCTTTCATAGAGTAGATTCTTTCTTATCAGTGAGCACAATAGCAAGTTGTGTATACAGAGCTCTAAATCCATTCTGGACCAGTTATCACAATCACAGTTCAAAATCCATGCAGAGCTGTCTGTTGTACCAGTATTGCCATGCACAGTAGTATGTATCCATGCATGTCAACTTATGGCACTGAATATGTTTTGAATGAACGAAGGCTATCAGATTTAATCTCTTGCACAAGAAGTTATAGGCACTTCTTGTGCCAGTCATCTCTTGGGTGTACTAGTGTCTGTGTTACCCCCTTCCAAAAACTGCACATACAGTGCAAGCACTATAACCAAGCATGCAGAGGTTGGAACAGTTACTTTTTTGGACAACTGCTTCCAGAATTCCTCAGTAAGCATGGCCTTTGACCATGTTGGCTAGGGAATTTGAGCACCCGTACTCTCCAAATTAATTCTTCTTAAGCTATGCATGTATCTAAACTGGTTCTTGATCAAGAGAAGTCAACATATATATGAAAACATGCGCCACATACAGATCATACTTGCTCGGGAGGAACAATTCTGTGTCAGTACTATAATAACCATGATAACAAAATTTATTCTGCTTTTTGCTTCTTGAAATTGAGTCATTGTTATTTTATTAATGGAATCTGAAATTTCAGCATTGTTTTTGATCATGAGCTCAATGAATATTAAGTACCATTATTAATTTACAGCAAATTTGTTACATGAACATAGTTTAATTGCAACTACTAGTCTGTAACATTTATAGTGGCTGCTAATTTAGATATATGGGTCAAATTATCACCTTCAACACACACAGCTTTCATTTACATTTTATTTTCGATTGCAGTTTTGGTTTGAGTTTTGTTTTCACTTGGTTAATTTACTGACACAGAGGACAATGTGCATCTCTTCTTATAAGCGTAATCTGGCAGTTGTTTTGTGCCTTCAAGTTGACTCCTGTCCTAGGGTTTTTTGTTTGTTTGTTTTTTGGCAAAATTTGTTCAGAGCTGGTTTGCCATTTCCTTCCTCTGAGGCTAAGAGTATGCCTTGCCCATGATCACCCTGTGGGTTTCCATCGTTGAATGGTGATTCAAACCCTGAAGCCCATCTATACAAGACATGAAACCGTGGATTGCTCTGCAGTAATGGCAGATCACAACAGCTGTGATGTGTCTTAATGTTTTGTTTTGTTTTGGCTCACAAAAGCTTCGCATGCCCGCCAGTCAAGATGGTAGCCGTGAGTGAATTACTCACGCTTTAACTTACCTGAATTTGCTGCTGCCTAACTTTTTTTAAAAAATAAAATTCCTATGTGCGATAGAGCAATATTTAACCTTTATTAAAAAGAAAAAAACACCCCATTTCATCGCCTTAGTGCTGTTCACTTAGGTGAAAATTCAACATGGTGGTTCCAGGCGCTTGCCTTCTCCCCATGCTTGTCCCCAATCAGCTTTGTGCTTCTGCTTGTATGGGGGAGCGATTCAAAGCGAATCACTTGTCCCAACGAGCAGGAATGTCCATTGCCCTCACTGTTTTTTTTTAAACTCCAGGAAAAGCCACAAAGGCTTTTACTTCAGAGTTTTTGATGTTTTTTTTGTCCTCCTCCTTCCAAATATGGTGTAACGATGCAGGATCCCATTAAGACAGGTAGGATTCTCCTCGCATTCTGTGAGGAGTATTTTCACCATTTATACAGCCCTCTAGTCTCCTGCACTTCCGCCATCATTCAAAGTACCGTACTTCATCTTGTTGGCTTTCACCACTATGGTCTAAATCTGTTAGTCCCAACTAGAATAGACCTATCAAATTAATGGGAACTTTATGCATTAACACTTATGCAAATGGCACTGCTTTTATGGGCCTACCCTGTTTTGAACTACTAAATAGATTTAAGCCTATGCACTTTTCAATTCTTTCAAAATCCCCTTGGCTGTGTTTATTGATCTGACAGTACTGGGAGTATGTTGGCCAACATTATAGATTCTTCATATTGATTACTTCTTTTTCCTGCCTTCAATCCTACTGATAAAGAGAGCAGCGCCATGTTCTCATTATACTGGTTCCTTTCACTTAGAGGAGCTATGAAGAATATTTTTTTTTAGCTTCAGAAGACTTGCTAAGGTATTGATACTGGTTTATCCTAGCTGTTTTTTCAGGTTTGTTTGTTTATGGAGCAAGTTTTTATAGTCAGAATGTTTTTAGTGGATGTACTACTTAAACGTTTCTTTGTAGTGAAATGGAAAATGTGTGAATATTAATATTTTATTATACACACTAAATTTTACATGTGTATTTTATTTTATTATACATGCTAAAGTGCAATTACCGTTTGTTCTGGCATATAAGATGACTTTTTAACCCTTGAAAATCTCCTCAAAAGTTGGGTGTCATCTTATATGCCGGGTATACGGACCCGCGATGGAGCTGCCAGCCCCATCTCAGACTCGGGAAGAACGGGAGGTGGCTAGCAAGCTTCCCCCCCCAGCCAGCCACCCCTCCGCCTTTCCCGAACCCTCTCCTTGGCCTTCGCCTCCTTTGGGGAGGAAGTGAAGGCCGAGGCAGGGGCAATTTTGGGGCTTTGCCTTATTCCCCCGTGCTCTCCTGGGTCTTCACTCCCTTCGCAAAGGGAGGGAAACCCAGGAGAACACAGGGGGTGAGACAAAGTGTGTAAAATCACCCCTCTCTTTGGCCTTTGCCCCTTTTGGGGAGGAAGCGAAGGCCGAGGACAGGGGTGATTTTAGCAGTTTGCCTCACCTGCCGCCCGCTCTCCTGGGTCTTTGCTCCCTTCGCAAAGGGAGCGAAGATGCAGGAGAGCGCGGGGAGTGAGGCAAAACATGTAAAATTGCTCCTGTCCTCCATCTTCACCCCCTTTGGGGAGGAAGTGAAGGCCGAGGAGAGGGGCAATTTTAGCGGTTTGCCTCACCCGCCGCCCGCTCTCCTGGATCTTTGCTCCCTTCGCAAAGGGAGCGAAGACCCAGCAGAGTGCGGGGGGTGATAAAGTGTGTAAAATTGCCCCTCTCCTCTGCATTCGCCCCCTTTCGGGAGGAAGCGAAGGCCGAGGACAGGGGTGATTTTATCGGTTTGCCTCACCCACCGCCTGCTCTCCTGGGTCTTTGTTCCATTCGCAAAGGGAGCGAAGATCCAGGAGGGCGCGGGGAGTGAGGCAAAGTGTGTAAAATTGCTCCTCTCCTTGGCCTTCACCCCCTTTGGGGAGGAAGCGAAGGCCAAGGACAGGGGCGATATTAGCGGACCCAGGAGAGTGCGTGGGGTGAGGCAAACCACTAAAATTGCCCCTGTCTTCGGCCCTCACTTCCTCCCCAAAGGGGGCGAAGGCGGAGGACAGGGGTGATTTTAGACACTTTGCCTCACCCCCGCGCTCTCCTGGGTCTTCGCTCCCTTTGCTCCCATTGTGGCTTCGGGAAGGGCGGAGGGATGGCTGGCTGGATGGGGGAGGAGGCTTGCTAGCCACCCCACCCCTGCGCTTCCTGAAGCCACGATGGGGTGGCTGGCTGGATGGGGGTAGTCTTATATGGCGAGTACAGTTGCCCCTCCACATTTGCGGCTTTAACATTCGCGGTTTTGATTATTCGCGGTTTTGGGGCGCCTCCCCCGCCCTCCCAAAAGCGGCAATGGGGCTTTTTACAAGCCCCATTGCCACTTCTGGGAGGGCGGGGGGGAGGAGAGAAGCAGCGACGGGGCTTTACAAACCCCGTCGCTGCTTCTGGGAGGGCAGGGGGGAGGAAGAGAGAAGCAGCGACGGGGCTTTACAGATCCCGTTGCTGGTTCTGGGAGCATGGGGGGTTTCAGGAGCGCAGTGGCACGACCTGTTTTTTATTTGTGTTTTTTTCATATTCGCGGGGGTCTTGCAGCCCTAACCCCCATGAATGTGGAGGGACAACTTTGTATGCCAAACTCTGTATTTTAAAAAGCAATTTGTTCCATTGGGATTTTTATTATTATTTTCCATTGCTTTTTTTAAAAAAAACCCACAAGGTGGTTAAGGAAATGGAATAAAAAACGGAAAAAGTCTTGCCTAATGAAAATACTGTTAAAATAAGTTTTAAAAGTAATGAGAAAAATATTGATGAATGAGAAAGCACTGCTTGACACACCAATAAAGTAGCTTTGTCCTCACTGACTGTGTTACATTTCAAATAATAATGCATTTTCATAAAGTTAGACCACAGAATAGCAGCAGGTGTGCCTCTGCACTTTGCAGAGCATAAATAGAAATAGAACCCAATCAAAGTTGTGAAAGAACCAATCAGCCAGGGGTGTAGCTATGAAGGTGTGCACAAAATGGCTGTGTTGCCCCCAAACAAGAATACAAGGATATTCCCCCCCCCATGAAATTTTCCTTCAGTCCCCACATTTCTACATTGCAATAATTTACAGCTTTGGTTGAATATTTAGAAATACAGTTTAGGCATCCAAGGAAAAGGGTCTAACAAAGTTACCAATTGAACGTGAGTGAACATGGCAAATCTAACAGTCCTAGGTGCAGCCAGTTTTCACTGTCTCACTCTGCAATGCTAAAAATTTAGGTACTGAAGGAATACTAAAGAAAGTCAGAATTCTTATGGGGGAGCAATGCCCTCATTTTGTGTCCCATGCAGCTACACCCTAACAATCAGCACAAGTATGATCTGCTCCTGAGTAGCACCCACTGAGAAGGCTGAAACTAAAGTGGCAATTACAGCAGTGAGCAAACCATTACTTGGGTTGTTCAAGGTTCAGCATCTCAAAAGTGACAATGAAAGCCAATTCAGGAGACTCCTGGAAACTCCAAAAAGATGCTCTGCTTGTTTAATCATTCCCTTCCCTCCCTCTCTCCCTTTCCTTCCTTGTCTAAAATGGCTTATGAGTCTGTGAGCATTATATTAGAATATAAAATCAGCAAAGCCCCCAAATGCAGAAACAAGACTGACGTCCAAGAACCAATCTTAAAAAAGAAGTTTTCTTCTCCTTGTTTTGCAAACGCTTCAGGAAGACAGAGTTTTCTTAGGGAATACATTATACTGCTTCTGGATTAGTATAGAAACTGAAATAAATCAGTTCATCATCATAAAGGTGCTACTAGATTCTTCCCCCTCCACTTTTCTTTTCTGTAACAGGCTCATATGGATATTTCTTTGGAAACGGGAAAGCCTAGTTATCATCAGTCAGCTGTCCTTGTAAATGTGCAGTCTAAAGAGTGTGAGGGTAGATGGAAATCTCTTTAAAGGTCTTCCTTTTTTAAAATTTATAGAGAGACTTAGTTTAATCTAGACTACTATCTATACCTGGTGTAGCATACACCCCCCCCCACATGCTACACACACACATACAGACAGACACACAAACATGATGGAACACACACACACACCAGTCCCCGGGCTTCCCCTGCCGCCTCCCTCCCCACCCCCTGCCGATCCCTGTGGCACCTCACCCCGCTGCTGTGCCACTGCGCCCCCTAGCCGTCTTCCCTGCGGACCCCCTCCCCACCCCCACATGGCACCTCATCCCCCGGCCCCCACAGCCCTCCCTGCCACCACCCCCGTGCCACCATGCCCTTTGCTGCCCTCCCCACTGCCCCCTGCCCCCCTTCCCATGCCCCCCTGCACAGACACTGTACCACATCCCCCCCCATGCTACTCACACCTCCTTGCTGGTGGCCATGTTTAGAAAGGATTTAAAAGTCCACATGTTCCCGCCCCCAGTGTGGATTGGCTGCCCAACCAAGCTTTGATTGGTTGGTCAGTTTCCTAAGCAGCCATTCAGCACACTGGAAACGGCAAAATACCCTAGAGAAATCTATCTATCTATCTATCTATCTAGATTTATGTGAATGTTTGCTTTTGGGGAGGCTGATAAAACAATAGCAAATTTGGTTTCTGTCGTGAGGCAGATAGGTTTTAGAGTCGTTGTTAGCATCATGGCAAATGTTAATAGCAGTCCAGTGACATGTGTGTGTATGTGTATGTGCCTTCAAGCCGCCAGTCAACTTATAGCAACCCCATGCATTTCATAGGGTTTTCTTAGGCAAGAAATACTCAAAGATGGTTTAGTGGTAGACCCAGGAAAATAACAAGACTGGACACTTAACATTGGGTTGAATAAGGCCACTTTATTAAACTTAACCTATTTAAAACATTTTCAAAGAGATCTGCAACTGGGGAGCAACCTAGTGTAGGAATTGATGGAGCAGTAGGTCAACTGCCACATCTCCTCCCCAAATTCCCCTGGGCGAAAACATCTGAACCCCAGGGAGAACGTGTAAGCTGGGTTGCTCCCCCATCAGCCCACATCTGGAAGGCTTACCCAAAGGTCCCTCCCCCAAGTCACAGGACTTAAAGAGAGGGTTTATCCCTCAGGCCAGCCCTAAAGGAGGTCACTTTACCCTGTTCCTCAGTTCGCAGGACCTAAAGGTTCCAGGTCCCTCCCTTCACCACCAAAAGGGGGTGCCATAGGTGCTCACCAATCAACAAGATCTCCCTCCCTGCCAAGTGACCACCTGTTTAAAAACACCACCCCAAATCATTTCCCTTGTCCACATCAGCAGTGTGGGGTAGGTGAAAAACACCTGTGAAAAGTAGGAAAAAGTTCCTACCTGGCTCCAAAGCGACCAACTGTGTCACACTGTATGATGGCAGGAGGGTGAGTTGATTGAAGGCAAAAGAGGAAGAAACAGGGGTGTCATGGCCTTATAAAGCCTCTCACTCCACCCCCTGCTCTCCAAGCCAACATGCATGCACCTCAGCTCACTTCTGGTCTCTCCTTCCTGGTCTAGCAGCAAACGCGGTCCCCCATTAGCATGGTTACACCAGCAATGGAGACTCAAATTGCCATTGGCTTCCTCTGAAACGTAGTGCATAACACCTGGTATTTGTTGGTGGTCTCCCATCCAGGTATTACCAGGTCCAACACTGCTTAGCTTCCAAGATCAGATGGGATCTGATGCCTTTAGGGTATTTAAGTTCTCTTTGCATACAGAAGGGAATTTGCATTTAGGAGTCCCTGTTAGATAGTTTAGCTTAAGCTTTAGATAGTTTAATGGCTTCATGTAGATTAGCTTTAGTTCAAGACTGAGAATGTAGCAAATGCTGAGGACAGACCAGAGAAATAAAATTCATAATGCTCCCATAGCTATTCAGATAAGACCAATTTCCTTTATTTGCTTCTGCACTGCGTGACTCTTGGGAACCTATCTGCAACTGGCCTCATGGAGGGGAGAGGGTGAACCCCACCTCAGGGACCCCATTTAGCCAACCGTGGGGAACTGGAGTGTCAGCCATGGAACAGTCTGGGTGGAATTAGTTACTTAGTGGCCCAGTTCACTTGCTGTGAGTGATGCTGGAACCTATTGGCTAAAGAGCTGGTATGTTTTCTCTGCTATAAATCATCTATGTACTGCATCCTTTTCCACCAAAAAAAGCTTATCTTATAACAGTGATGTGTATCAGGTTTTGGTACCAAACAACTCTTGGGAAGGCCTGGAATTGCAGCTAGTTCTAGCTCTGAACACATACGCTGTGCATTTTTTGGATGAGAGTATCCTATGGAGATGATGGTACATTACACTAAGAAAAAAGTAGTGTGGTAAGCATCTCTGGTTATATCATTTCTTTACTCTGCAGCCTGAAGAACTCCCTGTTAGTCATGCAGACTACTGTGAGAGGCATTTAATGTCAAAGTATGCTACATCTCTAGGCTGAAAAACTCAAAATGGCCACAAAACCAGCACAAAGCTGATTGACTGGTTGAGGGTGGGGTGGGGCTTGCTAATAGGGCAAGCACCTTCTGCCACCATGCTGGATTTTCACCTTAGTGAGTGATCACTACGGTGATAAAATGGAGTGTGTTTTTTTTTGGTTTTGTTTTTTTGCTTTCTTGTTAAATTGGAAAATCACTCTATTGCTCCAGCGCAACTTGGACATTTTTCCTTTTTAGTGGTGGCAGTGAAAAACTAATGTGAGTAAATCACTCGCAGGTGCCACCTGGAATGCAAGGCTTATGGGGGCTTCCAAATCCAAAAAACCCTGTTAAGACATGTTGTTGCTGCTGCGAAATGCCATTACTACAAGGTACTCCATCCCGCCCCCTTGTGTAGATGGGCCCAGTGCTCAATCTGGAGCCAGGGTCAGTTTTTACATGTATGAGACCCTGCATGATGTGATGATCTGTACAGGGCCCTGGTTCTTGAAGAAATGTCAATGGAATCTGGAAAGACATAAGAGCAGTGTCTGTGAGAGCGCTTTTAGACAAAAGACTGGTAGTGCTATAACACACAGTTTTTCTAACAAACAGAATTGCAATGGACTCTTCACCCTTGATCAGAACTGCTCTGTGTTTTTTTTTTTTAAAGCAAGGATTAGGTGACTATTTTTTATGTAGGTGACCCCTGCCCCTTTCCCACTCTTTAAGTGTCTGATTACTCTTCCTCTTTGCACTGCAGCTTCTTCAGCCCTTCTTTGGTCCTGATAGTGAGTAGGGCAGGGAAGAAGTGGAGGTGAAAGATCTTCAAAACAGGAACTGGGGGTTCTCTGCTATACTTGGGGTCAAACAAAATTCTACACTGATTATGTACTATATCACTGTTTCTTTCCTTTTTCTTTACTCACGATGAAGTGTATGATTTCCAAATCTGGATTAGGACCACCAGTGTGGATCAGGATGAGAGTCTAGGGTGGGAGGAGGTTTTAACTTCCCCCTGCTTCTGTCATGCTATGCTCCTTCCCTCCCAGGTTTTAGAACAGAAAAATCAGTTTGTGCTGGTTTTTTAAAAAATAAAATTCTGTGCAGTAGGGGGAGTATCGACAAGCTGGAACATGTCCAGAGGAGGGTGACAAATTGGTGAAAGGTCTGGAAGCCATGCCCTATGAGAGATGACTTAGGGAGCTGGGTATGTTTAGCCTGAAGAAGAGAAAGTAAGAGATGACATGATAGTCCTGTTTAAATATTTGAAAACATGTCACATAGAAGATTGAGCAAGCTTGTTTTCTGCTGCTCCAGAGACTAGAACATGAAGCAATGGATTCAAACTACAGGAAAAGAGATTCTACCTAAACATTAGGAAGAACTTCCTGATGGTAAGAGCCATTCAATAGTGGAATAAGCTGCCTTGGAATATGGTGGAGTCTCCTTCTTTGGAGGTTTTTAAACAGAGGCTGGATGGCCATCTGTCTGGAGTGCTTTGATTTTGTATTTGATTCTGCAGGGGACTGGATGCCCCTTGTGGTCTCTTCAAATTCTATGATTCTGTGATTCTATGAAGTGAATATTGGGAAGGAAGGAACTGGTAGAAGATTTAACCCCCAGTTCCCATGTGCAGTGGTCTCGATCAGGATTGTGGTCCCATCTAATTTTTCTACTTGTGAGTGGAAGGGGACATCCTACTTTGCAAGTCAAAGTTTGCTTCTGTGATGTTGGATGGAGCCCTGAATCATTAGAGAGATTTCATGATCTCTGTCTTGCCCACATGTTGAATTTATACGATCCAATCAGCCATAGAGTCACCTCAGAGGACATGTTTTAGCCAGTTGATAAATTGCAATTGGTCAACCTTTTAGAACATTTGATACCCAAATTGACATGCAGTTGTATGATTAGGTAAATTTTGGGGGTGGATAATGAAATAAATATCTGAGTTTTAGCCTTAGAATGTGGTGAGATATTCAGTTTGTAGAGTTCCTAGAAAAAAAAAGTAATTCATATATATTCTAGTTTATGCAACAGAATGACCCAAAGCAATGCACAGGTTTTCTTTTAGGAAGGAGGTCCTTGATCACAGCAACGAATGCTGAATGCACACTAATGGGACAGGATAGAATTCAGGATGTTTTGTTGTCCCCAGGTGACTGAATGGAGCTTGCTTGCTTTACATGTTTATTTATATTAAATATTTATATCCTGCCCTATGTCATAGGATCTCAGGGTGGCCCAAATGAAAATCAGTTCAACCAATTTGGCCAATATAAAACTGGAAAATATAATTTAAAGAGACCGAAAGCATATTAAACAATTTGACAAATTAAAACAAGATCATTAAAAATAGTTAAAATGCTTTAAAACAATTTGAAACCATAACACATCTGCAGATTTGGGTAAACTCAAATAGACCTCAAAGTTGTGGTTTTACTTGGCGCAAGAATGACACTAGTGTTGGTGCCAGTTGAGCTTCTAAGGGGAGGGCATTCCACAACCTGGGTGCCACAGCAGAAGAGGTTCTGTCCCATGTCCTTCCACAGCGTATTGACCCCATCAATGAGATATAGAGGATGACCCCTCCTGCAGACCTCAATCCTCTGATGGGTTTATGTAAGGCAAGCTGCACCTTTAAGTATCAGGGTCTCAAGCCATTTAGGGTTTACAATATCACCACCAGCACCTTGAATTCAGACTGGAAATATATTGCCTGCCAGCATAGCTTCTTTAAGATGAGTATTGTGTGGTTTCTTTGCAATGTTCCTATCCACAATCTAGCTTCTGCATTCTACACTAGCTGTAGCTCTAGTCATCTTGGACGGCAGCCCCATGTAGAGCACATTACAGTAGTCTAGCACAAAAATTACTAAGCATGGACTACTGCAGCTGGGTTATCTTGTGCTGAAAAGGCCACAGTTGTTAAGAGTTGAAGCTAGCCCCAAGCACTTTGAGTCACAGAGCTCACCTGGGCCAGCAGTGATAGAGATAAATCTAACTGTACTCCCAAGCTATGCACTTGTTCCTTCTGGCGGAATGCAACCCCATCCAGGGCAGGTTGCTTACCCAGTTCTTAGACCAGGGAACGATCACTCTGCAGATCCTCAATTTTATTAGCTTCAGTTTATTGGCTTCAGTTCCATTACAGCCTTTAGGCACTGGTCCAGCACCTACACAGTGATTCTCACAGTAGAGAGAAACAGAGCTGAGTGTCATCAGCATTCTGATAGTGGCCCACTCCAAAACTCCAAATGACTTTATATTCAGTGGAAGGAGGATGGAACCCTGTAGCACCTCACAGTTTAATAGTCATGGGGCTGAGAAGAATCACCCCATTTTCTCTCTGAAACTGGCTCTGTAGATAAGAGCATTACCACTGTTAACATAGTGCCTCCTACTCATAGCCATGTAAATTGTTTCTTGAGTAAATTGATAAATCAAAGGATATCTCACCATAGAAGTGTAGTTTATGCTAATTATTATATTTGGAATAGTTGCAGAAAGAATCACAACCCAAAAACATCACCCAAGGAGTCCTTCTGCTGCGCTTTTTGCAACCGGACTTGTTTATCTCGGATTGGCCTTTTTAGTCATCAGCGCGCTTGCAGAAGGCGCGGGATGAGTCCTTCCTGAATCTTCGTTTGCGAAGAAAATCCAGAGAGAGGACACTAAGATGACAAACCTGTGCCTGTGGTTGTACCACCTGACTACAGACAGGAGTTCACATGATTTACTAGTCATCCATTTAAAAAATTCCTGCCCATAGAAAGCTAGTATGCTAGGGAGAAGGCTAGGTGACAATCTTGTTCCTTGACATCTAGTTTTCTATGTCGTTTGATGGTTTTTTCTTTTTTGATATGCTGGTGCACGTTCATAGGAGCTCCTACCTGCAATATGAAAATGACTATGGCCTTCTCTTCACTAGTGAAAAGCCCCAACCCCCCTGATGTGTGGCCTTTCCCCTAAATCTGGGGTGATAATGTCACATGATGTATGGCCCTATCCACACCAGACTCAGGGAATCCCCCTTTAATCCAGGTTTTAGAAAACTCAG
This sequence comes from Gambelia wislizenii, assembly GCA_030847615.1. Classification (NCBI taxonomy): domain Eukaryota; kingdom Metazoa; phylum Chordata; class Lepidosauria; order Squamata; family Crotaphytidae; genus Gambelia; species Gambelia wislizenii. The sequence continues at coordinate 289,929,508 of JAUMIR010000001.1, read as the reverse complement.
TATTCTCTAGAGTTTGTTTGAAACTCTGGAGAAGACTGTAATGTGAACAATCCATCCGCACTGGATTTGGGGTGGGGGTGGGGAGGAGAGGATGCACAAGCGCTGCCTGAGGCACCTCCATTTCCCTCCTCCTTGGTGCCATTTTCCTTATTCCAAACGCAGAGCCCCAACACGATTTGCTCTCTGAGGTCAGAACAACCAGCCAGCCCCACCACCGTGGACTAGTCACCTGTTCTAACTTCAGAGAGAGCGACTACCACTGGGGCTTTGCCTTCATAGAGCTCAGAGTGGTTGATTATGTGCTGGAAAAGCAAAGCCCTAGTGCTAGTCACTTTTTCTGAAGTCAGAACGACTGTCTTGCCCCTCCATTGCCAGGCTAGCTGTTTGTTCTGACTTCAGAGAGAGCGACTACCGCTGGGGCATTCCTTTCACAGAGCTCACAAAAAAATCTTTCTGCTTCACTAGGGGTAAAAACCTAAATGCAGATTTGGGCTTTGGCAGGTGTGGCACTTAAATCCAGGCCAAAATAGTCTGAATTTCATGCGTTGCAGCTCCAAGCCAAAGTACTCCAAATTTCATCCTGCTCCCCCTCCTCCACCATGTAGTCAAGCCCCTAGACACGGTTTATTACCTTAGTGCAAATGATTCCTCATTCTTCCTGTCTATTCTTCAGCTCCTATTCTGTGTTTTCGTGAGTAGTGATCACACATTAGAATCCTCTAATCCCCCCCCCCTTTTATCCTAAATTATTGGTTTCTGGGCTGTAATTATCATTCAGAAATCCAGAGTTTGAATAGTTGTTCACAGATGTTCTGCTTTCCCTCCTTGCTTTCTTTCTTCATTCTTTTTCAGTCAGTGGCTGCCTTGCTTTATAATCTTTTGGGTATATTCTGATCCTACATTTTTATTTAGAAATCTGCCGAGGATACAGTGTGCTCTTGTTAAACCCATGCTGCATCAACCATGTTAATTTTAATCCAAATTTTCCTAATTGTGTTTCCTTTGTCCTGTGCCAATGTAAGCAGAATAAAAGGAGAAGATGATAAATTCTACAAAGGTTTGATGGCAACCTAGGTTCAGATCTCTTCTCAGCCATCAAGTTGATTAGGTGACCTTGAATGAGTCATGATCTCTTCTCTCATCCAAGAGTAGTCTTTACAAGAATTGCTCCATCTCAGGTTCTGTAATGCAAATTGCTAAAAGGGGATTTCTGACTTCTGTCACCAAGCAGAAGGAACAGATTAAATTATTAGATAAAGAACTGTTTCTTTGCTTCTGGAAGCAATTGGAAAATAGAGTTGCTCCCTCCCTTAAATGTATTTTTATTAGCACAAAACTACACCCTCCCCCTGTTTTCGTGAGGGATACATGCTTAAAGAGGCTGCCTCTCTGTGCTTCTGGTGTGATTCTATGGTCAACTTCCAGCAGACTGGTTGACCATAGAGTTGTACTTGGAGGACCTCCCAATGCTTAGAGGGACCACCCCAAGTGCAGACTCTAGGTCCTCCATATGCCTATAGAGACCTTTTCCCTGATCGTGGAGAAGTGAAACCACAGGTACTGTTCCCACGTAAACAGGGGACAACCTGTAAGAGCAACTATTATTTAAGTTATTAATGTTCGAGATTAACAATGATCTTGTCTATGGTCTTGCCTATACGAGGGGGGGAAATATGATCTAAACTAGATTGCTAGCAATTTTCAACACTGCAACCTGTCTTAATGATTAACAGGATGCTCCTAACCTTCATATGCCCCCTAGCCAAGATGGTGGCCATGAGTGATTTACTCACATTTTAAAATCTGCCACCACCAATTAAAAAAAAAATTTATCATGGTGCGCACACACAATATTTCGTATTTTCATAAGAAAGAAAAGAAAAAAGGAGAGTAAAAGATCACCGTTGTATCGACTTACCAATCTCTCGCTTAGCCAAAAATCCAACATGGTGGCAGCAGACACTTTCCCTGTTTCGAAGCTCTGTCCCCATGCTCATCCAGCCAATCAGCTTGCACTGCCTGGTTGCAGCAATGTGAATGTCCTAATGATCTCAAATTTGCATTCTTTACAGAGCTTTTTAAAAACTCCTGGAGAAGCCCCAAAGGCTTCCCTGACAGTTTATGGTGGATTTGGGTACCCTTCTTCTGAATGAGACACATCAACATGAATGTCCATATGTACAGATCACCTTCCATGTACATTCTATGAGGATTATTTTGACCATATAGACAAGCCCAATATCTGCCATGCCATGTGATCCTCTGATGACACCTTTTTCTTACTCCCACCACCTTCACAGGTGCAACTTATGAGGACACAATATAGAGCTTTCTCAGTGGCTGCCCCCAGGCTCTGGAATTCCCTCCCCAAGAAGGAAAGAATGACCCCCTTCTTTGCTTTCCTTCCATCAGTAGGCAAAGACTTTTCCCCCCTCACAAGCTTTTAAAACCGAAGGTTTTAAAGAAAGGGCTGTTGAGTGCTGCATTGTTTTAATTTTACTGTGATGGGGTGTGAAACCAGTTACTTTTCCCCGTGCACTGCCTTTGTGTGTTCTCCGCTTTAGATATGTTCTAACAGAGCAACCCCTAACTCTATTTTATAAATAGCAATAGCAACAGCATTTATATTTTTATATTGCTTATCAGTGCAAAGCAGTCCCTAAGTGGTTTACAATGTGTTTTAGCTAATTGCCCCAACAAGCTGGGTACAGTAAGATCCCCCGTATCCACTGGGGATTGGTTTTTGGGGGGGGGGGCGTGGATACCAAAAACTGCGTATAGTAGTGAACACCATTGAAAATAATGGGGCTTCCGGTTTAAAATACCATAGAGTTGCCTTGGAGGACCTAGAAAATGACTAGAGATTACAGATTTTCTAGGAAGACTCTATGGTAGGTGTGCTGTTTTGTGTCCCATGGATAATTGAATCAGTGGATAATCAATAAGTGGATACAGGGGTCCTACTGTACTCATTTTACCGACCTACAGAAGGATGGAAGGCTGAGTCAACATTGGAGCCCTGTAGGAACGAACTCACAACATTGTGGCTGCAGTACTGGCATTTAACCACTGGCTTTTAACTGCCATAACAATAAAAACAACAGCATTTATTTCTTACCCACCTCTCCCCATGGATTGAGGCCTTCCAAACCATTCCACCTACCAGAACCACTCTGACTGCTGAAGCTTACTTCAGTACTGTCAATGGGAAAACATTATCCATTACACCTGAGGTCAACAAGATAGGTTAGGGGAGTCACTGCAAGCTTTGTAACAGCCAAAAGCAACATCTTCCAACTTCTCATTGCTACACTCCTTGCCAGATCTGTTGCCTGCAGTGGGTGCTTCAAGCAGCAAAATATATTGGAGCATCCCAGGTGCTGCCCCTACACTGACTATCCCCAGTATATCTATTTCTCTATCTCTCCTTCCTTCCTCCCTTCCTTCTTTAATTTATATTTCACTTTTCTCATATGTCAGGGACTCAGGGTGGCTCACAAGGAGATCAGAACATGTACAAATAAAAACAAATATAAATATGTGGAGGTGAAAACATACCAAACAGTTATAATACTATAACACATTGAAGAGATTCTAGTATTAAAACAACTGAGTTAACAGAAGCAAATTCTAGTATTACAACAGAATTGAGTTAAATGGATAAAGCAAGAATAATGTGTTGAACTGAAGGTTATAGACTCATAGAATCACAGAGTTGGAAGAGACCTCAAGGGCCATCCAGTCCAACCCCCTGCCATGCAGGAATACAGAATCAAATCATTCCTGACAGATAGCCATTCAGCCTCTGTTTAAAAACCTCCAAAGAAGGAGACTTCACCACACTCCTCTCATTTAAGCAACTACAAGCAGACTGTCCTGCTTAACATGGTGAAAGTCAACACCAGTGGGGATGGGTGGTGGGTGGGAGGGACATTGGGAGCAATGGGAGTGTGTACATCCCAGTGCCCCTATATGGTTTGGTATTTCCAGTTCACATGCCACGTCTGAATATGGCTCACTTTGTTTCAGAACCCTGATAAGGATGCAAGAACATTATTAAAATTTAAAACTGAAAGTGTTATCTTTCAAATCCATCATTCTACAATACTGTAAGGGGTAGAGAATGAGGGTGAGGAGGAGGAAAGAAACCAGGGATTTAATACCGTGCCAGGAACTTGTTTATTTCTGCTTCTAGAGACAGTTCCTGTCAGCCCCAAACTTCTTTGATGTTTTGTGACAAATGATGCCTTACTGTTTTCCACTGTTACCAGAGTCTGCATGGGATTAGAGGTCATGTGAGGTTTCAGCTTAATGTACTTGACCTTTCTCCCCACCCGTGTCTCTCTCTCTCTGTGTGTGTGTGTGTGTGGTGAATGGGTGACACTTACATGTCTTATTCAAGCAGACGCATAATATTTTCTTGATACATTGTGGTTATTACAATAAGTAGTAAAAAATACAGCTGGGGACCACAGTCAAGTCTGTTTGCTAGGTAATCTTTAAATGAAAGATGGCTTTTATAAAATATTATTTTCTATCATAATACTAATCGTTGTAATGCTGGTATAAACTACTTACCCAGTAGTGTCCAAGAAATATTCATGTGAACTACTTACCTCGCTTCACCTCACAACGTATTTGCCTATGCTGATTATGATATAGCTTGGTGGTCCAGGTGGGCTCATGCTCCATATCAAGGAGTTGGGGAGTTATATGTCAACAACAAGGGGAGTCCGTAGTCCAAACAGGATGCCCCTTGTTTTGTGATGAGCCCTGCCCCCCCAACTTGAAATATTATCTTCTAGTGTGTCATATTTCAACATCCAACATCAGGAAAGCATCTTATACCTCACCCAGAGTAAACGGTTGGGAGAAATAAATCAGCATGAGCACTGATTGTAATCTCCTAACTGCATCATACTCATTTTAGCTGCTTCATTACTCCAGCAGATATTTAATTTACCCTAAATTGGTGCAGGGAACCTTTGGCTTCTAGTTATTTTGGAGTTTAACTTCCTGAAGCCCTAATCAGTATGGACAATGGTAAGAAAATTCAAATGTCGTTCAAAATATCTGGAAGGCCAAAGATTTCCCACATTGCCCTAACGCATAATCTTACGGTAGTTTTCATGCCCTTTCAGAATTTAATTCCAGATTTTAATTCTTTGCTACTTTTTAAAGAACCTGAATGCATATGAAAATAATGCATCACTTTTACTCTGATAATAATGACCAAGTGTGATTATCAGGGGTATATATATATATATATATATATATATATATATAATTTTACCTTTCCTCTACTCCCTAGGCCACAGAACTCTGTTTATTGGTGTCCATGTGCCACTGGGAGGCAGGAAAAGCCATCGACGCCACCGACACCGGGGACACAAACACCGAAAGAGAGACAGAGAACGAGATTCAGGACTAGAAGATGGCAGAGAGTCTCCTTCATTTGGTAAGGTTTGTTTCAAACCTGCATATAATATTCTAAAAGGTATCTGTATCAGGGTGCATGCCGATGACAGGTTGTCACATTCTGGTCCAGCTAAAGTTTTTGGGTCATTTTTAAGAATTTCTAGACATGTCAAGAGGATACCAGATATTATATAATTGTCGATCAGGTGCTTTGGTTTCAGGAAGCAGTGCAACTGCTGGAGCAGCTAGTGTAATCAGTAACAGTACTGGGTCCAGGAAGATTTAGAATTTATGAAGCTGATCTCTAAAGGGGAGTGTAAGCTGAGCAGTTTAGCGTGACTCCTCTACTTTTTTTTTAAAACACACATTTTTCTCAGGGTGTATCTACACTAAACAGTTTTATCAGTTTGATATCACTTTAGCTGCTGTGGCTGCTAGAGGGCCCTAGCATTGTGGTTTAGGAAAATTTGCAGATAGAACTCACTGTAGCAGAGAAGTATAGCTTCTGACCAAACTATAAATCCTAGAATTCTATAGGATGGAGCCATGCCAGTTAAAGTGGCACCCAAGTGCTATAAAAGTATACTGTGCATACAATTCCTTGGTATCAATGGGAGCTTTGTTATATAACTGTTTGCCGTATGGGAAAGCATGTTTTGTTGGGCTTAATCCTCTCATTGCTGTGTGCTGCAGTCCCAATAAAAAAACCAAGACGACCTCAGTGTTCAAGTAAAAATATATAGTGCTCCTGTAAACAATGCATTTAATGTCATGGGATTTGTGTCAGCACATATGTGTTAAGCGTATTTGTGCATAGTTGAACTGAATGATAAATGTGCCTACAAAGTACAGATCATAAATCGCAGCTAGATCTTCTCTAGGCTAAACTGACCTCCACACAGCTGCATACATTGCAACAAGGAGCAACTGGCATTAGCCCATGCAGCAGTGGCTACATTCATCAGCTACCACCATTATAGGACTTGGCAGTGATGAGGTTAAGAGTCTTATAAGATTGGTGCTCCCACTCAGCACCTAGGAAGAAGCCTTTAGTAGGCAGTGGTGGTACTAAGAGGTATAATTTGGCTATTATGCTCTAGATTTTGGTGAAAATGCCATTTAGGGTGAGCGGCACATATGGAATGGACATTTCTTCTATCCCCTTTCTCTTGTCATAGCTTGCTCAGTGTAATGTGATACTTTGGTGAACCCTGGGCCGGTTTACACGCCAGGTTTTATTGCGTTAAGTTGCGCTTTAGCGCTTTCCCACATCAGTGGTGGGTAGTTTACACGGTATATGTTTACACAGCTATATTTTGTGGCTCTTTGATTTTTTCCGCTTTGAGGTTCACACAGCCAAAAGTGCTGGGGGCATGGCCAAGCATTGGAGAGGGAAAGGAATGCCATAGGAATGTCTGCCCTGGCCCGAACTCCGTGCTTAACAGCTTAGAGGCAGTCCCCCTCCCCCCCACTCCCTTCCCACAAATCAAATGGAAGGTTTTCTTCCTTGCTTAACAGCATTTTCTGCCAAATAGAGGGAAGCTAGAGAGAGAGAGAGGGAAAATAGCAGTGCAGCTCTGATACAGCTCTTCGTGAAATGGTTTTTCTCCCTCCCCCAAGCACAGGATCACAGCTGACGAACTGAGCTTTTACATACTTTCAAAACAGCAGAGAGGAGGAGAAGGAATGCTCCCTGACTGAAAATCATTGGGAATCCTTTTTGTTTGCAAACTGGCTTGCAAAATAGCAGAGAGGATTTTTCAAAGTTTCCTCTAATCATTACTGTCTTTCCCTCCCTCCCTGCCCCTCTTTTAAGCCCACCCCTGCATCATCAACCAATCACAATGCAGCTCTGCTGTACCCCTTAGCGGAATGGTTGTTTACACTGCCAATAATGTGCTACATTGCAAATATACCTGCAAAAGTAGCGACATCCCTTGCCACGCTATATTTGGGTGTTTTACCTTCCCCCCTTCTGAATGAGGCGATGCTGTGCTGCAATCCGTGGGAACTATGAGCTATCTTAGTGATATATTTAGAGGAATATTTGCCCGTGTAAACGACCCCCCTGACTCATGATCTTCTTGGGAGTTGTTTTTGGGAGCAGTTGTGTGGTATCTCTTTTTTTCACGAGTATCTCTTTTTTTCAAAAGAAAATTCTTTTTGCTTTGTGTTTAGCTTATGAGCATCAAACTGTAAGCAGACTTTCTTGAAGATTATCCTTAGCTTGTGGCATGGTTTACTTGACAGATATTTTTTCCTATTTTCTTCTGATATAGACCTCAATCCAACTCTTATTTTTATGCCCTCAAATCATTTCCAACTCATGACAATTCTAAAGCAAACTTATTATAGGGTTTCCTTGACAGGTTTGCTGTTGCCTTCCTCTGAAGCTGAGAGAGTGGAACTTGCCTGAGGTCACCAGTGGGTTTCAGTGGCTGAGTGGAGATTTGAACCTTGGTCTCCCAGAATCCTTGTTCAACACTCAAACTAGTAAACCATGCTGGATCTCAATCCAGTTGTTAGTCCCAACTAAAACAGACCTAGGAGATTATCACACTACACTGTTATAGCACTATTATTCCATTTTAACTGATACGGCTGCCTGATGTGGAATCCTGGGATTTGCAATTTAGGGAAGGGCATTAAGAACTCTCAGCCAGAGAGCTCTTAGGGCTCACTAAACTACAAACCCCAGAATTCCACAGGAGGCATCCCAAGCAGTTAAAGTAGAATAACAACACAATAACAGTGTAGCGTGATAATCTGCCTACTGAATAAATGGGAACTGTTTTATACTTCTACAGAGCATGCAATTCACATAAGCATGCTATTTTGGCTACCAGTCTTCTGGGACTGAATTCAGCTGCTGAAGAAATAGGTTTTAAAGTTGTCTCATGCTAGGTATGTTGGTTCCAAGCTGAAATTCCAAGTGGACTTTTCTTACAGAAAGCCTTTTTCTCCTTGAGTAATAGTATAACTTGCTGTTCTCAGGCAAAGGGTACATATAGGATGAAAATACTTTCAAACTTATAATAAGCAGAGAAACTATAATGAAAACACTGGTAGGAGGCCTTATTGCAGCACACTGTAGTACAAAAGAATATTTTAGGTTCTTAGAAAAATGCAAATGCCAGTATAATTTTGGGTTCTGTAGTAGTCATTACGAAGCCTTTTATTTTAAATTGGATCTAAAATTATATGTGTTGAGCATGTGGAAGCAAGGTGTTATGAAGGCTAGAGCTTTAGAAAAAGCCTTGAAATTCTTAAACTGTTTTATATCTATGTCTATGTCTATGTCTATATCTGTATCTATATGAAAATCAATGTAAGCGTCTTCAGAAATATAACTTTGGCAAGAATAAGAGGATTAAGAATGAGCCATAAAAGCTGAATACCAAATGATTTAGCTGAATCTGTTTTGGACAAATTACTGTTATTCCAAAATCCTAAAGCAGAAACAGAAACACATTTCTTCACATTATCAAATCACTGAGAAGCAGATGCTGCTAATCCATTTTACCTGTTGTTAATTTGAAGTATCTTATCTAAAAAAAAAGAGATTTACAGAAACTAATAACAAAGCACTAGTGAGTAAATAATGTGAATAATAAATAGGCATGTTTTTAAAACAGGATTTTAGCAGGCAGAAACTGCCATTAGATAGATCAGTGGCTGTGCCATCACAAGGGCTGGTGTCACTCCTCTCCCTGGTGGTGTCAGCTGGTGTAGTTTGCTCTCTCTGCACCCCCCTTGTGCTGCCACTGATCAGTGATATTTTTTGTTCTGTGTCTTTTTGTTAAAGTTTTAAGATTGTGTTTTTAAAAGTTGCCATGTTGAGATGAGATAGAGGCAGACACTAATTATTATTGGTTTTTAAAAGCATACAGAACAGTCAAGCAGTGAAGTTACAAACAGCCTGATAGCATGACAGTTTCCTTTTGCAGAAGGTCTGAATCAGAATTGTGCTGCCTTGTGACAGCATGGTGCCCAGGGTTGTTGCTAATTTCCTTTGTTCCTTTTTAGAATCTCATTGATCCTACTTTATTTTTGTTATTCAGATTTACTTCCTGGCCTCAGGTGGACAATACATCTATCTCTCAGCTGGCCCTGGGACATTGCTAGTGAGCTTTGTGGCCAACCCAAAGCAATCTATAGGATAGGAGCTGGCAACTTTAGTGCAGAGGGTCAAATTTGGGCCCGCAGCATCTGCTGCAGGCCTTACCAAGCCCCTAATGGGCAAAACATTTATGAAAAAGAGAGATTTTTTAAAAAAATGGTTTGGGTTTTTCAAGTGGGGGGTCAGGTTCAGAAGGGGCTGCCCTGCTTAAATCCCAAACTGCCACCCATTTAAGGTCTCATGGAACCCCATTTTTTCAGATTTTTTTCAACACTTGGGAAATGACATGGGACTCCAGAGGAGTGATGTGCCACAAAAAAGATCTTGGGGATCAGGTACAGTCCATGGGTCACATTTTGCCTATCCCAGTATAGATGTTTGTTCAAAAACAAGTTCTACCAGTATTAGTGGATATGTCTTGGTGTACCCAAATCCACCACTGATGTAGATTACATTAATATAATAATAATAATTTTTTATTTCTATCCCGCCCCTCTGCAATGCAGTCGGGGTGGCTTACAATATAAAAACTCCATAATCACGATACCCTAGCCCACCCACCCTTTAAAATAATATTAAATTATAAAGGATTAAAAACATACAATAATTAAAAATATATAAATTAGAAAAAAAATTAAAACACAATTAAAAAAAAACCCAATTGCAGCTCAGAAAGGACAGTTGAGTCTTGGGCCGGAATAGTTATTCAGGAAAGGCCTGCTGGAAAAGATCCGTCTTGACAGCTTTTTTAAAGCTGTCTAAGGTGGTAATAAGACAGATCTCGTCCGGCAGGCCATTCCATAATCTGGGAGCAGCAGCAGAGAAGGCCCTCTGGGAGGTCACCGACAGCCTTGTTTTCATAGGCTGTAACAGATTCCTCCCAGAGGACCGAAGTGCGCGGGGAGGGTCGTATGGAAGGAGGCGGTCCCAGAGATAAGTTGGACCCAAGCCATGCAGGGCTTTAAAGGTCATAACCAACACGTTGTACTGTGCCCGGAAACTAATAGGCAGCTAGCGGAGAGCTTTTAGCACAGGTGTTATATGCTCTCTTCTGGAAACACCAGAAATCAACATGGCTGCCATGTTCTGAACTTGTTGAAGTTTCCGAGTCAAGCACAGGGGTAGCCCCATCTAGAGTACATTACAGAAATCCAGACATTGCCCTGGCTGTCAGGTATTAGAACCATCAGATGAGTCTTGAATGAAGGCCATCATCTTAAGAGTGGGCCCTTTAAAACTGTTGGAGGCCACTGGAGTTCATGCTCTTTTGTCAGAGCCTTATAGCTGAAAATGTCATAGACAAAGCATGACTATCTACCTCTTTTGAAGAGGTGGTCTGAAAGCAGTGTTTCTCAAACTTTGGTCCTGCAAATATTTTGGACCTCAACTCTTGGAAGCCACAGCCAATGTGGACAATAGTCAAGAATCTTGGAAGCTGAAGGACAAAACACCTGGAAGGCCTAAGTTTGATAACAAATGCTTTGAAAGGATATGATGGCATAAATTTCTACTGCTGGAGATGTAAAGCAGGCCCTACAGTCTGTAGTGGAGGCTGGATGGGACTCTCCAAGCAAGCAGGAGAAAGAATGGGACATATGTGTAATTAATGAGAAATACATCTAGGGCTGCTGCCACACTTCAGAAATAATGCAATTTGATACTATTTTAACTGCCATAGCTCAATGCTATGGAATTCTGAGATTTGTAGTTTTGCAAGATATTTTGCCTTCTCTGTCAGAGAGCTCTGGTGCCAAAACAAACTACAGATCCCAGGATTCCGTAGCATTGAGCCATGATAGTTAAAGTGGTGTCAAACTGTGTTATTTCTGTCAGGGGATGATAGGACACTCAGTCCCCAGCAGAAGCCAAAAAACTATCTCAGCAGACTCAGCAGCAACCCGTTCCCAATAATACTCACACACAGAGTGTTTGACATCCAAATAAGCAGGAGGCACGTTTATCTTCAAAGTCAAACAGTTGCAATATATACAAATATTTACAATTGAACGAGAAACTGCTTCACCAAGCCTCAGCATTCACAGGAAGAGAAGAGAGGAGGAAGTGAGCTCTGTTCTGAGCTCTCCCATATACAGTATACATCTACAGGACATTGCCCTCTAGTGGCCTGACTAGGCATGACTTGGTAGTTCATGCAGTCAGCCATTATGACTCAGCATGGTTCTGCAGTTGTTCGGCCATTTTATAATGGAGTTCAGTCTCTAACTCCTGACAATTTCTGCAGTAACCTTGCATTCAGTATCCACTGTGAGACATATTCCTGATGGGAGACCTATACATTTGCAATGCTACATTATTGCTGTAGAAATGACCATGTGATTTGGCCTTTTGAGGTATTAGTACTCTTGTTCTTTCATCAAAAATGGCCTTGAAAAAGGGTGGAATTCATCTTTTTTAAAATCTTTTGTTTTTCATATGCTCTTTCAAAATATCTGGTTTATTCCCATCATAGTAGTCACTGATTTTTTTCTCCCTCTTTTGTGTTTCAAAGCTCTTTTCATGGCATTTTTCATTTTACTTTACAGATGCCAGTGCAAAGGCTTTCTTCTTGACAGTGGTAATTCTTGGAAGCTCTTATTGCCTGCCATCCTTCATAATAATTCTTTTGCTGTTAAGCAGAAATGCATTCAGAGGAGTGGGGGAGAAAACGAACAGTCTGTCCCTGCATACTTATTTAGTCATGAGTCAGAAGCTAAGATTAATTTTATACCTGGCAGATTTTCTGTCCTGAGCCATGATTTGTTCACAGGATCACACACTGGGATTATTACATAGGTTGTTAATTTGTTGGTGGCTTACTGAGTCACTGACTTTCTCTTGAATCTATTTGTGAACCTGTTTACATGAGCACTGAATCACTGGGTATTGTTAACAGCATACAATTGTTTAGTGTTTTTGTCATAGGGCACCATCTGTGTAGCAACTGGCCCTCTTAAAGTTGCACTAGTGACTTTGTTTACATGCTAGCCCTAAATGCAAGTGTTAACCCAGCTGTACAGGATGCTGCAGGGCCATCTAGTGTTTAGCCCCACCTCTGATGTTGTGATGAGAGTTAACTTCTGCATCGGAGAGAGAGTGTTGTATCTATAGAGGCTCCCTGTGCAGTTTAGAATTTTGTAAACGTGTAACCATGCTTCTTGTTTGGGTTGCCGTTGTTAATTGCTTCTAAGTCAGCCCCTACTCATGGCGACCCTATGAAAAAAAACACCTCCAAGACACCCTAGCCTCAACAGCTCTGCTCAGGTCTTGCAGACTCAAGGCCATGGCCTCCTTGATTGAGTCTATGCATCTGGTATGCTGTCTTCTTCTCTTCCTACTGCCTTCTACCTCTCAAAGCATTATTCTCTTTTTTAGTTAGTCACTCCTTCTCATGATGTGGTTGAAGTATGATAGCCTCAGTTTAGCCATTAGCACTCCCAGCTATGTGAAGGTCACTACCAAATTCCTGAAGAGATTACAGTCCACCCACAATCTTCCAGGGAACACCATCTTAGCCACCATGGATGCAGAATCCCTGCATACCAACATCCCCCACAAAGATGGACTACAAGTAGTCAGGAACATCATTCCAGATGGGACCATAGCAGACTTAGCCACTTATGGGACCATAGCAGACTTAGAATTTGTTCTCACACACAACTACTTTACTTTCAGTCATAACACATACCTTCAACATAGTGATATTGCTGTGAGCACACACACAGCACCACAATATGCCAACATCTTCATGGCTGACCTAGAGCAACACTTCCTTAACTCCTGCCCCTAGAAACCTCTACTCTACCTGAGATACATTGATGATATCTTCATAATTTGGACTCATTGAGAGGACTCACTGTTGGGGTGTATGAGTATAAAAATTAAAAATTTATTAAAGATTCCAGGGAGCAAGCCCTTTAGGAATATCTTCTTAAGAAAAGTTTCTTTTAAAGTAAGCACAGTTAGCCTAGGGAAGACTGACCAAGCTCAATTTTCATTTGTATGTTTTCTGACTCACCCAGCATTAAAATCAAGCAGACAAAATTAAGGACAATAAAGATGTTTGCTTAAAAATACATATCAAAAGTTTACTGAAGGTATCACAATCTTAATCTACATAGTCAAAACAAATCTAGGTCCTTAACTAAGAGGATTACAGTTCAGGGTAGTAAGTTTACCCAATCTTGGGATGTTCAGGTTAGGATAATCAAATCAGAAGTTTCTAAGTATTACAGCAGTAACATCCATATTTCCTCAGAAAAAGAGGTGGTTGTAGGTAAGTGAGAGCTCATCTCTTTTCTTCATGTTTGGAGGTCAGATGCATAGTAGGAAGGGGAGAAAAGGGAAGCGAAGAGCCTCGTGGAGAAACTGCAAAAACCCAAGAAGTGCCACAAAGAATCATAAAACATTTAAATTAGGGGGCCATGTGATGAATGACTCAATGGTCACCCCATAGCTCCAAATGGCTAAGATAGCTTGAGATGAGAAGGGGGGTGGGTAGGAACTTAAGCATGCAAGAAATTTCCTAAACTTACTAAGAAGGGGTGCAAGAAGAATGTTACATTTCCCACACTCACTCGAAAAATTCCACCAGAATTTCAACAGCTTCCACCCCACTATCAGTCTCCATCAAACAGAACAAGCCCACTTCCTGGACCACTGCTACATGACAGACACCTGAGCACCACACTATATTGCAAACCCACTGATCACATCGTACTCACATGTCTCCAGTTTTCACCCTGAACATACTATCAAATCCATAGTTTATAGCCAAGCTCTCTGATACAATCACATCTGCTCAGGCCCACAAGCCAGGGACACCAAACTCATGGAATTACAACAAGCATTCCTCAAACTACAGTACCCACCATATGAAGTAAAAAAACAAACAAACAAAAAAAACCCAACAAGTTGACAAGGCAAGACTTGTACCCATGACTAATCTATTACAGAACAAACTGAAGACGGGAAATGACAGAACCTCACTAGTGGCTACATACAGCTCTCAGTTGAGACCCTCAGATGTATTATCACTGAACTACAACCTATTTTGGACAATAACACTGCCCTTTCAAAGGCTTTTGGTGGCAGGCCTGTACTTGCCTACAGATAGCCTCCTAATCTCAAACAGTTACTTACTTCCAGGAGGACACACAACATAGATGGGGAGATGGATACAAGATCTTGCCACAAACCCAGATGCCAACTCTGCCCACCTATCTACTCAGGAAATGTCATCAAAGGACCTAATCAGGTCAACCAAAATGTCAGAGGCACTTCCACTTGTTCATCTTCTCATGTGATATATGCCATCCTCTGTCAACAATGCCCTTCAGCACTATACACTGGGCAAACAGACATAAATCAGACATTAAGAATGGAAATACACAAAAACCAGTGGCAGAACACTTCAGTCTTCCTGGACTTTCCATTTCTGACCTCAGGAAATCTGTACTTGAACAACAACAACAACAACAAAAAAAAAAACTACAAAGGAAGATTGGAAAGAGAAACATATTATAACACTAGTTAACACCCTAGTCTCACGAGGGCGCTCTTGGCCAGTTCATCACATCTCCTTTGTGGTTCTCAACCAGCATCACACTAAGGAGATTTTCACACGGGCTATATAACCCGTGGCAGGAACAGAACAGGGTCGGGAAAGGTTTTCCCTTTCGGACGACGTTGACCCCATTCTGTCCTGCATCCATCCTACTCCCGTGACTGTTCCAGAACAATGTAATCATGATTTTTCATCGTGAATAGACCTCCCGTTCTGTTGCTATAATGCAATCACAGGTGTGTGAACAGGAGCCCTGTTCCTGTTCCAAAATGACAGCCACGGAGGGGAGGTCCGTTCCGAGCACTTCCTGGTACGATCTGGACATCCAGGTAAGTGGCACCCTTTATTTTACCCTCCCTGTTTTGATTATGTGATTTAAAGAGTGTTTTTGTGCTTGGTGAATTGATTTTATGTTTGGGGGAATTTTATTTTTTAAATTTACTGTCCGGCGTTATCATGTGATAACGTGATAACGTTTCAGACGGCTGGTCGTAAAAGCAGCCTTACGACGGCTGCATTTACGGCCAGCCAGCAAGGGGAAGGGGAGCCCGTTCCTGCTGCAGGATTAAGGTGAGTGTGTGAAAGATTTACGTTATTCCGTGGCAGGAACGGGAGAGGAGGTAGCGGGGCAGTAACGGGGCATTTTGGCCCCGTGTGAAAATCTCCTAAATTCCAAAACTCCCTCCACTATTCATATGGTCATCCACCCAACCTAACCTTAGGCAACATATTTCCTCCTGCCTTTGTCCCTCAGTGAACATTGTTAAATTGAACTTGTCACCTCATCACCACACCTACAAGTTTTGTATTTCTATGGCTATTCAACAGCCTGCTTATAAAGTCTGTTCCTAGGCACCAGTTCACTCCATGCATCTGAGGAAGTAGACCAAATTGAAAGCTTATGCTACAACTTCTTTTAGTTAATCTCAAAGGTGATACAAGATCCCCTTGGGGTCGTTTACACGGGCAAATATTCCCCTAAATATACCGCTAAGATAGCTCATAGTCCCCACGGATCGCAGCACAGCATCGCCTCATTCAGAAGGGGGGAAGGTAAAACACCCAAATATAGCGTGCCAGGGGATGTCGCTATTTCTGCAGGAATATTTGCAATGTAGTGCTTTATTGGCAGTGTAAACTAGCATTCCGCTAAGGGATACAGCACAGCTGCATTGTGATTGGTTGATGATGCAGGGGTGGGCTTAAAAGAGGGGCAGGGAGGAGGCAAAGACAGTAGCCATTAGAGAAGAAACTTGCAAAAATCCTGTCTGCTATTTTGCAAGCCAGTTTGCAAAAAAAAAAAAAAAAAAAAAAAAAAAAAAAAAGGATTCCCAACAACTTTCATTCAGGGAGCATTCCTTCTCATCCTCTCTGCTGTTTTGAAAGTATGTAAAAGCTCGTTCGTCACTTTTATCCTGTGCACGGGGGAGGGAGAGAAACCATTTCACAAAGGGCTGTAGCAATCTGAACTGCTATTTCCCCCCCGCCTCTCTCTCTCTGCTTGGGGGAGGGAGGGAGGGGGAGATAGAGAGACAGAGAGAGAGAGAGAGAGATCAGCTGGAAAAACTTGCGATCCACGGCATGGCAGCAAAGTCTTTTAGCAGAGAGATTACTCTCCCTCTGCTTTATGGAGTTAGTCCATTTACAGGCAGATTTACAGAGCCACACAGAGCCACACCCCCCACACTTATTCAAGTCTGAACTTCAAAGCGACATAATTAGAAAAAAAACCTGACTGGCACAGCTGCGGAAAATAATTAAACCGCAAGTTGCCGCAATAAATCTGCTGTGTAAACCGGCCCCTTGTTTACTGATATTCCAGACTAACATGGCTATGTCTTCAAAAGCTGCAGAAGTAGTCAACAGTGGATTATCTTGACAATATCTATCAGACTGGGAAAAAAAAGACATGGGAATTTTAAGGTTTATCCTAGTCCAGGAAACTGACCCAAATTTGACATTTTGGGACTTTGTGGAATCAGACACCATATGACTGTTATTACAAGGGCTGGCTGGAAATTGCAAAGCCATTTTGCTCACATCAGAATGGCTTGTTTCAATTCATAGGATTTCTGTGGGCTTTTTCAGATGAGGTTTTATAACGCGAGCAGCCTCGTCCCCGTTGCGAGGCTGCTGCGCTGCAGAGCGTCCCTTTCGGATGACCTCTCCCCTGCTGATCCTCTGCCGATACTGTTGCGTAGCCGTGGGCATGCTGCAGCGTTATATTTGGCAGTTTTCTAATCACAAAAGTTGATCGTGATTAGAAAACCGCCAAATATAATGCTGCAGTGTCCCCGCAGTTACGCAACAGTATCGGCAGAGGATCAGCAGGGGAGAGCGTCATCCGAAAGGGACGCTCTGAGCAGCAGCCTCGCAACGGGGACGAGACTGCTCACGTTATAAAACCCCATCCAAAAAAGTCCTTAGAGGGAGCAAAAATGTAAAAATCATTCCAGTGGAATAGGGTAGAAGGAGAAGGAATTGAAAATTAATTCTACAATTCTGTCTGTGTCTAATCAGAAGTAACACCCATTGAGTTCATATGAGCTTACTCTAAGTAAATGTACTGAAAGAGGAAATAAAAACATATGTAGGGTAGATGAGTCAGGGAGTCATTTCATAGAACCATTTTTTTCTCAGCTTCAGTTTTATCAGTTTTGATCAAATCACTTTTTCTCACTAACTGGAGCTATCATTTTCATTTTCATTTTGTAAAGTAAGTCAAAAGCCATGAGGATTGCTACTCCTTTACATCTTGACCTATAGCACTTTCTCTCAGTATCTTTAGAGGACAGGCTATGTTAACACTTTTACAGATTATATTCAGGAAGACCTGGTTTTCAGATGCACTTTTTGATGATAGCACATCTCTTTTCAGTGTTGGATATGTTGGCACAATCAAGCACACTCTACTCTTTAGTTATACTCCAAATTTACTTAATCTTCTTTCATTCCACTTAATATTAAGCTTCCCTTTCATAATCAAGTCTACGCCACTTGGAAGCTTGGGTACTGAACACTGGTTTTCAATGTTTTAACTACAGTTGTCCACTATTGATTGTGAAGATTGTGCCTTGAAGATTTGGGGCTAAGAAAAAAATCTGAGCCTATCAGCTGTATTTTAGGTTGTGATCTGCATTTACAAGCAGGCATACATCTATGTATAATATCTCAGGGTCACAGGAAAGGTAAAGGCATTGTCAGCATCTGACAATAAAATGCTACAGTTCAGCAGTAAAGCTGTGCTACTCAAAGTAGTGAGCTCAGGACCAGATCTAGTGTACAAGCCACCAGTTGCCAAGTCCACAGCAAGTCTCTAAGAAAGAAACAGTTGTAGCCAATGGGCACAAATATGGTACCATTAGGAAAAACACATTGCTGGTCCCCCACATCAGGCAGCCTGAGAAGCATTGCATTAGAGCATATGCCTTGCATGTAAAAGAGCCTAAGTTTAACCTCCAACTTGGTTGGGAAAGGCTGCTGTCTGAAATCCTGAAGAGCCACAGCTAGTCAGCATGGAGTTGTCACTTAGCTAGATGGACCACAGATTTGACGTAGCATAAACCGTTTCATGTGGTCCTGCCTGTCTTACAGTTGCATCAGCTGGAATTTACTACATTGTTACCTGAAGAGTAAGAAACAGTGGCTGGAATCCTGTCTTGCAGTTATGAATACATAACCTGGTGTTACGGACTCATGACAGTTACATATTCATGGTCCCTTTGTAGCCCCTGGTTTAGGCACTATGTAGGGACTGTGAAAGTCCCCCAGTCTCCACTTGCTGGGAAGCAGCTGCTGCAATTGATGGGAGTCCATTCCCTATCAACTGGGAAACCACTGGCTCCCCTTCCCACCCCCTCTCACATGGGCGATCTCTGGTGCAAGTGAGAATTGTGACAGGGACCCTGTTTCTGCCTGTTGTGACAAGGATCATTCATGGGAGGAGATGGAAATGGCAGGCAGCTGCTTTCTGAGCAACAGAGGAACAGCGAAGAAATGTTCAAAATGAATAAATACTTTTAAAAAAATGGGAATAGAGACCCATAATGGAAAACAATGCAAGCTTATGAAAGTCAGAAAATCATGGCAGACAGAATGAACATTTTGCCTGTAATTTATTGAACAGTATAAAAAGACACTCAACAGATTGTAGACAATCAAGGTGTTTGTCAGACTAGACTTGCCAGCATCCTTTTGAAGGCATATAGTAATCCTCAACAATTTTTTCCAAAAAAGCAAGCAAGCAAAACAAGAACAACACATTGGGAACTGGTCCAGTTTGGCCTAGACCAGGTGCTCCCCTTTGTGCCCCCAAAGGCATGTGCAGCCCTCCCAAGGAGTCAGCTCTTCACTATAGGAAGTGCTCTAGGCAGAGGCGGTCAGTATAGACAAGGGAGGGATGTGAAGTAGGATTGAGTCATCTCTAATATTATTGAAAGAATGCCTAATTGGATTTGTTGAATGCTTCAGTGTTTTTGCATAATAGTTTGTGATAATTTACATTCTCTGTTCTGGAATTATCCATCTGTTTCCAACAGTTCTTTCTGTTTCCATAGTCATATTGCAATATATTCTTATCCTTTATACAGATTAACCTCCGTATCCACAGGGGACACGTTCTTAGACCCCCCTGTGGATACTTGAAACCACGGATAATAGTGAACTCTATTATTTTCAATGAGACGAACACCGGATGTTGACCATAGAATCATATTGGAGGACTTAGAAATGACTAGAGAGGACATATTTTTTTCAGATGGGGATAAGTGAAACTGTAGATGCCGAATCTGTAGATATGGGGATCAAACTGTATACTTAAGCCTGATTCAGGTTCAAAGTATAGAATCATAGAGTTGGAAGAGACCACAAGGGCCACCCAGTCCAACCCCCTGCCATGCAGGAATACACACGCAATCAAAGCATTCCCGACAGATGGCCCTCCAGCCTCTGTTTAAAAACCTCCAAAGAAGGAGACTCCACCACACTACAAGGCAGTGTATTCCACTTCCGAACTCAGGAAGTTCTTCCTAATGTTTAGGTGGAATCTCTTTTCCTGTACTTTGAACCCATTGCTCCGTGTCCTTGTCTCTGGAGCAGCAGAAAACAAGCTTTCTCCATCCTCAGTATGACATCCCTTCAAATATTTAAACATGGCCATCATGTCCCCTCTCAACCTTCTCTTCTCCAGACTAAACATACCCAGTAAGCCGCTCCTCATAGGGCATGGCTTCCAGATCTTTAACCATTTTGGTCACCCTCCACTGGACATGTTCCAGCTTCTCAATATTCTTCTTGAATTGTGGTGCCCAGAACTGGACACAGTATTCCAGGTGAGGTCTGACCAAAGCAGAATAGAGTGGCACTGTTACTTCCCTTGATCTAGACACTATGCTCCTATTAATGCAGCCTAGAATCACATTGGCTTTTTTAGCTGCTGCATCACACGTTGCTGACTCATGTTCAGCTTGTGGTCCATTAAGACTCCTAGATACCTTTCGCATATACTGCCCTCAAGCCAGATGTCACCCATTCTGTCTCTGTGCATTTCATTTTTACTGCCCAGGTGTAGTATTCTACATTTCTTCCTATTGAAATTAATTTTATTAGCATTGGCCCAGCTTTCTAATCTGTTGAGGTCATTTTGGATTCTGATCCTATCCTCTGGGGTATTAGCTACCCCTCCTAATTTGGTGTCATCTGCAAACTTGATAAGCATACCCTCTATTGCCTCATCCAAGTCATTGATAAAGATGTTGAATAGCACTGGGCCTAGGACAGAATCCTGTGGCACCCCCACTAGTTACTTCTCTCCAGGATGAAGATTAAACTAGATTAAACATTGTTCACAGAAGTAGAAGCTGTTGCTGTTGCGTGTCTCCAAGTTGTTTCCAACTTAGGTCACCCCTAAGGGAAACCTATCATGGAGTTTTATTGGGAGGATTTGTTCAGAGGGGATTTGCCATTGCCTTTCTCTGAGGCTGAGAGACTGTGACTTGCCGAGGTCACTCAGCAGGTTTCCATAGCTGAGTGGGGAGTTGAACTTTGGTCTCTCAGAGTTGTAGCCCAAAGCTCAAACATTACATCACACTGTCAATAAGTATATATGAGTAGGGACTATAGGACAGGAGAAAGAGTTTAAAACAAACAGACCCTCCCCACGTACACACTAGCATCCTGGAGCATATCTACACTACACAATTGTTAACACTGTGATACCAATTTAATAGCCATGGCTCCATCCTAAAGAAACCTGGGATTTGTAGTTTGGTGGGCGTAGATTGATTTTTTTCTGCAAGAAAGCTTCAGTGTAGTTCGGGGGAGTGTGGTAGAGAAATCTAACAGAGAATTCTAAGTACATAGCTAAGGTATAAATCTCAGGATTCCTAGAATGGAGCCGTGACAATTACAGTGGTATCAAAGTGCTATAACGTGTGCTGTTTTCTTTATGAAACAATTGTGTGGATGGTATCTTGGCTAGTTTGCCCCTCATGTACTATTACTGTAGAAAAACAACAGCCAATCAGCAAATCAACTCTGTATTTTCACTGCAACAGTTTGAAATATAGAATAAATATATTTGTGATCTTTGGCTTTAAAAGATAGTATGTCGCAAATGCATTAAAAAACTTTCTCCTGGGTGATGTAGGAAGACCCAGGGGTATATCTGGCATTGTTAAAATTAAGGAAGTGTGAACCTGCTCACTGCCTGATGAGTGCTCATTGTATGCCTGCCTGAATTTTCAAAAGAAAAAGTGTGGGATGTGGGGATTTGACTTGTTATCAGTCAACCTGACTTGATTAGGCACCAGTTTAAAGGGTCTAACTTGATTTTGGGAGACTGTAGAGTAGCCTTCACCAGTATGCCATCTCTTTTTCCCTTTGCCTTGTATGATCTGTCTGACTTCCTGGAAATGTTGAACAACCTTAGGGCCTTACCAGGTGCATTGCCCAGCTGAATCGGGATTATTCAAGCCTTTCTCAGTTGCCAGTTGGCTATTCCCAAGCTCTGCCTCTTGCTAGTGTGTGAAATATCATTATCTTTACATTTCTGGTACATGTTGAGTGTGTTTCTTGATAGGTTAGTGTGTTTTTAAAAGGCTCAGAACCCCTGCATCAATTCTGCTTCTTTTCTTTTTCACTTGATTTATGCTTAGAATACCTCTGGCCGACTCAGAGCTCCTCTGACTAAAATCATTTTCAAATTATCCAGGTGAGGACTGTTGGAAACTGTGGGCCTCCAGATATTGTTGGACTGCAGTTCTCAGCAGCCTGAGCCTGTATAGCCTATAATAAGGAATACAGACAGTTGCAGTTTATCAATTTCTGGAAGGCTTCATGATTCCCTTCCCTGGTCTAGATCCAGTCTAGAGCTTGACCAACAGAGATATATTTTCTGAGGATGTTCACACTATTGTAGGCTGTACAACTTCGAAACAGTATAGACCTTTAATCAGGCAGTTCCCCATAATAGAAAACAAGTAGGGTTAGCCTCCTGGGCAGTGTGTGTGTGATGTCCCAAACCAGTTAATTACCTCTACCACTTCCTGGCAGTAAAAATACCATAATAACAAAATACACTTTTGCTGCCCTTTCATCGCATCCTGTCGCCTGGGAGGGTTGCCTCACTTTGCCTAATCCTTGTGCCACTGTCAGATGATGTGGAGATGACCGAGGCCAAATCCATACTATGCAAATAATCCAGTTTGAAACGGGGTTATTTTGCCATGGCTCCTTCCTATGGAATCCTGGGATTTGTAGTTTGGTGAGACACCAGCACTCTTTGGCAGAGAAGGCTAAAGACATTGTAAAACTACAAATCCCAGGATTCAATAGGAAGGAGCCATGGCAAATAATCCAGTTTCAAACTGGATTATTTGTGTGGTGTGGATTTGGCCCCTATCATGGGTGACTACCTTCTTTATTACAACAAATAATAGTTTCTGGATTGACATTCTGGTTGGAGATTGCAGTAGTGTTATATATTGAAGAAAGAAAAATCACTGTCCTACCTTTCATTGGTATCTAATTTATAAGTATCATATTTTCTGAAAACTAGTACTGTTGCTACAAGAAACTCTGGGGAAATGTCTGGTTTGTTTGTTTTCCAAACATGTTCCATTCAGACTCAGATTTTTATTAGTTAATCCCCTGGATTGCATTGTACATTCTACTCAGAATCCTATAAATGTGTTCTCAGAGGTTTTCAAGCCGTGAGGTTTTAATGCATTTTAAGACATTTCAGTTTAAGGCCAAAGATAATCAAGAATAGGAGGATAATTTGGAATTGCAACATGAAAAATGCATCTTCACAAGATGCAGAACGTTATGCATGGATTGCCTTATTGCATGTCTTCCTCTGAGTGTTCACCAGTTATAGCATTTACATGACACTGTAGGACTGTGGGGGAATCTTGATAGTTTGCTGTTGAAATGGGTAGTCAAATCTGAGCATTTTTTAAAAATAAAAAATCTTCTGAAGCAGGGGTGGGGAAAGTGCAGGCTGAATGTAGCCCGAGGCCATTTTTGAACCCACCTGGGACCCACTACGATCCTCAAATTTGTTTTTAAAACTGTTTTCTTCTAAAATTGCTCCAGTCCCCTTTAGGGGTATGTGGGGGGAGGGTTGCCATTTTTTTGTTCCCTGTTTTTATCAGGGTGCATGAGCAAGACCCTCCTGTGCATGTACAGAGAGCCATGCTACACTATAGCTGACGGCACATGTGGCCTTCATAAGGCTAACAATAAATCACCCAGATACATTGGCAGTGTCTACTAACTAGTCTTTACTAAACATAGCAGAGTATATACAGATGATCTGTGAGGATTCTTGTCAACAAACATGCATGACAATAAAGAGTCTATGTAGTTACATAGCAGAGTCAAGACGAGAAGAGGAGAAGTGTGGCAACTCCTATACATCCTGTCTCCACAGGATATTCACAGTAAACAATAGCTGTGCCTTCGGGCCAGTTTTACTGACCCCTAGTGGCCATAGCCTCACAGAAAATTTTCACACACGTATGTTCACATTACCTGACAGTTTTAAGTCTAGGAGACACTATCCCCTGGTTTATTATCTATTTGACCAAAGTCCTCTCTTGAGCCTAAAAAGAGCATAGAGAGAGGCCAAAAGAACATGATATCCACCATTGAATGCAGGTTGCCTTTTTAGTAATTCTGCACCTCCAAAAGTAAAAATAAAAATAAAGGGACTTGGCAGCCCTTCAAGGTCCCATGGGAGACCAATAGGTCCCCCCCCCCAAAAAAAACAACTAGTGGCATTATGCCATGGAAATGCTGAAGGCAATCCTCAACAACAAATAGTACAAAGTTATTTTCAGGAACAGAGAAAAAGTAGTCATCTAAATATTCTTGCTTCAGAATAGCCATTTAAGTCTGGACATTTATTGAAATTCAATTCAAGGTTCCAGTTGATTGCAAACATTTACAGATGTATATGGGGCCACAGTGACTCCATAAACCAGATTAGTAAATTCTGTGTATGAATTAAAGCCATGATATGAAACCAAACCAAATGAAACTTTTCTACTAGGCCAAAAGGGAGGGTCTTGCTGAGAGGCAATGGCAGCTGGTGGGTTCTATGTTTGTGGGATGCTGAATCAGCTTTAAATATTTAATGTTTTAATATAATTTTTGAAGAACTTATGAAAGGAGCTGAACTCTGTCCTTCCTGACAGGTTTAGCTCCTGGGATAGCCCCCTTAAATTCTGGAATAAAACCCAAAGCACATTCCTCACTGACATGGAAACCACCAATCACCTCCCCTAGGATGATGGAAGCCTTCAAAAATTCAGGTTTAGTAAAGAGTTTTGTGAAATGTATTAAGTGCCATTGCCCCCTGATATCAATTATATTGGCATAAAGGAAAAAGAAGAATTTGTCTACTATAAAAATAAAAAAAAATGTGTGTTTTTTTTCACCCTCATGCTCCTTTCTCACAAGAAATGGAAAGAGCAAATTCTGAGTGAGGGATCTTAAGACCTGAACAGTAATGAATATATTTTGTAGCATTTTGCAGGCTTGCTTTGACCCCAGCACATGATGTGCATAGTTTTTGGGTATCTCGGTCATTCCAAAAGGGTAGAACTGAGTCTATAAACCATAAGAGTAAAACCATCTACTTCTTTTTCATTACAAGGTTATGTTTATTTGTGCCTAGAACACCTAATTCCTATTCATATGTTGTTATGGTTGGAGACTACCTCGAAGGTGGACAAAAGAGTTTATTTTTCCCACTGCTGTCCTGGTGCATTTGATCTACCTCTTGATGGAGGGTGAAATCCCATGCTGTGCTACACAATACTTATAAATGCATATTTTTGATTTTATATGAAAAATAAAAGCACCCCTCTTTCAAATGCCAGGAACAGGAAAAATTATAAATTATGCAATCCTCTTTGGAGTTGTAGCAGCTGACAACGATAGTTTTGAAGCATACAATTTTGTCAGAGAATTGGCAACTGAAAACATTCTGGTTTTGCCTTTCATTACATAACAAGAGGAATTGAATTAATATGTTATTGAAATTTTCATTTTAAAAGGTTCTGCAAGTTTTCGAAGTCCAGACATAACTGTTCATTGTAAACTAAATGCAGTTAAGCTAAACTGTATTGTTCTGGTGTATTCTGTGCTTGCTGGCTTTTTTTCATAGTATCTCTGAGACTGAAGAAACTCATTTAGATGTCACAGTAAACCACGAAGCCATGGAAACTCTGGCTGATTGAATGTGAACAACATGCTGGTGCATGGTGCCCAATTGCTGAACTTTGCACCAGGCGCAGCTAAACAAACCACAAACTGGAGTTTGTTCTATGGTTTCTCTCTCTGCCTTTTGTAGGGGGGCAAAGTGGCAACAAGCCAGAGTGCTGACCAATGCTGTGTTTGAAAGGACCCATCTGTGGCTTATTTATCCACTTGGCTGAAAGTAGGAATGACTGGGCAGCCTGCATGAGCACAGTGCTTGTTCTTATTAAGTAAAGGTTTCCATGGTTTCTTTGCTGATCATGATGCCTGAACATGGCCAATGGCTATATCAAGGATTCCTGCACATAATTTTTCTGTACACATTCACTGGTAGAATAATTCTTAATTTTCTGAATACTATGGAAATTGCTCATAATAAGAATTTCACTTGCCTTGCTTGGGTAACTTGCTTCCTGAAGTTTGTACTTAGATTCCATAACCTTTTGTGGTTTGTGAAAGTAGTCATAGGTGTAGGGTTAGGTTTTCCTGTTTGATAAATAAGTGGCTGACAGTTAGGATTGGACTAGGTTAAAGCACTTAAGAAGACAGAAATACATTTGGCAGTATGGATTGGATTTTACAGCATGCTTAAGTTGATTTAACATATGCCTCTAAGGATTGTTACACTGAGCTTTTAGATTTTCTTTTAAAAGGACAGGATATTTCAAATCCATAATATGAAAGTGGTTCTTAATTTCCTTCTTTCCAAATTCCTCATTTGATGTTAGCTGTGCAAATTGAAGTAGGCAGTAGTTAGTACCCTTTTCATTTTGGATGCTGCACTTAATTTAAACATGACTCAAGAACTTCATCACCTGCAGCCTGAATTAAGATAATAGGTTTTTATTTTATTTTGCCACAGAAGTTAATTAATGTACTAGTGTTGTATTGTTGATTATCATCAGTGCTGCTTTGTGAATAGCCACCACACTGATTTTAAATTAACTTTAATACAATCATCACAGTCTGCTTTTTTCCATTTCATTTCATTTCCTTCTGACCCCATTGTTTGTTTTTCTCTACACTCATATGTGTTTATAATGCCAGCGAAGGGTACGACTTTATGCATCTGATGAAATCGATTTTAGTCTATGAAAGCTTATCCCATAATACATTTGTTAATTTTTTAGGTGCCACAAGACTTTTATTTTTAGTCCATGAGAGCTTGTGCCATAATACTATTTGTTCATTTTTGTAAGGTGCCGCAAAACTTTTATTTTTAGGTTTTGCTCATGGCTGCCCCTCCAGAAATTGACCTAAACTGAGGACAGGCATGATGACTGTGTCACAGCATCATCCAAATATAGAAATAAGGGCTGTTCCCTACCCCCTTATCTCTCTTCTCTATGCATATTAACAGACAAATGGAAAGGTTGAGATTTCAGTTTTATTCCCACTGTACTTTGAGCCCAGATCCATGTTTAGTCAAGGTTGATGCAGTGTTGCTTTGGACAGTTCCAATTTATTTATGTATTTATTTACAAATATGAATATATTGATTTTTATCTGAATTATGAGAAAGCAATGTAAGGACATGTCTATTTGTGAATGATTCTGCCTGTACCTAGCTAAGGTTTCCTGCAGTTTCTGTTACAGCAGTGTCTTGGAAGGCAATGTTTCTATCAAGAAATCTATCCTTGTTGACAGGGCTTTATTTCCTCTCTCTTTGTGCCCCATTCTACCCTAAGTATTATGTGGAGGCTTGGCATGTCTTGCTAAGACAGCAGACTATATAGACTGACTGAGATTTCTTGTCTGCTGTTAGTTGGGGAGTTGTCACTTCCAGAATCCAGTGCTAAAGGACTGTATTAGCATCAGTGCTCTACAGGAACAGCTGACTGCTCCTATCTATTAACTCACCTCCCTCCTTTAATGACAGTATGGCCTCTATGTGCACTCAGGAAAGAATTTCTCAGTGGAGCAGAGTCGCAAAAACTGCAGCCATCATCTTGCATTTCTCAGTAATGAAAGTTCTGCTTAAACTGCAAGGATGAAGGAGCACTATCCAGATTCCTAAAAGCAAGGGGGCAATCTGAGGACTGCTTGAATTTATTCTGTGGCATCATACCACCAAGCACAACACAGCAGTGATGCTTCCCTGATATAATACAACCCACATGTCCATGTTTTAAAGAATTTATGTGCTTGTAATCTTTTGCATAGTGAAATCAAAGATTTTGAAGGGCCATCAAGGGCCATCTAGTCTAACATCTTGGTAATGTAGGAAAGTTGTTAACACAGCATCCATGGATGGTGAACTTCTAAGAAAAGAAATTTAGGCCTTGGGCAAACATCATGGGGGTGTTTGTTTCCTCTCCTTCCTC
Organism: Gambelia wislizenii; assembly: GCA_030847615.1. Lineage (NCBI taxonomy): Eukaryota > Metazoa > Chordata > Lepidosauria > Squamata > Crotaphytidae > Gambelia > Gambelia wislizenii. The sequence continues at coordinate 289,901,319 of JAUMIR010000001.1, read as the reverse complement.
CTTCAGCTCCCATGTGCTTTCTGGGAGGAATAGATTTTGAGGGTATGTGGAAGGCTGTATCCCCTCCCTCTTTTTCCTGGCAGGAGCCATTTCTGTTAGTGGGAGCAGTGTTCAGTAGATGGTCAGGAATGCTGAGAGTCACAGCTCAAAAACATCTGGAGGACTTCATGTCTCCATTCCCTAATCTAAACAGTGACTATATGTTGGGGTACTTTAGCAAAGGTATGTATGCTATCAGTTTGCAATATATATTCTTTATTTAATTTCATATTACATTAAAATATACAAATAAAACATAAAACATACAAACCAACACCAAGACAAAAATAACAAATAAAACAAAATTAGACTAAACAAAAAAAACCACACATACAAAGAAAAATAAAAACACAACCCCCCTCTTCCTCCCACCCCCCCTATAAAAATTAACTTCCCACCTCTCTCAGCTTGCTTTATAAATCTTTATGATAATTCTCCTCTTTCCATATATTCCTTCATTATCACTCTTATTTCAATATTATTTCTTAAATACTTATCAACTTCCTAATATTAACATTTATTTTATCAAAATCATAATCATCTCTCTCAGATCACATTTTACATCACTCAGTATTTCTCTTTGTTAATAATCTTAATTTTAATCTTAATAATAATTATAAACAATTACTTAATAATTAAATATACTGTATATATATTTAGTGTGTGTATATATATATATATATATATATATATATATATATACAGTATTCCCACTATACACTAAATATCAAACCCCATAACTGTATCATCCCCATTTTCTTCCCTGATATATTTTATAAATGGTTCCAACATTCTTTTATAATTTTCAATTGTTCCTCACTAAGTTTGAAAGTTTGTCCAGTAATGCAAATTCCATAACCTTATCAACCCAATCCTGATACGTTGGAATTTCATTTGCTTTCCATTTCCTTGCATAGATCAGCCGTGCTGCCATAATCAGGGAACAAATTAAGTTCCTATGTTTTTTCTCCCTATTCATCATTCATGTTTACCATATTTAGCTAACTATCAGTTTGATACTGGAGATGTAAAGAATACTATCAAATTTTCTTGTCCTCAACAAGAAGGAGTATCTCAACACATTGAAACACCCTGTTGAAAAAACTGCTGACTGATGTGAGATTTTTCACATACAAGGACTGTTTATTAAATAACGAGACTGATAAATAACCCATCTTTATTTATATGTACAGTTGTCCCTCTGTATCCATGGATTTGGTATCTACAGATTTTAGTATTCACTGTTTAAAAATATTCTTTAAAATAATAACCCCAAAAGCAATCCTTGATTTTGCCATCTTATATAAGGGATGCTATTTTGCTATGCCATTGCATATAATGGGACTTGAGTATTCACGGATTTTGGTATCCATGGGGGGTGGGTCCTGGAACCAAACCCCAGCGAATATGAAGGGACAACTGTATTACAATTCTAATGCTTGTCCCATTCAATATCCTCCCTGTCCACACTCACACACTGATGCAGTCTTGTTTTCCACTGTCTAAAGGCGTGGAGCAGATCAGTTTCTCTCAGCTGTTTCAACACATCTGCCATTTTCTTCTTTACTGCATCAGTTGACTCAAAACGTGTTCCTTTAAGCACTGATTTCACTTTAGGGAAAAGAAAGAAGTTGCATGTTGCCAAATCTAGTGAATATGGAGGATGTTCAAGTGTAGTAATGTGTTTATCGGCCAAACACTGCTTCACAGAAAGTGCTCATGGGCAGGCACAGTATCTTGATGAAGAATGAAACCATTTTCCCACAGCTCTGGCCTTTTTTTTCCTGACTCTTTCTCTCAGCTTTGTCAAAACATCCTAATAATAATACTGGTTCATTCTTCTGCCTTCTGGAACCCATTCTGCCAAAATTATGCCCTTGATGTAAAAAACAAACAAACCCACGATGAGCATGGCTTTGAAGGTGGACTTGCTTTGACATGTGTTTTTTATTCTTGGTGATGCTGGTGTTTTCCAGTGCATTGGCTGTCATTTTGTCTCAGGATCATACTAGAAGATCCAGGTTTCAACACAAGTGATGATTTTTTAAAAAAGGTTTGGGTCCACCTCAAGTTGCTGCAAAATGTCAGCACAAATTTCCTTGTGGCACTCTTTTTGCTCTGGTGTGAGAACCCTAGGGACCATCTTGGCACAAACTTTTCTCATGTTGAGATCCTCATGCAAAATTTTCCACATAGTGTCTTTGTCAATGTTCATGGCTTCAGCTATCAGTTGGACACTGAGTCGGCAGTCTCATCGAACAATCTGGCTGAGTTTTTCCACAATTTCTTCGGATCTTGAAGTGGAAGGTCATCCAGGGCATTCATTGTCTTCCAGTTTCTCACGTCCTTCTCTGAATCTTTTGTGCTACTGAAACACACGTGCGTGAGACATGCAGTTTTCCCCATAGGCCTCAGTAAGCATTTGAAAAGATTCCATTGGTGTTTTGTTCAATTTTACTAAAAAATTCAAATTGATAAGTTGGTCGATTTTTAAACTTAGTATTTTTCTGGCTCACAACAGACAACACAGCTGCTTTAAACAATGACCGACAATTAACTGAACGGCTGAGAGTGCTGACATTTGTCATGCAGGTTCAGACATGTTCACAATCAGTTCTCCCTGATTTGTCTGAAAGGTAGAAACACAGTTTCATTATTTAATAGACAGACCTTGTATTGCCCAAAAAATGTATGCAGAAAAACACTGGGCCATATTCTACATCGTCTGCTTACTTACCCATATGTAAGTAAACCCCCCAGGCCAATCCCCCAAACCAACTTTACCAGGATCAGCTATACCAAGAGAAGGTCAGTTCGCTGGTGATTGGTATGCAAGGGGATGACATTTCCACCCCTCTCCTTCCAGCAAACATGGCTGTGACAAGGCATTACAACAAGAGTCCTTTTTCTGACTTGACATAGCCTCACTCACTGGTGGGAGAGGGTGAAGGGATTTCAGTGTAGTACTCAGAGGCCACTCCCCTTCTTGGCCACAGGACAAAGGGCAATAAAAGTCAAGTAATAAAATTTCAACAACGTTAGCTGCAGAAAAGTAACTTCCCTTGAAATCCAGGCTGGCTCTGTCCTGTGTGAAGCTAGCTGCTGCTTTCTTAGGCAGAGAACATTGAATTTCTTTCTCAAGAAGTCTATATTGTTGCATCTAAAGAAATGTTTAGGTGCTGTATTGATAAAACTTCCCAATTATAGTCCAAATGAAAGTTTTACCTTTGTTAGATGTAGAAACCTCAAAGAGTTAGTTAGTCCCAGTCTGTTAGCACCCTCTTGTTAAAATCCCCAGTCCTTACATGGCCAAGAAGGGAAGTGGCCTCTGCCTGCATCGAAGTCCCTCCAGACCATCTTAACTGACAACAGAAGTAACAGCTGAGACAAAATGTAGGCCCTGTGATTCTAATGTCATCACTTTTCTCCTGAACAATTTTTAACACCTTTGCCTGATGAAGAAACCAGTGGAAGCTTCAAAAGCTTGCATGGTGTATTTTGTGCATTTTGATTGGTCAGTAAAAGTATCGCTCTTTGGTGGATTTTGTATTTTGTTGCAATACAGGATGCTGAACTTTTTTTTTTTTTTTTTTTTTGCATATCCCTAGTGGTTTTGCATAGAAAATTTTGGGAAAGCCACAGAGTATTTGTGCAAAATGTTGTATTTATGCACAAAATGATTTTTTTTTGGTGAAAGAAATGGATGTTTTTCATAAAATGGTCCTGAATACTTTTTTTCGGGGGGGGGGGGAGAACCATTGGAAAAATGTACAAAAATGCAGTGGGCTTGCCAAAGCAACAAAGCTTAATTCATGACAAAATGCTGTGTATTGCTTTTAGGAACCAAGAGTTAATGCATGACTGGGTTGACAAGGTGTGATTATTTTACTTACCTGCTATGGTTACTTGCTTTAAAAGTTCATTATAGTGATAACAAAGGGCCAGATAGTCTTACTATATTCTTACTACATTTTCCTCTGTGGCACAAAAGAACATAGTTCAGCCAACAACACTGACTTTTCATTGCTTTATACATTTCTGTGTAAGTAATACTTCTCATTGAATTCCTGCTTGGGGTCCTTCGCAATTTTGATAATCTCTCTCTCATTTTGATGTTACTTCCTTGCTTTCTCTTTCTTCTTTTTCTACTTTTTCTAGACACCCCTTCACAGAGGGTACAGTTTATTTTGGGAACAGAAGATGATGACGAGGAGCACATTCCACATGACCTGTTCACAGAGCTTGATGAACTTTGCTGGCGTGAAGGAGAGGATGCTGAGTGGAGGGAGACAGCCAGGTGAAGACATGTGTTCAGGAAGTTCTTTGCTTAGGATCCAGGAACATGGCGGGATCTTTCAAAGATACAAGGAAGCCTCCCTCATCAAATGGCCATTTAGATTTAAACCAAGGATGCCATTTAAATCCCCACAGCTAGTATTGCTACTAGTGACGTTTCTCTTCAAAGCCAGATGTTGTCACATCTGGATTTAATATTTTGTAGGTCAGAGCATGCTTGTAGGGGAGGAAATTAATTGAAATGGCAATGAATAAAAGTATTAATATGAAAGACCTTTAGCTAGATTTCTCTTTCTTTCTCTCTGATGAAAATGGTGAACATATTTTAAATTCATTTCTAGAGAAAAGCAGTTTGAAATAAATGTGAATGTAAACTGGATTTAAACTGCTACTCAAATGAATAGCAAAGTTAGAAATGTAGGTATGCTGCCCACATTGTTATTGAACTTATTTTTTTTTCTTGATTAGATAACATAATATGATGAATGACTACTATTTACTGTAATGAGGTAGAGGAGGCATTACATAATGCTTTTTGCAACACTAATCCTGAAGTAATAGGCTTTTAGGGTAAATCCTAAATCTAACACAGTTCCAGTTAAGCAGGCATTGATCTGCTGATAACTCCTGGGAATGTGGAGGGTGGCATTCCTTACCCTCAGCTAATAAGAGATATTCTGAGAAAGTTGTTCTCCTTGATTGCCTGTGGCAAGTCATTATTTTGCAGACTAACCTACCTCACAAGGTTTTTGTGTAGCCAAATAATCTTTCTGATTTTCTTGGAGCGATGTTGAATTAAATAAAGTAATAAATAAAAAAGTCTTTAAAAAAGAAAAAGTTCTACAACCAAAAGAGAGAAAAACACAAATAGAATCATGGGTCCAAATTTATATCAGACATACTTCCTTTTAGATGTGCTGTGAACTTTACCTGGAACAGATAGACACATATTTAAGTCATAACATGATGTGCACAACCATATTCTCAGCAAATGATGTTAGATGGATGGATTGATTGGAAACATGAGCCAAATTCATACCTCTGTTCACCCAGCTTCCAGTTGTATTTAGTATGCTGTCCATGGTAGGTCTGTTTCAGAAGAGCCACCCTTTACTATGAATGGTATGTTGTTTGGAATAAAAGTATTTCACCATTTATGATGCCCAATTGCCTGCATTTAATAGAGTATAGAGGTGATGTAGAACAGTGATTCCCAAACTTTGATCCTCCAGGCATTTTGAACTTCATCTCCCAGAAGCCCTAGCCCCCTTGGTCCCAACAGTCAGGAATTCTAGGAGATGAAGTCCAAAACATCTGGAGGACAAGAGTTTGGGAACCACTGATGTACAGTAGTATCTTTCCATATCAGAAGTGTAGGATCAATCCACTGCTAAGCCATGAAACTTGTTAACTGCCATCTCCCAGCTACCCCTTTCAGCTCTTTGGGAGGCAATAGGCCACTAATGTCATCAACAAATACCAGCAAATAAAATAACATGCTGTCGGCAGTCTAAATCCAACTTCTAATTCAAAGTAGAAAAGACCCATTGAATCAATGGTATTTAAATGAGTATCAAGTTACCATTCATCAATTGATTCATTGGGTCTGCTCTGGTTCAGGCGGCCAATAGGTGGGAACTGTGTAGCCCTCCAAGGTGTCGTTTCCCTGGAACATCTAGCAGCCCTAGCCAGTGTAGTTCCCCAAGGAAAACAGCTTGAATAAACACTTTTCTTTTCTCAGGTGGCTGAAGTTTGAAGAAGATGTTGAAGATGGAGGAGAGAGGTGGAGTAAGCCATATGTTGCCACTTTGTCGCTTCACAGTTTGTTTGAAGTGAGAAGCTGTATCCTCAATGGCACAGTGTTACTAGACATGAGAGCAAATTCTTTAGAAGAAATTGCAGGTAAGCAAGAGTATTACATAGTCAAATATAAGTGATAGTATTTTTTTCATAACATCCTTCTAAATAAATAGAACCATCTCAACTTGTAAGAGGAACAGCATTTTTTTTTTAAAAAAAAGTGTTTTATATATAGTATGGCCCTGGTGCTGATATTTCCAGAATTATCATGAAGGCACAGAGGGTTACAGGTTGTGAAAAGGAACTTTAAAGGTGAAGAAATTTTTGTTTGAGTATGATTGTTGTTGAAGGGAAGATGCTGGTTACCAGAAAGGCAGGTTGGAAGTTGTAAATCAGGAGAACTGTTGAAGAAAAGTCCTCTTTCTTGGTATTTCAAATAAACGTGTGGGAGGGGCCAGGAGAGAAGCATCAATAGTTAAGTTCTGTGAAGGATGTGTGCGTTATAAGGAGAATTCAGAAGTTGTCAGGACTTTTCAAGCAGGGACAGGAATTCTGAGTAGCCCATCAGATGCTTTCAAATTGCAACTCACAGCCACCCCTTGCCAGCAAAGCCCATCGTGGGCAATCGTAGGTATTAACAGTCTGGAGGGCTACTGGATCTTCATCCCTGCTTAAATAAGTGGAGAAAAAAAAATTGAATGTTCAAAATAAAAAGCACATGGGTGGTGTGAACATAAGAAACTGAAGCAGTCAGTTAACCAGTAGTGAGTTGGACAAAACCTTGCGAGGAAATATCTTTAATCTACTACCGCAAGTTTTCAATTCAATAGAGTCTGTGTGTTGCTCAGAGATGGAAACATATAAGAAAATTTGCAACAGTGATACCACTCAGTAGTAGTGTTCCAGGCATCTCCTGACTGCTGTAAATGACAAGAGCTGGAGGAGTGAAAGACTTGCAGACTGAAATTGTGTGCATCCTTACAGGGCCAGTCCTCCAGTTAGGCAGAGTAGACTGTCTGCCTCAGACAGCAGATTTGGGATTAAGTTAAATTGGAGTTTAATTTAAATTAGCTAGTTGTACCTGACGTAACATATGCCGGTGGTGTGTTAACGGTGAGTTGCTCTGTTGCCCTGCCCCTGCTGCTGCTACCACCAGTTCACTGCCTGGGTCCCATCACAGAGGCAGCAGGGGTGGCGGGGCAATTATATGACCCCCCCCAGGAGCCCGAATGATATCAAAACCCGTATCAAAAGTTGGTCTAGTTCTATAACAGAGTAAATAATGTCTACTATTCAAAAAAATCCAATTAATTAGTTGGGAGGTCCATCTTCAGTGACTCAATTCTTACTATACACACACATTTCTCTTGGGTATGTTTCCTTTCCCAATGTGCTGATTAGTGGCTTAGGAAACATGCCCAACCAATCCCCTCACTCCCTCGGCCAATCACCATTCACATGCAAATTCCTTGTCCACCTCACAATCCACCCCTGCCACTCAATCTGCGTCCACACCCCCAGCCTCACAAGGGCCCCCCTCCTCTCACTCCCTCAGCCAATCACCACTCACATGTAAAAAAATGCAATACTTTTTCCTAAAACTATACCATGAAGCTGAACCGTGTGAAAAGAACACTGCTACTCCAAGGTCCACGCTGCAACCACCACTTGAAACCCCAGCAGGGCACATACTAGTACTAATACTAATAACGATAACAATACAATTATGCCAGTGGCTTTTAACCTTTTCTTTACCAGGGACCCCCTTTAAATACCTTGTTGCCATGGGCCCCCAAAATTTAAAACCCTAACAACAACAATAATATAATTACAACAATGCTTCTTACCCTTTTCTTTACCAGTGGCCCCTTTAAATAACTTTTGTTGCCATGGTCCCCCAAGACTTTAGATTTTTTAATAGTAATAATAATAATAATAATAATAATAATACACCATCTATGAAATCTTCCCTCAGAGGCACTGGAGTGGGAGGGAAGACTTTTCTCCTGCTTCTTCCTGCAAGTTTGTGGCTGGAGTGGATTGAATGGCAATGCGCAGGTCAAGCCAGCCAGCCAGCCAGATTTTGCCTGGGCTCCTGTCACATGGCCACTCCACTGCAGGCAGGAGGTGGTCTGAACAGCCTCCAAGCCTTTGCAGACCCCCTGTGAGAACATTGAGGACCCCCTGGAAGTCCCCAGACCCCAGGTTAAGAACCACTGGTCTAGATACTTGGCAAAAGTAGCTTGCAAAAACTCTGCCTCATTTAGAGAAGATGGAGTCTAGGGACTCTTGTCTACCACTTGTTAAAATAGAAATGAATAGAAAAGGGAGCAAAGGAGTCTCTCCAGCAAGGGGCGGAATGGTCACCGCTAACTTTTTCGTGAGTCTTTGGATCACCTTTGCCCTGCCCACAGACTGCATAGCCTCAGCTTTCCACTCCAATGTCAGCTTCCCTTCAAAAGCAGCATGCTGGATTCCCATTGGGGGGAGGCCGGCAGCCAAAGAGAGCCTGCTTTGCTCTGTTCTATCCCTTCTCCCTTGCTGGTTTTGGTTCCTCCCACTAGCTTTTTTTTTTAGTAGGCGACAGCCTGTCTGGTGCAGTATTTGAAAAGAAAGGCTTTCTCCCCATGGGAAGCAGAGCCAGGGGTGGCCAGAGGACCCCAAGGGGTCCCTTAAGGAAGAAAAAGAGGGCCTGGAACCCCAGGGCAGCCTCCCACCTCCTTCCCACCCCTTTCAAGGTTTTTTTGCAGCCTGTAAGTTCCTCAGGGCAGAAGGTGTCCACTCAGCATAGGCTCACTGAGAAACACATGGTACAGGCTGGGGACAAGCTAACCCAGGAGTAACCAAAACAGCAGAAAGGGCACAAAACAAAAGCTTCAGCTAGCAGCTGCTTCACAGCTCTGACCCACTTTCACACACAAAAGACTTACAGACAGCAAGGTTCATCCAAAAATATCCAGAGATCTTTATCTTCAGTTTCAGTATAAACAAATACCATATATACAGAGCAAACTTCATTAACAAACTCAACAGCAATTTCTCCAACGTCCATCAACACTCCTCTTTCTCTATGACACCAACCCACACACATCATGTTCTTTGGCTATATAGGAGTATTTGCTAGTCCTCCCTCTGCCTAGCCACAGCTGTGAACAAACCCACTTCAGCTGTGCTAGTCTGGGTCTGTTGCTCCAACATTTTTCCTTTTGCACTTAAAGCAATATTACACTGACAGAAGGAGGGGGGAAAGGGCTCAAGTTTTTGGTTGAGAAAGGGGTGAAGAGGAGAGGAAGGGGGGAAAACCTACCCTACGAGGTAAGATAGGAGGAAAAAGAAGAAAGAGGAGGATGGGGGCAGGAGATGCATAGAAAGCAACATTATTTTCCCCCATGCATGCATATTAAGACATCAAGGGGAGCTGGCTGAGTATTTAGTTACAGCAGCTCAATGGGCAAAGATGTGGCTGTAGGCGAAGGAGGTGATGCTGAAAAACGCCCTCAAACTGCTGATTTGCCAGCCAATGGAGCACTACAATTGGCTGAGTATGTTTCCTAAGTGGCCAATCAGCACACTGGGAATGGCAACATACCCAAGAGAATTATATATATAGATTTTAATTTAGTTTGGGGTTAGGTGCATTAATTACTTGATAGTGAGTGCATTTTTACTGCAAGGGGTGGGGCAGATACATTCGTATTTTTTGCCTCATGTACCAAACTCTGGGTACCTTGGCTTGAGTGGAAAGGCAATGCTGTTCCATGTCGTGGCTCAGGCAGCAAAATGTCTTGGGTTGGCCTTGCACCTTTGCCTGTAAGTCCCATTGCACATAAGGCTTACTTACTTATGACTTCCATGTAGATATAAAGTGTCACCTTCCCTGTGGCCAGCATTTTTACTTGGCATGCCTAACATTGAGCGACACACAGACTCTGTTGAGTTGAAAACTTACAGAGTAGATTAAAGGTATTTCCTGGCAAGGTTTTGTCCAACTCAGAAGGGCACAGTAAGGCTGGCTTCACTTCTCTGGGAAGATGGATGCGTTCTCCTCTTCCTCCTCCCAGAAGGGCATGGTAAAGCTAGCTGTGCCTCTCTGGGCATACGGAAGAGTTTACCCCTTCTTCTGCCCAGAAAGGCACATTAAAGTCAGCCACACCTCTCTGGGCAGAGGAAAAATTCTCCCCTTCCTCCTCTTGGGCACCAGTCAGACAGTGGAGGGGTGGATCATGTGGTCAAACACTGTAAGGACAAACTATCCTGCCACTGTGGCTTCTCTCCAGGCGACAAAGTACAGATAGCGCTTCCTTGTTGGGGAGAACCCACCCCACCACCCCGCTTTCTCCTGGGCAACAAAGCACAGCTACTGTTTTGTTGCTGGGGAGAATCCACCCCACCACCTTGCTTTCTCCCAGGCAATGAAGCACGGGTCAGCACATGAAAAGGCAAACACACTATCTTTGGTCTGAGGGTGAAAATAGAGGGCTTGCTGTTACCATGGTTTCATGTATATGCGGGAAGTCCTGGAACATGTCCTTCATGGAAATGGGGGTCGACCAGTAGTCTGGCCCTCTGCTGTACAGCTAAATTAGGTTTGTCAAAACAGTTGAGTGTAACACGTGCAGTTTTTGACTTATAATTTATGAACAACCAGTCTTTTCCCAACAAAGGCCTATCACAAACTGCTCATTTTAAATGTAGTTTGAGAAGCAAAACTCCCTTGTGGGTACAGAGGCAGTTTCAAGGGTCTATCTGGATCTCACCTGCTGTAGCCATCTTCTAGATAAACTCTACTTCATAGTGTAGAGTTTTCTCAGTTCTCTAGACACAGCAGACCTATACACATGTGTTTGCAAGTTCAACCCTATTGAACTCAGTGGAATTTACAGTCTTGCTTCAGAGTATTGTATCACTGCAATTAGATGTTTTGAGCAGGTAGCCCATAATGGGGCCGGTGGATATGTTTGTATATGTTTAGAGAAATAAGTAGCAGTAGTTATTGGATGGTTTCAGAGTCAGAGTTTGGAAATGTTACTTTTTTGGACTACAGCTCCAAGAAACCCCCAGCCAGAATATGAGGAGTTTGGGGAGTTGTCCCCAAACAAAACAACACAGCAATGCACGTATCATGTTTTATTTTGCTTGAGTCCTGTAATTGCTGAATCACTCAGGAATCTACTGCTTGTAATTCAGGGTTCTATCAGGATTGTTATTGTTGAGATTAGAGATCTTCTAGCAGCAGGAATATATCAGACTACATCTAGGCCCTGCCCTCTCTAGATTGCTGTCAGGCAGCTGTCACTCAATATCAGTCAAATAAGAGTGCTGTATTTTCATTAACTTTATAAAATGTTCTTCATTCTGGAATCCCTATTCCCTGAAGGTGTGTGTGGGCTACATTTTTAAAAGAAAAAAAAGTGTTTGTGATCTCTTCAAAAAGTGTCCTGGGCTGTTCAAAACAAAGTTACCTGTTTTTGATTTTGACATCCTTAAGTTTCTCATTCCACTTTTCCTGATTTCACTGCAATTGGTTTTAATAGCTACCACTTATTAAAAATTGTTTTTATTGAGTTTGTTTTTACCATTTTTTAAAATATTGATTTTAGAGCTGTAAAATACTTGAATAATTTATATTGCTTTCTACTGAGCTGTGTTACAGATATGTATATTAAGTTACTATGTATGTAAACTTATATATGTATGTATGATTTATGTAAATCACATGTGTGCTGGCTACAGAACAACAGATCACACTGGAGGACCTAGCAATTCCTAGAGAGAACACCTCTCTAGATATCTTTTAGGTCCTCTAGCATGATTCTATGGTATGCTTCTGCTGGAAGCTGACCATAGAGTTGCACTGGAGGACTTAGAAGATGCCTAGATAGGAGCTCTCTCTAGGAATCTCTAGTATCTCCAGTGCAACTCTATGGTCATCTTCCAACTCTATGGTATGCTTGGGCCAGAAGTCATTCGTTTTAATAGGGTTCGTTATTCTCTGTGGTTTCTGGTATCCACAGTAAGTCTGGGAACATATCCCCTGAAGATATGGGTCATATTTTATTCTAATGTGCTCTGCATGGTGACTTGAAAACTGGTGTGGAGTACAATGTCAACTGATATGATTCTGGTTCTTGTTTGGACTGGAAGACCAAAAGATATTGTAATAGTTTTGTATAGTTGCCCATGACATAGTGAGACCCGCAGTCCTTTCACACTACATAACTATAGCACTGTGATTCCACTTTAAATGCCACATTTCCATCCAGTGGATTCCTGGGATTGGCAGCTGAGGCAAGGGTACTTAGAAACCTCAGCCAGAGAGCCCCTTTGGTGCCTCTGACCAAACTACAAACTCCAGGAATCTGTAGGATGCAGCCATGACAGTTAAAGTAGAATCATAGCAGCATAACCACATAGTGTGAAAGGACCTCTGGAGCACTGGGACTTTTTAGTTAGCAAGGATGAAGATGCAAATTGCCACACCCCTCAGATTTCCCTGTTCATCTGACTTTAGCTCAGGGGCCATGCTAATCTTGCAATAGTCTAGTTTTGATGTCTCTCTGGCATTTCTTCGCAAACGAAGATTCAGGAAGGACTCATCCCGCGCTTTCTGCAAGCGCACTGATGACTAAAAAGGCCAATCCGAGATAAACAATAAAATAGCGAGATAAAGTTTTGATGTATGCATTGCCAAAGTGCTCACCTCAGCAGCACACATACTAAAACTGGAATGATACAGACTAGAGTGGCTTCTGAGTTTAGCTACAATTTATCTAGTAACAAGGGCCGGGAGAGATTTTTGCAGCAAGAATATATTATTGTAATTTGTCCTTGTTGTACTGTTGAGCATTTTGGGAGAACTTGGTTGGGCAGTTAAGACCATTTAGCACTAGAGAAGAGATGTTCCTGGCAGGGAGGTTTGGGGTGGAAATAGAATGGAAATGACGCAGGCTGTCTTGCAGCCTTCTAGATAAAGTGTTTCTCCCTCATGCTGGGAAAACTTTTTTTTATTAATATTTTTTATTGAAGTTTTCCACATAAGTACATTTTCATTTAAGCATAACTAACAACCCCGACAAATTATGCTGGGAAAACTTGAGTTGCTGGTATTGTACCATTTGGAGACAAGTTGTGCCTATTTTTTCCCTTTGCATGTAATTTCACTTCAGTCCCACTTCCATGAACAGGACAGAGCCAGACTGTATGGAAATGATAACCTCCTCCCCACACACAAATGACCAATAGAAGGCAGATATGCATTTCATGGATATATTTTATTGCATTGTGCAACTGATATAATACTGTGTTTAGGAAGTGCTTGTCTTCTCCCCCTTTCTCCCAAATTCGTTTTATCATTTCCTTATTATTTTCCTTGCTTTCTGTGACTCATTCTTTATTTTTGCTGAATAGTTGCCATCTATGTACTGTGGTCATACAGGAGCCCAAAATTCTTGAAGATATTACAACTCTGTAATATCTTGGCCACTTGATGTGCTGAGTGGAGCAACGTGGGAGTTATAGTCCAAAAGAAATCATTCTCAAGCTCTGTTCTTGAGTTAATTCTACATACATAGCAACCTCATATTAGCAGGAATATACAGTATTTCATTGTCATTTAACCATAATAAATGTCTGCATTTTTCTTTGAACTCTGTATGACTGAGCATTACCTGAATTATACCTCATTTTCCTTTCACCAGCAAGAAGTAAATTTTTCACCAGGAGGGCACAATGTATTCTCTCTGCTCAATGCGGAAAGAAATACAGTACTTATTTACATATAAAACAGCACTGACATACACAGGATCAAGTCTGACTTGCTGCACAATATGTTGCCTAGAAGCCAGTCTGGAGGCAGTGGTTAGAATGTTGGACCAGGACTTGAGAAGTCCAGACGTAGGGCACCCACTGAGCCAGGAAATTCTCTTTGGGTGACCTTAGCCAGTCATTCTCTCCCATCTAACATACCTCTCAGGGTAGTTGTGAGGATCACATAGGGCAGAAGAGAGCCATATACATTGCCTTGCGCTCCTTGGAGGAAAGGTGGGATATAAATGAAACTAAAATAAAAATGAACGAATACAATTCCTGAGAAAGAGTTCCAGATGAATAATTGTAAATATTGTTTTTATATACAAGTGTTTTTTTCTGATCACCTCCCCCCTGCCCCCCTCACCATAAAGAAAACCAGTTGTTGCATCTCCCATTGTTGGGGTAAATCTTGCCTGCTTTCTTTGATTCTGGACAATCATAGCTCCTCCTGCTTCATTTTAGTATCCACCATTATACACATGCACATTTGTGAGGCCTAGAACTCCTTCCTCAGCATAGTTTCTACCCAGCTGAGCCCCTGGGATCTGGCTTTTGCCCAGCCATGCTAGCTATTGGGTCTGAGGCTTCTCCCTCCAGTCTTCTTTTGGAGAAGATGGTAAGAGAAATAAATACTGTAGGGAGAAGAGGACATTTAAACGCAGATTTTGGGAACGTTACTTTTTTGGGCAATAACTCCCAAAATCTCCAATGGCCTGAAAAACTATTTTTTTCTAAGTTTTGTTTAAATGTGCTTAAAAGTAGAAGTTTAAATGTGTTATAAAATAGAAAAATTCTACTTTACTGAATAGTGAAATAATGCTCCAAATAATGATAATGATACAAACCCAACAGGAGTATTGAAAAAGTAATCTTTTTAAAAAAAACAAAACAAAGGGGACCCTCTTTGACTGATTTGGATACACATCCTTATCCAAATTTCGTTACCAAATGTTAGCATTGGCAGTAGAAAAATGACCAGAAGACTCTGAAGGAATGCCTGAAATATTATGAGCAGTGGAGTTTGGATGTTTATTGCACCCCAGAGTGGTAGGAATTTAGGGTTCTAAGCTACCCACAAACTGGATTATTTTCAGATCCTGATACCAAACTGGGCTGGCAGAACTGAGTGAGTCCTAGAGAGCACTCAAAATCTTCTGCTTACCTGATGATCTACTTACAATCTATACCTTTAACACACCATGTTAGCAGGAAAGTCAGAGCTTTGCTAGCCTTATTAACTTGTTTTAACAATAAGTTAACTGAGAGGTCACATACATGGTCATTTCAGGACAGGAAGCTTGGAACAGAACCAAATCCATTCAACTAAAATGCATATGATGAATCCACCAGATTACTGAAGCTGTTCGTAGCCATAGCTGCAAAACCATTTGGCAGCCACGACTAAAACTGGGTAGATCTTGGTCTCAGCTCAGTTAGATGCTGTCTAGAAACTTCCTTTGAATGTTAATTTTCATGGATGCTGAGAAGTTATGGACGTTAGCAGTTTCTGGTCTTCGGTCTATGTGTAATTACCAATTTACATATTGCAAGATTATTTTGAAGTTTTGTCTTTTAATTTGAGCAATTAAGAGAAATTAGGGAGTTGTCTAGACAGTGAAAATAATACTAATAGAATTCGCAGAGAATACCTTTTGTCTCAATGAGATCCAACTGAGATTTGTGGTTGTCAGAAGGAGTGGGGGCCAAAAACTCCATTTACTGCGCAGGAAAAGCCTTCACAGCTTTTCCTGAGGTATTTTTGAATAATGCATGGAAATGCACATTACCACTCATTTGGATATACGATTTGCAGTGCAGCGCATTCTTGGCAAGGGCGGAAGTGGAAAGCTGATTGTTCGGATGTGCGTGGGGGATGGGCTTCTGGCTACAAAGTGGCTAGAAGCACCATTTTGGAGTTTCATGTTATCAATTATGTGCTAAGGTGACCAAACCGCTTTTTAAGTGCAAGGCAACACTTTTGCGCCTTTGATTTATGGTTAAAAAATAAATACCGTGCAGTGGTGACAACTTGCGGAGAATAACAACACAGGTAATTCACTCTCAGCCACCATCTTGATTCATAGGCATGGCTCTGCATGTGCACTTCAAACACAGATAGTTTTGCATACCAGCGATTTTGCCAAAGGAATGTGGAGACAAATGAATGCTGCTGTGAATTTGTGTTAGTGCACAGCAATCCACATTACAGCTGCTCATCTAAACAAACCCTAAGTGTAACCCAAATTTTATTTTGGATTATAACACCCCTGGATGCCAATTAGTTTCCGGACAAGGTACAAAGTGTTGATTGTTGCCTTTAAAGCCCTACATGGTTTGGGTCCAGATTACCCTTGGGTTTGTCTTCTCCTGTTACACCCTCCCCAAGTTACTTTGATTTTTTTTTTTTAGTGTGTTTTAGTGCTTGCTTTCCTTTTTAACCTTGTATTTTCTTTTTTATTTTTGAATTTTCCACACTCTCGTTCTCTCACGAGAATGATTGGGAACTGAAACCAGGAAGTGAATGGGGTTCTGCTCGAGCTCCATTCACTCCTGGCCACCAAGGGGAGCGGGTGGTCACGCGATTAAGGTAAGAGTGAAACGGAGGGTTACCATGCTGGGACAGGGATGGGAGGGGGGTGGGATATAGTATAGAGAGATGGGGACACTTTTTTGGTCCCCATCTGATAATCTCCTGAGTTTAAAATAGCACAAAAGACCAGTTTCTTCTCACAGGCTTATCCAGATGATTTTTAAATTATGAATTTTAAAGTTTGTTTGATTGTTTTAAATATGTATCATGCTCTTTTAACTGTGTTTAACTTCGATCCATAAGCAGAGGTGGGCAGCAACAACAACATATTATATATTATACATTAGTATTCTTATTATTTCCCAAGTGTTTCCCAAGTGCTAAAAGGGGAATAATTCAGGAGTGGGAAGATGTGAGGCTTGCAGGACTTTCTTTGAGCTAATAACTTAAACTCCAAGGTCTATCAGCTTAGTTCCATCAATCACAGTAATGGTTCAGAAAGAATAAAATGGAGACTCAGAGGACTGCAAATGGAAGCAGTCAGTTGCGTGCTGCATCATATGCACCTGGCATTAAGTTGGCCCATGCATGCAAATACCAATATATAGCTAAATTGCTATACTTCATGGATTCTAACTGCCTGATTTAGAAAATGAAAGAACATATTAATTTTGGCTGTTGGAATGCAACCAAAAGTCAACAGCCCTTGAGACCTAGTGCAAATCTTCCATATACCAGTAGATTGTGATCTGTTTTCTGCCCATCCCTGGCATAATGCCCAGCACATCTCCAGTCTCTCTCTGTAGCAGTGCCTTTGTGGAAGTGCATGCATGGCTAAGAGGGAAGATTTGACTGAAACTAGTTAGTACAAAGCTTTTACAGAGCAGAGGGTGCCCAGGAGCATATGTACCATAAGAGGAAATATATATGAGATACAGAGACTTTGGAGACATTACAATAGCAGAGATTCCATTTTAAAAAAAATTGCCCTGGAGACTTCCCATAGAGAAGAGAAGCACTAGCATTTCTATGAAGAGAAAGATTTCTCATACAAACTGTGTTAGATTTTAACCATATCTTTTATGTAACTGTTCACTTACCTGGATTTTCCTCCCACCAGACAGTACCACAAGCAAAAGAGAAAAACAAAAACAGACTCCATAGATGCAAAAGACATGACAGTTCAATGAAGTCCAAACACTTCACTTGCTCCCCTGTTCTGCATTTCCAGATTTTCTACTGCATCCTGGAGGAATTAATAGGGGACAACAGTCCCAACAGGGTTGTTGCATTTAATAAGCAAACTCTACCCTGGAATATGTGAAACAATGATGTGTCTTTGAGCATATGCAGAATGCAACCTGGTAATCACATCCTGCTCCCATGCATTTAGAATAGGGACGGGAATGTGTGTTCTCCAGGTGCTGTTGGAGTATAACTTCCATTGTGTCTTGCCATAGTCTGTGCTGACCAAGGATAATAGGAGTTGGAGTCCATCAACATGGACGGGGGGGGGGGGAGAAGGCACAAGTCACCCAGTCCTGCTTTATGACAAAATACTGGTACTGTGTGGCTTAAGCTCTAGTAAGTTTTGCTGCTTATAATCACAAACTGCCCCATCAGAACTGTAGCTCTGATGGCTGAATTGCAATATACCTCTGTCAATCAGATGCTGGGAAGAAATTATAGAGGAAGGCATCAGCCTTAATGCTTTGCTTACAAACTTAGAAGATATTGAGATGTCCATGGTTGGAAACAGAGTGCTGTGCTAGATATGCACCTGTGGCCTTATTCTGCACAGGCTGGTCTTAGTGTAAGAACTGCGTTTGCTGGATTGTTACAGGATCCTGTCCCCCACAATGGCCCACCAGGTGTTTCTGTGCAGCCCACAATACTCCTTGTTTTCAAAGGGTTGTTAGATGGCATCTCAGTAAAATTGTATGGGGAAAGCACACTGCCTGCCTCCATTCACCCACTTTGCTTGTTCATGACATGAAAGGTGTCCACACAATTAGAAAGGCAGTCAGGCTGCACTATTCACCTGCCCTGATGTAATACAGCTTCTTCACCTGAGTCCCAGTATCCATGTACTGAATGTGGACTATATACATAGGGAGAGACCCTCCCCACAAAGATTTATTTGGAACCTGGAACCCCATATCTCTGGGGTTTCTACAAACACTCTACATGTAGGCTCTTCCCCTGCATGCATCCATGATCAGTGCATGGACACTGATGGGATGAGGGGCATCATCATAGCTCCTCTGTCCTTTAATCATGTGAAGAACACCCATATGATCAACACTTAAAACCCGGTCCTATCCTTGTGGGGTCAGCTGGTTGGGTCTATTGATGCTATGATTGCTGGTTTTGGTGTTGTGTGCCTTCAGGTTATTACAGGATTTCTTGGTAAGACTTGTTCGGAAGGGGTTAGCCATTGCTTGTCTCTCAAGCTGAGAGAGTGTGACTTGCCCAAGGTCACCCAGTTGGTTTTCCATGCCTACCCTGGTCTCCCAGAATCCTGGTCCAACACTCAGATCATTACACCACACTGTTTCTGTCAACCTAATAAACTCAAAAAACAATGCCTCTTAATCCGAAATTTCTTTTTTTAAAAAAAGAAAAAAAACCTGTTCCCTTAATTCTAAGTTACCAAAACCTTGACTCATCCTGTCTGCTTTGACATGTGTGTGGTGCTTCTTTCACGACTGAGCTTGCTGGATGTTGTGGGATGGCTTGGAGAAAAAGATCATGAGCCAACTGAATATTCCGAACATTAAATGTTCCATGACTCACACAAGGGTTATGAGAAAGCTTCTGTGTGGCTCCACTTCTTCTCAGGAAACTGTAGTGACACTTGCTGCTCAGCTAATGCTGATTCAGTTTCTGTTGCTTTTAAACCAGTGTAGGGAGATTTCCCTTCATTTCTTAAAATAAATAAATAAAAGTTCAACAGTACAAAGCTGAATACTGTGTTTGTGTAGCTTCTGTTCTCAGTCTTCCCTCTTCTCCCCCAGTCCCCAGTTTCGAGAATATTATTTCTTTCTCTTCTACACAAAGTTTAAGGGCTGGTTCTACCATTAGGTAGAGTAAGGAAGCTGTCTCAGGCAGCAGATTTTGAGCGTCAGAAAAGAGCAACACATTCTTAAACATTTAATAAATGCTTTTTAAAAATAACAGGAAGGGAGGAGACTCTTCAGAGATTTTCTGTCTCAAGGGCTGACATAACTTTGTTGTTGTAGGAAACTATGCACCTTGACCTTGGGAGTGGGTTTGGGAGAGAATACTATTTGCTGCTATGCCTCAGACATCTTGGACTGGCACTTCCATGTTATGTAAGAGAGAAGTTGTAGAAAACGAATCATCTGTCTCTCTGTCTTTCCTTAACTGAATTTTATATGTGCACTATTAGGTTAGGATGTTTTCAGCTCCTAAATTTCTTTGAACCTATGAACACTTTTCATTTTCTAATGGTCTGAGAATTCCTGGTTTAAACACTTGTTGAAAAAGTGAGAGGAAAGCAGATTTCAGATGCTGATCTGGATACTTGGTAAACTGATTTAAAAAATCTTCTGTGGTCTTTCTTGATTCCCTATAAATCTGAAAGACCATTTCCTTACTTGATGCTTAAGTGAGCCTGTCCAGCATTGCTCAAGCCAACATCTTTCCATTTTCTGCTTTGACATTGTAATACAAATGACCAACATGACCAGTATGAACTTTACATTTGAATGACAAACAAAACAAATGAGCAAGTGTTGCTTAATACTGCTTCTCTTGCTTGTCATCTACATATTTGATGTGGACTTCAATTTGGTCTGAGAACCCAGGTCCCAATCAAAGAGTTGCAAGAGCAGCAAGAGAGGATGCAATTTGAAACTGTGGAGGGGCGAGCTGCTTTGTTTCCCCTGTTCTTCGGTTTTCTTGGAACCTACTCCTTCAACTGCTTTTCTCTGTGGTAGGAGAAACATGCATCAGGAATCCTCACGTGTGCATACATGCACACACATGTGCATATGGCCAGGATTGTTACCCAAAATGCTCCTTGGAAAATTCCAAGAAAATATCGAGTTTCTAATATGTTGGGGAAATTAGCAGCAACTTGACTTTAGCTATGCAAAAGGGGGTAACAAGGGAATCTTGCAAACCTTTGTCTACCAGTACTAGTCAGGATGGAATACACACATGTAAAATTAAGTATGGTTTTTATTAAAGAGTTCAAAAATAACACCACACACACAGAAACATTCACCCAGAAAAAGCACTCACACAAGGCTATAGAAAAACAGTGGGAAAAATCTGGATAGAGAGGGTAGCAAGAGGATTTGTTGGGGGTGGGTGATACAACCTGTCCTGTAGTCAATCCAGCAGAGTGGATGGAGGAACCTGGGTGGCTAACACAGAGTGACAGGGTTTCCCCTATAACTGTGTGCACTTGAGCATATTTGGGGGGGGGTCATTTATACCTCCAAATACACCTGAGGGGATTGATGTTTCATGGGTTGAAACAATAGATTCCATGAGCCTTCATGGATTACACAATGAGTTTCCTGGTCTTGACAAAAGGTGTGGAAAATGCTAAATGTGTAGCTTAATGTCCAGTGACTGGATTTTAAAAGCTTGAGCAAGGGTCTTAAGGTTTGGGGATTAAGGAAAGGAAGTTTCAAAATCAGCAAATACAAAGGTTTCATTTCATCCATTGTCTACCTTTCCTGGGAAATGTGTCCTTTTTGGCTTTTAGCTTTAGGCTTTCCAGGGCAAAGCATGGCATTCAGCTGTCTTTTCTTGAGACCAATGTACTTTTGCCCTTGTGGAATGTCACATTGATAAACCAAAATTCTAGAAGTGGGGTCTCTGGAAGTGGGGTGTAAGCCATGCTTAACGGGATGTATAGACAGAAAGATTTAAGTTCCCACTTCTCACTCACAACTTCTCTGCTTCAAATCCAGCCTTTATCCTGCTACTTTGCAGCTACCTGTGTATTAAAGTTCCAGATCTGAATTGTTCCATCCTCAAAACAATTAAAAATATCCTTACAAACATTCATCAGTGCACTCTGTTTGGCCATCAGGTGAATGACTGCCTTATAACCCTGAAGATAAGATTTTTGGACTACCACTCTCAGAATCCTTCAGTCAGCTGAATGGGTGATTGTGGGAGTTCAGTTTTCTGATGAATTCCAATTAATTTTATTTGAGCTAAATTTTACTAGCAGTGCTTAAACATCATTTTCATCTCATGTTAGTCATGTACTAACTTTTAAACATCAACATGCACCATATGGTATGAATAGGTAAGCTTGGGTGTGTGGGACAAAGTTGTACAAAAACACATTTGTGCACTGCAGGTGACATCTATGAGAAACCCAAAAGCACTTTCATATAGAGTGTTTTGTTGACATACAACAGTCCTGTTCTGTTTCATGAGAGTAGTAAAATTGTAGACTGTAAGAACTTTTGAGCTGCATATAGAGATATGTGTAAAAAAAAATTTAAAAAAATAAATAATAACAGGTGGGTTTGAATTAATAGTTGAGCTGAGAGATTATGCTCCCATTCTGGAACTCAAGATTTACCATATGCAAAATATAGTATATCATTTGGGCATGCCTTCAATTGTACTGGTAGAAACCCATAAAACAGCATGTGAGCTGTGGATATAATTGTCATGTACTGGCTTCTTCAGACTCAGTAACTAGCAGTTTCAGAGTTAAACAGAAAACTTTATTGGTACAGTAATCCAAAGACCTATTCCTACAATATTGTTGCTCAGAATGAATCTTAATTACAAAGCATTAGGTTAAAAAGTATTTACAGTCTACAAAATCTGATGGGCTATGCAGTCATTGGCTATCCATCGTCATCCCCATATTTCCCATGGCACAAGCCAGATGTAAATTTTAACCAAACAGTTACAGACATAGAATATATCCTCCCTTCTTCAAGTTAGACTACAGGCTCATTAGCAAGTACGAAGGAATGCAAACACAGTTAGCCGCAAAGCAATAGAACAGAACTGAAATTGGCAGGAGAAGGTCACGTCCAGGACTGATCCTGACAGTAATCCTACAGGACATTTAAGATTTCTGTATTTGTGGTTAATTTATTTTCTACTCTGCTGTGACATTTTCAGCCCTGGAGTTAACTATTATGTGATATGTGATGCATATGTAATAGTTGACATTTCATAGTCTACAGCCTAATTTGTCAGATAAATGAACAAATCTGGATGTTACCATAAGGCAGTGGTTTCCAACTTTGAGTCCCCCGATGTTGGACTGCAATTTCCACATGCCACAGCCAGCTTGACCTGTGCTCAGGAATTCCTGGAATAATTGTTCAACAACAAGTTGGAGATCACTGGTGTGGCACAATAAGCTACATCTCTCCGCAGTCTTTATTCAACAAATTGTGGCTTTGTCATTTGTCTCCCAGATATTTGCATGGTACTTGTAAATACTGTCTAAATCAATGCTATTTAAAGTGGTGCTCCTTAACAATGCTATTTAAAGTGGAAACTGTATGGAAGAAGAATATAAATTTCACGCCATGTATAGAACTTAAAGAAAATTGTTATAAGTTATTGTTCCGATGGTATATGATACCACAAAACCTATCGAAAATGTACAAAGAAAAGAAAAGTAACTGCTTGAAACGTGGAGATACGAATGGTTCCTTGTACCATTTGTGGTGGTCATGTAAAGTAGCAAAAAAAATTGGATTAGCATACATAACTTAATAAGAAAAATAATAAAGTTTTATTACAGATTAAAACCAGAATTATACTTACTAAATATAATAGACAAAGGTTTCCCAAAAGAATCAAGAAATGTAATACTTTACATGACCACCACAGTGAGAATTACTTATGCTAGATATTGGAAGCAGACTGAGATCCCAAATAGCAAGGAGTGGATGCTTAAGCCGTTAGAGTCACCACAAATGTATCAGCTCACCTGTTGGCTCAAATATCAATCAGTAGACAAAGTTAGAGAAAATTGGAAAAAATTGATAGAATATTGGAAAACAGAATGGGGTGTGTTAAGGAAAATGCAACATGGGACATACAGTGAAAGAAATAAAATATGTATGTGAAAGTCACAATGACTAAGCAAGAGCAATTATGAAGCTACACAGGTGAAACTGCTAATGTAATCTAGAAGTCCTGAGAGCCAAGGACAGAGGTACTGAATGCAGATTGGAAACACCTGAGAATCATTAAGTGTACAAGGTGAAATGTTGAAATACATGGGTTGGTCTTAAGCATGGGTGGAACTATGTGGACCAATCAGAATGGAAGTACACACCCACTGGGTGGAAACTAGCTAGTGGGTGGTGATAAACAATGGCTATAAAATTGCAATGTTTGCCAATGTATTGTGGTTGAGTAGAGGTGGAGTAGTGTGGAGATATTGTGGAGTAGTGTGTAGAGATTGTGATTTGTTGACCATATAGTATATTTATATAGAAGAATAAAGTAGGTTTTATATAAAACTACTGAGTTGCCTGAGTGAATCCTGGAGACGTTTTGGAGACACCTGGAGAAGAGTGAGAAGGCTTGGAGAGTTTGTCAGGATCTTCAGCCTATTCTCTGAAACTCTGCTGCTTTGGAGGAAAGCATTAACCACTGATCTAAGCTGGTTTGCTCTGCTGCATAACAAGGTGGTGAGTTTGAGCCAGAGGTGAAGAGCTACAACTCCCATCATCCCTGACAGGGTGAACATGCTGTTACATGGTTTATAGATTAGAAATGGAAAAATAATATTAAGAAGAAGGAATCTTCTGTTGGAGATATGGTGAAAAAATGGAAATATGATATCATGTATATCATGGAAGAAAGATAAGTTAATATAAAGTATCTGCAAATATAATTGTGTAGTACTTAAAAAATACTATTGTATAAGAAAGTCAAAAAGGATAAGATGCAAGTTCAAATACAGATGAAGAGGAAGTTGTTTTGTGTTTATTTTATTGTATAAACATGCCTTTTTTGGTTTGTTTTAAAATAATAATAATAATAATAATAATAATGGTGCTCCATGGACTGGTACTGGCCCACAAGCCATCAAGTGCCCTGGAGCATTTCCAGGAAAGAAAGAAACAATTATAGGCAACAGGCACAAATATGGTATCTGTCCCTGGCACTTTGGGGGAAAATGGGAATTCATGTAATGCAAGCTAATTATTACTCTTGTTGCTGCTTGGCAATTCCAACGTACTATGCAAATGAAATTATTATGTTTTATCTTTTCAGACATGATTCTTGATCAACAAGTAGGCTCAGGACAGCTCAGCGAAGATGTCCGACACAGAGTACATGAAGCTTTGCTCAAACAACACCATCATCAAAATCAGAAGAAGCTAAGCAATAGGATCCCAATAGTCCGGTCCTTTGCTGATATTGGCAAGAAGCAGTCTGAACCACATTCTATGGACAAAAATGGTAAAGTGTCAAGTTATTATCACCTCAATCACTAGCTTTTTTTTTTTTTTTTTTTTGCAAAATATGCTAAATTTAACATATGAAACTCTATCCCGTACCTTTAAAACAGCTCAGAAAGTGATTGGCATCCCAGTCTTAAATGGCATAACATCACCATCCTTGCAGAATATTATAATGCATTGCAGTGTGTCAGAAAGCATTCAGCCCAATAAGGTGTTACTTATCATACTGAGATCATAGGGAGAGTAGGCTATGATCCCTTCACTTTGGGAAGTTAGAGCTATGAAATGTGGACATGGGACTTTGCAGTAGACCTGTAATGGTGGATACAACAGGACTGGGAAGCCTTTTGCCCTCCAAATGTTTTGGAGTCCAACTCACAGAAGCTTCAGCTACTATGATCAGTGGTAAAGGATTATAAGGCCAAAGGTTCCTGACCCCCATGGGGCGGGGGAACAGATCTTATGGAGCACTCCTGTTTTGTTTTTTTGCAATGTTCAGGGATGTGCTTTAGTTTAATTGTCTTCTCTGCTTGTACTTGTTTTTCCTACTGCTTTAAGAAGTAGGAAAAAATTGCTTGTATTTGTGTTTATTGATCAATTGTATATGACTCTCACAGGATCTTAATTGATTTCAATTGTAAATCACTTTTTGTTTGAGAGAAAGTGGGGAAGGGATCTATAAAAGAAAGTAAAATTAATATATTGTGATATTACACAGTGGTAGGCACTCTGATACAACTTCCTAAGCCATTAAGAGTTGGCACAGCTAATTTTTGGGATTGAGATAGCTAAGAATGACACTTTCAGATCAGGCAAGCCTAAGTATTCTGTATTCAGGAGAAATTGTAAGTAAATATGCACTGTTGTTGTTGTGTGTCTTCAAGTCATTTCCAATTTAGGGTGGCCCTAAGGCAAACCTATCGTGGGGATTTCTTGACAAGATTTGTTCAGAAAAGGTTTCCTTTTGCCTTCCTCTGAGGCTGAGAGAGTGTGACATTCCCAAGGTCACCTAGTGGGTTTCCATGGCTGAGTGGGGATTCAAACCCTTGTCTCCAGAGTTGTAGCCCAACGCCCAAAACACTCCACCATAATGGCTTGTCTTTGTATAATAAGGCTATGACGAGCTAAAACCAGTGGGCATGCGCTAGGTAAACTGTTCGGGCACTATAATAATAATAAATAATAATAAAATTTATTTGTACCCTGCCCCTCTGTTAAAAACAATTGGGGCGCTTGCATCAATTAAAATACAAATGCAGATTAAAATCCCTAAACACCACCCACCCCCACCCTCCCCCATAAAAAGATATTAAACCAGTATAAAATTTAAAAAAACAGCTAATCTAAAATAACATTACAAATGTATTAAAGGTATGTATTAAATGTCTTAAATTGTGGACCTCAGGCTTCTTAAAGCTTATCAAGCTGAACATGTATCTCTTTTTATCAGTGACAATTGTGCTTGAGAAAATCAAAACAGGTGCATTCCTATCTGTGTTTTCACAAGATACAACAAGTCATTGTTAGCATCATAAAATATGTGAGTTGGCTTTAATGCAATTGCATACTATAATACATGTTAACAGATTGTGGCTGTATTGTTCCAGATCTTTACTGGGCAAGAACAGATCCCTCCATTGTCAGGACAAAAGTTACTATATGCTTCCCAGGAATTTCTCCAGGACTTCACTGGGAAAAGAGACAGACAGAGGAGTTGCTGCAGTTTACAGTCTTGCTAGGGTAGTGCTATGAGCTGTTTGGATGGCATATTCTTAACATTTTAAAGACTTTGCAGCAATTCAAAGTGGCTTTTCTGATTGCATCAGACATGGCCGTGAGTGTGGCGCTTATGTGATGAGTCTTCCTTAAAGTGAAAAGATTCTGGATTTGAGTTAAATGGTTTTCTGAAATGGTCAGTTCTCATCTTACCATGCTTTTTAAAACTGCCTGACTGAAATCTTTATTATGTTGAGTAGTTAAACTTTGTTTGGACTATACTACTTCAGATTGCAGGAGGTGGCTCAAATGTTTGAGTCCAGTTTGATAGAAAATAATTCCCTTTAAGTAGAAAACTAGACATCAGGGAAAAGGGTTCTAGCCTTGCCCTGACATAGTAGTTTTCTCTATACAGAGGATCATGTGACCTGCAATGTGAAGTCATACAGTTCAGAAACAGGCTTACAGTGTTGATGATAACTTTTTGATAGTCACTTATTTTATATACAGTCATCCCTTCCTATTCACACCTTTTCCTTTTGTGGTTTTGTATATTTGCGGAAAGCCGCAAGGGGCGTGCTCGGGCTTCAGCTCCCCCCCCCACAAGGAATGCATGTTTGCGGCCAGTGACAGGGGTTTCCTTAGCCTTTGTTCCCTGTGGGAGGGGGAAGCTGAAGGCCAAGCAAACCCCGCACTGGCGCCAAACAGCCAAGGGAGTGCTTGGGCTTCAGCTCCCCCACCATAGGGAATGCGCGACTTTGCAGCCACCGCTGGGGTTTCCTCCACCTTTGTTCCCTGTGTGTGTGTGTGTGTGTGTGTGAGCTGAAGGCCGAGCAAACCCCCGCACTGGCTGCCAAGTCACCAAGGGTGTGCTCGGGCTTCGGCTCCCCCCTGTAGGGAATGCACAGCTTTGTTCCCTGTGGGGAGGGAGCCAAAGGCCAAGCATACCTCCGCGCTGGGCTGCAAAGTCACTGAGGGTGTCCTTGGGCTTTGGCTTACCCCCCCCCCATAGGGAATGTACAGCTTTGCGGCCAGTGCTGAGGGTTTCCTTGGCCTTCATTCCCTGCATGTGTGTGTGTGGGAGCCGAAGGCTGAGCAAACCCCTGTGTTGGCCGCCAAGTCACCGACGGTGTGCTCAGGCTTCGGATTTCCCTCATCAGGGAACGAAGGCCAAGGAAACCCCTGGCGCTTGCCGCAAAGCCATGCATTCCCTGTGGGGAGGCTTAATTTATTCATAGTTTTTTCAGTTTCGTGGTGGTGCTCCACCCCCCAACTCCTGCAAATGGGAAGAGACAACTCTGTGCGTTTGTGTGTGTGTGTGTGTGCACACACACACATATTCAGGAACAGATTTCCCCCCAAATTACTATGAAACAAATTAATCCGACTTCAAGGCCATGAGACATCCTTACAGCAGTGGCATGGCCACTATTATGTCTTTTGTACAATGCCAACATGAAGCATATAGCACAGGTCTAGGGGATTATGTTCAGTCTCAAGCCCATCACTGTTTTTGCCTTGTCACTTCTGAGGACTTCTTTTCTTGTTCAACCTTCATTCATTTTATTTATTCATAAATGTGTGAATGGGAGTGTGTAGCCGTCTACTTTTCTTTCTAAGTGAACAGTAAAACTCACATTATTGTCTTTAAATAAGTCAGCACCATGCAGCCTAAATTTCCAGGCACTAAGCCAGAATATGTACCGCTAAAATCGGATTTGTTGTAGCACCACAATTTTAAATGGAGATGTGGTCTACAATAACCACTGCTCAGCTATGGAATATGTGAATTAACAGAATGCTTTTTAGCATGTTCAGAGTGCCATTTAGAATCCATGACCTGTTATCCCATACATTTAGAATTAAGTACCAAGTCTTTCTGGGCACGCAGTATGAGGTCTGTCAAATCTCTTCTTAACATTTACACCAGGTTGAGTTTTAATGAATGTCATCATGTATAGCCTTGGCAAAATGTATCCTTTATCTCTTGATAGTCATATTCTGCATTCCTGGAACATTTAAGGCTCTTTCTGACTGCAAAACATTTGCAGCATTTGCTGCATTTGCCCAAGTTGGGGCTTCTTCTCTGTCTGTGAAGTGAGCCTTATCTATTGACTCTTTTTGTTTTTGATGTAAAGCCATCTTTTTCAGCTTTACTGTTTCTGCTCATGAAATGCGATCAGCCCACAATCTTGAAATAAAGGTCATGTAACTCTTGATCATTTCCACCTCATAGCAAACCTTTCCTTCTCCCTATGTTCTTGTGCCCATGAGTAAATTGTATGTAATCTAATCTCTGCTGTTGTGCTAGACTCATCTTCATATTTCTTTATTTTGCTCTGTCTTTGTTGTTATCTGTCTCTAACAGGCTCATCTCATCTCTGTACCTCCCTCATCTCCTAATCTTTGGGTTCTCTATGCTCCTTGAAAGTCCAGAGGTAGTGTACTACAAACCTATCTTGCATGACCTTTAGGCCAATTCAAATGTTCATTCATGTCTTTACATCACTTTCTTCCAGCATGACAGTTTTCATTGGTAACCCAGTCAGTCAACTCATCTTCAGGTCCTCCAACAAAATCTAAATTTAATTAATGGTTATACTATCATAGATGGGCTCTTTTCTCACATACTCTCTCTCTCACACACAGTCATCTACTTACCATATTTCTGTTCTGAATGTAGAAATCATAGTTGTGTTGGGCTGATTTCATTTCTGGCATTAAATATGTATTTGAAAGGAATAGTTTTAGTTTAAATAAATAAGTAAAACTGGTTTTGTAACCATAAATCCATATAGCTTAACACTCCACAGAGTTGTATGGATTTTATGTTCATTTTAATATTGTAGCTTCCCTCGGGGACTCCTAAGGTTGGTGATTTATTCAATGTACTAGGATATAAATTCATCCCACCCCTAACCTGTCCATGCAGATCTACAACTTTTGGAATTCCCTGAAGGAAAGTATTACTGTTGAACAAGTACAGGTGGGAATCTTTAACACATTGAATAGGAAGTAAGCCCCACTGAGTGTAATGAGACTTACTTCTCCATGGGGTTGAAACATGAGTTTGTGGTGAAAGTATGCCTTTTAATAGTGGTCAGCTGAATGTCTTGGGAAAGCACACTTCCTGCAATAGCAGTTAGCCAACTTTCAGTTCATGATGGTGATTTAAACACAAGTTGAGTTGTGGAGTCTGATGAATCAATAAAACAACAATTTTACCAAATGGTATAATGTAGTGTTTATAGGTCCACGCAGGTTGTGTTCTCAGTACCCATTGGAGTCTTTCCATTGCTATTAATCCCCCACCCATAAAGCAGGAGAAATACATTAATCTGACCCTAGAAACAAAGGTTTAATAATTTGCCTTGGGACCAGAATATGAATTTTTATTTATGTGTTGCTTTTGATCCCATGCTTCATGTGGTTAGAACATGAAATATCTCTGGTTTAAAACACATCGTCCACTGAGTGTTTTTATTACAACAATACAGAGAATTGTTAGTATGCTGTAATAACCATTTTTTCCAGCAGGTCAGATTGTTTCCCCACAGTCTGCACCAGCGAGCATTGAAACCAAAAATGATGTGAGCAGAGAAAACAGCACTGTTGACTTTAGCAAGGTAATACTTTACTACCTGCATGAATATTTGCGTGGTAAAAATGTTCTTTAGGTTTGTGCAATAAAATGCATGTCACATTTCAGTGTTATGAGTTGTTAACTGATCACTATCTCATACTACATATAGTCTACCTACAATAAAGGGGGGTTTGTATTAAATGTTTAATAGTAAGAAGTTGATTCATTTCATTTCATATCACTGTGAAGACATCATAAAACTTTAGAAGAGATTGTAGAAATATTCAGCTTCAGAATATTCAGAAATATTCAACTGCAGGATTTTTGAGGGCTAGCCAGTGACATGGGAATGCTCTCAAGCCATTTCCATCTCTGAAAATGGAACATGGGAATAACAAATGACATGCATCTAGGACAGAGGGAGTCTTGGACATAGTATTTAATCTCCACATGTGTAGCTGCAGCCACAAAAGTTATAAAGCAGGGACAGGAATCATGTAGTCCTCAAGATGTGGTTGAACTATAGTTCCTAGCATTCCTTGCCACATCTATGGGAGTTACAGTCCACTGCAAATGGAGGGGTGCATGATTTCCCCCCCCCCCGTTATAAATTATGAAAGGAGCTTGTTACATTTCCAAGAGTTAAAGATCCAGGTAGTCACATTTAGCCCTGAAATTCAGCAGTTTCTTTGGACAAGGATTCCACAAGTAGCTAACACACACTGGAAACTGCTTAATGCAGTGTAGATGTGTAAATTGCTATTGTTTAAAACAATTTGTAAGCCTCTCTGATAGCCTTGTGACTGAAGAGCAGGGTATAAATAACTAAATAAAAAATAAATAAAGAAAGCCTGAGCACAAAACACTTCTCTTTTCTGCTCACTGGTGTCAGGAACATTGGTGAGTGCTCATGTTTACAGGAGGAGGCAGAAGAAATACCAGTTTGGGGGAAAGACTCAGTGCCAGCTAGACCTCATGTGGTGCAGCATCTTCTCACAACATAGTTTTCCAGGAGTTAGGAATGAGGTCTAGAACGTCCCCACAACATAGTTTTCCAGAAGGTCCACAGGAATCAGGGCACATGAGCTCAGATGAAGTCTACATTCTGTTGATGAGCACTTTAATCTTCACCAATACCTAGCTGTGTTACAGACTGAGGCTGAGAAAACAGGCTGGACCCCACTAAGAAAAAAGGCTGTGGCAGTAGGGAGATGGGGCCAACCAGCCTCAAAGAGGCCAACTTCCTGGTCTGGTTTGCCTGGGAGGAATATATAGGTATTTTTGCCTAGCTTTCCATTCCAGCATCACTTGGAGCTAACCAAGGTGCTGACTGTTCCGCTCTCCTTGTTGAATGCTGAGCTACTCTAATCCTGCCATATACTCAATGTGTGTGTAGATTCTGCTGCCTAGGTTACCAAAGCCTTCCAAAGCTATGCATAGAGCTTCTGACTATAACAGCACTCAGTGGGTACCAGACCTGGAAACCCAGAGAGCTACAACTGGCAGCTCAGTGGCCACTAAAGTGCTGCAGCTTAGTGCTGTAAAGCCATGCTTTGCAAGCAGGAGGTCTTGCATTCAATCCCAGACTTCTCTAGGGGGAAATGGGAGAGATCACTGACAAACCATGGAGAAAAACACTGCCACTCAGATAATGAGTTCAATGGACTAAAGGTCTTTCTTAGTATAAGGCAGCTTCCTATATTCCTAACACTCAAAAAATGCCAGCTCTTTCTTGGGATTCATCCCTATCCTAAGTGTGGTTAGGATGAGCTAGGCAAACAAAGAAAGTGGACTTCATCATGATTATGTTCCTTCTCCCCTTCCAGTCTTTAGGCAGCCTTATTCCCAAGATGTTTTGAGTCTTCAATGATTAACTCTTCAGACCTCTATTCCCAATTTTTAGTCATAGCTAAACCCAAGGACCCATGTTACATTTACAGAGGCAGGAATAGCTTGTGCGGACACTCTCAAGGTGTAAAATGGGAAGGAGTGCTCTGATGGCTTTATAATTCAAATTGGCTATAGTCCTAATCCATGGCACTTGGTTTGGGGTATCCTCCTTGCCTTTGTAGGCAATGGACTGTATCTAGGATTTCCCTCCTGAGAGGGCTATGCATAAGCCTTCAATTTATTTATTTATTTTTGTGTGCTTGCCTGCAAACTAATTGACAGCAAAATAACATTAAGAACAGGCTTTTGACTATGTACTGAATCTCAGCATTTGTGCCATGCTATAATAATTAATTGCTCATTGCAAAGGACACATAACAGCATGGCAGACTAATGAATTGCAGAACGAAGGTTTAGGATTTGACTTACTGAGAATATCTGCAAGTTATTGTGGAATATCTTTGGAGTGAATATTGTCCAAAGGGTGCTGCTAAAGCATGTTTGCATTAGATGTAGGTTTGATAGTTGTGGCAGTTGACCTTAGCTGAACCTGGCTGGGTCAAAGGAGTGAGCAGGGATATTTTTAACCAAAATTCTCTTCTAAGGGAATTGATGCAAGCAGTGCTTTGAATCTGTGGTTGAATGTGACATCCAGTCAGTGAGTGTAATTGAGCCCGAACTAGTTATGTGCTTGCTCCATCTGGTGCCAGACAGAATATAAGAAGCAGCATTTTGTACCAGCTGAAGTCTGTTAATTGTGCGTGCAGGGACTAGGAGACCAACAAAAAGGGCATAACAATAGTCTATTTGGGATGAAACAAAGACATGAAAAAGGACACCTGCATCAGGAGGAGAGAGAGAGAGAGGTGAGGACCTACTCTGACTATCTTTCTACAGTGATTGCAAGCAGAGTCTATTTTGAAATGTGAGCACAGGCTGAAAACCATGTTATGTAGGTATAGCAGGCAAAAACATCAGAGAAACCTTCCTTGGTTGGACTCCACCTGCTAATATCCACAGGTGTCAACTTATCTTTAGGGTATCAGGTCAAGGAAGGCTGCTCCAGATGTGTGTACACAGATTATATATTAAAGAAATAGTCTCACAACCTTTCACCCATTCTGAAGGCCCTGACCACACCTTTCAAGCACACACAAAAAGAAAGGGGATGGGGACTCTGAGAGTAGAACAACATACTTTTTTTAAAAAAAAAACCACACACTTGGAGAAATACCCATAAAATTCTTCAACATTTTGACTGCCAAAATATAACCTTGCTTAATTTTACTTTACCATTCAGTTCTATAAAAAGAAGTTCCATTGAATTCAAAGGGAATTATTGCAGGTAAGTGGGTATAAGACTGCAATCTTAAAGACACTAATAGCAATCCAAACAGCAGAGCTCTACCCTGCTTCTGATAGATATTTAGAGATAGAGTCTGGGGAGTCTTACCTATTAGGAGTGAAACAGACATGCAGACAGAGTGTTGCTTTATTTTCCGTTAAAGAGTGATGCCAAACTCTGTCCAGGTCTTTGCATGTATATATCTCATGTGCATTACATGCATGTGCGCACATGTGCATTACAAAATTTGGGCCAGGTAGGGTAATTTGTGAATCTAATGTTCATGAGACAATATTCTGCATTCGTAAGTGTCTCAAACTAGGGAGACCCAGGTTCAAGTCTCCTCCAAACTGTAAAGCTGAGCTAGTTGGGCTCAGCCTAACAACTCAGCCTAACATACTTCACAGGGTGGTTGTGAGGATTAAATCGATGAGTGGGAGGCAGGTACACAAACCTTCTCAAGATCTTGGAAGTAAAGCAATGAAATGAATGTAAGTAAATAAATAAATACATCCTTGCAAACAAAAAACAAACAAACCAAGTTCTGTCGAAGGATGCATTGCAGCTTCATTTGCTGGGAGGCGAGACCAGTTTCTTTCATAGCCATAGTTTTTAGTTGGCATAACAAAGGGCAATACAAAGTGGCATAAAAGGCCCTCACTGTCCTTTTATGTTGTGGTTTTAGGGTCACAATACTGTGCTGACCCTCCTGCTTTTCCATTCAACAATATCTTGGACATCAGTCAGTGACTATATCTGCATGGAAGCCACCTTGCACAACAAATAATACCTGTACCTACTTTGCAATAGTGGACATGCTTTGTTATCTTCCTCCACATTTGGTTGAACTGACTAAGAACTGAACTGGACATCCTTTTGATCAGTTAAAAATGGTGGGAAGGAGAACAGCATACTTTTTACACACTCACACAAACCACATTCACACATCATTATCAACAACAACAACCCAGTCAAATGTGTTTTTTTTTAAAAAAAAAATTCTGACATGACTTGCTTTTTACCATAGTGTATGAGGGCCTCAATTACAGTCTTTCAATCAAAAGTCACTCTAAACCCTTTCCAAACATGTACATATGCTATTCTCCATCTGTGGTGTAGCCTTCCTCAAAAGTACTGTTACATTTCAAGTGATCAGTGGTAATTCCTCGGTATTGGATCAGCATGTAAACTAAAAATTATTTTCCCATAAGGAATATGGAAATGAGATGACAAAACAGCCAAAAGAGGCCTTGTTTGGGCTGATTTTTTGGAGATGTTAAAAGTTTTTGAGAGAGATTTCATGACAACTCCATTATGCTTAAATTCTGTCTATGTGCCAGAGCCATTTGCAAGAAAACAACTTCATAAGCACTGCTGAAGACACAGCACACTGCTTCTGACAGATGGCTCTAAGATAGACATTAAAATGGTCACTTTAACAGTTTATATTGGATTTGGTCACTGTTTTTGTGTTTAGAGTGGTAATAGGAAAGCAAATGGGGAAAAGCACTGTAGACTGAAATTCTTAGAATATGAAGCTGTGATATCAATTTGAACATGTTTTGTGAATCACTTTATTTTCCTCTTCATAACATTTAGTAAAGTATTATGGGAAGAATGCAAATAAAATATGTTTATGAACATCAGACGGTTAACTGGTGCCATTCTGAAATAAATGGAACAAACCAGAGAGAACGATAAAAGCCTTTAAACATTTTTAACTGTTATGCTTCCAGTCTTACTTCAGAGTTACATTCTTCTGAGGGCTGGAATGTGAAGGGTGCTGGTGAATTGCTATGCAGGATGTCTGCACTTCTGACTTTATTAGATCCAATTTTTCTAGTTGAAATGTCAAGTTTTGACTTGAATTTTGCAACAACCAAAGTGGTAGCTGTTCCAGAATATAGGTTAAATACATAGAGCTTGACCTTTGCAGGCCCTGTTAACAGTTTGGCCAGAAGATTATGGAATGGTCTAGTGATGAGTTAATAGAACTATACTCTTGCCAGAACATATTCTATTAAAACAAGATTAGAAATTGAGTGAATCTCCAGATGTTGTGGAACTGCTGCTCCCAGCACTCTTTACCACTCACTGTTCTGGCTAAGGCTGATGGGTGTTGCAGTGCAACAACACCTGGAGGACCACACAATATTTATCCCTTTTTATTGCTTTAAGGTTTTAGGTTTTTTAAAATTAAAATTCCAAACCAAATGAGGACACAGCTTTAAATAACTATGGACTGCTATGAAACCAAAATATCAAACAAGCACTTAGAGCCTTGGTATCTTACCATGACTTGGATTTTTTAAAAAAGGAGGAGAAAGACTGGAGAAATGAGATCCATTGTTATACGATATTATAATATGAATGCACATTCATATAGTAGGAATAATATTTAATATTCCTTACCTTTTGTATTTACTAGAGTAGTATGCCATCATAGAAATTACCTGCCATGAGTAAATCTTGCCTTCCTTCATTTTTTTTTTCAGATCGAAAGTCAGGCTTGTGCAGCAGCTATATTAGACCCTCTGAGCATGACAAATTTGAACAGATGGCAGCCACCAGATTGGGAAAGGCTGCCCTCAGTAGCTGCTGGAGGTTCCATGTCAGTTGGGGCACTGCATCCACTCTGGGTTTTAGACAGAATTTAAAAGGAACTATCCGAGGTGCTGGACTTACTTTGGGTATAGGGCTCAACACCCTGAATACCTCCTTTGAAGTTTAAAATTCAGGCTAAAACCTGAAACAGATTCACCATTCCACTGACATGGTAGGCACCAGCTGCCACTGCCTGATGGTACAACATAGCTGCTCTGTTGTTGTTGTTGTTGTTGTTGTTCTCCCTATTTTTTCACAAAGCTTCTTATTTATTCACAAATATAACCATGCTCAGTAGTTACCTGCTTGTTTTCCCACTTATGTTCTGGGATCAAGAGGTGCTCCTGAGGTGCTCAATTTGATCACTCTTCAGAATGTGCTCATTACAGAGGTCCAGTTAACAAGTCGCCTTCATAGCAGTTAGGAGTTGAGAAGGAGAGGAACTTGGGAAATTTCCCCCAGCTCTCCCTTCCCTTCCCTTCCCTTCCCTTCCCTTCCCTTCCCTTCCCTTCCCTTCCCTTCCCTTCCCTTCCCTTCCCTTCCCTTCATGTGACTGCAACCACCTCCAGTTTTATTTTCCTTTTGGTGAGTCACAGTAAGGGGAACATAGCTGCACTCATTCAGAGAGTACCATGTATGGTATATAAAGACCGTAAGTCTGTGGACCTATTGTAAAAGCAGAGCTCTGTGCTATTTTACTGCATTTTAATTTTTTTGGTGGAGCAGAGAACAATTTGTGTTAGAACTGGTTGGTTTGTTGTTGTTTTTTTAAATTTAGGCAGTGCCGGTCAGTGGTTCCTGTGCCAGGAGGCGGGTAAATCCACTTTAGTTTTTAGCCTGAGATTTATAGGAGCTATCCAAGGAGCTGAATCTTATCCTTGAAGTAGGTTCAGTACCTGATAGGTTCTGCTCTGTGATTTACCTAAAGGCTAAACCCCAGAGTAGATCCACTGCCCTCTCACATGGAAGCCACCAGCTGCTACTAGTTTCAGTATCATGACTCTGTAGAAAATATGATAGTGCTTGAAAAAGTGGGAGGCAATAGGAAAAGAGGAAGCCCACACCACAGGTGGAAAGAGCCACAGCCCTGAATCTGCAAGAGCTAAACAGGACTGTTAAGAACAGGGTGTGATGAAGGTCTCCCATTCATTGAGTCATCAGAAGTTGAAGCTGACTTAATGGCAATTAGCAAACACATTGTCAACTCATAACTCAACCCTTTAATTTTTTTTAAAAAAGAATTCTAATTACTTTAAATGAAACTTACATGTAATGGCCATGATCCAATATAGAGTTGGATTTTTATCATTGATAAGGTCTGAGACAGAGCAAGGCTTTGTACCTCCCTGAGGTGACTTTCTTCTCCCCCCGCCTACGTTTTCAATGGCTTTTGCTGCTGTACCTGTCTGTGACAGCAACTTCAGGATTTCCTGCCTTTCCTGCCCCTCATTGCTGTATTTTGAAGAGTTTTAGACCATTAAGGTTTACATTTTAAATGTGAATATTTAAACTTGACTGGTTTAAAATTTAAACAGTATTTGCCCCAGGCAATAGCAGGAAATGTAAAGAACTTTCTCACAATACAGGTAATATCAAGCAGCCTTTAAGAAAGCACCAGTGTGTCTAAGATATGGAAGATACTGTGCTTTTTTCTTGCACTGCATTTCATGACTCAAACAAAAATACAATCACTAAAAAGTGTCCATTTCAGATGGCTAATGACTTATTGATAGGCATCCTAAACCTGTAATTACATTTTTAATTGATCTTTGCAATTAATTTATTAAAGCTTGCATAGTTATTAATTAATGTTTGTGCTTACCTAAGTTGTACTGTGGTTGGTGATCTGTGCTGTAAAAATGCTAAGTCTGTCACTGAGGTGGAAGGCAAAAAGTCTTTACATCTGTTAAGTTTTCTTGCTATTTCCCATATGGGTTTTTTTCTCCCCTGTGTGATTTTCTTTTTCTTTAAATGATCAGGTTGATCTGCATTTCATGAAAAAAATCCCTCCTGGAGCTGAAGCTTCAAATATTTTGGTCGGTGAGCTTGAATTCCTGGAACGTGCTGTAGTGGCTTTTGTTAGATTGTCTCCTGCCGTACTGCTTTCAGGACTTGCAGAAGTTCCAATCCCGACAAGGTAATTTATAGCCCAGGCTAAGAAAGAAACAAGGTGCCAACATTGATTCAAATTCTACACTCACATGAAAAAAAGAGAGAAAATAATTGGGTTCTGCACGGGAGGAGCAAAAGCTTCTTTGAATAATTTTACATGGAATCTGTGCTGCTGTGGCCTCTCATTTGTGGGCACCAACTTACCCTGCAGTTAG
Source organism: Gambelia wislizenii (assembly GCA_030847615.1). Taxonomy (NCBI): domain Eukaryota; kingdom Metazoa; phylum Chordata; class Lepidosauria; order Squamata; family Crotaphytidae; genus Gambelia; species Gambelia wislizenii. Next base: position 289,862,936 of record JAUMIR010000001.1, on the reverse strand, counting down.
ACAACATGTTATTCTTGCTGCAACAGAGGCTGAATTGATCTGTGGCCACTGGGGCAGAATTTTCTAATAAGAGAGCCCTGGTGGCGCAATGGTTAAATGCTAGTACTGCAGTCACAACATTGTAAGTTCTATCCCAGAGGGCTCCAAGGTTGACTCAGCCTTCCATCCTTTTGTAGATTGGTAAAATGAGTACCCAGCTTATGGGGATAATTAGCTAAAACACTTAGGGAGTGCTTTGGCACTGATTAGCAGTATAGAAATATAAGTGCTATTGCTGTTGCTATTTTCTGATTTGCATGGCCTGCTGCTTCACACGAAAAGTATTCACAATGAGAGATAAGATTTAAAGCAGGTTCTACAAAATGATTTCTAAGAGTGTGTCCCCACTACACATTTGTAGCATTTTGATACTACTTTAAGTGCCATGGTTTTCCCCTATGGAATCTAAGGATTTGGAGTTTGCATTGCCTGCCAGGGGGCTCTAGTGCTGTAACTTAGGGGAGTGGATTAGGGCTTTCTAACAGATACCCCACCAAACTACAAATCCCAAGATTGCCTAGGATAAAATTGTGAAATTTAAAGTATCAAAGTACTGTAACTGACCAGAGTGGATACCATCTAAATGTGCACAAAAGACTTCAACACTGAAGAATGTACTGTCTGAAACCTCAGTTTATGGGACTTACGGGCTTGGATAGGGTACCTGCTCCCTTTTCAGTTTCCTGTTGTAATAAAGCAGGGAGCAGGTCTCAGGTTGACTTTCTTCCTTTCCAGGCTAATACGCTGAATGTGCCTAGGAGTTAAAAGCCAGACCAGGTGACGTCATGGCTAGTTGACTGTCCCTTTTACTAGAGAAAAGAAAAGGAATTCATTCATCTGTGTCCAGTCTTTGTGCAGTCTCACATATGTTAAGCTCTCTTTTTTTAAAATGCAAAACTAAATGTGCATTTGCATTTAAAAAAATTAATTCCCACTTGTTGCATTATTTTGGAAATGCACCTTTATTACCCATCCCAAAATAACTTGCTAACAGGTAACTACATAACTTGCAACTCAAGGCTTCCAGGCTCTGGCTTACTTGAGCATAAATAGAGAGGATTGAGAACTGGTGGAGAGAAATCTAAGAACCAAAAAACCAGCCTCTTGTTTCCACAGTGGGATGGAACCCCAGAGCCCTTCCTTCAACTCTTAGGGGTCTGTTTTGCAAAACATTAAAAATAAATGGCGACTTGTACTTCTAGACTTGTACCTCTGGGGCTCAAGTCTCCTCTAAAAGAAGCATATCCACTACTCATTACTTTAGCCAAACACTTTGTTTGTTTTTTCTGGAGGGCCCAGGTAGTGGCGTAAGCCTCACCCCACACCACATACAGTTTAATGCTTCTTAAGAACGTGTGCTTTCAATAGGTTTTCTGCATTACCTCACCTAAACAGAACTGTAGGTGTGCTTTGGAAACAAACATATTGGAGAAACTGCATCTATTTGTACAGCAGTCTTTTCTGGTGTAGGAAATCCCTCAGCCTGCTCTCTATCTTGCTTATTTACTTATTTAATTTATATCCTGCCTTTTTCATGAATGGGATTCAGTGAGTCTTGATATTCAACCAGGTAACAGGCAGCACCTGCTGAAATTCCCTCATCCATCCAACTATTAAAGGTACATGAGCCTTTTCCAGTTTTCACTCTGGCAGCCCTAGTTGGAAAAGCATTCTTAGTTTTCATTAGAAAACATAGTTGAGCCAGCATCTGGTTAGTAACTTACACTTGTGTGAGTACAGTTTCCATGCATGTAAATCCTATTTTGGATGGGGTGCAGAGGGCTATTTGCTTGTCCTTGTCACTAGCTGTGAAGGGAGGGAGGGGGAACTATTCAGACCATAAAGATCTGACTGATCTAGGCTCCCAGGGGATGGAAATATGGATGCACCTCATTTGAGAGTCCACTCTCATTTCTTTCACCCCCACCTGATCTGTTTCTTCTTCGTGGTCTCTGTGCCTCACACAATTGGGTCTTTATGCATGCACAGATCAAACACGGAGTGTTACAGAGCTGAGTAGCTTTTTGGCGGTAGCCCTGCCCTCACAGGGCACTATACAAATAGCGCTGGAAAGTTACACTCCTCAGTTCCTTTTCGTCCATCTCTCAGATCGCTCGGAATGTGCTAGTTGAGTAGCTTCCTTCTTCCTTCGTTGTTCGACCTGTTTTCTCTCTGGATTTTGACCTTTGGCTAGTTTTTGGACTGTTCTTATGGTTTTCCCCTTGGTCTTGTCATTTGCTGGACTTGTTTGCCAGCACAGCCTTGTATGACCTCCTTAACCTTATTCAAGCCCTGCCCTTCTTGCAGGGGCAAAATCTCCCACTCTTACATTCATAACCACTGCCTGTTTTGTCTCAGTGAATGGCACAAGTTTTCCTCTTGCAAGATTTGCAAAGGCTTTACAAGTCAAGCCCTCAAAACCGCCTTTCCCAGTTGCGAGCCCACCTCTGGGAGCAGTCCCTACAGGTCACGGACATCGCTGCTAAGGACCAGTCCCTGGACACCGCTTCCTGCTCTATTTGTACGGGATGCTCCATTCTCTCAGCTAAGTCCATGGCCTGACCCTTTGGACCATCTCACACCCAGACAGTTCTGCCCTCAGATTTGGCAGCTACTTCCAAGACGGCCAGAAAGGGCAAGAAGCACATGGGTACCAACGCTTCAGACCAGTCAACGTTGAAGCAGTTGAAATCAACCCACCAATCAGTCCCTCGGCCGGCCCCATCACCGGACATGATACTGCCCTGCCACATGGTCCTGTCCCCATGAAATGACCAGGCATTTGTAATAGAAGAGGAAGACCAACCCAACTGCTGTGGCTCAGGCTCAGCCTTTTCCTCCGGTGCGGCCAAGCCTCTCTGAGAGATCTGACTACACGCAATACCCAGCATCACCACAAAAAATTGTACCATGGAAAGTGCTCCTCCAGTGCTCAGCCCCAGAAGTCTCCAGTGCCTATCGCACCTCAGCCTCCTCGTCCCAAACTGCCTTCTCCAGCTCATGAACCGAGCTCTCTCCAACTGGACCAGCCCCGACAATCCCCAGATCGCTGTGATTCCTCCGGTGAGAGGGAGGACTCCCAAGGAGCCCACACTCCGGATTCCCGCTCTCAGGAGTCCCAGGACGATCAGTGTGAGACATCTCCACTAACGTCTTCAAAAGACCTCCGCCCTTACGTGGACTTTATCATCTGCATGGCAGAATAGCTCAATTTGGATCTTAAGTCCCAAATGCCAACCTCTCTGGACCCTATCTTCCAGTGAGTAGACATGCTCAGTAACACTCCAGCAATGCTCCCTTTCCTGCCTACCCTTTAAGAAGTTGTCCAACACACCTGGACTAAGCCAGCTTCGGTCCCCCTGACCACCCAATACCTGGAGAACCTCTACAGAATCCACTCGGAAGATGCCCCCTTCCTCTCTACCCAGCCTCCTCCTAATTCCATTATTTAGCCCAAGCTAAATCCACCCATTGCTCCACCTCATCTATACTACCAGATGAGAACTGCTGTTTGGACCTCTTTGGCAAGAGATTTTATTCCTCCGCCTCATTGGCAATTTGTGTAGCCAACTACCAAGCCTGCATGGTGGGCTACCAACAGTTCCTTTGGGACAAAATGGCCTCCTTCTTGCCATAACTCCCAGATGACCATAAAAGCATGGCAACTCTTTTCCAGCAATTGGCCCATCGGTTTTCAGCCTGCCAGACCACTGCTTCTGCCAAGTCCATGGCAATGGCCATGGAGCTCTGCCTCTGTGCTTGGCTGTGATCCACCGGCATTACTGAAGACACTCATCAGTGAATCAAAAACCTACCATTTGATGGCAAGGGCCTCTTTAACACCAAAATTGATGAGACCATGGCTACCCTAGTAAAGGCCTGCACTACAGCAAAGAAGAAGGGCATCTCCTAACCTCAACAACAATACCACCCCTCTAAGATGTACAGATGCAAAACCTCTTACCCATCCACTTCAATGGCCCAAACTTTCTTCTACCAGTGGCTTGCTGCCAAACACCAACAGCAACACTCAGGAAAACCTCAACACTACCAGTCTTTCAGCCACTCCAAACAGCACTCTTCCAACAAAGTGTCTTTGACTACGGTGTATGGCCAAACGACATCTCACCCCAGGCTTGCCCACAACTTCACCTCCTCCAGGCCCCTGGACATCACTGCCCACATCCGGGCTTGGGAAGCCATTTCTACAGACACATGGGTAAACACCATCATTTGCACTGGACACGCCATCGAATTCACCCATTTATCCCCCTCTGGTGTCTTCTGTTCCACACCTTCCTCCCCTACCCTCAGCAAAGAAATTGTTTCCCTCCTATCCAAGCACGCCATCCAATGTCTACCACCAACAGCAGCCTCTTCTGAATTTTTTTCTTGGTACTTCACTATTTGAAAAAAGGATGGTTTCCTATGCCCCATCATGGACCTCCGGGCAGTGAACCAGTTCATTTGCTGCACAAAGTTCTGCATGGGCACTTTAGCCTCCATTCTCCCCCTCATAAGAAAGGGAGAGTTGTTCACTTCCATAGACTTCTGGGATGCATACTTCCACATCCACATCCACCCAAGACATTGAAAATTCCTCTGCTTCACAGTGGGACCCATGCTCTATCAGTACAAGGTCCTCCCCTTTGACCTTTCAACAGCTCCAAGGGTGTTCACCAAGGTGATGGTGGTCACCATTTCTTCACACCTATGGCATGCACATTTTTTTCAATATCTGGACAACTGGCTCCTGACAGCTCCATCCAGGACCACCCTTCACCGCCACATCCTCATCACCTTACATCTACTAGCGAGCTTAGGTCTCTACCTCAGTTTGGAGAAGTCCCACCTTCTTCCCTCTCAAGCACTCCTGTTTATCGGGGCTGTCCTGGACTCTCTCGCAGGCCATGCCTTCCTCCCAACCTCCCAGGAGGAGATGCTGACTCTCCTCATTTGTCACATCTTGTCCCAACACTCAGCGCTGGCCCTCCTCATCATGTGCCTTCTGGGCTACATGGCCTCCACCACCATGGTGGTGTCCTGTGCCAAGCTCAGAACCCACATGCTCCAACTTTGGTTCCTTTGCAATTTCTGCCCAGATAACAACTCTCCCAACAAGTGGCTTCTTCCGCCTCCACCGGTACACCTTTTCCCCCTCTGGTGGCTTCACCCCACTCACCTTTGTGCAGACATGCCTTTTAACCGCCTTCGCTCCACCATCATGCTCACATCTGACACCTCTCTTCAGGGATGGGGTGCTCACTGCAACAACTCCACCGCCCAGGGCTCCTGGCCCTCCCACCTACACCATCTCTACATCAATGCCTTGGAGATGCTAGCAATTCTGAATGCCCTCAAAGCCTTGGAGGATCTCATTCACCACACCACGATTCAGATCATGTGCTACAACTCAACCATGTCCACTACATAAACAAACAAGGTGGTATCCATGCCTATAACTCTGACGAGGATAGCCTCTCAACTCTAGAATTGGTGCATTCCCAGACAGATAGTCCCCATTGCAGACAATACCCTTGCTGACTCCCTCAACAGATTGTCTCTTCATCCCCATGAATGGAGCCTCTCTGACGAGATGTTCTGTCTCATAACCAGAAGATGGGGGCTGCCATTGATAGACATGTTTGCCTCCCAGTTCAATCACAAAATCCCCTGTTTTTTGCTCTCGGGGAGGAAAGGGCAGGGTTCCCTAGGCAATGCCTTCTTATGTCCATGGTCCGACCCTCTCACGTACCTCTTTCCTCCCCTCCCTCTGATTATGAGGGCTCTGGTAAAGATACAGGATGATCACATGGACTACATACTCCTGGCCCCGTGGTGGCCAAGGCAACCATGGTTCTCCCCACTCCTCAACATGGCACAGGGGAACTACCTTCATCTTCCATCATCCCCAACTCTCTTGACTCAAGCTGATGGCACTCTTCAACACCCCAACCCAGGCGTTCTCCGCCTCACTGCTTGGAGGATCCATTGGCCCAAGTCCATATCCAACAGATCCTCCTAGCCTATTGGAAACCAGCCACTCATAGCTCCTATGTGGCAAAATGGCATCATTTTTGTGCTTCCACACAGCACCTCTCTCTCCCGGCCCATCCCACTGACACCCACTTGACAATGTCTTACCTTCTTCATCTCAAGGAACAAGGCTTAGCATTCTCTTCCCTGAAGGTCCACCTTTCAGCCATAATGGCTCACCAGCTGGAGGGACCAGCTGCCGCTCTCTTTTGGAACCCCATCATAAAATGTTTCCTCAGGGGCCTGGCTAATCTTTTACCCAGTGTTGCAGGACCTCTCACTGGTCCTCCTCCAACTTCTTAGTCCTTCTCACTGGTCTTCTCCCAGCTCATGCATAAGCCATTCGAGCTCTTAGCTGCAGCCAGCCTCCGCCTTCTCACCCTGAAGATGCTATTCCTCGTGGCGGTCACATCGGCAAAACAGGCCAGTGATCAGTCCGCCTGTATCTTGTGTTTCATAGAGACAAATTGGTCCTCCACTTTGATCCCTTCTGCTCCAAGGTGGTCTTATCCTACCATATGAACCAGGATGCCATCTTGCCTTCCTTTTTTTCCAAATCCAGCCTCACCTCTGGACAAGGCTCTTCACACACTTAATGTCCACAGGGCTAGTGTTCCATATGTCACACACAGTGTCTCTGAGGTCATCCCCTCACTTATTTGTTTGCTATGGAGGTTCCACCCAGGCTCACCTATATTCTCTCAAGGGATCGCCCGCTGGGTCATCGACTTGATCAGCTTGGCATACCAACTGGCCAAGATGCCTCTTCTGCTCAGTGTCCACTCTCAGTCCATAAGGGCAGTCGCCACCACACAAGCATGGCCCTGGGGCATCTCCCTCCCAGAAGTCTGCAGAGCAGCCACCTGGTCTCATCCATTGACTTTCATCCGCCGCTATCGCAGGGCCAGAGCAGACGCTGACTTCAGCAGAGCAGTGCTGTTTTCCATCTTGGGCTGACCTGCTCCCACCTCCACGGTAAGCTCATTATTCTCCCAATTGTGCGAGGTACAGAGATCATGAAGAAGAAGGACAAGTTGCTTACCTGTTTAGTTCTGTAAGGTAGTGGGGGGAAACACAGAATAATCTTTGTTTCTTGCAGACTGATTTTGGTTCGAGTATTAGGATTCTGTGAAATAAAGCTCTGAATATTTTTGTTTTCCATTTGTTTGTAGATTTTTATTTATCCTTCTGGGACCTCTAGGAAAAGGCCAACAGTACCATGAGATTGGCAGATCTATTGGAACATTAATGACAGATGAGGTATTTATCTGTTAATAGTGGTTGGTTCAAACTGATTTAAAAATAACCTGTTTTAACCACCACCTTGTGTTAAGATTTAGTTTTACTTCCTGGTGTAGTTGAAAAGCTTACATTTTAATTAGCACATGGTACATTTTGTTTAAATCAAACTTTGAGACAATTTGAGAAGAAAAAGCCAACTCAAACCAAAGAAAAATTCATTATACCAAAGCACATCTTCCACAATGGGGTATGCTAAAAACTTACAGGGAAATAGGCTGCATGCTTTGTTGAAAACCAAACAACCATTTGTTTATTGGTTTGTTTGTTTTATGTTTTCACCTTGTAAAACAGTGGTTCTCAACCTCTAGATGTTTTGGGCTTCAGTTCCCACAAACCTTGATTTTGGCAAAGATAGCTGGGACTTCTGGGAGTTGGAGTCCAAAACAACAGCCAAAGCTTGAGAACTACTATTATCAGCAACATCTCATGTATTTTATTCTTTCTCTGACAGGTGTTTCACGATGTTGCATATAAAGCTAAAGATCGGAATGACTTGCTTGCTGGAATTGATGAGTTTCTTGATCAAGTGACTGTTCTCCCTCCTGGAGAGTGGGACCCAGCAATTCGTATAGAGCCCCCCAAAAATATTCCTTCCCAGGTGGGTGTAGAGTTCGTGTTACTCAATGTAGATGTATCTACTTTAATGGCATGGAGTTAAAACAACAAAATTGTTTATTAACTTGTAACAAGAATAGTAGACAATCTACCTTTGTTGTCTAAGTTTCCTGAACAATGAGGTTCATCCTTAACATATTCAGTGCAAAGATTCTATCCTGTACAAACAATTGGTCTGCATTTTAGTTAACAGAAAGGACAGTTCTATTACCACTCCTGCTGTTGTACGACAGCACTCAAAGTTGCTAGATGGAAAATCAAATGGATTTAGTTGCATTGGTGATTTCCAGTTGACCCTATTCCTCATAAATCTTTTGAATCCATTCCCACCCGTTTGTGTGTGGCAGGGAATGTGAGGCCTGCTAAGTGTTGGACTGCAGCTTCCATCATCCCTCATTATCGGCTATGAAGGCCAATGCTGAAGGTAGTTGCAACCCAACGACATACAGAGTACCACACACCCCTCTTACCTCAGATATCATATGTAACATGGCTCTTTTCATAAAGTTTTCTGAATTCCAAAAATATGTATACATTTTCTCCAACCCTTTCGTGTGTTATTCATGGTGGCTGCTGAGAGGACAATATAGAATACAATGTGAACATATTCTTATTACTAGTTTTTCTAATGATATATATCATAATTTTGTGAAATGGAAGCCACACTAAAGCTAGTTTTGAGTTAGCAAGCATTATGCTTCAAGAAACAGAGACATGGTCAGTAAATAAAATCTGAACCTTGTGTGTTCCAAAGAACTGCAAAACTAGGTCTGCATATTGAAAGCTAATTTGGGCATGCACTTCGCAAACAGGCAGCCTCCCATGCTACATAACACTGCTTCTAAAGGTGGTGGTGGAGAAGGCAGCTGATATGGGAGGAGGCAGTCTTTTAAATATCCTGGCCCCAAGCCATTTAAGTCCTTGGTTATACAGCTGTTTCCAGTCACTGACTTGGCATTAAGTGGCAGTACTTTGTGGTCTGATAGGGTTCTCCTAGAGTGGTATAGCATCTGTTGGTTCAGTAGTGAACTGGAAGGAGGAAGAGTCACAAGATGTCTCTCCCCACCTCCTCCTCCTCCATTGGCTTTTTCTACTTCTACCACCATTCATCCCATTATGACTGAAATTGTAGCAGTGTAGCACCCTTGTATATTCTGAATATATATTTGGCTGACCAGAAATACGGAAAAACAAACTATCATGAACAGACTGGTCAGTTTAGCCTGAAGCTTTCCCAATACTTAGCCAAAGCTGCCCTTGTGGGATTCTGTTCCATTTTCTTATCTACAGAGCAAACATGCTGTTCTGGCAAAAGCTTCCCAAGGCCAATGTATAGTAGCTTGTCTTGCTCTGCTGTCCAGAATACCTGGATTCAGTAAGCAAAGCAGGTCTCTGTTGTGCCTCAGGCTGTGGTCAAAGCTAGGGCCATAGGGCAAGGGTCCTTGTGCTTGCGCCAAGAGGCTTACACATCTGGTAAGATGCTTACCTTAACAATACCTGCAGGTGGAAGGAGCCAAACATTGTCTTAGGTGTCTCCAATTTCAGCTTCTTCCACAGCAACCAAGCCTCCCCAGTTCCTCTAGCAAGATGCCTGCCTTAACAATCAGTTCCATGTAGTTAGAATTAAAAAAAAAATACTTTTTTCACTGGTAGCTCCACAGTCAATCAGTCTGTACGGCCAATGGGTGATTGCTACCGAGAAACAGATCCATGGACAGATGGTTGGATGGTGGCATCCGTGTCAGTGGGTTCAGTGAATCCACTTTGGGACGCTTTTTGACCATTAGAGGGGCTCTCCAAGAACCTATTTTGGTGCTAGGGTTCAGCATCATGGATAGCTCCTCAAGAGTGGATTCACAGGCCCATTGGCTTGGAAGCCCCCAGCTGCCACAGAGCAGATCCCACACTGCTGCTTGTAATTGTGAATTGAGATTGATACAGTGGTAATTACACATTGTAATGCTTTAAGAAAACCCAAATAGCTGTATTTTAAAGTGACAGTGCTTTGTAATTCTCTCATCTCTGACTGAGTCATCTGCATTGCCCCAGCTGACCTACTTCTTCTGGAGTTCATTTGTCATCTGAAACAAGTTTTGCCATGAATTCAAAAAGCCATATCACCGAAAATTTGGCTAATCAAGACTTGAGTCCCATCCTTGATGACATTTAATTAAAGCTGCAACATTGATATGCTTGGTGTTTTTATGCCCCAATTCCACTTCATGCCCTTGTTTATAAGGTTCATGACACTTCATGGATCTTCTAAATTAATGCTTCTGACCCAACATAGAAAGAGGGGTGGGGTGGACACAACAGTTGATCTGGGTGGCAGTGCCGAGCTTGGGAACGGTGGGGTTTTTGGACTATATCTCTGGGGATTCTGGAATTTCTAGTCCAAAAAATGAACTTTTCTAAACCTTGGTAACATGCCATGGGGCCTACCTCTTACTGTCCTGTGCTCTCTCAACCACCAAACTATGGATCACTCCTAGTACAGCAGTTGCAGTATGCTAGGAACCCACAAGGAGCTGTGGAGGAAGACAGCCATGACTAAGAGTGTATCTGCACTCCCACTTTAACTCCTATGGCTCTATCCTATGGAATCCAGTGGTTTGTAGCATGAAATTCTCAGAACTGTAGTGTATTTATAAAGTGGCAGTGCTTCGTGACTCTTCTATCTTTGATTTAGCAGTTTGTGAGCCATCAGCAGTGTCCCAGCTGATTTGCTTCTTCTTTCTATTGTAGATAATTCTAAGACCCTTTACAAACTGCAAATCCCAGGCTTCAACGGGATGGAGCCATGGCAGTTAAAGTGGAATGACACTGCTATTACTGCTATTACTGTGTGGCACTGATACATTCTTCTTTTTTTAAAAAAAAAAACTAGTTGCCACTTTTCTAGCTAAGCTGCCAAATGTCAACAAAGACTGGTGTATTTCCTGTGGCAGGGCTAGTGCTAAAGCTGCGAGGGGTGTTATTAATTGATAAGCAGGCTCCTCCTGTCCTTGCTGTTTTCAAGCTGCTTCTGTCAAATTGCGGATGGGTTATCCAGATGCCAACAGTCCTTATGGATTAGACACTCTGTTGTGTGATTTTCTATCATTTGTGAAGAAAAACTGTAAAAGAGTTCTTGAAGCATGAACAACCTGCTAACTGACCTTAGCAGTTTCCTTTCCAGTCAATGATTTGAAATGGGATTGGGTGGGAAGGGGAAGCACAGAAATAATATCTTTCTTTTTTCTGTATAGGAAAAGCGGAAGATCCCCAGTGTGCCAAATGGAACTGCTGCCCACGGAGACCCAGAGCCACTTGGAGGACACTCAGGACCAGAATTACAACGTACTGGAAAGTTAGTAAGAAGCAAGGATAGAAAGAATGTTTGAATGTCTGAGGGGGGGGAATGAAGAAGGGAGTTTTCCAAGTGTCTGAAAACCAAGTGTCTGAGAATCCTCCTCTAGTCCCTTTCTCAGTCTTCCAATAGACTTGAGTACTACTGCCCTCACCCCAGACTCGCGTATGTCCTATTCCCCAGCCAGGAGGGCAGAAGGGGCAGCCCAGCAGGGAGGATCATTGTCACAGGCTGTGTTCTGCTAGCTGGTGCACAGTGATGGTGTCTGCATTATTGCAAACCAGCTAGCAGAACACAGATGGTGAGGCTGTAGCTCCCCAATCCTCACCTGCCTTCTTCCCATGCCTCATGGGGGATAACCAGAAAAGGATCCTGGAAGTCTATAGCCTCCTGAACCTCACCTGACTTCACCAGCACCCTCCCCATTTCACACAGCAAGCAGATGGGGATCCAGGAGAGGATCTTGGAAGCCTATAGTCTGCAGCTCCTGATGCTGCATGGGGATGCATGGGGGGTGGGATCTCAGGCTTTCTGCCCCCCCTGCAAGACCTTACTGAAAACTTGTAGGAATGAATAATTTAACACAGCCATACCTCATAAGAACATAGTAACACATTTCATATACAATATTTGGATATTACAGATTATTTGGATAGGGGCAATAATCTAATGTGCCTATTGGAAGTGCTCTTTGTGCTGTGATGTATAGAGGTAGCATTTTCTTGAAGTGAAATGTCTAACCCATCTGTGGCAAAAAAGTGTGCTGAGAAATCTTCTTCCTCCTTTAAAGTGAAAGAGTTGCCCCATGAATGTGCACGAATGCTGTGCATTATAAAAACAAAGCAACGCACTCAATGGGGACTCGTACCCGTGATTATACTAGTATGAATTACAGTGGAGATGGGCAAAATGAACCTCTCTGGGTGCCATCGGACTGCTAATCCCAGGATTCTTGGCTAAGGCTCCTGGGATTTGCAGATCCCCACCCCAATTTATAGCCAGTCAGGTAGACCAGCATATCACAGAAGAGTAGCAAGATGGGGAATGGGGGATGGCAACAGAGACTTATTCTTCCTATTGCCATTGATATTTTTACGCAGACTCGGTGAACCTCAGTGTCCTGAGCAAAACAAAGTGGATTCTGCAGTTTTAACATCTGCTAATCACTGAATTATGCTGAACTGAACAAGTTGCCATCTTGTCATTTCTATGATACTTCTGTGGTAAAATGGGCTGTTTAAAGCATTAGAGCACCTGCAGCCATGAAATGTTGGCATCTAGGTGTGGCCTGATTACAAGAGCTTACTGAAGTTGATTTGTTAAAGATTAAAACGCAAAGAAAACGCTCCTCTCTCTTCTCTCTCTCTATCACTTTCCCCTTTTTTTTTCTTTTATGAAAGAGTTTTTCAGCCATGGTTTGTTTCTAATTAACAAAAAAGGTAAAAGGTTGGCTCAAACATTCATCTCCAAGGTTAATTTCCAGATCATTGCACCATCTAGCAGTGAAGCATTTCTGCTCACCTGAAGCATCTATAAAGAAAATTCATCAAGGCTGTTAAAAGAGAAGAGGACACCTCCAAGCGAACAGTGTAATGAAAGGCCAGATTTTTATACATGGAGCACTTCATATTATAGGAACTAGGAGCTAATTAAAGGACAGGAAGAAACAACCCCATTTTTCTTCCATGTTAAGATAATTTTGAGAGCGGTCTCATCTGTTTCATCTTATTTAAAAACAAAAGTGAATGCCAAAAGCAGATTTAAATGGTTAAAGCATAAATATGATATGAACAGTAGGTTTTCCTATGTTTCAAAATTAAGAAGCAAATTTTGGTTAAAAGCATGTCTGTTTTTTGTTCTTGTAGGCTGTTTGGGGGCTTGATTTTAGATATCAAGAGGAAAGCACCATTCTTTTTGAGTGACTTCACTGACGCATTCAGTTTGCAGTGTCTAGCATCATTTCTGTTTCTCTACTGTGCTTGTATGTCTCCTGTTATCACATTTGGCGGTCTTCTGGGAGAAGCAACGGAAGGTCGTATAGTATGTGTTATACTTTAATCAGCATTCTTATTTTGTATACAGTAGTCCTCCGTTATCTACGGGAGATATGTTCCAAGACACCCAGTGGATGCCTCAAACTGCAGATAGTACTGGACCCTATACCTATAATATTATCAGGCCATGGTTTACCACGGGTAACTGAAACCACGGAAAGTGAAACCACAGATAAGAGGGGACCACTGTATTTTATATCCTCATGATAGATGATTACCATTTTATATGCTTGAATGATTCATTGAAAACAACAACATTTCGAATGACCCATTTGCTAAAACAAAACAAACCCCTCCCCCAAATTATAGCAGTTCTCCTACTATTGAAATAATAGTTCTAACTTTCTCATTATGTTTGTTTTTCACATGCAGAGTGCAATAGAATCATTGTTTGGGGCATCTATGACTGGGATAGCCTACTCACTTTTTGGTGGGCAGCCTCTTACCATACTAGGTAGCACAGGACCAGTTCTGGTATTTGAAAAGATATTATTCAAATTTTGCAAGTAAGTGCCTAGCTTTTTAAAAAAACTTTTCTTTTTCTTTTCTTTTTTTAGTATTTCTGTCTTGCTTCCCTTCTATCCTAGAGATGACTAAAACTTAAAAACATAATAATAAATCTTGTATGATGTAGAACATTCTGGTTTTCTGTGTTTTCTTTTTTGTTGTTGGAAAATATGCACACAGTGGCTTCTACCTGCTGTTGCCTGGGTCCAGGAATAGGCCATCTGTGGCTTGCCAGAGATGGTTGGACTCTCACAAAGCCTGGCTAGCATAACCAGTGATAAGGAATGATGGGATTTGTGGTCCAATGACATATTTGCAAGCCACTGGTTGTTCACCCATGCCTTAGAGTATTCCTTTACATCTCAAGGGTCACATAAAGGCAATGGAAGTGGACAACAGCACAGAGAAATGGGCAGCAGAGTTAGCAGCATTCAGTGCATTAATTTCTTCGGACTCTTTGGCTGGCCACAAGTCACAGCCCCTTTATTTTTCTTGAGTTCTTGTAAATTTAGAAATTTATCCTATGAGCTATTTTGTTTTATTTAAAAGATATGTACATCATCCTGCTTCAAAATTGATTCTTCATTCCAGGGCTCCCAGTGTTTTTGGTGAGAGCAGAATGGGGCACCATTTGCTTTGACAGAGGGAACTGTGTGTGGACATTTTTTTAATGTGCAGAAGTCTGCCACTTTGAATGGGGGATTCTTTGCAGGCAGGAGAGTGGCATTGGTATATTACAGTTCTTAATTAGAATAAGTCCTTCTAGCTGTAATTAATTAGTTTAGGTAATTCCAGGAATCTGTTTAGAATCTCACAGCTCTAAAGACAGCAGGTGGGTTGGGGTGAGAACTAAGCAACAGGAAAGGCATCAGCAGAACTGGTCATTTCCTAAGCAGCAAGTACAACTTGCAGCCTTATTACTGAAACACAGTTTATGGCATCCCATTGATTATATGTATCATAATGACAAATGATCATACATAGCTATTTTCCTTGTTATACTTTCCTGAAACAGTTTTTCTTTTCTATTCTTTTGTTTTTGGATTCATGTATTTTCAGGAGACTATACTGAAGTTTTTGACTGTTTCAATATTTTCCCTCCCTCCTGTGCTTATAGGGATTATGGACTGTCTTATCTTTCTTTGAGAGCAAGCATTGGCTTATGGACAGCAATTCTGTGCATCATTCTGGTTGCAACCGATGCAAGTTCCCTTGTGTGCTACATTACTCGGTTTACGGAAGAAGCTTTTGCATCCCTTATCTGTATCATTTTCATTTATGAGGCCTTAGAGAAACTCTTTCATCTCAGTGAGACATATCCATTCAACATGCATAATAATTTGGAACTACTGACACAATACTCGTAAGTACAATTGCATTGGTTTGTCATGGTGGATTTCCTTTATCAAGGGCAATGTTTCTGCTGTCAGAAATGGGGGGGTGGGTAGCGTGTCCAGTGGGAAGATGACCTTTATATGTACACATTGTGTTGCCCCTTTGTCCATATGTAGCTCTGGCATGAAAAACCTGATGCCATCCAAAGCAAAATGTCATTGCATCAGTGTAATCTTAATAGCAGTCACTCAGACACATTGGATTTTGAATAAATAATCAGAGCAGTTACAGTATCTGTTTCTCATCTCCTTTCAGAAAAGTAGTGTTTTATTTTTAGATCAATGTTTGCTGGCCAAAATTCCACTTCCATTTTCAAACACAATGACACTGGCATTCAAGAGGGTAGAACCAGACAACTCACATTCTGTGGAACAGAAAAACAAAAACGGAGCCCTAAGGGAGGAGACCAGAGGTCCATGATCTTACTCTCATTTAATTTAGTTTAGTTCATAATGAAATCAAGATAACTTAAGTGTCCTGCTGATTCCAGTGGGACCTACAATAGTGTGAAAAAGAAAGGACACCCTCTTTGAATTCTGTGGTTTTACATATCAGGACATAATAAGAATCATCTGTTCCTTAGCAGGTCTTAAAAATTAGGTAAATACAACCTCAGATGAACAACAACACATGACATATTACACCATGTCATGATTTATTCAACAAAAATAAAGCCAAACTTTATAAGCCATGTATGAAAAACTAAGTACACCTTATGATTCAATAGCTTGTAGAACCACCCTTAGCAGCAATAACTTGAAGTAATAGTTTTCTCTATAACTTTATCAGTCTCACATCATTGTGGAGGAATTTTGGCCCACTCTTCTTTACAATGCTGCTTCAGTTCATTGAGGTTTGTGGGCATTTGTTTATGCACATCTCTCTTAAGGACCCACCACAGCATTTCAATCAGGTTGAAGTCTGGACTTTGACTGGGCCATTGCAACACCTTGATTCTTTTCTTTTTTAGCCATTCTGTTGTAGATTTGCTGGTGTGCTTGGGATCATTGTCCTGTTGCAAAACCCAATTTCGGCCAAGTTTAGCTGTCGGACAGATGGCCTCACATTTGACTCAGGAGTTCATAGTCGACTTAATGATTGCAAGGTTCCCAGGTCCTGTGACTGCAAAACAAGCCCAAATTATCACACACACCCCACCGTGCTTGACAGTTGCTATGTGTTTGTGCTAATATGCTGTCTTTGGTTTTTGCCAAAAGTGTCACTGTGCATTATGGCCAAACATCTCCATTTTGGTCTCATCTGTCCAAAGGGCATTGTCTTGTGGTTTGTTCAGATGTAGCTTCGTAAACCTAAACCATGCTGCCATGTTCTTCTTAGAGAGAAGAGACTTTCTCCTGGCAACCATTCCAAACAACCCATACTTGTTCAGTCTTTTTCTAATCGTACTGTCATGAACTTTAACATTTAACATGCTAACTGAGTCTGAGATGTGCCTCTTGGGTTTTTTGCAATTTTTCTTGAGCATTGCATGGTCTGACTTTGGGGAGAATTTGCTGGGACGTCCACTCCTGGGAAGATTGACAACTGTCTTGAATGTTTTCCACTTTTGAATAATCTTTCTCACTGAAGAATGATAGACTTTACATTGTTTGATCATGGCCTTATAACCCTTCTCAGGTTGATGGACATCAACAATTGTTTCTCTAAGATCATTGCTGATGTCTTTCTTTGTTGGCATTGTGTTAATACACACCTGAATGCTCCAGACCAGCAAACTGCTAAAACTTTAGCTTTTATAGAGGTGGTCACACTTGGTGATGATCAGTTTAATCAAGGGCATTTGATTAGCAGCACCTATCTGCTACTTAGCATCTTAATTCCTGTGGAAGCAGTAAGGGTGTACTCAGTTTTTCACACATGGCTTCTCCAGTTTGGCTTTATTTTTGTTGAATAAATCATGACATGGTGTAATATGTAATACATTGTTGCTGCATGATAATTGACACCATAATGCAATTTTGGTGGAATGTACAAAACTGTTAGTCAGGATTGCTTTCTATTATCAGATACTTTATTTTCTCCAATTCTTGAGTAAGTAGCAAGAGGCTAAAAAGTAGATGTATAGTAAGAAAGCTGCAAGAGTGGTTTCCCAAGAATTAAGTGCAGTTATCAAGAGTATTAGTGCAGTTATCATATGGGAAAAACTGCAGTACACGGCCACTAAAAATAATGTGTACTTTGAGAGGTTAAACTGTTAAGAAACATAAAAAAGTGTGTGTGTGTGTGTGTGGTGTTTTACTGTTAAATTCTGTTGAATACCATTAAAGTCACAGCTGGATAAAGTGTGCTGATCTATCAAAAAGTATGTTTCTGTAGACTCATATAATGTGAAAACACAAATATTCTCATGGGCAAAGATGAGATTCCATTCCAGCTGGAGGCACATGATGGTCAGCATCTCTTCAGCAACAAAGACAGGTCAGAGAAGCACTCTCAGGCTAGAAAGTCCCTCCAGATATGCAGTTTTAGTAAATGTTTTCAACTCAGATGAACTTATGGCTCAGGGAGTCTGTGTCCTGAAATAGCAGCAGACAGAATAAGGCTGTTGCCACTTCTACGTGCTCCCTGAGCAAATCAGAATGAGTTAGCCCAGCAAACTAATTGCATTTGAACTGCTACATATAATTTATTCTAGAGAAAATATACATGTGTACACATGAAGAGTAGCCCATTTCCCTCAATCTTGAGTGAAAGGGGAAATTGTGCACAGGTGTGGCTTGATTTTCAGACATTTCTACTGCAGAATCAAAAGTAGGCAGGCTGAAAGCTTTGAACATACAGTGAATTTTTAAATATGTTTTTCCCTTGTGGAAATTGACCCTTGGTTCCACATCCCAAACTCTTTTGAAACTTTCCATAATTCTGAAAGCGGTGTATTTGTGTGTGTGTGTGTGTGCGTGTGTATGTGTATGTGCACACAATAGTATGTAAGTATGTACTCTTCTAGAAAATAGTTTCTTTGGAATAATTTGTACTGTCCATGAAATGTATATATGCCAAAATTCAGCTTTATAACTTTATTGTGGAAAAAGAGTTTTGTCATTTGTAATACTGAATGAGCAGCTGATGGTCCAGTGTCTTGTGTGTTTTTATTGCTGCTACTTTTGTGTGCCTTCAAGTCATTTCCAAGTTATGGCACACCTAAGGCAAGCCTATCATGGGGCTTTCTTGATAAGGTTTGTTCAGAGTAAAGTTGCCATTTGCTTTCCTCTGAAGCTCAGAAAGTGCGACTTGCCCAAGGTCACCCAGTGGGTTTTAATAATTTAGCCAGGATTCAAACCCTGGTCTCCTAGAGTTCTAGTCCAACACACAAACCACAACCCCATCCTCTTTATGGCTACACATACCTAATTGGATGGGTGTCATAACGGTCTTAACAGTTAACTGGACTGAGGGATTTGTAACAATTATTGCCTGGTCACAAATACCCCTTTTTGTGGGCATGTTGGCAGTCCAGCTGCAGGTTCTGCTGGCGATTTCAGTTATTTATTTATTTATTTATTATATTCTTTTTATTTTTGTAATTATGTACACATAACCCTCAGTTCCCTTGCAGATAAAGGAACAGTTCAGAAATTGTAAACATATAATTTGGTTTTGTTATTAACTGCCAGCAAGTTGACTTTGACTTATGGCATCCCTATGAATGAGAGACCTCCAAGTCATCCTGTTATCAACAGGCTCAGGTATTGCTGACTCCGGGGAGCTGTGGCTTCCTTGATTGAGTCCGTCCATCTGGAATGCGGTCTTCCTCTTTTCCTATTGCTTTCTACCTTACCATGCATTGTTGGTCTTTTCTAGAGAGTCATGTCTTCCCATGATATGTCCAAAGTATGACAATTTCAGTTTAGTCATCTTGGCTTCTAGGGAGGGAGTGTTCAGGCTTGATTTGCTTTAGGACCCATTTATTTGTGTTATAGTGTAATTTATAATGGTCATAAACAATGAACTTTATTTCCCCCCTCTTTCCTCACTGTACCTTTTTCTTTATGTGTCATGTCTTAAATTTAGATTGTAAGCTGGAGGGCAAGAACTGTTTTACAATATATATTGTCAGCTGCCCTAGGAGCCTTTTTTACTTAAAGGCTCTGTGTGTGTGTCTGTGTGTGCCTTCAAGTCACATGTCGACTTATGACAACCCCATGAATTTGTTGGTGTTCTCCCATCCAAGTACTAATCAGGGCTGATCCTGCTTAGCTTCCAAGATTAGATGGGATCTGATGCCTTTGCGGTATGTCTGCTTTAAGGGCAATACATGCTATGAAATAAATAAATAGGCTTGCCCTGCCTCAACCTGTGTTTACATGGATGGTGCTTTTCTGGAATGAAGAAGGTTTGGATCTAGTGTAAATGGTCTTCTCTCTCACCCCGCCTCCTTCTCCATCCCCTTTTTAGCTTTTCCATTGGCAGATTTTAGCCAGCAGAACATTCTGCTAGCAAATTGAGATCAGCTGACAGAAGAGAGGTTTTGACAGCAAAAGAGCATTTTTTTTATTTAGCATATAAGTGTGGCTTTTATCAGGGAGCATTTTTTATGCTGTTTTATCTGTTTTTATTGTGTATGTTTTAATTGTTTTTAATTGCTTTTAATTGTGATTAAGTCGCCTTGGGCCCCACTTTGGGAGAAAGGCGGCATAGAAGTGGCACAAATAAAAAATAAATAATTTTTTTGCTTGACAAAAAAACCAAAAACCAAACCAAAACAAACAAACAAACAAACAAAAAAACAATTTGCCTGCAGCTAGAGCTTCTCTCAGTCCCACCACCTTCCTAGGCATGTTTGGTGAAAATGCAGGAGTCGGCCTCCCCAGTGGCTGGTCCAAGGCTTTTGAACTTGTTCCCTAAGGAGGCTAGGATGGGTCTCTCTTTGCTTTCCTTCCACTGACAAGTGAAAGTCTTAGGAATTGACTGCCAGAGCTTCTGACTAACAGTGTGGTGCTTTGCTGATCTTATTGGATCTTAATGTTTTTAGTGGATTCATTCTAACTGATTTTAATTCTGTCAGTAATTTAATTGCATTTTAATAATAACTTTTTTATTTTTATTTATGACTTTGTAAGTGATTTAAACAATGGTGGGTTGTTAGTTTAAACATTTGTAAGCTACATTGAGATCCGTCAGATGACGAGCTTGAGTAGCTTTAAAAAAGCACTAAAGATGGATCTCTTTTGGCAGGCCTTTCCTGGTTAGATCCTGGCCTCAGGAGCTGCATCTCCTGGCTTTATTTTTTTTAATCATGTGTATATTTGTTTTTAATCTGATTTTAGTTCGATGGTTTTAATTTTATATTGTTTAATGTCTTTTTATGGGGGTGGGTGGTGTTTATAGTCGTTATTATAATGTTTTAATTGTTGGAAGCTGCCCTGATTGTTTTTAGCAGAGGGGCAGGGTATAAATAAATTTTATTATTATTATTATTATTATTATTATTATTGAATCCTGGTAAAAGGTGGAATATAAATGAAATAACAACAACAATAAAAGTTAGGATTGCACTGGAAACTCCAGGGAACAATCAGACGTACTTTTCAATAAGATACATAGGATGGTGCTCAAACTACAGTTGTCCCTTCACATTCGCTGGTGTTTGGTTCCAGGACCCCCCGTGAATATTCAAATCCGTGAGAACACAAGTCCCATTATATGCAATGGCATAGCAAAACAGTGTCCCTTATATAAGATGGCAAAATCAAGGTTTGCTTTTTGGATTATTATTTTTTAATAATATTTTCAAGCCGTGAATGCTTAAATCCATGAATGCCAAATCTGTGAATATGGAGGGACAACTGTGTTAACATTACAGACTGCAGTTTCCAAGGAAAAGAAGACCTGGGAACTGAAATCGTAGAGGAAATTATAATAGTTACAAAAACTAATACAGTTGGCCCTCTGCGTTTACTGGGGTTATAGGGGAAGGACCCTCACAAAACCCTTGAATATCTCTAACCCCTTCCCACAAAGTATATTTAACACACACAAAAAGTACGATCTGTGGATTCAACCCACTGCACATGCCTTCAAGGGGTTCCTTTGCAAGGCAGAGGCAGGCACCTTGCTGTTGCCTACATGATTTTTATTAGGGACTTACAAGCCTTGCCACACATTCACAGTCTTTCTTAGCTTGCAGTCCCTACTAAAAATGGCATAGGGCAGCAGCAGAGGTGATAGAAAATAATCCAGGAACAGTCAAATTGGTAAAAGTTAAATCTGCCAATGTGGAGGGCCGACTGTACTTAGAATACTACTGTCATTTTCTCTTCGGTAGAAACTATAGGGCCTTCTTTTCTTTAGAGTTCACTGATACTTCAGTCAGGCATGACATTAAGTAAAAACCATTGGGTTGCATTCAAAATTGCATAGAGAGGTAGTCAACTGGATGATCCTACAGGTAGAAGGAGGGAGCAGATTTTTGATGATTCCCATTTCCACTGGGGTGCTCTGCTCTGAAGACTTAGGTGTTCCAACCTGAACATTGGACTTCCAGTCACAGAGGGCTGAAGGAAGGAGTAAGAATCATGGAAATCATTGCCTCTCCCCCTTTCTACAGTGGAAGAACATGCTGGATCTTAGTTCCCTCTGCCAATGGAAGGAGCCCTTCTGTCCATGGAGGGACAATTCAGACAAGCCTAGATCTGGCCTAGTATTTTACACAGTATCAATGACCATGGTCCCTTCTGGCTCAACTATTATACTTGCCCTTTTTTGCATCATCTTTTACAGTTGTATGCATAAATGTAATGGGTTACAGAGCATGTTGCTGACCCAGGAGCTGAGTTGCACAAATTATCTGGCAGAGAGAGTTGAGTGAATGCAAACAAAATTGGTTGGTACCCCTTCTTGGTTACCCCTGATTTTAATCGAAGGAAGGACACATATGTCTGCCTGTGTGTGTGTGTGTGTGTGTACACAAACTTTTATGTACCTTCCTTTATGGAATCTTCGGCATGATTGACTATGAAGGCTCTTCTAAAATAAGTGAATTCTAAGTTAAGACATCGGTGTAATTTTGTATGATCTCTTTGAAATTTGTGTGTAGGTATGACCTGCTCTTTTAATGTAACCCTGATGAGTAATATTTCCGCTTGCAGTCATTGTCATTTATAAAGTGTGCAGTCTGAAGAGAGCCCTATTGAAGTTGTCATTGTCCCTCCAGATATTCCTTGGGCCAGAACTCTCCCAAAATAGGACTGCCATATTAGCCAATTAATGCCAGGACTTCATCAGAATCCCCTACAAGGCATGTGCCTTTCAGATGGTTTCCCCAGATGTTGTAACATCACCTGACAACTTAGTTATAATTGTCTTAGATTATGTAACTCCTCACTTGCTCCTGTGTCATGCCAATGCAGGGAACACTGCAAATTTTTCTTGACCCCCCCCCCATCCTTTGCTATTGCTGGCTGTTTAGCACAAAGGGTTGCAAAGTGAAGCCCTGGGGCTGCATACCCATCACTTTCCAAAGACTTCCTTATTTCTCTCTCCAGTAAAAGGTGAATTGCCTCTCTTGGAAACCACAAGGAGCAGCAATTCACTTTTTAATAGATTGCAGTCCTTCTCCATCTGCCCAGTTTAACATTAAAACACTGCTAGATTCTTTCCCCCAGAACCAAAAGTATTCTTCCAGCCTCTTCTGGCTTTTTGTTTTTTTGACATTTGTTTCCATACCTGCTGCAGCTTTCCTTAAGGGCTCCTGAAACCAGCATTAAAAACATTCGCCTGGTTGTGAAGGAGGCAATAGGTAGACTTGGCTTCAGGGCAGCCAATCATGGCTCAGGGAAGGGGGATCTTCCTATTGTAAGCCCATTTTTATTGTTTTAAATCTGTTTCTGTCTGTCTGTCAAGTCTGAATTGGAGTCAGGCCACACATACCAAAACTAAAGAACCCACACATCAACCCAACCACAAGCCCACATTAAAGAGGTCACCCTGAGGCCCAACAACCCAATCCAGGAAGGGAATAATTGGGGGAACAGTGAGTGGCAGAACAGTGAGGGGCTTGGAATTTGGGGACAAGCTTGGGTAAATGGATATGTCACATGGGTCTATCAGTGTCTCAAGTTCTGTGGATATATTCAAGAAGTGAGTACACAGACAAGGAGGGAGAGTCCGCTGCCCCCCTCCTCCTTTGCACATTTTTGTCACTTTTCTCATAGGCTGACTTTCTGAAGAAGGGAGCATCCTCTATATGTGGAGGCTCCCCACACAATTAAGAAAGCTGGCTTTCTGGTGTGGAAGAGGTGCTCTTCTTCAGAAAGCTGGAAATTGTCAGAAGGATGATGTAGCTATTGTATCCCCTTCTCTTTGTGTTTACCCTGTTCAGATTTATAATGCCAAAGGCAGGCTTTTGAACCAATAAAGTGAGATATGAAGTAATGTTCATCTCTCATGTGACTGCATCCTGCACATAACCAGATGTTTCTGTAGTTCGCTATAATAAGATTTGGAGCCTTACTGCACTCCGAAGAAAAGCAGCAAGGAAGCAGAAATGTTTCATCTTCCATGCTGCCTTACCACAAGCTGTCATCTTTTTTTTTCATTCTGGTCCCATGGGGGCCAAAGTAAACCCACATGTTTTTGCTAACCAGAAAAACACGTTAGCAAAAATATGTGGTTTTACCTTAGTCCCCTATGGGACTGGAATGAAAAAATGCCAGAAGGATGATGTCATGTGATAAGGCAGCACAGAAAATGAAATGTTCCTGCTCCCTTGCTGCCTTTCTTCGGAGTGCAGTAAGGCTTGTACTCCAGCACACTTGGCCCAGAATCCTATTAGTGCCATGTGCTAAAGTAAGTGTGGCTTATGCCCACGTACGTTTCTTTTTGGGCAGAGTACAGGGTGTTATTCTATAGCCCTTCATGCAACATCCAAAACCTTCCCCCCTCACACACACACAGCTGTCAAACCCTGGTTGGGCCACTTCTACCAGTTCTGCTTACTGGTGAGGAATGGAGAAAGGGGGGCAGTTTAGAGAGGGTAGCTCTAAGGGGGAAGAATAGGAGGGTGCACTCCATCTGTGAGTGCACTCCCATTGTCTTCCCCCTCTGAGCTGAGCTGGTTCTTCATTGTGTGACTTGCCTCCCTACCCTCCCTAAGGATAAGTAACAGTAGCAGCGCCTTCTGGGGCTTGACAGCTCCGGGGGGGGGCATTTTTAATAGCCCCTTGCACCCCATTAAAAAAAAGACATACATGGGGGCTGGAAATAGAATTACATGGGTGGAGCATTATATTCTGCTGGCTTGATGTAAGATCTTGACCCTAGAGAACTGCAGGTTAGGGAAAGATTTTATAAGGGAAGCTTTAAAGTCAGGGCTGTACAGAAGTTGGGCTTCTGATTACATTCTGTGTTGAATTTTATAAATCATTAGAAGGCCTACGTCTTTCTACAATGACTGCCCAATGCAGTTTGTTCTTATGGTAGAATATGGGAAAATGTGGTTAATATGCAAAGCACATTAAAGCAAGTGTGTTTTCGTTTTGAAGAATTTTGCCAGTAAACCTGAAATACCCAAGGGTTTTAAATACAAGAAGAAATATTCCAATGTGTGCCAAGATTTTTGGCTTTTCTCAGATTGTGGGATTTTCTGTTCTTCCTGTCGTATGATCACTTAAACCAGGCTTCCTCAACTTTGAGAAATCCAGATGTGTTGCACTGTACCACTGATCATCCCCATGGCCATGCTGACTCTGGGTGATGGAAGTTATAGTCCGAAATATCTGGCGGGTGCTAGTTAGGAGATAGCTGACTTATGCTTGCCTTGAATCTGGATGGATGAAATAGATGTCTCTCTGGTTCTTTTTCTTCACTGCTGATTCTTTCTTTCTCTCTCCCCCCCCCCGCCCAAAAAAAATTATTCAGGTTATGTGGGGGACTTGCTCACAGTTATATTGAACGGGTGGTGATTCCTGTTGCCATTGGAATTAAAAAGTTTGTTGGTGATCTATAAATAAGGCTGGAAGCAGAAGAGATATGAAACAAAGCCTTACAGCATGCTCTTTAGCCAAGCCTTGAGCTGTCTAACTGGAACTGTAGACAAATATGCAAGAAACAGAACACTGGTTCAAGCCCAGCAATCTTGTTCCTATCTCCTCTTTTCCTCTAACGACATGAGGGAAAAGCAGCAGTGTTTCCTCCTTCCTTCCAGTTCCAGCAGGGTGTTTTGTCAGCTTCCATTAAAGAGAAGACAAAGACATTGTAGAAGTAGATAAGTGAGGAAGTGAGTAGTCAGTTGGGCTGACTTAAACCACTTGCAGACATGCTTATCTGATAGCCAGGGATGTCCTAAGATGTCTTGTTTCCTAAGGTAAATGACTAGATGGCCCTGTTCCCTGGCTCAGCCTACAGAAGCCAATGAAATTGGTGACTGAATCTTGCTTCACCACTGGTGACAGAAGCCTATCTTAGGTGGTGTCGCATATTCAGCTCTGTGTTCCAGCACCTCGACACCTTGCCTCCATTATCTGCTGCCTGAGGCAGTTATTTCAATCTAACCAATAGAAGGGTTCACTGTAAAAGTGGCATGACATTTTATTCATGCATTTATACCTATATCTATACGTTGCCTGTCAGAAGTAAGTCAATATTTCACCTGTTGGTGGTAGTTTATTAAAGTCTGAATGGTTTGTTATCTGCCTGCAAACCCCGGCAATGAAATATAGGAGATTATCAGATGCAAAAAACAAAAACAAACCCGGGGAGGTCAGGGATAGGATGCGTCTGTACCACTACAGGCTGGTGATATTGTAAAAGTATCTTTTTAAAGAGTGTCTGATAAAGTCCCTAGCTCATTTGGTTTTGTTCAAAATATGTTTCAGTGCTGTGGCTTAATAAACTTGACTCGGTCCTTCAGATTAAGGCTAAACACCATTAAGAAGAATATCCTTACATCTTGGCTTGAGCGTTATCATTTGTGTCCCTTAAAATATAGATAATCACAGTATAGTTTGGCGGTTGTATTTCTGAACATTCTACATGACACTAGCTAGAGCATTTGAAAGGACCACATAATTTGCAATCATACAAACAAAGTGATGGTCAAGGTTTTACAACAAAGTCTGTTACCATGTATGGAGCAAGAAATGCCAGATGTCCAAACAGCTTTCACTAGAGGTCATGCTACAAACATATACTGGCTAATGGAACAAACCAAAGAATTTCAGAGAAAAACTAGCTTCTGTTTTGTAGATTATAGCAAAGCCTTTGACTTCATAGATCATGAAAAACTGTGGATTGACTAAGAAAAATAAGAATGTCACAACATTTGATTGTTCTGATGTGTAACCTGTCTTCTGAACAGGAGAAACAGGATTGGTCAGTCAGAGCTGTATTTTATTCCCCATCTGTTTAATTTATACACAGAATATATCATAAAAATAGCAGGATTAAACTCAGAGGAAGGAAACATGAAAAATGTGTGTGTGTGTAGGAGGAGGAACAACAACAATTTAAGATAGGCGGATGACACCATATTACTAACAGAAAATAGCAAATAGCTGGCGTGACTACAGATTAAAATTAAGGAAGAAAGTTCAAAAGCAGGGTTACAGCTGAATATTAAGAAGACAAAAATAATAACCCCAGAAGATTTACATAACTTAAAAATGGATTATGAACATATCAAAATTAATAAAGCTTTCCTATACTTTGGCTCAGAAATCAGTAAAAATGTAGACTATAAGCAAGAATTCAGAAGAAGACTAAGACAGAAGGGCAGCTATGCAAAAACTAGATAAGATCTTGAATTGTAAAAAATACAGTTGAATATCAAATCAGGACCATCATAGTATATATAATTTTTATATATGGATGTGGAAGCTGGACAGTGAATAAAGCTGACAGGAAGAAAATCAATTCATTTGTAACAAGCTGCAAGATGAGAGTTCTACAAATACCATGAACTGCCAAAAAGATAAATGAATTGATATGAGAGCAAATCAAGCCTAAATTCTCAGTAAAGTCCACATGACTAAACTGAGGCTATCATACTTTGGACATACAGGTTGCCCACCATATCTGCAGGGGATACGTTCTCACACTAACCGCAAATACTTGAAACTGCGGGTAATAGCAAACCCCATAGAATCACATTGGAGGACCTAGCAAATGCCCAGAGAGGCATTTGCTCTAAGCATCTCCAGCATGACTCTATGGTATCTCCAGCATGGCTCTAGGCATATCCAGCATGACTCTATGGTAACTTCTGGCAGAAGTTACCATAGAGTCATGCTGTGGATCAAAGATGACCTAGGAAATGCCTAGAGAGGCCATATTTTTAGATGATGGATAATTGAAACCATGGGTACTGGTCCTCCGCATATGGGGAGAAGGGTGTGTGAGAGCCACATTACAGGGGGTGACCTGTATTGTGAGATGAAATGACTGATTGGGAAAGATGACAATGTTTGATAAAGTTTAAAGCAGTAGGAAAAGAAAAAAGACTATGATAGAGGTAGAGTGACTTGATCAAGGAAACCATGCCTCTGAGTTTGCAAGACCTGATAGAGTTTATAAAATAGCAGGGTCTCTTTTTTATTTTTTACAAAAAAATTAGTAAAGTTTTTCAGTCTCTTGAAGGTCTCTCATTCATAGGGTCACCATAAGGGCAAGCTGACTTATCACCACATAATAACAACAGCAACAAATATTTTGTAAAATTGGATAGCAGAACATTAACCTTAATATTAAGGTTTGTAGACCTGAGAGTATGTGAACTCCTGACCAGGTTGGCATGAAACAGTACCATAAGTGTTAGTTTGAAAATCATTGCCAAATGTAACCCAATCCCTGTGTGGGTACTGGTAGTTTAGTATAGACCTAGGTTGCATTTACACGGCAAATTTTATTGTGACAAAATTGCGCTTTAGCGCTTTTTCGTAGCAGTGCTGGTCAGTTCACACGATGTATGGGGGATTCCGTTGCTTTGTTTACTATTTCGTTTTATGGTCCAGACATGGCAAAGCTGCAGGGGCGTGGCCTCCCAAGCAAAGACCAAGCAGAGGAGGGGCTTGATGGGGAGGGAATAGATCTTCCGTGACTGAAAGGACTTGGAATTCTGCATTTTCTTGCCAAATAAAGAATCAAAGACTGCCAAAATAGCAGGGGGAAAGATCAGAGAAAAGTTTTTCTCTCTCAATCTCTCTCTCTCTCTCTCTCTCTCTCCCCCCCCAAGCAGAGACAGTGATCACAACTGAGGAGAAGGAGGGGCTTGATGGGGGGAAATACATCCTCCGTGAATGAAAGGACTTGGAATCCTGCATTTTCTTGCCAAATAAAGAATCACAGACTGCCAAAATAGCAGGGGGAAAGATCAGAGAAAACTTTTTCTCTCTCAATTTCTTTCTCTCTCTCTCTCTCTCTCTCCCAAGCAGAGCCAGCTGCTCCCAGCGGAGGAGAAGGAGGAGGGGCTTGATGGGGGGAATAGATCTTCCCTGACTGAATGGACTTGGAATCCTTTTTCTTGGCAAACAAAGATTCACAGACTTGCAAAATAGCAGAGAGGATGGGTTTTTCAAAATTTCCTAATTGCTACTGAATCTCCCTCCCTCCCTCCACCTCTTTTAAGCCTACTCCTTCATCATAACAACCAATCACAGTGCAGCTCTGCTGCAACTGTATCGGAAGATTGCTGGTAATTCACACAGCCCTTAGTGAAATGGTTGTTTACACTAGCAATAATGCGCTAAGTCGCGCTACTTTGCAAATAACTCGGCAAAAATAGCAACATCCCTGTCACGCTATATTTGGGTGTTTTACCTTCCCCCCCTTCTGAATGAGGTGATGCTGTGGTGCGATCCGTGGGAACAATGAGCTATCTTTGTGGTATATTTAGGGGAATATTTGCCTGTGTAAACACAGCCCTAGTCAGAACTGAAGAATCATCAACAGATGTAAAGTAGTTGCTACTATTCTACAGTTCTGCAAACATGCAAGAGCTTGCATAAAAGCAGACTTGGAGATAAAAGAAGTGGGAGATGGTGTAGCAGTCCTTTTACTTACCAGCAGAAGAGTATCTTTGAGCTTGTCTACCCAAGACAAAAAAACCCACACTCACCCCATATTTGAGGCACAGTTGACACATGACATTTTCAACAATGCACATTTTCACTGGGGTTTCAGCAGGAAACAGTGGATCTGTAAGATTCGTGGCTTGCTCAGCATTTGCGGGGAAAATCTGCATTTTTGACCATGTGTCAGCTAAGGATTGGCTTCAGAGGAAAGCCAGGTTGAGACTTCCAGTGGACAAGATTCCGTTCTGGTGCTTTACTTTATTTTTTGATTGTATGCATATCTAGATAAGCGTATTTCTGCTTATCCAGTAACACAGTACTCTGGGACCACATATATTCATTTATTGGCATGCATGAGTGAACAGGAAAAAAAACCCTGGAGCAGCCCCAGCCATGTGGTTGGAAATAGTACAACATATAGGATATTGATCAGCATAGTGGCAGTCTTATTCTGACACAGACGGACAAACCCCAGTGCGTTTGGCATTTATGGGGCTGCTGTGGATCAAAGAAATTCACTGTGGCTATGAGGTAGGTGTGGGGTTTCCCTTTGTTTCCCCCTCCCCCCACACACATATTTTATGTGTTATGCAAAGCAGACTTCGTGAATCGGAGATTCAGAAGTGCAGCTTTTGGAGCCAAACCATAATAGATGATAGCTGTAAGGATGAACATGGAACATATATGCAACATTCTTCTTGCTATCATTTTAGGTTGATTCAGAGGAGATAATATTTTAGTATTCAAATGTTAAAAATAGTTTGGCTTGTAACCCTGCTTGGTTTTGTAAATATTGTAAGACACTTCAGACAACTACAAAATAGTAGTAGTAGGTGAAGCATTCTCCAAAGCGATCTTGATGCTGCTATGCTGTAACCATGAACATTTTTAAGAAAGTTGGATAAATGCAATATCATTTTCTAGGCCACTAGGCTATGTAAACATTTACTCTGTGAAGCAAGTAAGAAAAAAATCTGCTCTCTGGACTTTTCCCTCATTTTGGTGACCTTTTCCTTTCTGTCTTGTCCTTGTCTATTAAATAGATTGTCATGGCAACTCCCTTTTATTTCTCACCATTCTGTCTCCTCTTTGTTCCTCCTCAAGTGATTTGAGAAAATGAATGGGCATTTGCAATGTAGGTACTGAACCAGAGGATATCTTGGCTGCAGCTACATTCCTATATTTGCCATCTATACCGGCAACGGTATATACTTTCTGATAAGCAGAATGAAAACCATTGTCCTGTATGAATATGACTGCCTTCTCAAAGCCAGGACTCTGAAATAATTTTCAGTTCTGACGGTTTCTTGTGTTACAAGCAAACAATATCTGATTGGTGTGTGAAGTCCAGAAATTAGTTCATTACCTGCCTTTTTCATCTTTCCAGCTAAGATATTTTATTCCCCCAGAGGAGTGAATTTTGTTTTCTGACATTAAAAAAAAAAATCTTTACCAGAAGTTACTCAATTATTAACAGATCATACTGAATAATTTTAAGCAGTTTTGGCATGGTAATATGCATATTACAATCTGTCCATGACATGCATTTAGTAGCGTAATATCCCACTCTCAGAGGTATTCAAGGTGCCAAGTTCATGTCATCCTGACATGTTGTTCAAGCTGAAGGCATCAATGTATTTTGTTGGCCAAGTTTTCCAACTGAGTTTTTTGTGAGAGCCCCCTGCTAGGATGGAATGGAATGGAAAGTGCCCATAAGCAGTGTGTGTTTAGTACTCAGTGCCTTTCAAAATTGAGTAGGCTTTTTCTTACCTAATGTTTAAAACATGTACATTGAAAATGCAGCATTGGCATTCAATGAACATTCACATACCTGCCAGCATTTTACAGATGAAAACCAGGACAGGTGGGGCCAAAGCACATCAGAGTGTGCTTAGGATGGCAAAAGTTATTTATGAAGAACAGACAAGCTAGGAGAGACTGTGTCCTGCTCTCAACCTCAAACAAGGATTACAGTGCCCAAGTCAGTAAGCCATGGAAGCAAGACGTTGTTGTTCTTAATGTGATTTTAGATTAGTTGTTTTTAATTTATATTTGTTTAATGTTTTTTTATGGGGGAGGGTGGGAGTGGGGGTGTTTAGGGATTTTATTTGTATTGTATTTTAAATTCTGTAAGCCGCCCCGATTGTTTTAACAGAGGGGCGGGGTATAAATAAATTTTATTATTATTATTATTATTATTAATTGCCTTCATGTCGACTTTGACTCATGGTGACCCCATGAATGAGAACATCTCCAAGGCCCCCTATCTTCTACCACCCTGCTCAGGTCTTGCAGGTTCAGGCCCATGGCCTCTATGACTGAGTCTGTCCAAAAGTGATCCTACCTAAACAGTAGGAATAACTTTCTGATGGTACAAGCTGTTCAGAAGTGGAATGCACTGCCTCGTAGTGTGGCGAAGTCTCCTTCTTTAGTGGTTTTTAAACAGAGGCTGGATGGCCATCTGTCCAGGGTGCTTTCATTGTGTATTCTTGCAAGGCAGGGCGTTGGACTTGATGGCCCTCGTGGTCTCTTCCAACTCTATGATTCTATAATCTGATGTGCGGCCTTCCTTTCTTTCCCCCTCCACTTTCCTAGCATTATTGACTTTTCCAGTGAGCCATGTCTTCTTATGCTATGGCCACAGTATGACAGCCTCAATTTCATCATCTTGGCTTTCAGGGAGAGTTCAGGCTTGATCTGATCTAGGACCCATTTGTTTATCTTTTTGGCCATCCACAGTATCCTCAGCACTCTTCTCCAACACCAACTTTTGAATAAGTTGATTCTCTTTCTATCAGCTTTCTTCACTGTCCAGCTCTCACGTCTGTTTGATGGAAAAGATAATGGCTTGAACGATCCTGACTTTAATGCTCAGTGTTATATCTTTGCATTTTATGATCTTGTCTAGTTCTTTCATAGCTATCCTACCCAGTCCCAGTCTTTTTTTGATTTCATGGCTGCAATCTCCCAAGGAACGGGAAGTCTTTTATTATTTCAATTTTCTCCTTGTCTATTTTGAATTCATGTAAATCTTCCATGGTCATTATTTTTGTGTTTTTAATGTTCAGCATTAAGCCTGTTTTTGCATTTTCTTCTTTGACTTTCTTTAGTAGTTGCTCCAAGTCTGTACTGTTTTCAGATAGCATTGTGGTGCCATCTACATATCTTATCGATGGTTAATGTTTCTTCCTTAAATCTTCACTCCTCCTCCTTCCGACTCTAAACCTGCTCTGTGCATGATGTTTTATGAGTACAAGTTGAACAAGTTGAACAAGAATGGAACCTTGCCTTATTCCCTTTCTGATTGGGAACCATTATGTTTCTCTGTATTCTGTTCTTACGCTGGCCTCCTGTCCTGAGTACAGGTTACACATTAGAACTATCAAGTGTGTTGGTACATCCATTTCTTTTAGAGCAATCCATAGTTTCTCATGATTTATGTAGTCAAAGGCTTTGTTGTAGTCTATAAAACATATGCTGATGTTATTCTGGAATTCCCTGCTGCGCTCCTTTATCCAGCATATGTTTGCTGTGCATCTACCTTTTTTGAACCTGACTTGCACCCCAGAATCTCTCTCTCTCCATGTCTTGTAGGGGTCTTTGTTGCAGAATTTTGAGCAGGATTTTGCTAGCATGGCAAATTAATGCAATGCAAGAGGTATCTAATATCAAACAGTCCAGGGTGAAGAAAACCATAAATCAGCATCAGGTTTCCAGGGAGTCATGGTTGCCAAGTCCTTAAACAGTCCAGGGTCGTAAATCCAATAAACACATTTTGCAAGCCAAGTTGTGGAGAGGAAGTTGTGCTCAGTAAGGTAGTTGGTAGTTATAACCTCCTTATGTAGGCAGTATGTTCAGCCAGTGCCCAGATCACAGGCAGTATTCAGAGAGAGTGTTCCACAGCTGTGCTCGTCCCAATGTCTTGATTGCAGCCTCTCACTTTGTCTGCAGTAAATGGTCTGGGCCAGATGCATGAGCCTCTGCCTTTCTCTGGGAATGGGGGGAGGAGGGGCTCTGCT
This sequence comes from Gambelia wislizenii, assembly GCA_030847615.1. Lineage (NCBI taxonomy): Eukaryota > Metazoa > Chordata > Lepidosauria > Squamata > Crotaphytidae > Gambelia > Gambelia wislizenii. The sequence continues at coordinate 289,829,593 of JAUMIR010000001.1, read as the reverse complement.
CCAGTTCCTCTTCCCACTCTGAACCCAGCCTAATCTGCTGAACAGAAGGAGGTCTGGCTATCAGACATCTACTGTTGGTAGTCTTTACTCATAGAACATCTGTGTGCACATGCGCATTAAATATTTTTTCCACCTTAACAGACAGTGGTGGAAAGTTGCTCAGTTGTTGTTGTTAACTGCTGTCAAGTTGACTTCAACTTACAGTGACCTTATGAATGAGAGGCTTCCAAGTCATCCTGTTATGTACAGCCCTGCTCAAGTCTTGCAAATTCATGGCTGTAGCTTCTTTAATCGAGTCTACCCACCTGTAATGGGCTCTTTCTGTTTTCCTACTGCCTTCTACTTTCGTACTGCCTATTACTCATCATTATCTTTTCTAGTGAGTCATGTCTTCTCGTGATAGGTCCCAAGTATGACAGTCTCAGTTTAGTCACCTTGGCTTCAGGCTTGATTTGCTCTAGGACCCATTTATTTGTCTTTGTGGCAGTTCATGGTATCTGTAAAACTCTTCTCCAACTCCACATTTAAAATTAATCGATTCTCTTCCTGTCAGCTTTCTTCACTGTCCAGCTTTCACAACCATACAAAGATATTGGAAATACAATGGCACAGACAATCCTGACTTTAGTATTCAATAATATATCTTTACACTTCAGAATCTTACCTAGTTCATTTATAGCTGTCCTTCCAAGTCCTAATTTTCTTCTCATTTCTTGCCTGCAGTCTCCATTTTGATTAATGACTGAGCCAAGGTACAATACAACTTCTGTATCTGTGAGATCTGTATTTGTGGATTCACTTACCCACATCTGGGGAAAAAATGGTCTCTCTAGGCACCTTCTATATCGTTCAGCACAACTCTATGGTATGCTTCCATCAGAAGCTGACTATAGAGTCATTCTCTATAGAAATGTTCTCTCTAGGCATCTTCTAGCTCCTCTGCTGCAATTCTATGGTATGCTTGGGGTAGAAGTCATTCATTTTAATAGGGTACAATATTACCTGTGGTTTCTAGTATCCACGGTAAGTCTGGGAGCATTTCCCTTGTGGATACGGGAGTCATACTGTACAGGAAATCTTTCACTATTCAGAGATAGTTAAAGTTGCCCAGAGTCAGCTCTAAACAGAAATGTGCTGATTGGGATACAGCCTCTGTTTAGTAAACATGTGGCAAGGTGTTGCTTCTGACATTTGATTCACAAACACCTGAGGTGTCTCTCTCCTGGGGCAGCTATGGCTAGACCCCAGGGAAGAAGTCCAAGATCCTGTAGGACCACTCCTCTCACCCTATAACCAAGTGATCACCCAGAGAGCGATGACGGGGAGGTGGGGAGGTAATGCCAAACAAGTCCCCTTATTTCTAGGTTTTTTGTTTTTTTTTTTAAAAGCATTTCGTTAACTTATAGAGCTAGCAGGATGTAAAATTAGCAATAAAGTAAAATATCTGGGAATATGGTTAACGAGGCGGAACGCAGAATTATTTGATAATAATTATAAATCCACCTGGGCAGTGATAAAGAAAGAGTTAGAGGGATGGAACAAATTAGGTTTATCATTACTTGGTAAGATTGCAGCTATAAAAATGGTTGTCCTCCCTAAAATCCTATACCTGTTTCAAAATCTGCCAATTCTGAACAGTGGTGAAATATTTAAAACATGGGATAAGGATATTCAAGCTTTCTTATGGGGTAGGAAGAAAGCAAGATTCAAAAAGGCTTACTTGACGGATACAAGATTAAGAGGGGGCTGTGACCTTCCAGACTTAAAACTCTACTATCAAGCATCAGCGCTGATCTGGATAAAAGAATGGGTAAACCTCAGAAATAGAAGACTGCTGATCCTGGAAGGTCACGATGCCAGATTTGGTTGGCATGGTTATCTGTTTTATGACAAAGAAAAAGCTAATAGGGGGTTTGTCAGCCACTGTGTACGGAAAGGCCTATTGAGAGTATGGGAAAAAATTAAAGGAATGTTTTACTTTAAGATTCCATTGTGGGTATCCATTCAAGAAGCCTTTTTGTCAAGATGGACAACAACAGACTACTGGCTAAGATACTCAGATATAGGCAAGAAAGGGGCAGACAACCGGTTAAAAATAGAGGATAAAGAAACCCTGCAAGAAAGATATAATATAAACTGGTTTGAATATAGGCAGTTAAAGGAAAGGTTTATGGAGGATATGAGGAAAGAGGGGGTGGAGAAGGAGTATAACGACCTAGATAAATTGTTATTGGAGGAAAGCAATACAAAAGCTATCACTAAATTCTACAAGCTATTACTGTCTAGATCCACTGAACGAGAATATGTCAAAGAATACATGATAAAGTGGGCATTAGATATAGGGGAGGCTATATCTATCGAAGAGTGGGAAAATGCAAGGAAAAGATCATTTGCATTTACGGCATCGCAAAATATAAGAGAAAACTATGTGAAAGTTGCTCTTAGATGGTACTACACACCCCAAAGACTTAATAAGATGAACCAAAACGTGTTAAGCAACTGTTGGAAGTGTGGGAAAAACAAAGGAACATTGATGCATATGTGATGGCATTGTGAGAAGATAAGGAGATTTTGGATGCAGGTCCACATAATAATTAAAGAGATTTTACAAACTGATTTTGAGCCTAGCCCTAAGATATATCTATTAAACATAATCGAAGGGTTGGAAGAGGAGAAAAGAAAGGTGCACTGGAGAACGGTGCTTTATATGATTACTGCAGCTAGATTGGTCATTGCAAAAAAATGGAAAGAAACAGAACGCCCAACGATAAACGAATGGAAAAATAGATTGATAGAGATGCTAGAATTAGACATACTTACTAGAAATCTGCGTAATAGGAAAGAAGATTTATGGAGAAAAGAGTGGGAACCAGTTATTAAATACTGGAAAGACAAGGGCGAACTGCAAATGAGCTTGGATATAGGTTATTGAGCTGCCCCAGTGTAGCAAAGAAGATAAGCCATTGTAAGAACAAACAAACACAAAAATATCAAAGTCATTATGAATTTATAAATGTATAATGCTGAGAGTCTGATATTCGCCAGAATACAAATAGGAAGTCATAGACAAGCCTCGGATAGGAAACTGGGAAATTACTGTTGTTTTTTCTCTTAACTTGTCATTATGTTTTCCTTACTGAGAGAGGTGATATCATATATATATATGTCATGCAAAATTGCATATATAGGTCATGAAGAATTTGGAAAAAACAGTGTATAATTTATCAAATCTATGATGTATATCATTCAATTTATATAATGCGGGTTGCTAAAGTGAAAGTGGTTTAACTGTAACGATGCTAAAAATACAAATAAAATTTTGAAAGCTAAAAAAAAAAGCATTTCGTTCTCTGGTGAATGTATATAGCTATAGATGCTTTTTAAAAAACACTTTAAAATATATGTAGTGGCAAAAATACATATTATATACATATATAGTATGATGGTGCTTCTTCCCACGTAAGTATTTTGGACATCAGGATAAGAGATAAAAAACTGTTTTGGTTCCATTGTCATGATGGTGCTGTGATTTAAATGAGCTTAAAATGTGAAAGCACACACATGCAGAGTATGTATTACCTAGATAAGTAAATTAATTTTTGGTTGGTTGGTTGCTTGCACAAACGTATCAAGAGTGTAGAAACAGTTGTGCAACACAAAATTCTGGGTGGGTATGGAAGTAGATAAATTACAGTTGTGCTTTCAACACCAATGAAAGTTAATACACATGGCAAACATTCCTCCTTCCAGTAAAACTGTTGAGCCCACTGTTGAAATTACTCAGCTACACCACTGTTTCTATCCATCCCTGTTTTCCTAGGCATGTGTTTGCCTCTTCATGACCGACACATTTATCACAGTCAGCCTTATTGGTGGTAGATTGGTTGTAATGGCATGCAAGTACCGTATACACCCTGCTGTTATTTGAATGAGGTTTTTGGATGGAAGCTCCTTACAAGTTCATTCTGTGTTTGAGACATTGTCCCTTCCCTCTTTGCACATGCTGACTGCCTGTATTTTTACCTGGCAGTCACACACTCAGCATAAGTGAGAAAGCCCCCTCCCATGTACATACAGCCCCTCTGTCCAGGTAGGTTCTTTGGCCAATCAGGTTCTTGATCAAGCAAAAGAACCCTACACACTGACTGGTACATCTTGGGGGTGGGCAGTGGACATTGTGAATGCTTAGAAGACACAGAATGCCATCTAATGGCTAGGGGAAGGGGAGGATCGAATGGAGTGGCTGGAAAGCTTGTTTTCTGCAGCTCTAGAGACTAGGGCACGGATCAGTGGATTCAAACTACAGGAAAAGAGATTCCACCTAAACTTTTGGAAGAACTCCCTGATAGTAAGAGCTGTTCCACAGTGGAATACACTGCCTTGTGATGGAGTCTCCTTCTTTGGGGATTTTTAAACAGAGGCTGGATGACCACCCGTCAGGAATGCTTTGATTGTGTGTGTATTCCTGCATGGCAGAGATTTGGACTAAATGACCCTTGTGGTCTTTTCCAACTCTATGATTCTATGAAACCTGGGAAAAAAATGCTAATTTTTTCTACTGGTTCCACTTGCCTTTAATAATACCTTTGATTTCTCTCCAGACTACAAGCTAAAAATTGAATATTTTGCAATATTGAAGTCACTCATTCTCTCATTCTTTCTCTCTCTTTCTCTCCTCTGCCCATCTACATACACACATGAGAATGTGTGCCTTTATACACCTAGGTTTGTGATAGCAAAGCTCTTTAGTTTCCTAATATTATTGCTTTCTGGGATGCATTCATCTCACTTTTTCTAAACCATGTACAAAATAATATGCCCCCTCTTTGAGAGCTCTGAGAAATAACACATCTCCTACAGTGGATTTTGAGGCTTTAATTTACATTTCTGTTTGGAACATTTGTACACCCACTCAGAATCTTCTGCAGGTCTTACATTTCATTGTGTAGTTGAAAATTAGCATGGAGCTTTAGAAGCAGTTTCAGAGCCGGGGGTGGGGAGGCAACAAAATAGTTACAGTACTGTGTTGTGAGAGACCAGAAGAGGGTGGGTTGGGACAGAGCTGGACTAAATATCCCTAACCCTTTTTGTCAGGTAGTTTATCACTGGTGGCACAGTGGTTAAATGCCAGTACTGCAAGTCACCACGTTGCAAGTTCGATTCCAGCGGGCTCCAAGGTTCACTCAGCCTTCCATCCTTTCGTAGGTCGGTAAAATGAGTACCCGGCTTGTGGGGGCAATTAGCTAACACACATTGGAAACTGTTTAATGCAGTGTAGATGTGTAAATAGCTATTGCTTAAAACAATTTGTAAGCCGCTCTGATAGCCTTGTGGCTGAAGAGCGGGGCATAAATAAATAAATAAATAAATAAATAAATAAAAAATTGGGGAAGATATTTAGCACCCTCTGAAAATTATAGGAATTTGCTCTCACTGCTAAAAACAATTGGGGATCTTCAGGGTCTGTCCATCCATGAAATGATTAAAACAAAATCTCGACTGAATATTTCAGCCCAGAGCTATTTTTTTATATTTACAGAGGGTGGGAGGAAGAGATGGCTACCTCAGATGGAAGGTTTAGGTTACCACTGAATGGTAGTAAATTGTCAGTTATTGTTACTTCATGTGCAAGTGAGAGGAATATGGATTTTCTACTGAAGGAGCAAAAGTATCTTGGAGAGAACCTATTTGTTAAGAGTTTACATTTGTGTTTTCCAGACTATACAGGATCCTTGCTCTGTGGCATTTCCCCCCTCTGTACTTTCACTTTCACATTGTATGGACAAGTCCAGTATCAGAACATATTTTTTTGTTGTTGAAAGGTCCCAAATTAACTCTCAGTTAAAAGGATTGGAGTTTAGCATAATAACTGGGAAAGAGTTTTCTCTGACCAAGGTCTTGGACACCTGTTGGCAGCCAGAGCATACACTATAGTCACCAAATGCCCAATGAGGTGACTCCATGCTGCTGGCAGTTTTATATATGTCTGGTGCTCATTCTGCCTTAATTCATTTAAATTGCTGATACTCATTTACTTTAAGAATGAATAAGAATCAGTTTAAAAGCTGGTTGTAAAAGAAATCTTAACCTTGGGGGATGAGAGCTGGCCTCAGGGCTGAATAGCTGGTACTCTGGTACCAGTAGGTGATTATACATGGGACATGTCATGGTTGCTGCATCATTGACCTGGCTTAACATAAAGCTAAACAGTTTAGTGTTGTGTATACAGCTTACAGTTATCCCTCTGTATTCACGGATTTGGTATCCACGGATTTAAGTATTCACGGCTTGAAAATATTCTTTAAAAAATAATAATCCAAAAAGCAAACCTTAATTTTGCCATCTTATATAAGGGACGCCATTTTGCTATGCCACTGCATATAATGAGACTTGAGTGTTCATGCATTTTGGTATCCACAGCTGGTCCTGGAACCAAACCCCAGTGAATATGAGGGGACAACTGTATTATCCAGAGATTTACTTTCATTAGAGGCATATCTCAGGGAATTCAAACTAAGCAGAGGGAAAAGATGGTGTACAATGTAATATTTGGTAACTCAGGGCCATATAAATAAGAGTGAATATATTTAATGATATATTAAATGGGAGTCCTGGTGGTGCAGTGGTTAAATGCCAGTACTGCAAGTCACAGCGTTGCAAGTTTGATCCCAAGGTTCGCTCAGCCTTCCATCCTTTTGTAGGTCAGTAAAATGAGTACCCGGCTTGTGGGGGCAATTAGCTAATACACACTGGAAACCACTTGTTGCAGTGTAAATGTATAAATTCCTATTACTTAACAATTTGTAAGCTGCTCTGAGAGCCTTTGTGGCTGAAGAGTGGGGTATAAATACTGTACCTTAAATAAATCAATAAATAAAATAGAACAGTGACTCTTAAACTTTTCTTTAGCAGGGACCCCCTTTAAATATCTTTTGTTGCCACAGATCCCCAAGACCAATAATAATAATAATAATAATAATAATAATACTTCATTCATTAAACTTTCCCTCAGAAGCATTGGAGCGGGAGAGAAGACTTTTCTCCTGCTTCTTCCTGCAAGTTTGTGGCTGAAATAGATGGAATGGAAATGCACAGGCTAAGCCAGCCAGCTCCACTGCAGGAATGAGGAAGGCCGAACAGCCTTCAAGCCTTCGCAGTTCCCCCTGTGAGGACATCACAGCCCCCCACAGTCCACAGGTTAAGAACCACTGATATAAAAAATCATGATGGCCACTGTGCAGACAACTTGAGTATGTGTAACTTTTATGACATGTCAGAGTTGTTGATTTTTTTTATTTTTATTTTTTTTGCTTCACAAGTTCTTATGTGCCACACTAATACACTAAACTTCTAAGTCAAGCTTTTGAAACTCTGAGTTTAAGAAACTGGCTTACAATTTGTAGATAAGGAGCTACTGACTCAGAAAGCCAATAAGAACAGATAATTGTATTGTGCTCACATCTTATGTGTGATTTAGGGGCTTTGCTGCTTCATAGACTCAGGCTTGCATAAGCTCTCGGTGTCTTACCCAGTTGTTGTTTTTAAAAGATGAAACAAAATTCCATCATTAAGTTAAGAGGTAAGAGATGCCTGAGTGTGAGTTTATGTAGAGTTTCTTAGATCCCTTTGGGCCAAATGATTTCCCTCTGTTGTTCTCTCCTGAGAATGAGCAGGATTTCCCCAGCCTGAAGGCTTCATTTACTCCGGCCAGGCAAGGAGGGAGGCCAGTGTGTGAATGTTTATCTCCATTCCATTGCAGGAACGGGAGAGGGGCTTGCAGGAGACAAACGGGCCTTTTAGCCCCATGTGAAAATCTCCATAGAAGCATAAACTATTAATGGTATCCAGGGGGGTATAAAATGGTATAAAGGAGGGGAGGCAGGGAATGGGGGGATTGTGGGAGGGGGGAGAGGAAAGGAGGGGAGCTCTGGAGTTTTCTTGGGGGAAGAAGAAAGGAAAGGAAAAGGCTTCAGTAGTGGGGAGGCCAGGGCAGACCATTGTTGGTGATCCCGAAGCCTTTAGGGGGGATTTGTGGGGGGAGGCTGGTGTGAGAAGCCTCAGGCAGGGTTGACTAGTGGGGAGGAATGGGGATGAGGTATTATCTAAAGGCAAAGTTTCCACCTCACCCCAAATATCCAACCTTGCTTTGAGGCCCCTCTCCTTTCTCTCCTCCTTGCAGAGCCCCCTCGTTGTGGGGAGGGGGCAGAGGTAGCAGTTCAAAATGTTAAAGGTGTTCCCAGTCAGAGGAGATGAGGGCTCCCAATCCTCCCCCTACAGAATCCACTCCTCCCCCTGGCAGTGGGGCAGAGGCAGGGCCTCCCTTGGGCATCCTTGTGGGGGGGAGGAAGGTGGGTTGAAACTGACCCCCCCCCCCACACACTTTTGCCTTCCAGGAATGGTGTCCCTCTCTCCCTCTCTTCCCAGTTATGTCTCTGGAGACACACAATCAGCCAGGCTGGGCTCTGGGATTTAGAGGAAGGAAGGAAGGAAGGAAGGGAGGGAGGGAGGGAGGGAGGGAGGGAGGGAGGCCTCCAGTTTAAAAGGCTTTGTCAAATAAAAACACAAAAAGGGTTTTCAACACAATTTAAAGCCACCTTGAGGGAAGAGGGAGGGAGGGGGTCCTTTAGCCTGGAGTCCTGGGAATGGGGGAGGATGGACCTGTTGGGAAAGTCCTGGAGGGAAGGAAGAGCCAAGAGCCCAAGAAGGCCCAGCCAAGAAGAAGGGGGTCACCAGGAGAGAGGAGGGGGGACCCAAAGCTCCTCTTGGGGTGAAAAACCCAGAGGGCAACAAGCATCTTTTTTTCTCCTGCTCCAGATGCTAGAACACAGAACAATGGATACAAGCTCCAGGAACAGATATTCCACCTCAGCACTAGGAGGAACTTTTTGACAGTAAGAGCTGTTGGGCAGTGGAACACACTCCTTTGGAGCATGGTGGGGTCTCCTTCCTTGGAGGTCTTTAAACAGGCTGAATGGCTATCTGTCAGGGATGCTTTGATCGTTATTTCCTGCGTGGCAGGGGGTTGGACTGGATGGCCCTCGTGGTCTCTTCCAACTCTACAATTCTATGATTCTATGATTTATCTTCAAGTCTCCTAGCTTTCATGATCATGATATTTGTAAGCTTAGCAACACTTGACTACTTTTGAAGTGCAGTCATTATGCATAGCGTTGTAGTCTGTGATTTGATCATGAAGATAATTGATTTCTGGCATAGCGTTTTTATTAGGAGTTGAAATTTAAGCTGTTGCAGCTCTATGAATGGCCCCTAACTATGTAGCAACATCTTGTATGGTCTTACTAAGCTTATTAGTCTGGAGCTGGAAGAACATTTTTAAAAATCCTATACTGAATCAGTCCTATCTAGTCCACTAACCTGTTTCTCATGGTAGTAAGCCAGATGCCCATGGAAAGCCCACAAGCAAGGCTTGTGTACCATGGTCTTCTGCTATTGTTACCTCTCCTCTTCTACTGTTGCTTCTAACTTAGGAGTAGGCCCTATTACTTGAACATACTGGGATCAAGGGTGGTTTGTAATCTAAGCTTGAAGCCACAAGAATCTGTGGCAGGAATGGTTTCATAAATTTAACATACTCCTTCAGACTGTGGTAATGACTGGGCAGCAGTGGGGGGACAGGAGAGGACGGGCCCCTCAGGCTGTGTCTGCTAAAAATTGCCAATCCTCGGGGCTCTCACAAGGGGTACGCTATGTGAAGAGGTGTGCTTGAAGGAATGGATAAGAAGCAGCTAATCCCAGCACAGGATGCTAGGATGGGAGGGAACTCTGAGGGAGAGTCTGAGGGGTTGTCTAAACAGTGAAAATACTGCTTGTAGAATTCAAGGAGAATACCTTTTGTACCAATGGGATCCCACATAATTTCACTGTATTGTGAAGGAGGGGGCAAAAACTCCATATACTCCGCAGGGAAAGCCTTTGTGGCTTTCCCCAAAGTTTTTTTAAAAACAGCACCTGAAATGTGTATTCCTGCTCTTTGGGAGAAGCGACATGGATTGATGTGCTTTCCTGATGTAAGCAGAAGTGAGAAGATGATTGGTCAGATGTGCACAAGGGGTGGAGCTTACAGGCAAGGTATGTGCCTGGAACCACCATTTTAGATTTTCACTGTAGCGATTGTATGCTACGGTGAGAAAATAGCCTCTTTTTTGTGTGTGTTTCTTTGTTAAAGTGGAAGGTCGTACTTTCACACCTTGGATATAGGTTTTTTTTTAAAAAAAAAAACTGTTCAGCAGCAGCAACTCACAGTAAATAAAAACATGAGTAATTCACTTGCACCCACCATCTTGAATCACACGCATGCCCATTGGAACTGCAAAAGTGGATAGCTTTGCATGCCTACAATCTTTAAAAAAAAAAACCATTGAGACAAATAAAAACTTCTTTGAATTGTCATTACTGCACACCAATCCACATTTTATTGCTTCATATAGACAAGCCCTTATAGAATGACACTTAAGAAGAGAGTTAGGAGTGAACTGTGATGAGTGAAGGTGATGTGAGCCAGATGAGAGAGACTGGGAGAAAGTGGAAGATTTGAGTTGAAGTATGGTCTGTCACTAATTGGAAGAACCATTGTTATAATAAATCAGCTAAACTCTTTTGTTAACTGTTATACTGGCTCATATTGGATTTATTTCTCTTAGAATAAAGGGTGGTCACACTATCCAAAAGATTACCTGCTGTTAGATAAACTTGTCCCCTAAGAGGCTAACCCGGAAACTCAGGCCCCAATCCATAAAGGCGGGATACCAGAGGGGAACCTAGAGTAGGGTGGCAGTGACAGACAGACGGAGCTGAGAACTGCGGAGCCAACCTGGTGAGGCCAATGTCACAACAGGGTATTAGTAATCTCAGTTTGGACTATACCTAATATGAAGCACCACATACACAAGTCAAAGATTGCCAAGTCAGGAACTCAAAGGGATTTCTCTACTATCAAGGCTTTCCTTATATAGCTGAAAATTCCAAAACTTCTTCTGTCACTGGGAAGAGGAAAACTGTATTTGATAAAATTAATTGTTTTAACCAACTTGTAAAGCTGAGGCAAACTGCAGGCCAGGGACAGGATCTAGACTCTCAGGCCCTCTACTCCTTCCACATTTTTAATTTTCTTACGTACTTTATATTGTTGTTGTTATTATTTTTGTTGTTGTTGTGTGCCTTCAAGTCATTCCTGATGTATGGTGACCCTAAAGCGAATCAATCATGGGGTTTTCGTGGCAAGATTTGTTTGAGGGGGGGTTGCCTTTGACTTCCTCTGAGGCTGAGAGAGTGTGACTTATCCAAGGATCAGGATCAGTTCCTTTGCTTTAAAAGCCCCCTCACAGACTCCTAAGGAGTGTGGGGAGAAATGTAACTATGTTTTAGGCTTCCAGAAGCTTTTTGGGGGTGGGGGAGGTATCTTTTTTGAACACTAACTTCTGATAACTTCAGGCGATTTTAAAAGCCATTTCCAGGGCCTAAAACAGGCTGGTGAGAGAGAAAAGCACAGGAAAAGAGCCCCCCCCATAGTCAGAGAGTAGGGGGGCCTTTTAGAAAGTATAATAGGTAAAATTTAAGGAGATATCAGAGCACAAGGGTGCAATCCCAAGTGTCTGGGAGATGGTCCACTAAGGTCTGTGGGAAGCTTGTTTACTCTCTAGATCTCTGGACATTTTCCATCTTAAAGGTACATGGGCACTTTTAAGGACAGGGCTTTTATACATAAAAAGGAAGAAGGAAGGGGGAAGGAGAGAAAAAAAGAGAGGGAAGAAAAATAGACTTGATGACCTGAAGACTTGATGATACAACTTTAACTTATACTGCAGTATATCTATATCCATATCTACATCTATCAGCTGTTTTGTTTTGCTTTCCAGATGCAGCTGTGTGGAACCAATCAACCCCAGCAATAACACTTTGCAATTCTGGGCATCCAAAAACGTGACCTCATACGATATACCTTGGGGAAACCTTACTTGGAAAGTAAGTGTACCACTGGAAATACTGCATGAATAGGTCCAAAGAGTGCATATGGAATGTATGTTGGAGGCAGGGTGAGATACTGTTAAATAGCCTCTGCTCCTCCTCATCTGTGTTTTTAATTGATCTGAAGAGAATCCATGCAGAAAACATATCCAGGGGTAGCTGTGTTGACCATACGGAAAAATAAAACAACGCCCCAAATCCACAAAACAGCAATACCTTTATTGGGCCAGCCAAAAATACATAAAATACATTGTGCAAGCTTTGAAGCTCCACTGGTTTCTTCATTAGTCAAAGGTGTTAAAAATCCTACAGAAGAAGAGAAGTAGGGCCTTCTCCTTTATGATTTTTAACACTTTGATAGCCTTTGTGGCTGAAGAGCGGAGTATGAATACAATAAATAACAACAACAACAACAACTGATGAAGAAGCCTGTGGAGGTTTGAAAGCATGCATTATGCATTTTGGGCATTTTTTGTTGGCCCAGCAAAGGTATCACTGTTCTGTGGATTTTGTGCATGTATGTGAGGTTTTCCCTCTATGAGTCGAATTCCTAGAATTGTAGAATCTTAGAGTTGCAAGGGACCACAAGGGCCATCTAGTCCAACTCCCACCATGCAGGGATACACTGCTAAAGCACTCCTGAAAGATGTTCATCCAACTTCTGTTTAAAGACCTCCAACAATGGAGGCGCCAACAGCCTCTGAGGCAGTCCATTCCACTATTCCTGAAAAAGTTGGTTTTACTGTAGCTGCATCAGGCACTGGTTTTGGTAGAAAGGTAGGTTCATTCATACATACATCACTGCAAGGAGAGCAATTTACATGCACAGAGTTGCATGTTCTTAGGCTCTCATAATTTCAAGTGAGCATATGGGGGTCAGGAGCTGGGACATTATCCACAACGCCTGTCCCACTTGTGTTTGTTATATCAATGAGAAAGATCTTACAGGTTTTGAAAATCAGTATTATCAGTCCATGAATCTAATTAGAAAAACTGAACATTCAAACAGCATTTAATATAGAATAGGTGGCTGAAAGACAGTAACTGTTCTTAGTAAACCTTTTCAGCAAGTGCCCTTTATTGGTGCATATTTTTAACAGCAACTCTAGTCTGAAAACCTCATGGTGTCTCAACAGGGAGTATTACTGAGATTAAGCCTACAATCATGAAATGGCAGATTTGACCTAAATTCTACCCCATGGTAAATCTTGAAGCTGCAGTGTGTGAAAAGCATCTCTCTCTGGCTTTTCTTCGCAAACGAAGATTCAGATATAAGCTCCACATTTGCCTAGTATACTCTTCCAGATGTTCAAACTATAAGGAAAGGTTTAAACTGTCAAATTGTTAAAATTGTTGCAAACATCCCTTTATACATACAGTCCTCTGTTGTCAGCAGTATAGATTGTGACCAGGTTAGCAGAAAGCATGTTGAGAATAGCAGCAAATGTACTTCAAACTATAATGGTTGACTTTTTTCATGATTTTTTTAAACCTAAAATCACTATGGTGGAATAATGTGCTTTATATTTACTAAGCTGTGCTCATCCTTAGCATCTGTGAACAGTTAAAGGCACTTTCTCTTAAATGGTCCCAAGGTACACTAGAAGCATAGTGTGTATCTATGTTTTGCTTTCATTACAAGCATGCAGGGAATGCAGCATTGAAGGAACTTACCTCTTTCCGCCCCACCAATTTTCAAAATGAAAACCCCTCCACTCCATAGCTATGCAACTTACCAAAAAGGGGAGAGTTGCCATTTGATCTCCCCAACCCCCAAGTTTTACATCTATGCAGGGTGGATTCTGTTTCTAGTCACGGCAAGGGAAAGAAGAAATAAGCTTCCCTTACCTATATGCTGTGTTACTACCAGTAACAACCACCACCACCACTTCTATAGTTACCATTAATGGAAGAGTGTAAAGAAAGGCATTGCTGCATGGTGTGCATTCATTTTAATGTGTACTTTGGTTCTCTGAGGCATAAGAACTGTGACAGGGCTGTAGCTCTGGGGTAAAGTACCTCTCCTGCATGCAGATTTCACAGAACTGGGAGAGAATTACTGCTGAAACCCTAGAGCAGTGGATCCCCAAACTTTGGTCCTCTAGGTGTTTTGGACATCATGTCCCAGAAGCTCTAGACACCTTGGCCAAGAGTCAGGAATTCTGGGACATGAAGTCCAAAACATCTGGAGGATGAAAGTTTGGGAACCACTGCTCTAGAGAGTTGCTGCTGGTAAAGGTAGTATGCTGAGCTAGAGGGACCAATGGTCTGTTTTGTGTATGACATCTTTTTCCCTGACCGCTTTGCTGCATCACACTATGATTTGTCTAATGCAACATTTGTCAGGTGGTAGCGTGCACTAGGAGCCTCTTCAAAAGGCCAAGGCAGCATAAAATGGTAGCTGAGTAAAGTGTTCCTTCAGGCATCAGAACAAAGGCAAAGATACAGGCTTATGTCTAAAATCTTCCTGTTCTTTACTAGAACATAATAAAGACTATTTACAATATATTACATCATCCACAGAAGAAAAACCATCTTCACACTTCAGGATTCAAAATAGCACTGCTCAGTCCAAGTTCATAGGACAAACTAAAAAAAACAGCTCTGCAGAGTTCCTAGCACCTTCCTCCAGTGACCTCTGCACCAGCTCAGAGCTCATCAACATTGGTACATTTCCAGCTGTCAGCTAGCTCTGCAGATCTGTGCAGACTATTTGCTACATCACAGCTCTTCACAGAATAAATCTTAACTACTGTATGTCCCAGTATCCTGATAACATTCTTAGCAAGAATGCCACCAACCAGCACTTTTATTTATTTGTTAGTTTATTTAAAGTACTATTTATCACCCCTCAGTCTACCAGGGTTCCTGGTGCACAACAAATAAAAATAGATTAAAACTTTTTTAAAAAATTGCCATAAACACACACGCACTAAAAACACTTAAGGATGAAGGGCCATATTAAACAAGGCAGTCTTGTCCAGAAGGACAGTAGGGATGAAGCTAGACTAACTTCATTTCAGAGGGAGTTTCACAGCTGGGATGCCAGTACGGAGAAAGCCCTCTGTTGTATACAAACAGCCTCTCAGGCTGAGTATCTCAAAATCCAGGTAGGTTCATATGGAAGGAGTTGGTATTTCAGATCTCATGGTCCCAAGCCATTTAGAATTTTGTTGGTCAAAACCAGTGCATTGAGCCACTATGGGATTAACTGAAGATTGGCCCCAAGTTCATTGGTGGACTACCTACCTACCTTCTCATCTGTGGTCTGCAGTGACATTCCTTAGCCAGCTTCATGATAGTTTGTTTTAGGCCAACTGGAAGAGTCTTTGTTTTCCATGGTATCATCTTCAAAGAATCAAAAGACAGTTTTAGTGAGAAATGCAGCCTTGAATTTCCTGTAAATGTAGTATCTTGTAGGATATGGCAGTAGGACCCAGTACAACCTCAGGATAGTTCCAGTTCCCTTACAGTGGCTGACATCGGTTCCATTGCCCCCTTGTACCAATTGCTGGTGCTATTTCACTTGCCAAAGGGTCCACTGGGACCACAATGTAGTCCTTTGGGATGGGGTTGCCCATCTTTGGGATTTATTTTCTGAGTTATATCCATATGTTTATGCAATATTTGCATGTTTGGGATAATTTCTTCTCTCATGAGAGCTCCCACAAGGAATATAATGTGCAAATCAAAAGCAGATGGATCTCTGCTGCAGCAACTTCTAACACACTCAGCATGTGGAGACCATGAAAGTTGATTGCTGTAACCAGCAGCCATAAACTGCTGGTGCTCACAGGACTTTACTCACCACAAATAGATGAGTTGTTTGAGTGTGAAAAGCAGTCCTGATGTTAATAATCATAAGGGATAATAATCATAAGGGATGATTATTATCTTCATGTGTCACCAGGAATCACAAATACCTTCCCATTTTTTAAAATATCAGACTTGCTTTCTAAACCATACCAACTGTTTCACTACATGGATATGTTTTTTTGCTACACATATCTCAGTGACTTGGATTAGTTGTTGAAGGATTTGTTTGCTAAATATAAATTTTCAGGAAAAAATGTGGTTTTGTATATTCAAGGAAACTTAGTTGTGTCTTCCTTAGCTTGCTAATGGGCATGTTAACATACTGTGAAGTATATTTGATATACAGTGGACTCTCAGTATCTGCTGGGATTTGGTTCCAGGACTTCTCAGATACCAAAATCTGTGGATGCTCAAATCCCATGATATATGATGGTGTAGTAAAATGGTGTCTCTTATATAAAATGGTGAACAGCAAGGCATGCTTTTTGGATTTTTGTGTGTGAACATTTTTGAGTCATGGTTGGTTGATTTGTGGATGCAGAACCCATGGATACGGAGGGCTGACTGTACCTATGATTGTGTGTATGTGTGTGTATTAATCATACTTATATCTCAGAAGTGGGAACCATGTGGCTTCCAGATGTTGTTAGACTGAACTTCCGAAAGCCTTACCCAGCATAACCAATGGTGGGGAGTACTGGGAGCTGCAGTCCAACAACATCTAGAAAGCTGCCCAATTCCCATCCCAGCATATATTGAGAGTCTACTTATACATTTGTGAGCTGACTTAACTATAATTTAGAAAAGTGTCACACAAATATAGATAATGATGGTGATATAGGAGGCTGACTTTTCACATATGAGGTGTTCAAAGGGCCAGCCCTACTATTAGGCTGAGTGAAGTGGCCACATCAGGCAGAAGATTTAGTGTCTCAAGAAAGGGAGGCAAATTTGTATATACAGTACTCACTTTTTACTGCCAGGAACTGGGGGAGGTGCATATGAGAGTGGAGGTGCTGCTGTTTGCCCTACTTCAGGAAGCAAAATGTCTGGGCCAACTATGAATTTCCAAATTCAATTGAACATTTCAATTGTTCTAACATGACAGCCTGTGTGTGTGTGTGTGTGTGTGTGAGAGAGAGAGAGAGAGAGAGAGAGAGAGAGAGAGAGATTGAGAGAGATCCTCCAGAGATTCATATTGCTACGATTAGGGATTTTCTGAATCCTCACTAAGAAATTTTACTCAGTTTTATTCAAACTTTTCACACTTCTTGTGTACTTTCCTCTAAGTTTGCCTTGAAATTACATTCTAGGAAAAATGTGGTACTAATCATAGTCTCAGTGCATCTCAAATGTATCTACTACTTAAATATTTTCTTTAATCCCTGAAATCCCCACAACCAGAAAGGATTGTGACTGAAAATCAACGTTAATGTATCTTCAGTTTCCAGACACAGAAGCGAGGCATGCTTCTAAGTACTGTCACAAATTTTATTGGAATTCTTTTGGCTTCTGCTGAGATTCTCAAGATAATTTACCCAAGCAGAAACATCAATAATTTTGTTAAAATTCCATTGGAAACAAAATTTGATAACATTTCTAGCTGTACTATAAAGAGCCAGTTTTGGTGATGAATATAGTGGTATAGCCAATTTAAGCAAGCGGACTGCTTGCATAATCAAAATTTTCCTCTGTCCTTTTACTTCAGCCCTCCAGCCCACTATCCAGTCTCCTCCTGGGGGATCCATGTGTGTATTTGTGTGTGTGTGTGTGTTTGTGTTTATGTAACCTTTAAAAGCATTCTATTTGTGCAAGGTTGATATTACTCAGACTTGTTCTCAGACGGGAAATCTTAAATTGTCACTATGTTAGGACTGAGAAGCACGTCCTCTGCCTTTCCTACCAGGCTTCAGTCAGAGACACAAGTGATAAAAGACAGAGTTGCATACATTCATCATGCTGAGCTAAATGCTTCCCTATTTTTGCTGCTTTGTTCACCCATCTACTCACAAGCTGGCGGCTATTGTACATGTACAAGGGGGGGGTGCACATTCTTTTGTTACTGAGAGTCAGGCTAATCGTTTTGTTAGGATTTATGGTGTAAACTAGAAGTGGGCAATGTGTGGCTCTTTAGGTGTTCCTGTAATTTAGGTGCTCCCATCATCCCTAACTAGCATAATTAATTATGAAATGAGTTGGGGGAGTTATAGGCCAACAACATCTGAAGGGCCACAAGTTGACCACCCCAGTGTACACAAATTCTAGTCAATCCACCCACAAATCCTGGCTTGCTTTGCTTGTTCCACAAACTAAAGCAGATTTTAAACCATAATCCTTGGTTTATACATAGTACCAAGCCAGGAACTGGGAACAATGAAATTGAATACTAGTTAAACCTTCTTCCTGACTGCACAGGCGGCTAAGCTAACCATTGTTTTTATTGTATTGCAGACAATTGTGATGTGTGGTATTATTGGATTGTAGATGTTTTTAATGTGCAATTTTAACTGTGTATTTTTATGTAGATTGTAACTGTCCTGGGCTGTTATGAAAATGGGTGGGGTATACATAAAATCAGTGGTGATGATGATGATGATGGTATAAAGATACATCTTCACTTAGCATTATATCTAAGCCAACACAGTTACTGAGGCATGCCCTCCAACTGTCCCAGCTTTGCAAGAACAGTCCCAAGTAATCCTCTTTCATCCCATGTTTTCAGCTGCTTTTACAATGTCCCAGTCCCTCTCTCCACCTTCCATTTCCTCCCTTTGTCCTTGACTTACTTCAATTGCTGCAAAAGGAATTCAAAGCAAAGAAATTGTTTGCACTCAATTCAATCCCACCTTTCTCCCTAAATTGGGACTCATGTCACCTCCTACCTTCTCCTATTAGTCAGGGGTGATATAACCCAGGTACCGTCCCACCAGTGGTCTGTTCATCTGGAAGAAAATACAGAGAACCCCAAATCAATGGAGTCCATGGTACTGTGGTTCAAGGAACAGTTTTCCGCAAATCTGCTATCTGTGTAGTCAGATATGGGAGCAATTTATTACACTTCATCCTGCAGATTTTGATATGGAAATAAATATCAAAGAAAACTAAATGAGTTGTATGCTACCAGTGTTTCTGTATACTTATGGGGGTGAGGCAACCATTTTTTATTTTGATTGCTGCTCTGAAGGGAATTCTGGCCCTCCGAATCACCTTTTTAGGGAGCCCAATTGGATGCAGTAGGGAGAAACACATGAAAGAGCCCCTGGACAAATGTAGAATTTCATACATGCCCATCTGAACCCATTCCCGTATATTTAGTCAGTCTTCATGCCAGATTTTATAGTTAATGTACAGTTTGATTACTTACATTTCAATGGGGCTTATTTTAGTTTCAATACAAACAGTTTTGTGGAGTCTGTTGCCATCTTGTGGCAAAGGAAGTTGCTTTTCTGCATTATAGTACCAGAACATTCCTCTAATCCAGTCTTTTTTAGCTTGTAGCCTTCTGGATATGCTGGCTGGGGATCCTGGAAGTTGCAGTCCAGGGCATCAGGCTGAGGAGCCCAGGTCTAAACTGACATGTCCTACAACATAGGATTTGCTCATGGTCTCCATGCTTATTATCTGGCACTAATGTCAAGTATTTTAAATTTTTAACTGAATTTCATCCAGCTCTACCTGCATAAAATGTATGTTTTTAATGTAGGTAAATAAATTAGTTCATAGCAAACCTAGTTCTCAACCAGTTTCTGTTAAAATTAGAACCATGTTAAATCTAACTAAAAAAAATCTACAAAAAATGTAAAGTCTGTTTTGCCAGCGGAAAAAATAGAAGAAGTAAAGGACCTAAAGGAGGGCAAAGACAACCCCTCTTTGAAGAAATCTTGCCAAGAAAACCCTGTGATAGGTTCACTTCTGGGTCGCCTTTGGGTCAGCATAAGTTGGAAATGACTTGACGGCACACAAAAACAAGAACAGAAGAACCAAATAATGAAAGGCTGTTGACATAATATAAGTGCTGTTTGGAAAAAACATGTGTATCTGGCTTTTCTTCGCGAATGAAGATTCAGGAAGGACTCATCCTTTCTGCAAGCGCTCTGATGATTGAAAAGGCCAATCCGAGATAAACAAGTCGGGTTGCAGAAAGCACAACAGAAGGTCTCCTTGGGTGATGTTTCCAGGTTGTGATTCTTTCTGAGTTGTCATTTCTCTTCAAGACTTGTTTGGCGTGAGTTCTCAAATAAGGCTGCAGCATTGTGGATAGTGCGTCTCCATGCCTCCCGATGTCAGGCCAGGGCGGACCATTGTTGGTGATCAATTTGGCCAAGCCTGAGATGTTGTTTCAGGGAGTCATTGTATTGCTTTTTTGGAGCACCCCTCTTATGCTGACCTGTGGTGAGTTCACCGTAGAGTATTATTTTTGGGAGGTGATGGTCCTCCATCCTAGAAACGTGTCCTGCCCAGCGCAGCTGTGTTCTCAGTATCATGGCCTCAATGCTGGTGATCCGTGCTTGATGAAGGACAGCAACATTCGTCACATAGTCAGTCCAGTGTATATTTAGTATTGTGCGTAGAGGAATTGTTCGAGGAGTCGTAGGTAGTGGAAAAAACAACAACCATGAGATATGTGTAGTTGATGAAGTTCCTGATCTTTTTTCTTTCTACTCAGTTGGACCACCCTTATAATGACTGATCAGTCATTGTGGCTATGATCCAAGTCTCTGTGTTGTAGAATGTCCTGGAAGTGTTAAGAATCTATTAGAAAATACCCTCTACTGGACACTTGCTGTGGTTCTGAGTTGGTGCTTTCAAAACTTTGAGATTTGGGGGCCTACCTGTAATATTGTCATAACCACATTTGTTGGCTAGCAAGGGTGAGCCGTGATGGCCTAGTTCAGACATGTCTTTTTGGCTTGCTAAATCATTGTTGATCAGCTGTGAGTTAGTGATGAGACAATGGACTTCCATTTTATCCCTCACTTTGCTTGTTTCCTTCCTTGGTGCTGACATCCTAGTTGGATTAAACTACCGTTAGCCATTGTGCTATAATGGTGTGGCACAGTGCCTGCTTAATATCCAGCATTGTGCAGGAGGTGTGGCACAATGCCTGCTTAATATCCAGCATCCTAAATCACAATTTAACAGTGACTTAAATTCCTTGGTATTTTTGTAAAACTGTGCTTTAATTAAATCAGGATATAAACAGAGTGAAGAGAAAAGGCATGAGGAAGGCCCAAAGAAGGAGCATATGAATTCACAACTTCTTCCGTTCTGCTCAGTTCTGGTTTAGTAAGCCAGGCACTGAGTGTCTCAAGTAGTCCGGTGAATGTAGAGGTTCAAGATTATGTGCAAAGAGCTGAGTATTCAAAAATACTTCATATGTGCAAGGTTTCATAAGGAGTCATGTATTTAATGTCAAAGCACTTGAGGTTGATGGAGGTGAGGTAGAGGGTGAACCCAGTTATTGTTGACTTGGGTTTAATAACTGTTTCTATGTGTAGAACATCCTCTTTCTTCTGAAGGAGATATTAGTATTTTCCATGTTCAGCACTTCCAAACATGATGAACAGAAAGACAAATACTTCACATCAGACATTGTGGCCATATTGTGCATTATGTAGCAGAAGGTACAAACATTCTACCAAACGTATATTCAAAAAAAGAAAAAGAAACTTCTAACCACTTCTACATCTTTGCCAAGTGTACCTGTACATAGTATGTGTTTTCAAAAGCATGCTACATTTTTAGGTGTACACCTTAAAAATCTGACATGTATGCTTGTTTTAAAAATGTAGTGTACAATGTGACCTAGAGGGTCAGGATTCCTGTAGTTTAAACGAAAGCAAGTCAGGTCAGGATTGATAATGAAATGTACAATCCAGTCTTCTGTTTCTCTCTGGTAAGTTGCAAGAACATAAAATGTGCCTTTACTTTCCATGTTAGGAATGTGAGCATTGGCAAGGGGCATTTGTAGGACGAGCCTGTGGACATCATGGTCCTTACGTCCCAGATGTTCTCTTCTGGTCAGTCATCTTATTCTTTTCTACAGTTACATTGTCATCCACGCTGAAGCAGTTCAAGACCAGTCGATATTTCCCAACCAAGGTAACTTGTCTTTTGAAACCAAAAACAAAACTCACTTTATGGCAAGCACAGGCTGCAGTTGTGTCTTTAGGGATGTCAGTGACCAACGAATATCATTGGTATCAGTCAGTTCCCATCTAAAATGTTTTATACCATTTATTTATATTTGCTACCAGTAATATGTTAATATTTGAGAATGGGGAAGACAGAGAGTGTTTTATTTTGCTTGCTGTTTAAACTGGAATAGGCAACCATTTATAGCAAAATACATTAAGCAAGGACAGTGCAGTTCAACCTGAAATATAAATGTGCCCAACCAATTCTAATAGTCAACACCTCAGAGGCACAAAGAATTCTTAAATCTTAAATCTCAAGCTGAGATCCTAATTATCCTTGCCTAGTATAAACCTACGCTGTTTTAGGGCTTGTCTAGATGGGGGTAAAAATCTGATTGAAATTTGTACCTCTTTGGCCCATAGGTGCTCTAAAGCTGCACTGCATTAAATTCGGACTATGGTCTGAATTTAAGTGCCATATCAACCTGGCCAAAGTCCAGATTTTTACTGCTGCTGTGGGTCTGACACAGCCTAGCCAGGCTTTCCCTAGTTTCCAGGCACCTCCTTGGTAGTTGCAGCACTGGTGTGCAGTAAGCAGCATGCTGGGAGTCTACTTTCCCAGGATGCAGACACTCTTTCTGAGGTCAGAAGGAGGCACTGCACCTGACACAGTTGTTCCTTCTAACCTCAGAACGAGCGGGCACATGCTGGGGGTCTGCTTTCCCAGCATACAGCTGCTCATTCTGAGGTCAGAAGGAGTGACTGTGCCCTGCTGTCAGGAGGACGGAACCATCATTTCCCCCCTCCCCACTTGGTGCCACTGTCATTGATTCTGCCTTCTTGGTGCACAGTGAACAAATGACCATGCCGGGAAGGCAGTGCCAGCAGCGGAGGTGCTAAGGAGGGGGGAAATGGCGCCACCTATCAAGCAGTGATTGCCCTGTCTTTCTGCCCACCCAAAATCCACTGCAAATTCTTTGTCCCCACTGCGGTTTTCTCAAAACTGCAAGTGCAAGCCTTCTAATACTGGGTTTTAGGTGGTATATCCTGAGTCTGGTGCAGTTAGAGGCATACATCATGTGCCCTTATCATGATTCAGGGATAATACTGCTTGTCATATGGCATAATCTGACAGGATTTGCTGGGGGTGTCTGGTTTTATTGCTAGTATAGACAAGGCCTATGTTAAGTGGTGATTGTGCCACACCATTTTTCTGCTGGATACCAACATTGTGCAACCATTTGTGTATCTCTGAATGCCCTTGCTTATTGTCTCATTGTGAAATCCACAATCCTAGTGAATCAAGTGGTAATTGAAGGCACCAATGAGTAGTTATGTACCATACAAGAGTGCACAACAGTAACACTTGCAGAACTTCACTTATGCAACTGTGAACTCAATGTGGATGGTACACCATGGCCAAAAGCGTACAACTGAATGTGTAAGGGAAATTACATGTGTGTAAAACTAGCAATAAGATGCCAGATTAATATAACAAGAGTGACCTACAATGTTTTTGCACCTGATAGCCAAAGTCAAAATGCTTCTTTTTACTTTGAACCAGTGCCCAGTTTGTAATGGCTCATAGAGACAAGGAGTGCTTTCTTGTTGCTATGATTCTATGATGATTCTATGCTGCAGCTGGGGACACTGTTTTCAGGTACTTCAAACCACTAATGTCCCAAAGCAGAAATAAATATTTTCTCAGGGTCAGGGAGGGGCTTCATTGGACCCTCCTGACCCACCAGAAGGTGCATTATGGTTTAATTCTGTGATGCTACTCAAAAGATTTAGCAGCAGCTGCTGCAATTATCTGTATTAAACGAGGTTGCTAGGACCCTCCAAAAGAGTGGGGAGAAAGCCAACTTTCTTTCCTGAAGTATGAGTGGCAGAGGTCATGCAGCAGTGGGCAAAGATGCAAATTCTACCTGTGATCTACAGGTCACAGGTGGGTCAGCTCTGTCACAATGAACAGGGCTGTTTTAACAGAGCAGTTGGTTATCACCATGCAGTACAGTGCAGTTCATCCAGCTGAAATTTGACAAATAAAATGTGTTTTCTAAAAACTCTTACTAGAAGTGTGTACTGGGCAATTGTAAAGATTAATTATTGTAGCCAGTCATTATTCAGCTTCCCATTTTATTTTATTTTTGTGGGTGGGGTGCCACACTAGCTGAAATAATTAAACTCACTGATTATATATGATTCACTAAGGGGCATGTGGAGGAAAGTGGCACTTCATTCCGTTTTTCCAGATGGAGCTCCATGAGATCCCCCAGGAACCTTTAGAGTTGGGAGAAATGGCATGCTGAGGTGGTATGCAGTAGCCTCTTGTGTTCTTGGAAAAGTAAACTGCATAGAATCATAGAATCACAGAATTGTAGAGTTGGAAGAGACCACAAGGGCCATCCAGTCCAACCCCCTGCCACGCATGAAACTCTCCTTTCATGGGGAGAGGGTCTTAAAAAAAAAAAGCCTTTACTGACACTGGTGATTGTCTTAATATATCTCCAGGTGCGGTCTGTAGTGAGTGACTTTGCCGTCTTTCTCACCATCCTGTGCATGGTCTTAGTTGACTATGCCCTTGGGATTCCATCACCAAAGCTTCAGGTTCCAAACGAATTCAAGGTAATTCCTTCTTCAGTTGTACTAGGTTTCATTACAATTTAAAATTGCTGCAGCAACTGTTTTCTAAATGACCTGTAGGTATTTATTTCAGCAATGTATTTAGATTGCTGAATACTGAATATGAATGTATCTCCAGTTTGAAATATTTTTTCTTAAAATAATGAATCTGAATGTATCTGAATGTATACATTCAGTAATAATGTATACATACAGTAATAATGAATCTGAATGTATCTCCAGTTTGAAATATTTTTTCTTAAAAAAACAAAAAACAAACCCTACACTAGGGTTCAGAACAATCAAATGATCATTGATTAAGGTGACAGGTCTAATGATAATAGCCTAGTTTAAAAAGTGTATTTTTCCTCCATTTCTAGTTGTTCCCACATTAGGTCCATTGGCACCACTAGCAGGGTAAACTTAGACACCGGTCAGGATGGGGAACTTGTAGTCTTCAGAGTTGGTTTGACTCCAAATCCAAGTATAGCCAATGGGCAGAGATAATGGAAACAAATTATCCAAACACTGGGATGAGGCCTGTAGGTTCCCCACTCCAACCATTACTTACATTCCAATGGGGCTTGCTCCCTGCACGTATGATTAGAATTTCACTTTTAGCTACCATTTGGCTGACAATGTTTGCACTGATGCTGTCTGGCTTCCTTCTGATATCACTAAACTATGCACAATGATGTGTGGGACTAATATACAGCTTTTTGTATTTACCATTACCTTGTCCTTTTTTTAAAAGTGGAGGGGGGATGTTTGTTGAGCTCTGATCCTGAAAGACCTCTGCAGATGTTCCATGAAAGTATAGCTTAGTAAACCCCTAACATTTGGTATTTGATCTTGTTCTCTTAGCCTACTAGAGATGACCGTGGCTGGTTTATCACACCTGTGGGTCCCAATCCTTGGTGGACAGTGCTGGCAGCAGTAATTCCAGCACTTCTTTGTACTATTCTAATATTTATGGATCAGCAGATTACAGCTGTTATCATAAACAGAAAAGAGCATAAACTAAAGGTAAGGAGGCAGTAACACCACAAAGGTTATTTTGATCTTTCTGGTTATTATTCCAGAGTCTCTGTCAGTACGTGTTTTGAAAAAAATGCAGGTTTGTTCTGAAGACATCTAGAAAACAGAAAATTACACATTTTACCCAGTTCTGTGCTGTTTGTGCTTGTGTGTGTGAGAGAAAACCTATTTTGTAGGGCCCTTTCACACTATAGACAATGATAGCTCTGTGATTCCACTTTAACTGCCATGTTTCCATCCTGTGGAATCCTGGACTGGCCAGTGTAGACAGGAGCAATTATCATTCTCAGCAAGAAAACTCCTCTCTTGTCTTCTCAAGGGTACATGGAATACAGCCATGCACTTAAAGTGGAACATAGTCCTATAATTGTGCAGTGTTAAAGTGGCCTCAGGTTCAGCCAGTTTGGTACATGCCAAGAACCACTGACCTTTCAGTAACATGAATAGGGAAACCTGTCTATGAATGAATCCCATGTTATGCATTGAAGCAAACAGAGCAGATCAATGGAAATGCAAAGGATAGGAGGCAGTTGAAGAAACTAAATTGACACTCTGTGTCCTGTTAAAGACATAACCAATGAAAATTGCTCAGAGAGGAATTTCTCAAAGAGTCATCAGCTTTCCTAAATGTATCTGTGTTAACTGGCCTCTCTCCTTCATCATTTATGTGATGGTTTGAAACAAAAATAAAAAAGTGACCTCCCCCCATTTCCCCCCTTCATAAAAGCTTTTTTTTTACTTGATATATCACATGGCAAAAGGCAACTGGCTAATTTCTAATGGTGATTGATGTGTAGAATCTAGAGCTAGCGTTTGTTCTGATAAATGAAATACATTGAATGCCCATGAAAGCACATGCATACCACAATAAAAGTATTAAATCTTTTATGTGATGTTTTTCACCTGTCTCACTCTTGTCTTATTGTGGATAATGGTCGCAATCAGGCCTTAGAATGACTCAGTCATAAAACAGGGATGGTAGATTTCAGCAGAATTGGGAGTGAGTGATTATGGACCAGAATTGGGAATGAGTGATTGTGGGGGCATCAACTCTGCTGCAGCCCCCCTTCATGTGCTCCCCAAATTCTGGGAAATGCTCCAGAACTGATTTTGGGGTAGTGTGGAAGGCTGGAGGGGGAGGGAAATTCGGGGGATAAAGTTCTGTGGCTACTGCCAGCGGAAGGTTGGATATAGCTCAGTGTATTTTTCCATTCCACAGATGGCAAAATAAAAGAAGGATCATCACTTTTCTGACAAAATAAAAGGGTTGGGTTTCAGGGACAAGCCTGTCTGAATGGGTGCACAATTCTTCCCCCCCACCCTTCTTCTTCTTTACCTCTTTGCAGTAAACTGAAACCACATTACGAATGCAGTTTTGGCATCCTCTTCTCACAAACTGCATGCAGCTTCTTGATCGCTCTCAGTGTTTCCTTTCCTGTGTTTTTGCTTTTACCCTCTTTGTCAGTCAGGCTCCTGGTGTCAATCCATGGTGTTGCATGTGGTTAACTTGACAGATGTAGGGAGTCACTGCCAAACTTCAGTGTGTGTGTGTGTGTGTGTGTGTGTTGTTTTGATTCCTCCCTTTTCTCTTTCTTTCAGCCATGGCATGTGGGAGTCAGATGGTCTTCCTGGCTGCCCTCTTGCTTTACTGCATATTCATATTCATATTTATTTTGTTTTATTTTTTTGTTGGGGTCTGATGGAACATTGTCACCTGTTGCCACGCTTCATTTCTCTCCCATATGTTAGTTTCCTCAGGCTTCTGCATGAGTGAGGGGCAAACCCAAATCCACTTGCTGCTTAAGTGCATTTTGCCCTTGTGGAACTTTTGTCCTGTTTCACTTTGGAGGACTGAAAAGGCTTAAGGGGTTATGTTGGAAGGAAGCATAGGGTACATATATTCTTAGGAATATACAACCAGGAAATGGCTATGAGGAGCATGTACCTCAGATTCTTTATATCTGATTCCTCATCATTGCCCCCGTGCGGTGATAGTGCTGATGAACAATTGACTACGAAAACCATTTAAATTGACAATTCTTAACTCTGTGTGATATGGATCCATCCAGTGTTACACAAACAGGCTTTCCTCTTATCACACCAAATTTGCTTTAAGATTACTGAGACAGGAAGAAGTATGTGCCAATAATATCTATTCTACTAGTGGGCAGACATTACTGGACACACAGGAAGTACATCAGAGGTAGGGAACCTGTAGCCCTCCAGATGTTGGACTCCATTGCTCATCAGCCCCAACCGACATAGCAAGGATGGTGTGAATTACTGTCCAAAAACATCTGGAGGACCACTGATTCTCCACCTTTGGCATATGCCATTCCTGGATCTAGAATTGCATTTTTTTAAATTATTTCATCTGTTTTGAAATTTTGTAAGCCACACTAGGAATTTGATAACGATAACAAACTGTGGCTAGAATCCTGTTGGGGACTTGTTTCTTTGTAAGTGGACTTGACTTCTATAGGAATTAGAATTGGACATTACCTAGCACCTGTATCCAGTGGGGGGCTGCTATTACATTACTGTGTAGTAGAGCCAGCAAAGTGCCTGGTATATGTTGGTGTGTGATGCACATTGGTTTGCGACATCAGCGTGTGATGCACATTGGTGTGCACAGCACTCTGTTGTACATTGTGCACCAATGTGCATTGTGTATGAACATGTATTACATTCTGATGTGCATTGTGCACTGATGTGCATTGTGTATTGCTGCACATCAGTCCTGGTGTGAATCAGGCACTCTTGTTGGCATCCTGTTACACACCTTCACAATTCAGTAAAGCAGTTTCTTAGCCAAGTATAAGTAAGTTATGTAACACAATAGGTCATATAGTTGTATTCCGATTTCTTGGATGTCATTTCCTTAAAAAGACTCAAGGCATCTAACAATAACATTCACAAAAGTTACAAAGAAAAACTATGAAAGCAACATGCAATATAAAACAATACCTGTTCCCCAAGGATGAATTATAAGGAGAATCTATTAGCCTAAGGTTGGTATTTTAAAACAGGCAATCACCTTCCACCAGATGCCTGACCATAAGGCACTGAAACAATCATAATGTCAGGGCCAAGTGGAACTAACTGGGGAGAGCATGTGATCAATGGGAGGCAGGGCACAAGTGAGGGCTGATGGCTCCCCTCTCAGTGGGCTGGTAAGTCCAGGTTTTAGTCTGAACTTTAATGGAGTTATCTAAAATGCTGAACCCCAAATAGGTGCCGCACCTTGGACATCACCTTTGAATTGTTATTAATATTTTATTTATTTATATCCCACCTTTCTCCCATTATAGGGATTCAAGGCAGCGAACAGTGAGTTTAAAACAATGCAAATTAAAACAATATACAAACATTAAAATATAAAAATGAAATTTAAAAAACAAATTAAACAATTTAAAGAGTTTAATTTTTTTAAAATAAAAATACAATAAAACTATATACGCCTTTAAATCCAAATCACACTGTATGTACAAGCCCAACCCCTATCAGATTATAAATGCCTGATAGCACAAGAATGTTTTTACTTGTTGGTGAAAGGAGAGCAGAGACAGGGTCATCCTGGCCTCTGTAGGGAGAGAGTTCCAAAGGCTGGATTAAAACCCAGAGTGGCTACACCATGGCACTGATATGGAAGCCTCCAGTCACCACTGGGGAGCAGAAACTTCTCCCTTATTACCATCCTTCAAACCTCTCCCTTGAATAATCTCTAAATTTCAGAATGCTGACAAGACCAATGATCCAACAAGCAATATTCTCCCAGAAGGAATTAACACATTTTTGCTATTATGACAGGGAAATACTCTCATGCTTGGGAGCTCTGGTTGCTTAACTGAGGGTAGAGATTTCTCTCTGCTTGCTTGTTTCTTTAAAGTACAAGAAATTTGCAAGGATAAAATCCAGATGTATAAGTTATATATTTAGAGTACTGGCTATGACCTATAAAGCCCTACATGGTTTAGGAACCACCTTCAGAGAGGGCCCTCTCAGTGGCTGCCCCTAGACTCTGGAACTCTCTCTCTAAAGACAATATGGGATCTATAATGGTCCACTCCCTGCTGTCCTTCCCTCAGCAGGTGAAGTATTTTTTTAATCCAAGCAGGCTTTTAGCACTGAAAACTTTTAACAAAGATTTGTAAGTGCTGTATTATTTTAAA
This sequence comes from Gambelia wislizenii, assembly GCA_030847615.1. Classification (NCBI taxonomy): domain Eukaryota; kingdom Metazoa; phylum Chordata; class Lepidosauria; order Squamata; family Crotaphytidae; genus Gambelia; species Gambelia wislizenii. The sequence goes on along the minus strand of JAUMIR010000001.1, from coordinate 289,799,820 downwards.
TTGTATTGTGCAACTTTTAAAATCTTTTTAGAGAGTATGTTTTTGAAGTTGGCTAATAGTCTAATCTGATTTTTAAGGTTGACTTTTGTATGTTTTTAATTGTAAGCTTATAAAAATTTTAGCCACCTTGAGACCAAGTCTTGGGAAAAAGGCTGGATGATGATGATGATGATGACAACAACAATATAATAATATCACCACCACCACCACCACTAATACCACAAGGAATCATAGAATCATAAAGTTGGATGAGACCACAAGGGCCATCTAGTCGAACAACCTGCCATGCAGGGATACCCAATTAAAGCATTCCCAACAGATGGCCAGCCAGCCTCTGTTTAAAAACCTCCAAAGAAGGAGACTCCACCACACTCTGAGGCAGCGCATTCCACTGCCAAACAGCTTTCACTGTCAGGAAGTTCTTCCTAATGTTTAGGTGGAATCTCTTTGAGAGAAGAGCCAAAGTAATTTGAAATACAGCCTTTGCCTAGTGGTTCATGTGCTTCCCACTCAGTCCTGTGTGTTGCTACAATAGCTGCTCATTAGAGATTCCTTCTGCTTAACCAGGCCAAAGTCGGGAGTCACCTTGTATCGTCGTAACATTTTCCCTTTCTCTATCTCCTTTTTTTTTTTTTTTTGCTTATACAGAAAGGCTGTGGCTATCACCTGGACTTGCTGATGGTGGCCGTTATGCTTGGTGTCTGCTCTCTCATGGGTCTGCCATGGTTCGTTGCCGCCACTGTCCTCTCCATTTCTCATGTAAACAGCTTAAAGCTAGAGTCAGAATGTTCTGCTCCAGGAGAGCAACCCAAATTTCTTGGCATACGTGAACAGCGGGTCACAGGACTCATGATATTTATCCTCATGGGGTCATCTGTTTTTTTGACCAGAATTCTTAAGGTAAATTCATGATTTGGAAACCAAGGGAATAGTGAGTGGGTCTAATTAGTATATATGATTTTAATTCTGAGCATGTTTTACTGTTTTGTCATGAGTAAATCTTCCTTTCTTCTTACATAGCTGGCTAAAAATTCTATCCTATTTGTAACAATGTGGGATCATGTGTTTTTCCTCTCTCAGGCCCCAAGTAGAGTGCTTGGAATCTCCACATTTCAGTTAGTTACTTAGTTAAAGAATCTCAGTAGGGTGATGGGAAAGTCCTCTGCATAAAATCTTGGGTAACTGCTACCTGTTTGAACTGACAGTACTAGCCTGGAAGGGTTAATAGTCTGACTTAAGATAATGCACTTAAGAGAAGAGAAGGCACTTCCCAGCATTAATAGACCACAGAAATGTGATAGACTGCCCCCTCCTGCCAGATACAACCTGCCAGCATTCCATGGGCTAAACAGACCCTGCAGATGACCCTTATAAATTCAGATGGCTTTTGTGCATCATGTGCATATGGGTGATTTTATTTCCTTTGCCACACTGTTCTGCATTGAAGAAAAAGAGCCCAAGGGGAACTGTTACTTTGCTCTAGTCTTGTTCAACTTGGTCCCCTTCACATGGCTTGGACAATAGCTTGTGTCTTTGCCAGCCAGCATGGCCAGTGGTCAGGGATGGTGTACTCCAGTGATGGGCAACCTTTTGAGCTTGGTGTGTCAAACTTTGCCAAAAAACTGAGCATAACTCGGGTGGTGTGTCACTCTGAGGAAAAGACTTTAGGGAGGTGGGGGTGGGTGGGTGGAGGAAAGTGGCGACCGGGGCTTCGAAGCCCTGATCACCACTTTAGGGAGGGTGGGGTGTGTGAAACATCCTTCTCGACATGCGGCCGCGTGTCATCAGAAATGGCTACGCGTGTCAGCGCTGACACGCGTGTCATAGGTTCGCCATCACTGGTGTACTCTAAAACACTGTGAGAACACAGTTTGGTTTCCTCACACTTGCTTTGAAGGGGAATGTCAGCTTTTGCGTATATTTGTGCATTGTAATCGCTTCTTGACTTTATAACGACCCCATGAATATCATAGGGTTTCTTAGGCAAGGAACACTCAGAGGTGGTTTTCCCTGTTCCTTCCTCTGAAATATAGCTTACAGAACCTGGTATTCGTTGGCAGTCTCCCATACAAGTACTAACCAGGTCTGACCCTGCCTAGCTTCCCAGAACAGACACGAACTGGTGCCTTTAGAGTATTTAGGCACCTGATGCCAGCTTTGTCCTTTATACTCTGTTGCTTACATTACATTCATGTCCCAATCCACAGTTGTATGCAGGTGGCATTGGTCTATCCATATGTGACCATACTGTTGTAGAACCAAAGTTAGGACTACTGTTCCCAGTGGCCATGATGGTTGAGGGATTTGGGGAGTTGTAGTGAAACATGGTTGATGTTGTGATGGGCTGGACCTGAAGCTGAGCTGAGTTTAGCAGAGGAGTATATCCAACAGAGGTCAAGAAACCTGGGCTATTAATTTATTTTTTTATTTAATGTGCATCCCACATTTCCCTTAAGATGGGATCCAAAGTAGTTTACAGCTTAGATTAAAACAAAGTATAGTTAAAATCAGGTGATTAAAAAAGTTTTAAAAAATCAATAAGCTGCCATATTAAAACACTACAATTTAAAACAGTGGACCTTGCTAGACATGGCAAAATGTGGCAAAAAAAACATGTCCAAAATCATGTCATAAGGATGGGATGATAGCCCAAAGGGAAAAATGATCAGATACCCAAATCCTCAGCCGTTCCTGGGGTGTAGCGCTTGTGCAGATGAGGCGTCACTTTCTTATTGACGGGCTAAGCCATTATTAAAAAGTGACACCTTATTCACACCCACACTGTGCCCCCAGAACAGCGGAACATTGTTGTCTGATAATTTCGCCTTTTTCTGTTATTGTCACCTCCTATGACATGGTTTTTGATGCATCTGATAACGTCCAGTATGAAGGCATTCAAAAATAAGAATAAAAGTAGCTGGGTATTATAAGTACATATACCACCACTGCAGACTTGCAGGGGTCAAATACAGCATGGAGAAATAATGACAGCATAGTGTGTTTTTCTGCATGCATAGTGTGTGCTCCCATTAGTCTCATATGCTTTGCCAAATGTGCTTACTGTGGCTAATCATGAACTGAGACCCAATTTGTTCTTTTTCCTCTTCTTCTTTCCAGTTTATTCCCATGCCAGTGCTTTATGGTGTATTTCTGTATATGGGTGCCTCTTCCCTAAAAGGAATCCAGGTAAAGTGGTGTGTGTAGAACATTTCTTCCTTTGTGGTTCTTATAGACCTTTTTACCTTACTGTTGGTTGTGACTACACTGAAGTCACATAGAAATGTTAAAGAGCGTAACAAAGATTAAATGAATCAATTGTTTGAATTATGGGAGAGGATTCATATCTTCAGTATGAGTGCTACAGATGACACTAGTCAGCAGCAGAGTTTATAGTACTTTTCCCCTGACTGTGGGAGAAAATAAATATTCTTCCTCAGTATTCCTTTATCTGAACATCTTAACAACACATCTTAAAGTGTTGGGGAAGAATTATTCTGCATAGAAAAAAACTGGTTTTGTGCATAAAAAACTGCACAGATTTTTTTTTAATGGGTAACACAGTCACAGAAATCTGTGGGAAGTTTTGCAGAAAAAATAATGTGTTTTTCTACACAAAATAATTCCTCTACAATATTTTAGAATATTTGAATACTTGGAGAAAATTGCACAAGATTCTCACTGTCTATTATTCTTCCTGACTGGGTTTCCTGAATTTTAGGAAACCCATTTTTTGACTTGGGACTGAATAATAATACAAGTTGACCCCCCACATCCATGGATTTGGTATCCATGATTTCACTTATCCATGTCTGAAAATATATGTCCTCTCTAGACATTTCTAGGTCCTCCAGTCTGATTCTGTGGTCAACCTCTGTTGCTCTTCTCATTAAAAATAATAGGGTTCCCTATTATCCACGGTTTCAGGTATCTGTGCGGGGGGGTTGTGTCTTGGAATATATCCCCCATGGATATGGGGATCAACCTGTAATGATTATTCCTAAGGGAGTCAGGAGGCATGGGCATGGTTTCCTTGCATATGCCCTGTTTTCCAGCATAACCAAGAGTTTGGAGAAAGAGTGTGCATTAGGAGAGTCATTTCTGTGTGCCGCCTTTCCCAAGATGATTCCTGTCTGGATGGTGAGTTTTAAAGGCTCTCCTTCATCCCAGGGATTGGGATTAGAACATGTAGATGTGTGTCTATACAAGTTGGGCATGTGTACTGTGCTGCCAACCCCACATCTGATTGTCAGGGCCATGAAGTTCACCTCCTCTGCTCTAGATCTGTCCCCATGTCAGTGCTGCAAATATTCACAGTGTGCTTTCCCTTTTGTCCAGCTTTTTGATAGAATCAAGTTATTTTGGATGCCTGCCAAACACCAGCCAGACTTTATCTATCTGAGGCACGTTCCTCTCAGAAAAGTCCATCTCTTCACAGTGATCCAGCTGAGCTGTCTGGTGCTGCTGTGGGTTATTAAGGCTTCAAGAGCTGCCATTGTGTTCCCTATGATGGTATGGATTTGTTTTCTGTAGCCAGGAAGACTGCAGTCCCATTCTTACTCAGAGCAAAATTGGGTGGGTAGGTGGGTGGGAACCCTGTTATTAGATAACTTTACATTTTTATAAGGCAGAGCTAGGAAAAGTGTGTCCCTTGGGATATGTGCCCTCTTTTAGCAACTCCTTTAAAAATGTTATTTTTTTTTAAAAAAAATGTCATCATCATTTTTTATTTTTATTTTTGCTAAATTCCACATAGTCGTGTGGAAAAAGAAGTAAATGCACTAAAATTACATGTCATAGGCTGCTGCCACAGTGCAGAAATAATGCAGTTTGATACTGCTTTAACTGTCATGGCTCCATTCTATGGAATCCTGGGGTTTGTAGTCTGTTGTGGCACCAAAGCTCTCTGACAGAGAAGGCCTAAATCTCTCACAAAACTACAAATCGCAGAATTCAACAGCATTGAGCCATGGCAGTTAAAGCAATGTCAAACTGCATTATTTCTGTAGTGTGGCAGCAGCCATACTCAATTTCACAGCCAGTAGTCAATATCAATAACATTAAAATGTAATAATAGCCAAGTATCAGTGAGGAGAATTTCGTTAGATAATAACCAGTGAGAAGTATTTTAGTTGTTAACAAATCGATCTTTTCAGATGCCTATTAATCAAATATAAGTGGTGGGCACTTTATTTGTTAATAATAATGAATAGGGATATTTTATTTGTTCATAGTGAAATGTAAGTATAAAAAAGTAAACAAAATCTAAATGGGAAACTAGTCTATTTTTATCTATTTTATGCATTTTTTTACTTGAAATAGTCTCCTAAGCCCCACCTTGCCCCCTCAGGCCACACTCATTGGAAGGTGCGGCTCTTAAGCACTTCCCCAGTTCTACTGGAGTTGAGAGATGTCTTAAAAGGGAGAAAGGGGTCATGGACATGGGTGGAAATATCTCATTTATTTTAAACTTCATTTATACTTCACCCTTCTTTCCTGTTGAACCCCATAAAAGCCTACAGAGGGTTCTTATTGGGTTTCCCATTCAGGCACTGCCTAGACCCAGACCGCCTGAATTTCAGGAGGAAGCTGCATCATGCTCCCAGCTCATGCCCTGAGGGCCACCCTGTCCTTCCTTTACAGTTTGTTGGAATCATCCATTCTCCCTCAAGGCTGTTGTTTACATGAAAGCCATTTGAAGTGCTCTAGTGTGGTGGGAGTTCCATGTAGACGTCCTAACAGCAGGTTTGCCTGAGCATATAGGGAATCTGAAAATCAGCTGCACTTGTCTCTGGAGAGTTGCATGTGGTGGTCATAATATTAAGAACTGACCCTAATCCGCGGGGTGGGTGGGTTGAATCTGCCGTTGGGGAGGTGGCAAAACAACTTTTACTGCTACTCTGCTTACAGCTACTATGAATTGTATGGGAATTCTCCCAGTGCTGGACTCTAGGGTAGATTAGCCACCCCTGCCCTAACAGCCATGACATCCATGATGTAACAAAGCAGTTTGAGGATCCCTGTTGAATTTATCCCCTCTCTTATACACACATGTATGCATTATCATGCTGTTTCTTCCTTCCTTCCTTCAATGTATACCCAGCCTGTATACCCAAGGTGGGCTTACAATAATTTAAAATAGAAGTTAGCTAAAAAGATATATTCCAGATGTTAAAAAATAAACAGCATTACTGTTAAAAGCAAATAGTTGACAACAGTTTAAAATACAGTTGAAACATTTTATTTTTTTCAGTTTATTTTCAGTGGTGGTACATGAATGGGATACATTTGTCAAAACAATTGTAGGAGTACATCTGTGGAATTTATATAGTTGTTAACAATATCTTAACATATTATATATGTTCTGGCTAGGTCTTGGCATTGGTGTTTGTCAGAAAACTCATGGACTTATTTTTCACCAAACGGGAACTAAGCTGGCTGGATGATTTGATGCCAGAGAGCAAGAAGAAAAAACTTGAAGATGCTGAAAAAGAGGTAGGCCCTTTCCCTTGCAGAGTTGACATCCTTGGCTTTTCTGTGTTAAAAAACTTGAGTAGGAATTTGAGCTTTGCCTTTTAGGTTTGTACATCTGTGTAAGAGATCTCAATGTTCAGTAAACATGCATGCTCAATCCAGAGAGGGAGATCTAGGCATCTTTCTGCATATGGTGAGGGTGTAGATATCCGGAAGCCTTTGAACTGGCTACCTTCTTCTTTTCTAGGGATGGGAAGAATATTCCAATATGTTCAAAACAATGGTTGAGAAACCCTGATGAGAAGATTCCTGGAATGATGAGAATCTTTGCAGTTTGAGGCTTATTCTATGCTAAATTTACATGGGATTGCTTTGGACAAAAAATAACATTTTCTGCACAGGAAATAGGAAATATTATTTTCTGTGCAGCTAGAGCTGTTTCCTGTGCAGAAAATGCTGTAGTTGTAGAATTATTCTGTGCAAAATTTGCACATTTGTGCAGCATTTTCTTTACAGGAAACAACTTTTTATGTCTAGAAAATACCATTTGTGTGCAAAAATGTTATTTTCTGCCTGGGAAGTGCTGTTTCTGCACAGAGTATCCTGTTTTCTGCACAAAACAACCATGTGGAATTTTTGCACAGAATAAGTCCCAAACTGCAAATAATCTTAGAAAAATGTGGTTTTTGAAAACTTCCTTACAGTGAAAAGAAACTTGCTGAAATTAATTGTAACTTCCTTTGGAGAAGTAAATTAACAAAAGAGTTGCACCCCTAATCTTTTGAGCATTTTTCCCCCATCTGAATGGGGTGTTCATCTCCATTTGGGCCAAGGAGAGCTGGATCTGAAGCTGTGTTCCTGTTGGCTGGTGCTATTGTGCCAATGTAAATAGCAGCACCAGCATAGGCAGCAGGGTAAAATGAAAATGGCCACAGATGCCCTGGAAAAGGAGACGATGGCATAGGAAGTCATCTCTGTCAAGAGAGAAGGCTGCCCTGCTGGCTCTTGAGCTGCTGGCTTCAGAGATGGCTTTCTCTTCCATTTTCCTGCTGCCACTAAAATGTGCTTCATGTTTCTGAAATGGAGTATTACCCTGCCTGGCATAAACTGGAAGATTATAGCCGGAATGCTATTTAACCCATAAAAGGCCAAATCCACTCATCGGGAATCACCTCTTTGGAGGCATGAAGATGTTGGTGACTCTGGTAATCTCTTGTGCATAGAGAAGGTAGAGTTTGAAAAGTTACTTCAGCAGATTCCACCTCCAGTATTCTCTAGCCAGAATAGCTAGTAACCATGCTAGCTCCAGGCTAGTAACCATTTCCTGGCTCTTCAATAGAGGGCACATATTAGTTGCCTGTTTTTCCATCCACCTTTTCCCCAAGGAAATTGTTGCAGTTATGCATAGATTAGCATGTCCATGTCCAGCTCAGGTATGACTTGCTCATTGATGCATAAATCTCACAGTGCAAAGGGATTTTTAAAAAAGTCTTTTTCATTCTTCAAGACTATCACAAAAAATCCTTTGCTTTTTAATATGTGTTTTTTCTCGTGCATCATTTCTGTGTGTATGTAGTTCTTTCTAGACCTGAATGTGACAGAAAACAAAACTAGAAATATGTAGACTTTTCCTATCTAGTTTTATTTTTGAGGATTTTTTAAAAAATGTCATTGCTAAATATTTGAGACTATTATTAAAGCAGCTCAGTTGTCAAAAAATCTGGGAATCTGTGAAGCCTGGAAATGACAAAATTAACTAGGAATAAGACACAAGAGTCCCTGGGATGTAATTGGAAAGGCATGATTATTCTGGCTTTAAAAATAGAAATGGGTTCTACATACAAATAGAAATGGGGGTGACAAGATATTTTTAAAAAGCTGATTTGACTGGATTCAGATTCTCATTCTGTGACATGTTTTCTATATATATGGGGGTGGGGGAGGGATCCCAGCCATGATGAGCCTGAAACATCAAGGCAAGAAACAGCGTTTAGCCCTGGCACCGGTCCATGTTATAATCCTAATTTAAATTTGAACTGCCTCCCCACACTTCTTTACAATGGTGTTTCATTGGAAATGTCAGCTGCCATCTCTCAGCATGGTGCCATGGTCTAACGGCACATCCAGACAGATTAAAAAGACCAGAAAGTCACAGATTTTGTTCCTGTTCTTTCCAGTTTTATTTTGGAGATCCATAAACATTTTTTTTTTCATCCCAGAATATTTTCTGCCAGCATGATCAGATACTTTCTATACCAGCTCAGCAAGTTGGTTTATATTAACCCAGTAGAGAAAATCACAAAGAACAGGAACAAAACCTGGGACTTTTCACTGAGGCTGATGTGCCCTAAGTCAGCGACTCCTAATCTTTCCTTTTACCAGGGACCCCCTTTAATCCACCAGGAGGTGGATTTTGTTGCTGTGGACCCCCAAGACTTAACTCAAGATTTAATGCCCTAACAACAAAAACAGCAATAACAACAACACAATTACACCATCCATTAACCCTTCCCTCAGAAGCACTAGAGGAGAAGGAAGACTTTTCTCCTGCTTCTTTCTGCATTTGTGGCTGGAGCGGACAGCAATGTGCAGGCCAAGCCAGCCAGCCTTTGCCTTGGCTCCTGTCATGTGGCCAGAGCAGCCTTCAAGCCTTTGCGGACCCCCACCCCCAGTGAGGATACTGCGGCCCTCTGGGGGTCTGTGGACCACAGGTTAAGAACCAGTGTCTTAAGTTAATGTATATCAGATTGTATGAGGTCCAGTGGGACATAATGTACAGTAAGTCAAGAGCAGCTTCTCCTGTTGTTTCAAGAAGGCCTACATTTAACTAACAAGTCTGTTTTGAGCTTGGCATTTTGAAGGCCTGGTTTCACACAGCACAGCTTCATCACAGTGTCAGTAGTTATTACCTGTCAGTGGTTGCATGGAATGATTCCTGCTTCAGTAAGAAAAGCTTGTGAGTCTATCCTCACATCCTTTCCTAAGTACCTGGTAATGCTATGTCACACAGTAGTACTGGTGGTGCTATGCCACACAGTAGTGCTGGTAGTGCTATGCCACACAATTGTGTGCAGAGACCTCCACTACATGAATCTAGAACCACCCAGATGTTCACTTGGATTGATTTTTAAAATGCCAATAGCTGTTTCAAATAATTACTTTACAAATTAAGAAAGAAAATCTCCCAGATATTTTTTTAAGGCATATGCCCTGCAGTGAGTAAACTTGGGTGTATTTCTATGCGTGTGCATTAGGGATGCAAATATTTCTGTATTTTGCCCTTGCAAGTGAGGATGAATAATTTCCACAGTTTTCTTCCTGCTGTGAATGTTTCTGTGCAGTTCTTGCTCAATATTCACACATCCCAAAGTTTATGGGGAAAATATTATGCACAAAAATACACAAGGGGTTTCTTTTGCATGAGAACTGTGGGTTTTTGTGTGAGAAACACTGTTTCTAGACAGATACATGAGATTTTTTTGGTGTATGCAAGATTCCTGTTCTTTGTGCAAAAACAAAAACAAAAACAAACCATCTTGCAAAAAAAAAGTCTTGCATGGGGAAAAAAATCTTGTGAAAAAAGCAGTAATCTTGCGCAACCCCCTCTCCATTTTTGTGCAAGATTGCTGGGTTTTGTGCAAGATATTGTGCAAAAAAAATAGTGCAAAGTTGTCGATCTTTCTGCAAAAAACTCCAGCAATCTTGGACAAAAATGTGGCTATCTTGAAACATTGGCTGTGATCCTGCATTGTCAGTGTAACTATGGAAATGACAAAAAGAAAATGGAGCTCCATCATCGTAGTTATACCTGAGGATGCAACTCCCCAAAACCTACCTTTGCAGCCTGGCAGCAACCCAACCAAAGTGTTTCTGAGGCACTGGAGATTGGGGTGCTGGGGAATGACATCCACAGTGCTCTCCTGGTTGTGGGGAGAATAATGAACAGGAAGCTCCTCAGAGTTCTACCACAACTGCTTGTCTCAATGCACTCTGTCACTGAGGGAGCACTGCAGTCATCATTTCCCAGCAGCTCTACCTGCTCTTCAGAAACACTTCAGTTGGGCCAGGCTGAAAAAAGTTGGTTTGGGGGTTTATGTTTGGTTGTTCATGACTGTAAATGTGAATCATCACCAATTACGAGGTTATAAGTCCAGCCTATGATCTGTTAATTCCTAACAGGATGCCAATCACTTTTTTTTGCACAAAAAAACACTATTATCATACAAACAACCCACATGTATTTCTGTGCAGAATAAGACATAGCTGTGTTAGTCTGGATCAGTATGCAAAAGGATCTTGTAGTACCTTTGAGGCTAGCTGAGAGGAAGAAGTTGGTAGCATAAATTTTTGTAGACTTAAGTCTACTTCATGAGATGCATGCATCAGATCTGTCCATCTGATGAAGAAGTCTTAAGTCTATGAAAGCTTATGTTGCCAACATCTTTCTTTAAGAGCCCATCTATATGAGCCCAAAAAACCTGGGGCCCATTTACATGGCAAAATAAGTCCGTGAAGAATTCGCTAAGATTCCTAATAGTTCACACACATCACCCACAATATTGCCTCATTTAGAAGGTGGGAGCTCAAAAACTCAAAAGTAGCGTAATAAGGGCTTTCGCTAATTTTCCCAACTTTTTTGAAAAGTAGCGCGACTTAGCGCACTATTGATTGTGTGAACTACCATTTTGGAAAAGTCTGTGTGAATTACCAGCAATCTTCACAAAACAACAACAGCAGAGCTGAGCCGTGATTGGTTGGAGTGACCAGGGAGGGGATTGGACTGACCAAGGAGGGGATGGAGGAACCTGAAATGAAAATATCCAGCCACTGTTGTTTCCAGCCACGGAAAAGATCCAACCAGTGCTATTCCGTCCCAATCACCCAGCTGTCTGCCTCCCGGCTTGCTTGGCTTCTGGGGCTGAAGAATCCCCAGTTAGCCTGTGTGTGAGAGAGAGAGGAGGGGAGATTGAGTAGTGATCTGCTCCTCCAGTTGTTTGCTCCCTCGCATTCCTGTGATAGTGTTTGTATGTGTGTGTGTGTGTGTGTGTGAGAGAGAGAGAGAGAGAGAGAGAGAAAGGGTGAGGGGAACGGGGGCTTGACACTTGATGGTGAATAGCTCCTTGGAGCTGAAAGGCTGCCTCCTTCCTCCCACCCATCTCGCTTTGGGAAAAAGAGGGAGCACTCTCTGCTAAGGCAGTAAAACTAGCAGGCATTCCTCTGGTAATCAGAGGAGGGAAAGATCCCAGCACTTTCCCTCTCTCTCGCTTTCTCTCCCTCCCTTTCATCTTCCTGGCATCTTCCCCCAGATGTGCTTGGGAGGCCATGCCCCCCACCTTTGTCTGTGTGAACCAGAAAGAGAAAAACTAAACAGAACAACCAATTTCCCACTAAATCATGTAAACTATCCAGCATTGGTGCGAAAAAGCACTAAAGTGCAAACTATCGCAGTAAAAACTGCCATGTAACTGAGCCCCTTGAGTGTCCCGCAGTAATGGCATTTTGCAGCAGCTGCAACTTGTCTCACCAAGTTTGCTCACCAAGGTGCAAAATCAACATGGCAATGCCGGGCGCTTGCCCTGTTAGCAAGCCTTGCCCTTGCGCTTTTCCAGCCTATCAGCTTTGCTCTTCCTCTCCTATGGGAAAGTGATTCTTATCGAATCACTTGTCCCAATGAGGGGGGATGCACATTTCCCCAGCAGTTTAAAAAAAAAAACTTCAGGTAAAGCTGCAAATGCTTTTCCCGCATAGTTTTTTACATTTGGGCCCCTCCTCCTTCACAAAATGGCAAAACAATGCGGAATGCCATTTAGACAGGTAGGGTTCTCCTTGCATTCCACGAGGAGTTTTTTCACCCCTCAGTCTCAAAGATGCTACAGGATGCCTTTGTATTGTATGCAGAATAAGTTCCTGGAAAACTTTGGCATTTGCAAATACCAGGCAAAATTCTTGCCATTGTGTTATTTTCCCCAACTGGGTGTTGTGAGTGTCAGGAAACCTAATTTTTGAACACAAAATGGATTATGGAAAATATTCTTTCCATCCTTCTCTTGCATATATATCTGCATGTACGGTGTTAGATGCATGAAGGGGAGTGTATGCTAGCCCTGCCCCTTTGTTTCCAGTTCCATCATGCTTCTTGTGTGGAGAGGATGTGTCTGAGTGGGACAGCTTCCACTACAAGTGTACACTCTCCACATCATCAGAAACTTGAGAGTGGCATGGTGAGGCATCCCACCATGTTGAGAACCTGTGTAACTGGACACAGGTAAGTCAAATTAAAGCCTCCAATCAGCCATGACACTCACCTTGGGCCAGTCACAGACTCTCAGTCTATCCTACCTCACAGGATGTTGTGAGGACTGAGTTGGGCACAAGTAGGAACCATGTATAGCTATGGGGGTGGAAATTAGGGCATTGCCTCCTCATATAAGAATTCTATGCCTCCCAATGAAATGTTCCTTCACTCTTCAAATTTCTAGCATTGGAGTAACTTAAGGCTTCAGTTGAGCATTTAGAAATAGAGTTTAGGCACCCAAAGGAAAAGGACAGGCAAATATACCAAGGGAATGGGAACACTGCAAATAGAAGAGTTCTGTGTGTGAACAAGTCTCAGTGTCTCAATGCCTGCAATGCTAGATGTCTGGGAACTGAAGGAAGATTCTGTTGGGAGCTCTTCAGAGGAGGAGTGGGGGCAGGTGATGAAAATAAAGAAAGAAGTATATCTCAAGTGTAACTGTAAAAGTCCCATTGAAATGAAGAGAGACTATAAAAAAAACAAAAACCCTTTCCAATGGATTGTACTGCAAACGAATGAATCCTACTTCTCCTATCTATTTTTTCTGAAGATAAGCTTCCTTTGAAGATTTTCCTTGGGCTGTGAGGCCGTGTTCTGAAAGAATTTATTTCTGACATTTTGCCTGCATCTGTGGTTGGCATCTTCAGAGAATGGTTGGATAGAAGTGTGTGTGGAGTTTATATACTGTGAACCCCAGTTGGGGAGTATCTGTAAATTTGTGTATTTGAATCGTTAGTTTCTGGGTTTAGATATGCAAGGAGGATTAGTGGTTTGGCTAATGGTTGGTTGATGGGCCATTATCTGCTGGAAATCCCCCTGTCCCTGGGTGGAATTCATTTGCAAGTGTTGAGTTTTGATTCTATTGTTTTTCAAAACTTGGAGCCAGATTTTGTTTACTTTTAGGGTTTCTTTCCTGTTGAAGTTGTCCAGGTGTTTGTGGATTTCAATAGCTTCTCTGTGCATTCTGACATGATAGTTGTTGGCCTGGTCCAGAATTTCTGAAGCCTTCAACTTCACATTCCTTTGAAGAATTACCCTTTAAATCTTGCTTTCTGATTTTTAATGCCTGCTAGTTCGCTTAAAAAGGAATTGTTAATAGGAACAGCCTTTGAGATGGCATGTTGTGTATTTAAAGCCTACAGGGAACAATTTCAGGAGAGGGGCATGAAGAAATGATGCCCTTACAACTGCAAGTAAGAACAAGTTTGCTCACTTTTCTGTGCTTTTATCCTAGGAGGAGCAAAGTATGTTAGCAATGGAAGAAGAAGGGACAGTGCAGTTACCACTTGAAGGGCACTACAGGTAAACACTTTAGTTCTATCCTGCTTTTTCAAAATTCAAATGACTGCCATACATGTCCTTGGTATGTTATGGTTAAAAGAAGTGTGATGTAATTTGGACTTGGAAGTTACTTTTTGGAATTACAACTTCCACACTTCCCCAGCCAAGAATAGAATAGAATAGAATCTTTATTACGGTCATAGACCAGCACAGACTTCCCCAGCCAGCTTCCCCATGGTCTCAAAATATAGTTTCAAAACTCTGAATATAATTGATATAACTGTAATTGGATTTCCCAACTTTTTAAAAATAAATTTGAAAACCAAACTATTAATTGGATTACTTTGGATCAAAACAGGTAACTGGGGGTACCTGTCCTTCTTCTGTTTTCCCAGTTAAAGTCCCCCTCTCAAAGCTATCACCTCCCTCCTGATAGCCACACACAGGCCAGACACTAATATGTTCTCTTTCATCCCCAAAAGAACTAAAGGAAATTATTTATTGAGGTGATTTTAATTAAGAGAACACAGCGTCCTCCAGCATTGCTGCTCCATTCCAATTTGGTAGGGTTCTTACAGCTGAATTTAAAAAGAACACAATTGGGTGATTGGTCTCAGATCTCCCATATCATGTCTGTTTCAGCTCTTCTCTTGTACCAAATCGTTAAGATTCCCTTTCTAGCTGTTGGCAGAAATACTCATTTCATGTCTTATAAGTGTCCATTTAGGCTACAGTCCTAAATATGAGGGTCAAGGGAAGGTCCTAGCTTCAGAAACATGATTTGGATCTGCCAGAGCTGGCAATATCTACCTTCTTTTAGAGATTCAGTGCACAGACACAGTCTGCATTAGGATCCCCATGTGTACCTTGCTCTGTACCTTGCTCTGCATGTTTATGCGTGGCAGGGGGTTGGACTGGATGGCCCTCGTGGTCTCTTCCAACTCTACAATTCTATGATTCTATGATTCTATGTGCACTAATTCTCCTCTGGTCATGGAGTTGGAGGTGACAAAGCCTCCTTTGGTCAGTTTGACCATGCTTTGAAAAACTTAGTTCACACAATATGTACTAATAATTCAAAGACATAGCTGTGTTAATCTGGAACATCAGTATGCAAAGGGATCTTGTAGCACCTTAGAGAGTAACTGAGAGAAAGAAGTTGTAGCATAAACTTTCGTAGACTTCAGTCTATTTCCTCAGATGCATGGGTTCCATGCATCTGAGGAAGTAGACTGAAGTCAACAAAAGCTTATACAAAAATGTCTTTCTCTCAGTTTATAAGGTGCTACAAGATCCCTTTATGTACTAATAAGTAAAGGGAGAAGGGTGGCATAGGGGAAATCTTCAGAATATTTAGGTTACCCCTATGCACATTTTTGTGATTGAAAAGCAATGTATATGTGTAGATGCCCACTCTCCTAAAATGAATAGGAAAACATTCTTGTTTAATACCTTTAAGGCTCAGTTGCATTAATGTCTATGTTAATGAGGAAGTAGATCAGGGGGAAAGGGGTTCCAGTGGGGAGGCTGGAGCTACTGTTAAAAGGAAAGCTGAGATCCTACATTATATTGGTGGATTTTAAATTTCTGTCAGGCATAGTTATATCTTATCCTCTTGCCTTTCTATGCATGCACATGCACATGCACTCATGCACGCACGTGTGCACACATGCACTGGCCATTCAGTGGCCAGGGGAGGATTGGGGGAGAATGAGGGTAAGGGGAATGCAGTCAGGCAGTCACCTGGTTGCATTCCTCCAGCCACCCACAAAGAGATCACATCATCCTCCTGGACCTCTGGATGGTCCTCAAGAGATCCAGGAGAAGATCTTTATCTTCTTGTAGGCAGCTGCAGTCTGCTGGCTGCCTGGCTGCTCACCATCCTCCTCTCATCCTCTCCTGGCCATTAAATGGCTGCTGCTGGTGGTTGGGGGTGCCCAGTGAGAAAGAAGGTAGGTAGCTCTGGGAAGGGATCATACTGGATGGAGGTGCTGGATTCCTCCTTCCAACCATTTTTAGGTACACCGGTGTATATCACCAACAGGATGATATCCAAAATATGTCAGTAGCACCATTTCTAGAGCAATGCATAATCATAACAACATTTGAAACTGTTGTGTGTTAAGTCATATCACTGGCCCATCTAAGCTCTATATTGACATCAGTGATCAGCCATGACTCTCCTGGTATTCCCCAGCTCTGCCTGGCAGTACCAGGGGCTGAACCTCCTGCATGCAAAGTGGTTGCTGTCCTACTGAGCTGTGGTTCCTTCCCTCAAAGTCTGATACTCTATTGGCTTATCTACCTGGGCTGCGCAGTTATCCTCACTGTGAACATTTCAGCTATATTTTATATGTATACTTTAAAGAAGATTGTAGGTATATAAAGAATACTCAACAATTTTTTTGTCCTTAGCAAGAAAGAATTTCTTGACATATTAATACACTCCACTGTGAAAATGGTCAAGTGGTGCAAGATAATGATGATGATGATCACCTAGAATCCTCTGGGGCAGTTAGCAATGTGCAACCACCATAGTTTTATATGGCCCACTCCATACAATCCCCACTTGCCAGGCAGCAGCCACTGAAATCAACAAGTATTTGTTCACCTATTGATCAGGAAGCAGTTAACTGATGTTCTCACCTCTTTCTATGAGTGATCTGTCATGATACCCCCTCATGCTGAAGATCACTTGCATGTGGGGAGGTGTGAACATCAGTCAGCTGCTTCCTGATTGACAAGAGAACAGATTCCTGTCAATTACAGCAGCTGCTGCCCTATAAGAGGGGATTGGGGGACTTTCACAGTCTCTACATAGAACCTAAACTAGAAAATACATAGGGACCATGAATACATATCAGTCACACGAGTGTAAATCCAGGTTATGCATTCGTAACTGTAATACAGGATTCCAGCCACTGTGTCTTGCTCTTCAGGTGACAATGTACTTAATTCCAGCTGATGCAACTGTCAAGACAGGAAGGAAACAGGAAACTGTTTACACTAAGCCAAATCTAAGTCAAAATGCATAACTCTAGGTTATACATTCATAATTGCCCAAGAGGATTCCAGTCACTATTTGTACACAAATGGGTTATGTGTAACAAATTGGCTTTTGTGCAGAAAAAAGTGTATGTATACTGTTTTTGTGCAAAGCCAAGGGATTTTTGCACAGAAAACTGTATGTTCTGCATGCAAACAAGGTTTGTACAAAACAGTTTTTCTTGCACCGGAAAGCAAATAAATGAAGCTTGACGCTCTGGTTTTGAAACTTCTGGACTTTCTTCTTTCAATCCATTGATCTCACCAGAGTGCAGATAACAATATTTGGTTGCATTTCTTTGTATTGTTCTTTTATTCTAGAGATGATCCATCTGTAATAAATATTTCTGATGAAATGTCAAAAACAGCTGTGTGGAAGACACTGTTGATATCCTCAGAGAATGCCAAGGATAAGGAGTCCAGCTTTCCTTCTAAAAGGTTTTTAACATTTCTTCTACTTATATCACATTCTTTAATGAAAGCTACCAACAAAGCATTTACTTTGTCAGGCAAAAAATAATAACAATGCCAACACATTAGTACAAGTTTAGTGTTCAAACTCAGGTTATCAGAACCTTAAGAATAAAACCAACCCGTTCTGGTCCAGACTGATGGTATGATAGCACAGCAGCCTCTTTTTATCAAAGTGAAGTGTGAGTAGAATTTCCCCCCACAAACGCACAGACTCAGCTGCTGCATCAGCCATGAAGATGTCTTGTCTATGATGATGTCTTGTGAGCTCACCTACATCGGTATGAAATCCTGTTCCATTGCCTGCATCGGTGTCAACCGTAGTTCTGAAAATAGCAGGGAAAGAAACTGTGAGCATTAGAGGAGCATTCAGTGAGTCTGCCCAAGTGGAATCTGCAACAGAAAGGTTGCAGTTTGTATCCCCTCCCCAATCTTTTTGCAAGAGTGCTCCTATTCAGGGTTCCTGCTGCTCAGACTTTACTTCCTTTGTGATGCTGTAAACTGTAAGGAGCTCAAATAGATTAGAAGCTCAGAAACATTGCTTTTTGTGGGGGATCACAACTTCCAGCATCCCCATGTCATTATGACCACTGGCCACTTTGGCTGGTGCACTCTGGGAGCTGTAGTCCAAACAAATGACTTTCCTAAACTGTGCGCACAGCATTTGTTTTCCATTGGTCACCTTCATTTCCCAAAATGTTTTAGACACCAGCTGGCACAGATTTTTTGGGGGGGGGGTTAAATCACAGCTGCTGTGTCACTCACACTGATCTGCTAGTCTATTTGAACTAACAAGAGTCACCATGGGAATTCAGATTAAGAATCAGTACAATCTCTAAGTGGTTGTTCAGACACAACATAGTAGAAATCTCTATATGGAAGCAACTCCAGGAGTTGATGGGATATAAATAAATTCTTAGCTCCCTCTCCCTCCTTTTTTTTTTTTAATGCAGAAGGAGAATTGTACACTTTTGAGATGAATTCTCCGTTCTGTCCTGTCCCCTTTTCTGATGCTCTGGTTTCCTTTAGATTCTATGTTTGTGGACAGGGATTGCTCTTTTTAACTTACTAATGGCACAGCCTCTCCTATGTGGGGTGCTTTATAAATTTGTGCTCTTGTTGTTGCTAGTCCACAATGCTTTTAAGATACTATAAGATTTGGGCTGCCTGGACATGTTTTTCTCAAGATTCTCAGACAGCACCACTCCCTGCCTCATTCATTCTGGTGGGTCTGATGAGTCACTGTTGTCCCAGAGTAGCCTACAGATGAGTTTTTAAAAAACAAAAACAGGTTGGATCAGACTAGTGCCTTCAGTTCTACAGTCTAAAAGACACAACATGAAAGGTAAGGAAGCAGGGAAGCAATTGTGGCAACAGTTCTCTGTGTTCCAGTTCATAGAGTGAACCACTGGCATGGAAATATTATGGGGAACTTTATGGAATGGCTGCTGTCAGGTGACAAATGAGGCTAAAGCCAGCTGGTCTATCAGTTATAATAAAATGAATGACCACATTTCCATTTCCGTTTCTTCAGAATAAAGGCTTAATAAATGTAGACAGAAATTTCTGTCTACACTTTCCAGGTATTGGGCTTCCCTCAGCTTCCAGTGTACCCAGTGAGCAGACAGGATACATTCCAGCAACATTTGAAAGGGTGCTGGTTCCTTACTACTGATTTAGAAGAACCACACAACCATGAAGTATGTGATTCATTCCCATGCAGGTGTAGCTGCTTGCCCACAGAAAGATTAATTGGCATAGGATCTCCAGAGGTTGGCTCTCCATTTCCTGTGAAAACCTGGGCTCCAAGTAGCTTGAGTCTGGGTCATGAGGGTGGCTGGGTAGGAAATGCTGGAGGTGTGGATACTGCATTGTTTGTTGAGCTGAGTGGAGGACAGGATGCTAGTGATCCCAATTCTCCCAGGTACAGGCTGCATGGGGGGGGGCATCTTACGACAACTGTGAAACTATAGAAGTAGACACCCACTTTTCTCGTGACATCTAGATTTATTGCCTTTAATCAAGCATATATGCAATCTTATTTAACTACTGTTTTTCTCCAGATGCCCTTCATTTTGAATTAACATGATTTTCTACTTAATTGTTCCACTGTTCACATTTCTGCCCTAAGCTCCCCTTCCTAATCTCTCTCGAAGCTGATTCCCAAAGGTAAGACCCTCTTCCCAGACCTCTCCCTTGTTTGCTACTGAATGGTGTCTTTTGGAAAACCTAGCTGAGTTCACTGTGTGTAAAATTTTGGGGAGACAAAATTTACAAGAATGGCATGAAAAGCACATTGGGAGAGCTGCTTGATTATATGTGCATTGGTTCTTCTGTGACCAACAAACAAGCACATTCATCTACTCACTGCTGTTGTTCACCCCAAATATCTTTGAGATAGCCAATGCACTGGCAAAATGTGCAGGCTTTAACCACACTAAGCTGAATTTAGTGACTGAACTGAGTGAAGGGACTCTGCTTGTCTCCTAACATTTTGTCCCCCCAAAATGGCATGTTGCTTCTGCAGTGTTTTTCCTCTCCCTGAACAGCATAAACAAGATGATCAGTCCAGGGCAGAGAAACACAGTGCCAGTTCTTACCTGCAGCTCAGGCGTGTGTGTGTGTGTGTGTGTGTGTGTGTGTGATTCTTAGAGCAGTTGGTGTCCAAGCTCATAGGATTTACATCATCATCATCATCATAAAAGTTATAGATGCAAATTTATATTTACAGTGTCCATGTAGGAACATACATGGCCATGAGTAATAGATTTAGAGCAGGGCCTCATGGACCCAGGCCTAGCAATGACCCTGATGTTGCCACAATCCCAAAATAAATAGAAGAACCACACCAGCCGCTCCCCTGTAACAATAGTATACAGTAGGTTGGCATGGCAGCCTCCTGTTTTTCTGTGAGCGGAAGACAGCATCTCCCAATATTATGTTTGCCCAAATGTTGCTGGACCTTTGATACCTGACCATGGGTTGGGTTGGATGGGGATGATGAGAGCTGCAGTCATGTGTATCGGGGGACCTTCATGTTAGGAAAGGCTGAGTCACACAAACTGGCCCATGATGTAATTGGCTATTCGTGCAGAGTGTGTGGTTCATGCCATTGTGGTGAAAAGGAGTGGCCCTGTGCTATTCCTTCTATTGGACTATTTCAGCACTATCCCGGGCAGCTAAATGCCTCAACCAGAACAGTGTTTCAAAGATCTGTTGGTAGCTTCTGATAGACACTTTCCTTATTCAATAACCATTTTGTTCCTTAATTTTATGAGCAAATAACTTTGGTAAAGATCCTCTTGGCCAGAGAAATTACAACTACTGTGGCATAGCTGGTGGCAGCACTGTAGGCGGTGATGCAGCAAGAGGGATAAATTGGCCATTGGTGCCACACTGACAGAAGAGACCACATAGTAAGTTCCTTCTGCCAAGAAAGGAAGCTGCCCTGCTGGCTCCTGAGCTGCTTGGGCAGTTTTCTCTAACGCTAGAGGCAGCTTCTCTTCAGTTCCCCCACTGCTGCTTCATACTGCTTCAAAAAAGGTGCCCAGCTGAGCAAGAGTAAGTGGAGTCAGTCATGCAGAAGATCCCAGCCTTGTATTTAACATTTTGAGGGGTACAGCATGTGCTTAGTAGCACCAACAATAAAGCAGTCTGCCCAAGTTGGGAGTGGTGAAGCTAGCCAGCTTAACTTGAATCAAACAGGTTGGGCAGAGGAGGAAGGATTACTGCTGAGAGCTAGGAATGATCCATCTTCTTTCATGTGGGGCAAGGGAGATGGTATGTCGGAAACTGAAGACGTGTAACAGGGAATGTGCTTTCTATTCACGTCATGTAACAGCCTGTTCTTTAAGAGTGCAGCAGCAACTATTGTTACCGTAGCCATATGAAAGTACCTGCAGGGCTGGTGACAGATAAAGGCAAGGATGGCTTCCTGAGAGAGGCCAGTTTGGGTACTGGTATTCCCTTGCTGCCCCGGCAGTAAATTAAACAGAATCTCATGCCTAATGCCCATCATAGCTGCAGAATGATGGCAGCTCCATGTGCTCTTAACAAAAGACCATGATCATTTTGACTCCTCACTGCATATCAGTGGATTATAGATAGGAAGACCATAATGGGATGGATCCCGATTTAGCATCCATAAGCCAACAGGTGACTTTAAGGTGTGCGCACACATGCACACATACAGTTGACCTACTGAAATGAACAGGACTTCAGTTAGTCATGACTACAGTGGGCTCTTGGTATCCACTGGGGTTTGGTTCTAGGACCCCCTGTGGATACTAAAGTCTGTGGATGCTCAAGTCCCATTAAATACAGTGGTATAGTAAAATGCCATTCCTTATATAAAATGACCAAGGTTTGCTTCTCGGCATTTATTTTTTGGGATGATAGAATCCATGGATGCCAAATCTGTGTGGCTGTCCGTACTTATTTGATTTATATCCTATCTTTCTATGAAAAATAGGAATCAAGACAGCTCATAGTAAAATTGAATAGAAAATGCAATTGATACATAAAATGGAGCTCAGATGTTTAAAACACAGTTAAATTAAAATACAATTTAAAACATACCAGTAAAATAATAATAATAATAATAATAAGACACAGCAGCCAGTCATTAAAAAAAAATCCCTTTCCTCAGCAACCAGTTGGTTGCCAAGTACTGCCTGAATAAAAAGGTCTCTGCTTGGTGTAGAAGAACCACAGGGAAGAGGCCACAGTAGCTTCCCATAGTAGGGAGTTTCAAAACCATTTCATTGGGTCTACTCTAAGTATAACTAATTGCACAGACATTCAAGACCAGATATTCTTTCTGGAAAAAATCAAACCAGAGTATAACTTGAATCTCCAGAAAAGCATTAAAATATTTATCGCCCCCTTCCCCACCCCCTACTGTAGGCTTGTTGGGTTTCTTTAACTATGCTTTGCTTTGCTTATAATTAAATGTCCAGTGCAGTAAGGTATGGTTGTAGAATATGTGGCCTTCCAAGATGCTATGCCACTCCATCTCCCAGAATTTCACATTGCTGGCTATGCTGACTAGGGCTGATGCAATCTAACAAGGGCTGCACTTTCCTCAGCCTTGCAGTAAGGAGTGCTTTCAAATTACAGAAAAGTTGTTGTTATTGAATGCCATGCTGTAATATGTGTGATATATATGTACATAAATGTATAAAGTAGAATTTAAGCTTTAAAACAGAATTCAAAGTGTCATCCGATTAATAGTTTCCACTATGGAGCATCAAGCCCTAAAGTTCCATTTAGGTCCAAGCAAAAGTAAAAAGGTTAACACTTCCAGCAGTGGCTACATAGGCATGGTGGCAACATTTGATCGGCTGGCTAGGGCACCAAAGTATCCACAGTGCATAAAACCAGGAAACATGGCCAACAACATCAGAGTTTGGTCAGGGTGGCAAACATTATTAATGTGGAAGAACACACAAGCTAGGAGATACTGCAGTAATTTGCTTTTGCCAGAACCTACTAAGAAGGGCAAGATTCTGCCGCCTCCTCTCCTCTTGCTGAGATAATTGAGTGCAAACTACTTTTGTACTTTGAACTCTGATAGCAGCAATTGAAGTAAGCTGAGGGGAAAGAGAGGGAATGGGAGGAGGAGAGAAAAACTGGGACATTTTAAAAGCAGCTGGGGAAAATGAGATAGCAGAGGATTAATCAGGATTGTTGTTGCCAAATTGGGATAGTTTGAGGACATGTGAATATCCAGTATGTATCCTGTGATCAGGTACAGCAGCCAGTTGCATTGTTAATTATTGCCCAACAGCAGCTCTTCTTCTTCTTCTTCTTCTTCTTCTTCTTCTTCTTAATGGAGAGAACACCCTCTCTTCCTCTTCCATGGAAACAGCATCATTTCAGGATAGAATGGGTTATCATATTTCCCCTTTCTTGCAACAGTTAGAATTCTTGCCTAGTATCCTAAAATTCTTAGTGTTATGTCTGTAATCTAAACTGAAAGATAAATAAGCAGGAAAAGGCAGGGGAAATAAGGGCCTTGGTACTGATATTCTGCCACTTTCTGCTGAACAGGTCCCCTGTTGTATACTGTATTTGTCTGGTGTACAATTATGCAGCCTTTGAGACGAGTGTAATAAATAGACATTTTGCCTTTCTATCTACAAATTACAGTGCTAGTGTGCAATGCATTATAATACCAAGGACATATCTGGGCCAATTGGATTTCTTAGAGCATTTCTTCTTAATCTATCTGATGTGAGTGACAGGCAGGGTTTCTTTCCCAATGTGCCAGAGAGTATCATCATGTTTATGCCTATTAACTGCAACTGTTTCTTTCTTTCTTGGAAACTCTTTGTAGATTAGCAGCCAATAGCTCTCAAATGGGCACAAGTCTAGGCACCACCACTTTGAGTAGCCCTATCTTAGCATACTATATGTTCCAGGAAGGCTATATATTTCATTCTAGTAGTGACCCTGAGTCTTCACTACAGGAAAGGGAAGTTCTTCATAAAACGTATATTTGGCCTTTCAGAAATGTCTGGATAGAGATTAGAAGAACCAGAGGCTGAAAAGTTTACTTTTTAAGACTAAACTCCCTGTATGATTTAGCCAATGTGACACTGGCCACCCTCCCTCTGGAAAATGTAGGAAATGGCCATCTAAGTGCACAATCTCCTCACAGCAGGGAAATCAGCCTGCCATGACAGTCATCAAAATGAGAAATTGGCATCTTGTCCATTTCACTCATACACAAAGAAAGCACTCTGTCCACAGGGAGATCATGGACTGAGTGAAGAAGAGCACCTCCCAGCCACCATTTCAGGGTGAAACACTGATCAGCCATGAGCCACTGCCTTATCCCCTTAGGAGAGAAACCAAGACTCCTTTGTACACAGGCATACATAGAAGGAGAGGAGCTCTCTTACATGGTGCTGTCTCATGAACTCATGTTACTAAAGCAGGGTGGAATTTATGCAGTTTTTCAGATATTGTTAGACTGTAACTCCTAGTATTCTTCACCATTGGTCATGCCAGCTAGGTCTGCTTGGGCTTGCAGTCCAACATCATCTAGAGTGCCTCACAGTTCTCACCAGGGACAGAAAAAATCATGTAAGTAGGGCTACTAATAGAGCCCCTCTTCATGGAATCAGCATCCTCCTTCCCAGGAGAGAGTGCTGATGGAGTTGGAAGCAGCTGGTGGTTGGCCCCAGCCTTCTGACTCCATTCACACTTCTTTCACTCAAGCCTGACTGATTAGCCCAGCTACTGGTTAGGAGCAGAAGGATGAAGACACACACACACCAACCAGCAGATCTGTTTGCGAGCATATACCCTTGCCTACTTTTTCACTCATGTGTATGTGGATCCCTGAGAGGTCATGTATGCATTGTATTTTGTGATGGCGTCTGTAAACCACCATCAAGGACAAGGAAGAGAGGGTCACATACAAATACCAAGAAGGATGACTTGAAAAGAGAACTGTTCATGCAGATGCAGGCTAAGATTTTTATGATGCCCCCATCCCCAAAGCATGGTAAAATGTATGCATTTTATGCAGAAACTAGGAAGTGAGAAATGCATCTTCACAGTAGTGTGCATACTGTCTGACTCAGTGAATTGACTAAGTCTGTGAGTTGACTAATGCCTTTGATAGGAAGGGGAGAAGTTGCAGATCATAACCACTTAATTGTTCAGCTTCTTGTTTGTGCAACTGAAAAATGCCAGCATTAAAATATGTGACCAGTTGTTGTTTGCAAAGCAAATGGTTGCCATTTAAACCTGTGCAGTGATCTTTTATTTTTATTTTTTATTGTTGCTTGCATGCTTGCAGATTTGTATGTCAATTAATTTTGCATTTCATTATAGTTTAAAAAATGATACTTTTTGCCTTCCTCTTTACTGATGCTGTTGACTGATGTTCTTCATAACCATACATTTGCATACATGCATACACAGCAGTAGCATTTCTGCTCTGCCTTTCCAGACTGTACATTGCAGCATGAAAAGCTAAGCCAAATGATGTTGCTTGGCAGATGGCTCCCCCTCCTTAAAAAAATAAAATAATGGATGGGTTGTGCTGTGCAACCTCAAGACTTCTTATTCTTCTTTTTTCTCTCCATAGCACTGAAAGCCGAAAAGAGAAGAAAGCTGACTCAGGGAAAGGTGTGGACCGCGAGACTTGTCTATGACGTGCTCTTCAATTTGTTTTTTATATAAGCAACTGCGAGGAGTGCCACAATCATAACTTGTACCCAGTTTGATCAATTCATTGTGCAACCTGTCCTTTCTCCCACAGTAGCACTGGTAATGTAAGTAGTACAATATGTGCTTTGGTTCACTGTCTTGTTTATCCACTCTGGCCATATAATCCATGCAGAAATCGACTGTAGCCAGTGAAGGGATCCTGCACTTCCCTTGCTGGAATGCAAGAGATCTTTGAACCTCTGTCACCTATTCAAGAAATGAGCAATGTTTCTGTTCAAACTTCTCTCGCAGTAGATTTGGACTATAGTTTTCCTACTTTGCCTGTGCAATGTATGGTCATAGCTTTCTCCATCTCTGAAAGCAAATTTGAAATAGCATCCCATTGTTTTTCTAGCTTAGCTTTCAGCCAGCTATTTCAGGAGACCCAAGGTAACAAAGGAATATTAGTTTTAGAGCTATTTTTAAAATGAAGATCATCTCTATCCTGCAACTCTTAACCATAAGAATGACTCCCCCACCCTGCATTTAAGTCATGGCTTTTATGTTTGTAGGTATGTGTGTGTGTGTGTGAGTGTATGTGTGTGTGTGTGTGTGAGAGAGAGACTTACAGGATCAGATCCTATATTTGTGCAATTTTCCTTGATTTAATACTGGATATTTAATATTTAAATTTATATGTAACTGGAAAAATAAAGTAATATAATATATAAAGGTATATAGGCTATAGTAAAACATTCTCTCATCTTGTTTTGGAAGAAAAGCCACATCCACTGATGTGCAATATTCAGTTGTCATTAAAGCAAGCTGTTACAACAATATCTTATACTGTACTGTACTAAATGTTGCAGTGGTGAGTCTAACAGCTGCATTGTTGTGGTAAACAATCCACATTTTTTTCTAGCTTCCCAGCTTAAACTCCTTTATAGAAAAGTGCAGTAAGATTTCTTCCCTTCCTCCCAGGGCTGATCAGTCAGCCCATAGATGCTTAAAACCTTTGAATACGATCTTTACATTCCTTCATGATGTTCTGCTCTTATCTGGCCATAGATAAGTGCTGGTTTGATCCAGGTATAATTTTTATGTATATTTTTGCTAGAGTGCTTATTTTCAGTTAATGTTATCAGAGGTTTGATATTTTTAAAATGCATTTGTATTTAAATGCATTTGGAATTGGTCAATAAACTCTGGATGACATCTAGCCAAAGTTAAGCAGTTTGAGTCACATAGATTTTGGAGGAAGTGTCTTGGGCATGTGCTTAATGTTTCCACTGATATCAGTGGGACTGAAATGTGTTAAATTATACATCAATTATATTCCTCAGTGCAAATGGAGCTTGAAATCACAATTCCACTGAAATGAATTGGAGTTCTGAAACAGATTTTAGTGGGCAAGTTTATTATCATAAATCTCCAGCTGTGCAGAACAAAACAGAATTTCTACTTGGTCTTTCTTTGGAGTTGAATTGGAATTTTAATGTGAAAGGCAAGCATTTCCACAGAAATTGAATTCAGGTCCTTTTTGTATATGCCATATAGATTGTATTGTTTTGTTAAGAGTTTAATATTAGCCAAACTGTGTTTTTTAATGACAGAAAACAATAGGATCAGCCCCTGGACAGGATTGTTCCCCACCCCCATTTTTTCTCCTACAGGGAATGGGAAGGATTCTGAGGAAATTCAGTGGAACCTTTTTTCTTTCCTTCCATTTTTCCAAGGCATATGGAAGTTTTTGTACAGCAAAGCACCAACCACCAACTAAAGTGGGAGCTTTGAATACTTTGCTGAGGAGATCTACCCATTCCGTTTCTCCCCATGGGTTTCATACACACATTTAGAACATGCACAAGTAATGGATGTGTGTAGGATGGGGCAGAATGTGTATGGAGGGGAACAGAATAGCTGGATCTTCACAAAAGTAGACAGTTGGCCTCCCTTGGAAGGCAAAAGTCAAGTATTTTGTAGTATACGCTAACAAAAGAGGAAGGGGGGAAGGGCACTCTATATGAGCAGGAGAGAATGGATCGTAATCCAAATAAAAGATAAAGTGTCAAACATTTTACATTTTGCTTTGATACATTTTTAATTGTTTGGGGGGGAAATATTTATTAGTTTTTGTTTTGCTGTTTTTTAAATCAAGTTTTAGAATAGCAGGGAACTGATGTGTCCAGGGCTTTGAGTCTGATCCCATAAAAGCAGCTTGTGACTCTCAGAGTTGCCCAACTTAGTGGAATAATCCTTAGCTGATTTCCACAGCCATGTACAGCCCTTAGAGCAAATAGTGTGGCTTATACTGGCATTGCTACAGGGGGATTCTGTGCAATGTCGGTGGAACATGAGAAGTCAGCCCAACTGCGAGACTTGTTTGCTAGTAAGGTCACTAAAGGTTCTTACACATGTGGAACTGACCTCTCCATTGAAGTGAGTGGTGCACATCAGGTTCTAGGCAGAACTGTTATTCTCTCCTTCACAATGTTGGCAAATTCATATTATTTAGTAAGTGTAGACATGGAGGGATTTTGCAGGAAAGAAAAAGACATTGTTTCTTTGATAAAGGCAACTTGGAAATGCTTTACTTGAACCTTTTAGCACATCCAATTGAAGGTGGTCCCATGGAACACTTCAATCACTTTTGATCTCTTGCTTACTCACATTCAGATTGTTTGTACCTGGATAGCCTGGAAGTGAGTAAGCAAGAGACCAAGAGACCCAATTATTGCAGCCAGTGTGGAGGTAGTCAGTGAAAAACCTGGTTGCCATCAGCCAAGAATAAATGCCATGTTGCACCTCTGAAAGGCCCTATATACTTTGGCCATCCTCACTTGTACAGGCAGCTGCAGTTAGCTGCCAGAACCACAGCACTAACAGCAGGAGCTGAGCAGAGCCTTCCTTGGGCCCTGAGAAATGGACCACACCCATCTGCACAGCCTGCTGCCATTCCAGGACTAGCAGAGTGTGAGCCCAGGCTAGCCCTCCGTTCCATATGCCTTGTTACTTTAAACATGACATCACACCAGCTGTTCTTGTGCCAAAAAGTAGGCTAAATCAGGTGGACATAATGAAAAGTGATTGGTCTACAGATGCTTCTTTTAGAAAATTCTTCTTAGCATCATCCAAATTCTTCAAACTCATATGATGCAAATGCTATTACTGTATTTATTCAAAGAAATTAAAAAGTCAGAATAAAAATGTGTGTATAAATTTAGATGAATGTACAGCTGCACTAAGATTTGAGATTTCTGTTACTGTGTACTCGAGGATCCGTTATAACATTCCAGTTGTTTGAAGGTGAGTATAGCATAGCAGTGCAGTGCACATTTAGGCCTGGAAAGAGACTGCTCTTGTGTTAAATAAGTTGCTGAAGTTCTGTTATCAAAACAATCAAATATAATTTTTAAAATCTCACCTATCTAGCTTTCTGGATCCTACGAAAACAGTGTATTGAATGACACTCTGCATTATTTCTGTTCAGTATTTTTGAAGTTTTTTTTAAATACAGTTATACTGGGTTTTTTGTTTGTTTGAATTTTAATGTTACTCCAATGTTAATCTCAACATTTTGAAATCACAAAAAAGAGAGAGTAAACTGCAAATATTGGTATTATATTTACTTTTAATTTCATATTTCTTGGTCACAAATTGCTGAATTTCTTGGATGTAATTTATTACAAAAAGTTTAAATAAAGTGTACATGTGAATAGAATACTGTGTTTTTCACGTCTTTAAGAGATGTTACGTGGAAATAAAATATTTATCCTAGGTATTCTTCATGTTTATATTTACACCACCTCTGTCCTGGTTTCCCCATTCTGCAAGTAGAGTGAAGTTTTCCTCATCCTGTGTGATCAAGCCATGAGCGCAAACAGGAGTGTGCGGGAGGAGTGCTGGTGCTGCTTTTAAGCCCAGTTAGGCAGCCAACTCAAGCAGATGATTTGGGGAGTCATGCAGGGGCAACTATATTGTTAGCTACTTAATTTGTTATTGGCTGAAATCCTGTTGGGTATCCCAACTAGAGTAGATGCACTGAATCAATTGTTCAGTAGTGAGTCAACATATAGGTAAATTTAGTTGATTCATTGGGTCTACTTTAGTCAGTACAGGTTGACCCCCATATCCATGGGGGCTACATTCCAAGACCCATTGTGGATAATAGGGAACCCTATTATTTTCAATGAGATGAATGCCAGAGGTTGACCATAGAATCACATTGGAGGACCTAGAAATGCCTAGAGAGAATATATTTTAAGTGAAACCATGGATACCAAATCTGTGGATACAGGGTTTGACCTATACTGACAATAGGATTTAAAGGGTTGTTGTATTTTTTTTAATGGCTAGTAAAGGGGAGATGGTGCTTGTCAGGTGTGAATGCCTCACGTGCCAAAATAACTTGCCTGTCTCTTGCAGCTGGGGGCACCATTTGCTGCTTTGCTTCAGGCAGCAAAATGTCTTGGCCCAGTCTTGGCAAAAAAGCTTCTCTTCATGGGTCTTCCAGCCAGTTTGTCCACAAAAGTGCACCACCTCACACCTGACCACACATTGTGAGCAGTTATTATGGCAGACTTATTAGTTGGGTGTAGCAGATGCCACCTTGGTTCACACCCTGTTGTTGGCTTAATATATAACCCAAGGCATCTGTTAGCCTAGGCGGCAGACTCTGCAAGACAACAACAAGACATAGGGCCTTACCCATATCATCCAATTTCCTGGTTTAATAACCTAAGGTGGTTTGTGACTTCCTTGTCAGTTGGGTAGTGAAACTTCTCAGGCTTTAGTCTGAACTTTAAAGGTGCTGAACCTTATGCCTCCCCCCCACTTTGTAAAGCTGCTGTAACATTCAGTCTAAAACCTGGAACAGATTCATCATCCCCTTTACAAGGGAGTCACCACTCACCACCACCAATGTACTGTTTTACTGACGGTATATGAAGCAAAACCAAGAAAGCATTAAAAATCCCTACTCACAAGTGCCCCAAGGAAACAGTGGTTTGAGTGGGAAACCCGCCCTGTATTTAGGTTATTGTACGTATTTTTTGTGTGTGTGCTTGCAAGCAGGTATTTTTGTGACTGTGCTCTCTAGCCAGTTAAAACTGTCTTCGATAAAGATCTAGTAGCATGGTACTGTCCGTGATACATTCCCTCCAAATTAATAGGAGGAAATACAGAAAACCCCATCAGCAATGATAAGCCCAAATGTGTAAAAGACCAAGCACAATAAAAAAGTTGATTTGTAGATTAGAACAGAGCATTTAAGGTGAGGGGCATACAAACCTTGAGAAAGAATAATCCATAGTATTGTTCCAGGTCTAATTTAAAATAGATTAAGCCTCCATAGACTACAGATCTGTGTGACATTTTCACCAACTGTTCCCCTGTTTTGGGCTTATCTGAAACTAAACTGTTGTTATTATATGCCTTCAAATCAATGTTGACTTATGGCAACCCTGACCTAGAGTTTTCTTGGCAGGAGTTATTCAGAGGAAGTTTCTCTTTGTCCTCCTACAAAGCTAAGAAGGCATGACTTGTCCAAGGTCACCCAGTGGGTTCCATGGCTGAGCAGGGGCTTTAAATCCTGGTCTCCTATGGTCCTAATCCAACACTCCAAGCCCACTTCCTCCCTGAAACTAAACACATACCCAAATTTAAGTATTCAATATTTTGAAAACCAGTCAAGTGATACAAAATGTGTAACAGATTCATACCTAATGTCCCTGTACAGAAGGAAATTGCACAGGGTTATTTAAAATTGTAGATTTAGACTAAAGCTTTTATATAATTTGTGGTAAGAAATCTCAGCTGTGTACTATATATGCTTTTAAACCATAAAACTGCAGTGTTTGCTTATCCAGCCATAGAAAAAGTATATATATGATTGGGCTCAATGAATTATTTTGTCTTTAGTAAACTTATCTGATTTTTTTAAAACTTCAGGCACTTGGCTGCAACATCTCTTAGGAAATACAACTAAGGACTTTATCAGATGTGCCCTTAAAACCCATTCCTGTTCCATTACCCACCCACCCTCCTTCCTCCTTTCTCTGTAACTGAATAAAAAAAAATGTTCACACATTTACCTTAATCCTGGGATAGAAACTGCTCCCCCCTCCTCCGGCTGTCCAGGAAGTGAATGGAGCTCTCACAGAGCCCCCTCCCCTTCCTCGAGACCAAATCGCGTGGGGAATTTAAAAATAAAAAATCCCCCAAACCTCAAAGAAGCACACCAAACACCTAAACACCCTGAAAAAAACCCAGGGAGGGAACAAAAAAGGCTGTCACTTACCTCCTTGTCCCAATTGAAGTAGGAAGTGTTTTGCAGGGACCTCCCAGAACCTTATAGGGAGCCCTGCATCGCACAGGGAATTTAAAACAAAAACAAAAACCAGACATAAAAAAATTAAAGCAATCACCTAAACAGCCTTTAAAAGAAACAAGTAAACAGGGGAGGATACAAAAAAGTCTGTCACTTACCTGGATGTCCAGATCATCACCAGAAGTGTTCTCTACTTACCTTCCAGGACCTTACAGAGGCAGGCAGCCAGGGGAAAATTTAAAAATAAAAATACAAGCAGACTTCTAAAAATTAAAAAAAGCACCAAAACACTTTTAAAGCTTTAAAAGCAACATGGGGAGGGTACAGAAAAGGCTGTCATTCACCTGGATGTCACGATCGTACCCGGAAGTGTTTTAACATCACGCCAGCATAACGGCACACCAGTTCACACACCTGTGATTCCATTACAGAAACGGAACTGGAGATCTATTGATGACTGTTCCCCGTGAATAAAACAAAATTGAAAGCACACGGGGTCAGAACAGGGTCAGAACAGGAGAAGAGAACGTCGTCTGAAAAAACCCTCTTTAGCGATCCTGTTGCATTTCTGTTTTTGTTTATTAAGCCTGTGTGATAAAGTCCTAACACAGGACATCATAAACTTTGTCTATGTGTTATAGGTATGATTCCTAACACAGGAGATTATCACACACTGAAAATACCCCAGGACAGGGATGACAGGAGATCGCTAAAAGGCTTACCTTTTAGACGATGTTGTCCCTGTCCTGGGATACTCCTGTTCTGCTCCTGGGGATGATGATGGAATGTGACATCGCTGGTAGGTCTGTGCCGGACACTTCCGGGTGCAATCAGGACAGCCAAGTAAGTGATACCCACCTCCCCAGGTTACTTGTAATTTTAAAAGTCTGTTTGCAGGCTTTGTTTTATGTTATGATGTTTGATTGGGGGTTTAGGTTTAAATTTCTCTTAGGAGAACTAGCAGGATTTGGCTTCATTGCAGTAAAAGCAGGTTTACGACAGCTGCCTTTACTGCAGTGAAGCTGAAGGGAGGGGGAGCCGTTTCTATTCCACAAAAAAGGTAAGTGTTTGGAGGTTGTTTTTTTTAAAATGTTACAGGGATGGGAGTGGGGTGGGTAGCAGGACAGACATGACCTGTGTGATAATCTCCTGAGAAAGGCTCCAACACAGTCATTTGATTTTAAATACAGTGCAATTCGTCATTCTTTAACTTCCTAAAGAGAACAAGTATTTTGAAAACAGAATACATTTTCTCCCTCCACCAGAGTTTTCTCCATCTTCGTGACATGTATTTGTCACCAGCCTTTGTCCTTTCTCTAGTCTGGATTTGCACCCAAAGTCACTAACACTTTACTATGCCAGGGAAATGGCCACATGTAGCAACTAGATTTCCTGCTGATCCAGTAAGTGTTAACACACTCACAGCAAGCTTTGCTACATAGCAGTAGGAACTGTTACAATTATGCAAAGCTTTTATTTTATTTTTAAAAATATAATTAGCAAAGCTAGCCTGCTAATATTATTCACTAGATTAACTTCTCTACTCATTTATAATGAATAAATTGTTATAATTCCTCGTTGTTTTAAGACATTTTTAAAGAATAAGTAGGTTGAGGAAGCATATGACAGCCAGTGCTTTTTTTTAAATGAATCACACAAGATTTAATCTCTGATATCACTTATGCAGCTTTATTACATTATGTTTAAAACACTACATTTGCAGGACAACATACTTTGCAAATACCATACACACTGTCCTCTGAATACAATGCAATTTATGTCTCAAGATTGTGCTGATAATATACAAAGTTGAGTGACGGGGGGACGAAAATCTCACAATCTTGATCAGCAAGTTCTAAGGCACTAAGCAGTAGTATAGACTTTCATAATTTGGTGGTGTAATACAAATGTGAATTGTATGGATAAAAAAGGAAAGAAGCCATAAACATCCTGAATCACATACATTAAACTGCTCACAAGAGCTGCAGGTACCATATTATACTTTATAGTTTTCTCCTTGTGATGCACCAGCAGAATGCCTGTGTTGTATGAAAAAGAGCAAAACAGAATGTTCCCCAACACTTTAACTGAAGCATAGGGTGAGTTTTGATGCATACCCAAGTTGGTCCCTATTCCAGTCTTGTGTTACATTTTTGCTGCCTAGAAAGGACAGCAATCTGCAAAGAATGGTGAGAATCCTGGTTGCACCAGTGTAAGTTCTTTTATGGCTACTGTGGAAGGAGGCATAATGTGGAACAAACACCTTTATCCCTGGGTGCACAAGGTCAGCCAGAGGCACCCCCATCCCCTACCTGCTGACCACAAGAGGCACCCAGTAGCCCTTGCATGCCTGGGATTGAAGAAGCAATTTTTATCCTTATCTGGGGGTGGGGTGATGATTGCTGCTGTTCCTCCCCCATGTCCACTAGGGTAACTGGATGGCTCCTGGACACACAACCATAACCAGTCAGTGGTTGGGGGTAGGGCATTGGAGCTGTACCCAGGAGTCTCCAGTTACCCTTATGCACCCCAGGAAGGAGAATTCATCACCTGCTCTGCAAATGTAACTACTGAATCTTGTCTAATGACTCCAAGTCATATATTTGCCCCTAATTGCAGCATCTAAGCCCCATCCTGCCTCAATTCACAACCATGGGGGGAGGGAAACTACTTCCTATGCTATGTGTTTAATTATGTGCGTGTCTTGCCTTGTTTGATTAACTGATAGATTCCATTTGCCATGAATGGAGCCCTTCTGTCAACTGTGGGCAAATGCTAGCTCCCACTCATATATTGTTAAGGACAGACTAACAGGTTTTATTTGTCATAAGGTTTCCTGAATTGCAGCCCACTTCAAGATTCAGATTTGTAAAAGTCCTAAGGCACATAAGGTGTAATTATTCACAGTTCTATTGCAGCAGTTTGGTCCTTTGTAAAAGCAGTGGTCAGTGGCTTAAGTATTTTTGATCAGAGCCCACTGGCAAGGTTCAGATTTAATATCTGTTCTCAATCCTCAAAGCATTTGCCATCACCGAGCTCTGGATCTGGCTTCATTCACTAGTGAAGACATGGACAAGAAACAGACGGACTGTTCCACTGATCTGACAGCAGGATACCAAGTAGCTAATATCCACCTGAATAGATTGTATTATTCTATTTCTATAGTGAATGGCAATCATACCCTCGAACTATCATATGCTACTACTGTAGTTCTAAAATTAGTTTTACAGTTTTTCTAGAATTGCTTTTTTTACAAGCATTCCCAGCTTTTAAAAAGAAATATATACTAGAGATTGATTTTGCTGTTACGTTTATAGGAAATTATACAGCGTATAATTTTAAAATTGCCACCTTTAATTTTAAAATGTGAGTAGCAATTTACTGATGGAGGGGGTGGAGTACACACAAAAAAAGTGAGCGGGGAAAGAGTCAAATAGCAGTACCCCCAGCATCCAATTCTCCTTTTCCCCAGTGGCTTATTAATTAATTTATTTTTAATTATGAGTGAGCCTAATTATAGATTTCCCCTTTACTCTGTGGCTTCTTTTTAATTGCAAGTCATTACAGATCTTCCAGATCACATCTTGCTCTGCCCTTACATGATCAGATGACACTTGCCAATTTTGGTTGCAATATACAAAGCTCTCATGGAGGGCTACAGCGTAAGGTATTTTGGACAGGGATTTTCACTTTGAGCCTACCCCATATAAAAGCTGAATCATATCTGCCAAAATTATCACATTAATGCTAAAACGTTAGTGTGCATACAAATGAAGCAGCACTTCAAGTATTTTCCCCTAAGTTGTAACAAAGAGCACATAAGCCCAAGTCACACTTGGTTTGAGAAGAGCAACATTTACATATTGGCAAATTAAAATGGAATGAATAAGACTGCTGCAATCCTATGCTTCCCGCATACATGGCTGTGCTCCATTGTCTTGTCCAGAAGGAAAATTTCTGGTCCATTCAGTCTTTAACAGAGATGCAAAGAACCCCTCCACAGAGAAGAGAATGGAGCAACTTCTTCCATGTGTGGTAGAGTACTGCAGACCTTTGGTTTGTGTTCACTGGACACAGGAATTGCAAAAAGAATAAAAATCTGTATTTTCTTCATTCAAGTATCCTTAGAAATCAATGTTACTGTCTCGGTTGAATGAAGTATAGAGACCATTAATCAGGACAGTGTTCTTTTAGAAAACATCATAAAGTATCTGTAGGAGAAGCAAAATATATTATGGCAATGCGAAACACTGCTTCATAAAATAGCTCATATGAGTATAAATATGGCTGTGAGCATGGCCTCCAATTCCATGATCTTTGTCTGTGTACCACTAGAGAGAAGAGAAAAAAGTTAAGATATCAGATGCAGCTTATGTAACAGCAGTTACAAAATAAGACTTTAGTATTTCTACACTATCTTCTGCTTTATGTACTTGACAATTGCAAATATGTACCCAATTTGAAGTAGAGACTGGAGAAAATGGATACACTTTTATGCAGGGATGGATAAATGTCTCCATTCTGGGTTAGTTCAGTTTCTAATTTTTCCATGCTTTGGTTGATTTTATCTCATTTCCACATGTGATGTGTTTTAGAAGTCTGTACAAAAATGCACATTTTAGAATGCATTTCTACTAATATGTGCATTTTGGCAAGAAACTTGGCCAATATTTTATGATGTCGTACTTTATTTTTTTTTACCAACATACACATTCTTTTACACACTTTCCCTACCATATACATTTTTGTACACCTTTTTGACTAGGGGAATGTATCACAACTGGGAGGAAATGCAACTATCAAGCATAACTGCATTTTTTAATAATAATAATAATAATAATAATAATAATAAAATTTATTTATATCCCGCCCCTCTGCGAGCAATCGGGGCGGTTGGTTCAGGAAAAGTGAATTAAATAGGTTTGCATTAAAATATGACTCAGGGCTTATCTACACTAGTGATTAATCCCAAATCCTCCCAGAATCAGGCCCAATAATGCCACATGATGTGCTACCATTTCTCTGAATCTGGGGAGATAATTCCACATGATGTACAGCCCTACCTGCACCAGACTCAGGGAATATCCCCTTAATGTAGGTTTTATAAGATTGCCTGAAACTCTAGAGAAAACTGTTGTGTGAACAAACTACAATATATTCAGGAAATGGAGAGGAGAGGAAGGACAAGCTCTGCCTGTGGCACCATCCCCCCCCCCCTCGGTGGCATTTCCTAATTCCAAAGGTAGAGCCCCAGCACTAATAGCTCTCTCTGAGATCAGAACGTTTGACCAGGCCTGCCATCATGAGGCTACCTACCCATTCTGACTTCAGAGAGTGTGACTAGCACTGGGGCATCACTTTCACGGAGTTCAGAGCAGGTGACTGTTCACTGGAAAAACAAAGCCCTGGTGCTAGTCGCAATTGCAAGGCTAGCTGCCCATTTTGACTTCAGAGAAAGCGACTAGGGCTGGGGCTTTGCTTTCACAGAGCTCAGAATCAAGCCCTAAGGCTTTGAATGGGAGCCAAGTGTTTTAAAATACGCTTTAAAAACAAATCTTTCTTCCTCACTGGGGTAAAAATCCAAATGCAGATTTGGGCCTTGGCAGGTGTGGTGCTTAAATCTGGGCCAGAGTAGTCTGAATTTCATGCATTGTAGCTCTGAGCCAAAGTAATCCAAATTTCATCTGGATTTTTACCCCTGCTCCCTGTGTAGTCAAGCCCATTTCTTCCTATTCCTATTTTTATAATAATAAAATGAATGATATAAGATATTTCAAAGTAATAATGAAAATACCTAATTAAGTGAAATTACTTGAAATCATCTGGTTTATTGTCTCTAAATATGGGTTAAATGTTATTAATCTAGTGAATATGGCTTAACATGCTTTTAAAATTTTGTGTATTATTACATTAAGAAGAAACTAGCAACTGACTCCCATAAGTTGTGGACTATATCATATTGCTGAAAATTTCACATTCCAGCTACAACAGCAATTTAGTAGAACAGTTTTTAGAACAATTAACTGAATTGTTATGAGTAGAGATTCAAATTTGCGTTCCCAGAAAGCAGGAGCTCCAGTGGCGGTTACTGGTCTCCATGTCAGTGGGATGGTGGGCTTTAGTCTGGACTTTGAAATAGCCATTCAAGGTGTGAAAACGACATTGGGACTAGGATTCGAACTAAAACCCAGAGCAGATTCACCAGCCCTTTGACATGGAAGCCGCCAGTTACCATTGAGGAGAATGGGAAATAAGTAATGTGTGTCTTCCACCTAGGCAATAAGAGGACAAAATCAATTCTTGAAGGCTGAGAGTAGGGTAAGAAAAAATGGGAAAGGAGATGTATAGTTCAGTGCTTTATAAACGAAGATAGCAGTGCAATCCTGCATGCATCTACTTAGAAATAAGCCCCAATATGTCAAATGGCATTTGCTCCCAGGTAAATTTGTACACATCGAAGACTGAGAAAACCCAGACTAGGCTCCCTTGCACGCTGAAAACCTCTCTCCTTGCATTCTATGGAGGTTATTGTCCTGGCTTTGATAGACACCAAATATAACCTCACCTGTGTCTCAGACACTTGAATGCACCCTTAGAAGCCATGGTGCTGTCCTAAGCCAGTCTCAGAAATAAGAAACAGACCAATAAGAAATACATCTCAGCAAGTCACCAGTACTTAAGGTAAGAAGTTATGCTTTAACTTTGAAGATGACCCAACTCTGAGATGACTCTGAATATGAAGTGGGATGGGCTGCCGGCTGAGTTAGGATCCTGCCTTGAAATGGTTCCGATCTTTCTCAAACAATCAGATCTTTATAGAGCAACTTTCACTGTAAGGACATCACAGTTTCTTACCACCCAGCTCTGATCATACTGGGGTAAAGGCAATGTGATGCAGTGGTTAGAGCAGCAGTGGGCAAGCTCCAGGTGCCTATGAGGACAGTTTTCTACATACCTCACAGGATTATTGTGAAAATAAAGTGGTAAGGAGGAGAGATGTGCACCACTTTCAGCTCACAGGGAGAAAAGCAGGATATAAATGGTAACTGCTAAATAAATAGTTTACAGCCATCCTCTTCTCCTAGGGTGGATTGTAAATCACTAAAGGCAAGACTCCACAGGATACCATTTTTAGCCACTGTAGGCTTTAATGTTTAAATTAGAAGAGTGGGCCAGTTTCAAGAGTGCTGTTCACTTCCATAGCTGCAATCCCGATGTTAGGGAAAAGTCCATAGCTCAGGAGTAGAATCATCTGCTTTGCATGGCCAAATGTTGCTATGTTTTCAATCTAGGGCTGGAGTACAGGTGTTCTGCACTGCTGCTACTGAGATTGACTAGAATTCCTTAGTTCCTTGATCAGACTTTTCTGTGTGTGTGCAGCAACACCTCCTGTTCCCATATTTTTCATTTCTCCTGATTTAGGTGGGTGAGTTAGTATATGCAGTTTTCTTAAGTATAGGTTTATTATCTCATGTCTCTGCCTTTATTTAGAATGAAAATGGCACCCCATGCAAACTGCATATGGACACTTAGCACATACCATTGCTTGGAAATCCACCTCTGCATCAACCAGAGCTTTTGAGATCTGGGCTGCTTGCTGGAAGTGAACATTATCTGGGAATTTTAAAAAAACAGAAAAAATACCACTATGTCATGCATAATATTATCTAGATAGGGTGGAGAGTCTGCTAGGGGTCAGATGGTGGGGATGGGGGAGCAGGGAGAGAAAACCAAACACCTGAGTCAGCAAACCACTCTTCAGCCCACCTTTGTTTTTGTTGGGTGCCTTCAAGTCATTTTGGACTTATGGCAACTCTAAGGCAAACCTGTCACGAGGTTTTCTTGGCAAGATTTGTTCAGAGGAGAATTGCCTTTGTATTCATCTGAGGCTGAAAGGGTGTGACTTGCCCAAGGCCACCCAGTACGTTTCCATGGCCGAGCAAGGATTTGAACCTTCTTCTCCAGAGTCATAGTCCAATGCTCAATCCACTGGCTGAACGTACATTAATAACTAACAAAAATGCAGCAATGAGCAATGTTGTGCTCAAGGGTGTGTTACTGTCCCCTGCTTTGTATCTCCCCTTGGCCAGAAGCAGACTGATTGTCCTGTATCACATATAGCATTTTGATATGAGTGTCTCACCATCTGCTGTTCCATGGATTAGTAGATATTCAACTTCTCGGAAGTTTTGTGCTCTGGCCATGACTGTAGAATTCTTTTTTTATAAAAAAAAATGTAAACACAAAACAATAATTAGTTTCAGTTGTAGTCTGCCTTCCAGTGAATAGTAGCCAGTATGGTAGGTTGTTCCTTAACAGTTCCCTGTGTCTATCCTACATATAGAAAAACTCACCTGTACAAAAAAAAAAGTGGGGGGGGGGAATTATAGTCTAGAAAAAGCTAGTCTAGATCTCTTCTTCCTGACATGCTAGCTTTTATAATAGTATCTTGATTTGGTTTCGGAAGACCCAGCTGCTCTATATAATGTGCTTCTAATGACCTGTAACCATCTGAAGACAGATATTTTTTGCAGAAGCATTCTGCAACAGCAATAATCAATGAAAATGTCTTGCAGAAATACATGTTTTGAAAGTAGTATCTCCTATTACCCTTTCAGCAACCTCAGTACAATGGCTGCTGTTTATAGCTAAACAGAAATAACCATCTCTGCCTCCAAGCATAGCCCTCTCATTATTTCACTACACTGGTCTTTCTGCCATCTCTGTTTTATGTATAGATAGGAGAGAGAAGCCTGCTGAAGTATAACTTTGTTCATCTGAATGTTGGAGATGAACTACAAAATGTTGGAACTACAAAAATATTTTTGTGGAACCAAATGGCTGGAAACAGAGCACTACTATTCAAAATACTGCCACTTGATACATCACAAAATCAAGACATAGGTATCAGCAGACCTACACAGTTTTATTAAATGGAAATGCACTTAGATGCCACTATTTCAGTACTTTGCCAATACTTCAATACTTTCCAATTTTCCCACCCCCAATTAACACAGTTTCCACCAACTTTTGTCTCTCCTTTGGTCAACAGAATTATATGGACAGTGCCACAAAATCCATAATACTATGGTCCAGTCCCTTGAACGTTTTCTAGGCAATCTCAATAAATGAAAATATACTACAAAAGTAACCATATTGCCATATATGTGTTAATTCTTAAGACATTCCATGATGGGAATCTAACACAAAACTCTGTCACTGAAAGAAATGGGACAGTACCAGAAACAAACACTGGATGCTGGGTCCTTTGGCACATTCCCTCCACACCCTCTGATGTCATTCTAATCAGCCTCAAAACTCCAGTGTCCTAAGTCACTTGGTAGAGTATGTGCTGAGAGTGGGAGTCCTTTGTGGAGTAAAAATCATGCTCTCAGTATATGATACGACTGAATCTGTGGCTACACCCTGTGTTCAGCCCTTGAGAGGGGTGTGTGTGTGTGTGTGTGTGTTTCCCCTCTTGGTAGCAAGAAGGCCTGTGACATGCTACACTGAACAGATGGACAGCAGGGGCTGCTTTGATAGCACCAGCTTCTGCTTTGGTGGATGAAGGAGAATGATTCCTCCTTATGCTTTGAGTGGTGCCTTCAAGTCAACAACACTTCAACTGACTGTTGCAGATTACACGTTACAATGAATAGGAGCCCTGGTGGTGCAGTGGTTAAATGCCAGTACTGCAAGTCACCACGTTGCAATTTCGATTCCAGCTGGCTCCAAGGTTCACTCAGCCTTCCATCCTTTCGTAGGTCGGTAAAATGAGTGCCCAGCTTGTGGGGGCAATTAGCTAACACACATTGGAAACTGTTTAATGCAGTGTAGATGTGTAAATTGCTATTGCTGAAAACAATTTGTAAACCGCTCTGATAGCCTTCTGGCTGAAGAGCAGGGTATAAATAAATAAATAAATAAATATAAATAAAATATCTGTGCAAATGGAAGGTACTAACTGGACAAGTTTTTGAACTGTATTTCCCTAGATCCTTTGGTTCACTGGCATTCTCCCAAACTCCCAAGTGCAGACTAGTAAATATTAGCATAGGTTTGCATGGAGTCTGATGTATTATAGAATATCTCAGCCCCAGAAAATGTACATAATAAAAATAATAGTAATCATCTGTAGATAATCATTCATTCATTTTCTGGACACAACTGACATTGGGGTTTTCGCTCAGACATTTACAGTCAACAAATATGTATATAAGTCATTCTCAAGAATTAAAAAAAACACACCAAAATAAAGCCACTGTAACAAGATATTATTCATTGAGCAAAATCTGCTGAACTTAATGTGTTCATGGGAAGAACGTGGACACCATTAGTCTATCTTTTCAAATGAAGAACTAAGCTGCACATCTCTACCCAAGAGTTACACAAATAACACAGAGAAATAGGCCTCTGGAATCTTTCTGCAGGCAAAAAAATCTTTCTGCATGATTCTTTTCCTTTCACTGAGTCCAACTGGAGAAGTTCTCTGCTGCCCCCTGCTACTCTTTAGCTCTAAGGTCAGTACAAGAATGGGCTTTGTGAAAAGATCAAACAGCAGTCAACATTTTATTAGCACTCAACAAACAAGTTAACGTTTGGCTGGGATCTGAAGGTCTCTCTCCTTTTGGCATATTTCTTGGATAATAGAACAAATGTCATATCAGTACAAGATGGCATATTTACAAAAATTGTACCCTGTTTTGCATAACCTAATGATGCAGCAGTTCTAGAGGACTGAACATTTCAAATCTGCTAGCAGAAGATTGCCAAATGTATGACTGCTTCAAATACTTGCCAACAGCATATCAAATTCAAGAGAGAGCTGCAAAACAACCTCTTTCACAAGTTTAATAGTCACCCCTGGTGCATGCTCTCCTGGCAGCCCGTGACAAGTAGTATCTGCATCATCATCCCCTCCCTTCTTAAAGAGAGCTCTCCTTTCAGTCTTCTTTTTCTTTTCCCTTTGCACTTGTCAGTCCAGTTTCCTTCAGGCCAGCTCTTGTACTTCCTATGGTGGTATACTGTTTAAGTTCTCACCTCCTGGATTCCTGTCCTCTTCTAGCCTCCAGTACATGCTTGCCACACAGGGAGGTGTTTATGTGCACATAAGCAGACTTTTAAGTTATTCCTTGCTTTCGGCACTATGCTACAACTGCCCCCCTCTCCATTTTCCTCTTTTACAATATGCTGACAATTGTGTTGTATTTAGGGATAACCTTAGGGTCATGCACAAGCCATGTTGAGCAAAGAGAAGTGCAAACTACCAGGCCTTGAATTACATTTTGTTATCACAGCAGAAGTCTGCAGCTGTTGAGTTCCAAAGGAAGTAAGCATTCTACGCAGCTTAATGGCAAGCATGCTTTTGGCCTACTAAAGGTGACCACCCAGGGCTGGTTCACACACATTTATCTGATGAATGCCATATGCAAGTGATGACTTGCATGTGCAAAGGGGAGATCTCATATAACACCACAGACAGAATTGTCATAACATCTCATATCATCTCAAAATACAATTATTTCCAATGGAAGTTCACACATAAAACTATCAAGTATCAAGTATGTGCTAATTAAATGATGCACATGCTTGCGTGAATCAGGCCCTAGAGTATCCCACATACCTCAGTGTGTCCCTTTAAGGCATGAAGTGACCAGGCATGAAGTTCCCCCAATTTTCATAGCCACTAGGCATGAAACATTTGCTATTTGCCAACATGTGAACCACAAACCCACATTCTGAGCTGGGTTAGTGATGATTACTGTGAAATGTGCAAGATTTTAATCTGGTTAGATGACCTTCCCAGTTTCACCAGTGATAGCTTCACAAACACTTCTGCCTGTGTAACTTTACATTTAGAAGATCTTTACCATTATGTTATGTAATTGCCCTCTCAAGCTACACCTATTTAGTCCAGCCCAGCATGGAATTATTCTGAAGACTGACGTAGAAAGTGATGCACAGAACACACAGGTCAGGTCAAGCACATCCATACCTGACTAAAGCTATGGTTTTCCTAGTGCTCATATTGCCTCATCAGCA
Source organism: Gambelia wislizenii (assembly GCA_030847615.1). Lineage (NCBI taxonomy): Eukaryota > Metazoa > Chordata > Lepidosauria > Squamata > Crotaphytidae > Gambelia > Gambelia wislizenii. The sequence continues at coordinate 289,755,724 of JAUMIR010000001.1, read as the reverse complement.
CCTTCTTAACTCTGCCATGTGCTTGGCTCAGTCTTATAGCAGAAGGAAAAGGCCAAGAAATATAAAGTCACGCAGGGTGGGAGTGGGAACAACAGACATAACTCAAATCCAGTATTTTTATTTTACAGATTGAAGAATGCCTACATATAAAACTGAAACGTTATCACATTTTCAGTTCTCTCTTTGAATTTTTGTTCTTATTCTGAGCACTTCTCATGAAGTAATTTTATGCTGGCAGTTAGATTTTTTATTTAAACACATGACAATAAATGCTACTAGCAGATGTGTTAGACTATCACCCTGCAGCACTTTCTCCTAGTTTACTAAGGCTCCAAGAAAACAGGTGTTGCTACCCGTCGGTACAGGTTTTCAGCATTTAGAAATGACCATTCTTTGAGCTGATTTGCAGCCCACACCTGTGTCTTGGCACTTCACAAATAGATCACATTAAGTTAGGAATTAACAATTATGTTGTGGAGGAGATCAAAATCACACCCAGCTCTGCTAGGACCAGGACCTTTGCACTACTGCTCCATGCCTTCTTATACTGCGTCCCATTGACTCTCAAGGAAGACCCCAGGCTCATTCACACTACAGAATTATAGTGCTATTATTTCACTGTAAGCTATAACAGGTGCATCCTATGGTATCCTGGGGTTTGTAGTTTGGTAAAAGGCACTGGAGTGCTCTGGCTGAGAATTCTAAAGGCCCCTCCATAAACTACCAATCCCAGGATTCCATAGGACAGAACCATGGCATTTAAAGTAAAATAATAGTGCTATAATTCTGTAGTGTGAATGTGCTGCAGGGCAAAGGAGGAGATCATTTGTCAGGTAGGCAAGGTGCGTGCACTAATTTTTAAGAAGAATGGCCCCAGTGAAGTACTGAAGCCATACATAACTAAGCAGTGGTAGCATAAGAGAGCACCATCCTAACACAACACACATCCTGTCTGCACTGGCTGCCTAATCCAGCATTATGCTCTGGACTGGCCACAGATGGACCACAATGGGGTTCACATACACAGGGCCTAATCCCGTATGGTGGCACATCATTGTCTGCATAGGCCAGCCAGGGCGACACTGCATCTGCTCTGCTGCCCTCCATCCTTGGTGCCACTGCTGCTGCTTTTGCCATCACTGCCTCACCCACCGACCCAGCAGCTCTCTGGCATCTCCCATTGCTGCTGGTGAGGTAAGCAGAGGGTCTCTATGTGATCAATGAGGAAGCGGGGTGCAATCCTCTTCTTATCGAGAACATGGCATGGCACCAGCAGTGACAGGAGATGCCAGGCTATTGGACAGAGCTGCTGGGTCAGCAGGCGAGGCAAGGTGGTGGTGGCAGCAGCAGTAGTGGCACTGAGAGTGATGGGCCAGCAGGGCAGATGCACTGGATGGGTGCCCGTGCAGATAGATTGGTCACTCCACTCCAGCCTGATCCAGATGTCTGCACACCTATAGACTCCAGAGCCACTCCAGGCTTTCCGGCAAACATCAGACTTTTCCCTGACTTTGCCTAGTATGGGGCAACGTTGTATTAAGGGTCAGAAAGTGTGGCTTCTCGTCTGGAAGCTGTCGTACCTCATTGGAACTACCAGTGCCAGATATGGGTTGAGAATGGTGTTTTTGGCCCATACAGATAAGAGCAGAGAATCATAGAGCTGGAAAAGACCACAAGAGCCATCAGTACAACCCCCTGCAAAGCATTCCTGAATGATGTCCATCCAGCCTCTGTTTAAAAACCTCCAAAGAAGGAGATTCCACCACACTTCCGAGGCAGTGCATTCCACTATTGAACAGCTCTTACTGTCAGGAAGTTCTTCCTAATGGTTTAGGTGTAATCTCTTTTCCTGTAGTTTGAATCCATTGTTTTGTGTCTAACCCCTGGAGCAACAGAACAAAAGCTTGCTCCCTCTCCTATAAGATACCCTTTTGAGTATTTAAACATAGCTATCATGTCACCTCTTAACCTTCTCTTCCCTAGGCTAAACACACCCAGCTCCCTAAGCTACTCCCCATAGGGTATGACTTCCAGACCTTTCACCATTTTCTTAGCCCTCCTCTGGACATGTTCCAGCATGTCAATATCCTTCTTGAATTTCAGTGCCCAGAGCTGGACACAGTATTCCACATGAGGCGGACCAAAGCAGAATAGAGTGGTACTATTACATCCTTTGATCTAGATGTTATACTCCTATTGATGCAGCCTAGAATCACATTGCCTTTTTAAACTGCTGCATCACACTGTTCACTCATATTCAGCTTGTGGTCTACTAAGAATCTGAGATCCCTTTCACATGTACTGTTGTCAAGGCAGGTGTCACTCATCCCGTATCTGTGCATTTCATTTTTTCTGCCTATGTGGAAAACCTTATATTTTCCCTGTTGACATTCATTTTGTTAGTTTCGGCCCAGTTCTCCAATCTGTTAAGGTCATTTTGAATTCTCACCCTGTTCTCTAGGCTATTCTGTACCCCTCCTAATGTGGTGTCACCTGCAAACTGAATAAGCATGTCTGCTATTCCCTCATCCAAGTCATTGATAAAGATGTTAAATACCACTGGGTCCAGGAGAGAATCCTGTGACACCTCACTAGTCACTTCGCTCCAGGATGAAGAGGAACCTTTGGTGAACACCCTTTGGGCTTGGTCAGTCAACCAATTACAAATCCATCTAACAGTAGCATTGGCTATCCCACATTTTAATAGCTTTATTGCAAGAATATTATGGGGGACTTTGTCGAAGGCCTTACTGAAATCAAAATATGCTACATCCACAGCATTCCCTTCATCTAACAAAGCTTGTAATGCTATAAAAAAAAGAGAGAGACTTTTTTAGTAACCCATGTTGACTTAGTGATCATGGCATCCCTTTCTAAGTGCTTACAAACTGAGTGTTTCATGATCTACTCTACAATATTTCCTGGTACTGATGTCAGGCTGACTGGGTGATAATTGTTTGGGTGCACACACACCCTTTTGAAGATGGAGACAACATTTGCCCTCCTCCAGTCTGCTGGGACTTCTCCAGGAATTCTCAAAGATTATTGCCAGTGGTTCTGAAATTACATCTGCCAGTCCTTTTAATACTCTTAGTTAATGGATAGCTTCAGAATGACATTAAATTCATTCTTTTTACAAATAATTGCCCAAACTCTGCAGCATAGTACATGTGCCTGTCTAGCACAAGATTCTTTTTAGCAAAAATAATGAAAGGACTTCTATTGGTAGAGCTAAGCTGATTCTGTAGGACTGGGTTCTCCATTTAACTGATTGAATAAGGAGGGTCAAGTACTCTTTCTTTGTAGAGGGAAGCAGAAAGGTGGTGAACCATAGTTTCAAGATAATCAGAATCCTGGATCCATGAAAAAGAGTAGAATCCACCCCTGTTAATTTCTTATATCAAAAGATGTATTTGTCTTTTTCCTTAACTCCCATTATCACGAATCAAACAGAGTGTTCACTTTTCCACATTTAGAGGATGCAACACACTGCAACAGTTTGATCAGTATTTCTCCACACACACACACACACACTGCTTGCAACCTCTCCAATTTAATCCTCTGAGTAACACATTGGAAACCTTTAGCTCTTTGGTACTGGCAGTTTCAACGTGGACACTGCCAGCAATGAATGCTGCGCCAAGAAAATTCGACTCCTGGCACAAAGAGATTACACAGTCCTCTGGTGCCATCTGTGCTGTGAAGTTGCAGAGTGACATTGTGCACCCAGAGCACTAACATTTCAATCAGTAGCAAGTTAAGAGACTTCCATTTACATAAGTGCCACCTCATATATCTGCTACCACTCAGCCACTCAGCCTGCCTTCATAGAACCCCAACTTATTCAGCAACCAAAAATCCCAACTCAAAAAGAATGATGACTGGGCTGTGAGGAGTGGGAATGAGGCATCAAAATTGGGTCATCATATCAGACACCTTAGAGGTAGTCCGTAAATCACTGAAGTAGTTGACGGAAGGAGAGGAAAGAGAGCAAAAGAGCCAAATCACATTTGACTGTGTCAAGAGTATTATCTTCTGAGAAGGGCAACTGGAAAATCTACAAAGGGATCTATGACAACCAAAGCTGAGATCTCAGGTGCATATGACCAGATTAATGGGCCCATACTTTTACTGCATGCTGTGTGTAGCAATCTGTATTTTCAGCTGTTATAGTCTCTTCTCTCTTTGTACTCTCCTTTCATGATTCTCATTTGTACTGGCCCATCTGCAAACAATAGTTGTGGCTGGTGGCTTCTGTGTCATGGATGCTAAATCTGCTCTGGGTTTTAGTCTGATATTAAAAAGAGGTATCGAAGATGCTGAGTCCTAACCTGAAAATAGCTTCAGCACCTTGCATAGCTCTTTTAAAGTTCACATGAAAACCCAGATTAGACTCACCACACCAATGATGTGGAATTCATCATCTGCCAATGGATCAGTGGCAGAATATCTGAAGGTTATCCTAATGTATCTCAATCAGGCTGTGCAGTACTATGGTAGTGAGACCAAGGCTGCTGTCACACTGCAGAAATAATGCAGTTTGACACCACTTTAACTGTTATGGCTCAATGCTATGGAATTCTGGGATTTGTAGTTTTGAGAAATATTTAACTTTCCATGTCAGAGAGCTCTAGTGCCACAAAAAACTACAAATCCCTGGATTCCATAAGATGGAGCCATGATAGTTAAAGCTGTGTCAAACTACATTATTTCTGCAGTGAGACTTGCTCAAGGCTGTCCGGAAGTATAATTTGCGGTAATGCACAATTTTTAGTACTTACATATGCTCTTTAACAAAATGAACGCCAATATCACCATGATGGCCTTTATCACTTTGTACCTCTTAAACCTGGTTGTGCCCTTTGGTGCAAGGGGGATTGCAACAGGAGTTCTTTTCTGTCTATTGCACCAGAGATTGCACACAGTAATACTTAAATATGCTCTCTAACAAAATGAACACCAGTGACTTCTCAATTGACAGGGAAACAGACTGCTGCCAATCCCAGTGCTTGTTTATTGGTAAGTGGAGCTTTTTTTGTGGGGTGTGTGTGTGGAATCCTCTGCATAGTCCTGTATTAACTATGGTGCTATATAATACATAATAGGATTGACCAGGATTCTGTTGGATGTCTGCAGTACACTACTAGTCATGAGCTACCTTGAGAACAGGCAGCTGGTGAGACCCCTACAGATCCTGACACAACTGCTTGTCTCAAGACACACTGCAACCAGGAGTGTGCTGCGGACATGCCAGTACCTTGATCTCCATTGCCTTGCAAATGCTTCAGTTGGAATACTGCCAGGCTGTGAAGGTAAGCTTCAGGGGTCACATTCAATTTCTTACAACCATAAATGTGAATGTCAGCAGTTATGATATTCTAAGTCCATCTTACGATATCATAACTGCTCAACAGGATGCCAGCCATCATATGAGCTTCTGGGAAAAAATGTTTCTGCACACATCCATTTATTTTACACTTCTGTTCAAGGATTTGTTTAACCTTTTATCTGTGGAAAGTACATCTGGTTGAGATGAAGATCAGGGTGCCTATCAGGGAAGGTGGGGAAGGATGTATGAATTGTAGCCATGTATAATATGAGAACAGGGAACAAAGTAGATATTTTAAAAGAAGCCTACTGGGACAAATGCAGCTCATCCATATTTTTGGACACTCACATTTGTTTCTTTATCTATCAAACTATCTAGATACCAACACAGGTGTTCCTGTGTATACATACATACACATGTACCCTAGATTCAGTGGTCAAAGTATGCAGCTTAGGACCTTACTTTGAACCTGTTAAGGTCTTCATGGAACATGTTCAAGTAAATATAGAAGAATATAAGTTACGTTAACAAACAACGTGACACAGAAAAATTCCATGCTGCTGTCATCTGACAAAATATGCCCCTGTCTTGGCTGCAATAGTCTGCACAGTGGATGATGAAGGTCAAATGCAAACTCAACCGCTATCTTTGTGCTAATTGGGAAATGTCCTGCTATTAAAAATAAAAATTAAAAGAAAAGGAGGACATGAAGCTTTTATATAGCCAGAATAGGTGCTTGGTCAATCCAGTGCAGTGATGCTGTGAAATCAGTTGTGCCAGTGGCTCTTAACCTTTTATTTACCAGGGACCCCCTTTAAATATTGTTTGTGGCTGCAGACCCCCAAGACTTAACTCAAGATTTAAAATAATAATACCGGATGATGATGATAATGATGATACAATTACACCATACATTAAACCATCCCTCAGAGGCACTGGAGCAGGAGGGAAGGCTTTTCTCCTGCTTCTTTCTGCATGTTTGTGGCTGGAGCAGATTGAATAGCAAAGAGCAGGCCAAGCCAGCCATCCATGCCTTGGCTCCTGTCATGTGGCCACTCCACTGTGGGGAGGAGGTGGGCCAAGCAGTGTTCAAGCCTTTGCAGACCCACAATGAGGACATCACGTTCCCCTGGGGGTCTGTGGACCACAGGCTAAGAACCACTGAGTTATGCTACTTTTCTTCAATAAAGGATGCATGCATATCAAATGACAACCTGGTAATGGCTGGAAGTGTTCCAGTAATCTGGAACCATTTTGTGTATTTGCTATATTGCTATTGCATACACAGTGAACACATATCTCATTTAATCCTTATTTCAGTGCCCAGTAGGTATATATAAATAGTTGTATATGTAGCTCCTTCAAAACACAGCTGATTTGAGGGTACCCCCCCCAGCCTATATGTACTTGCATTTAAAACTTCTACCACTGCTCTCACAGTGAAGTGCCAATTGTATACAGTATTGAAACAGATGTTAAAAATTGCTCTTGTTAATGCATGAATTTGGATGGCATGGGCTTAACAATAACTATAGCAAATCTGTTATTTATAACACAATATACATAGTTTTGCAATTGACACTTATAAAAAGTCCAGATGTTTACATCATATCAAAGCACATGTGTAATCCAAACTCAAAACAACTGTAAGAACTGTAACGTCTACACCATTCTTGGGCAGGAAGCATCATTTCATTCATTCAGAAATTGTCTGGAATATATTAGCAACACCCATTACACTATAATAAACACATGCTCCCTATAAAAACTGTACATTGTGATGCCTTCCAAAAACAAGTACAAGATGGTATTCAATGAAGAGAAGGAAGAAGGAGATGACTGCTACTCCTACGTCCTCCCACAGAAGATTTTATGAGGGGCATCACGTGCTGCAGTGGAAGGAAGTCACGCTGCATGAGAAAAAGTCCTCTCACACAATGGACTTTATCAGGCAAGCCTCTATAAACGTTCCTTTGCCGGCATATTTTGATCCATTTTTCTGCCAGCAAAAGAACCCTTCCTATCAGACCTTACCTTTAGTAGCAATAAAAGGCATCCCCAGCATAGACGGAGCACAAGTGGAGCTCCGTTCACTTTTGCACTCATGATCTTGCTGATTCTCATGAGAAGACGTGAGCACACCAAATTTTAAAAATACAGCAAAACAAAGACACAAAATGTACACAAGAGCAAAACAAAAACAAAACACACACACACTTTACAACTTAAAAATGAACTGGGGAGGTTCATAAAAAGAGCATTCCCTACCTGGTTTTCACAATCTCGCCCAGAAGTGTTCTGCCCATTGACACTGTATTCATATGCGCACAATTGCATGAAGTTTCAAACGCTGGCAATACCAGCAACAAAAACCACCACAGGAGATCTATTGATGGCTTGGCCCGTCAATAAAATAGAACAGCTTTTTGACAAGACAAAATCACAATAGGACAATATCATCTGATATGCACATCCTTTTGCATTCATTAGGCATCGTTATGATGCCATATTTGCTGCATCTGATAAAGTCCAATGATGGTGATTTGGCCCACAGTGGTATTCTTGCATCTATAAACTGCATGTTAAAGAGAACTTCCTTACCTCATAGTTATGCAAGTTATCATCTTCTTTGGGAAGACCCATGTAGCGTTCAGTGTATATAGAATCTGGAAAAGGGGAGGGGAAGTGGAGAGAAAAGAAAGCAATGGTGTGAAGTGCTCTTATTTTACAGGTGAACTTTCTTCCTTTTTTATTTACCAAGGTAATGAATCCTTTACTACACAAGGAAGAACAGTGTACCATTTCCCTAAAAATAAGTGTTGTTAGGTAGCCACATTTATTTATTACTATTCAGCATGCAGTCACCAATAACACCAGCCTGTTATTCCCAACTACCTTGTGCCAAAGTAGCATTATTTTTTCATTAAAAAAAGAGGAAGGGAGGGGAGAGAAAAAACAGAATGTGGCAGCACCTTTAAGTTTAAATGGTTTTTATTTTAGCATGAGCTTTCATGGATATAAACCCACATCTTCAAGTGCAGTACAGAGTAATATTAAAGCCTCAGGTTAAACAGCATATTTATACAGTTGTAAGAGTGGGATAGAATGTAATAGGATCCAGAAAGAGACAAATTGATCTCTTGCCCCAAATTTTCAAAAGGCTGGGTGAGGTGATACTGGTCTTTCAGATCCTTACAGTGGTCAGTTAGTGTTGTTGTGTGAAAGGAATAAATAAAATATTTTTTTCAGTAACTGTAAAGAAAATGGTAGTTACACTGTGTCACTGATAACAGAATTACAGCAGTATTGACAAGAGAAGTTTACTCCTTTTAGAGCACTTTGAATACAACTCAGTATTTAACACAATTCAGTATTTCCTGCATTACTCCTTCCCCATCACATTGTTCCCACCAATGGCACTACCTTTCCATGGTGGTGGGATTGTATGCTCCTGTGAAGCAAGAGGCTATGCTAATAACAGCAATGTGGCTGGTAGGGTCCCCCATGTCAGACAGGCTTTTGCTGAGGAGCCAGACTAAATGGGCCAAACAGCTACTGGGCAGCAGCAGTATTTGGTGGGTTGTCACTGGCAGAGGATCACTCTTCTTAGTACTGTGCAGAAGAAGGCACAGTAAATCTTTTGAATTCCTTTTACCATGAAAACCCTATGATGAGATACTCCAAAATGAAGCAAGAGATAATGCCAAGAGATGAAACTCCCAGGTTGGATGGCACTCAATGAGTAGAGGACAACAATGGGTAGCGCTGTGGCTAATGATGCAACTGGACTCAAGCCGAAAGGATGTTCAGCTGTTCACATGGTCAGAAGTGAAAGGAAAGTTCCAAGCTGCACAAAAAAATATTATAGGAACATGGAGTGTAAGAAGCATGAATCGGGGGAAGCTAGATATAGTAAAACAAGAAATGGAATGTATTAATATTGCAGTACTTGGGGTGAGTGAGCTAAAGTGGACAAGAATGGGACATCTTGAGTCAGATAATTATACAGTGTTTTACTCAGGAAATGAAAATCTAAGAAGAAATGGGGTGGCATTAATAATGAGGGGAGATGTAGCAAAAGCAGTCACAGTATATATTGCAAAGTCTGACCAAATAATATCAACAAGACTTCAGCGAGAACCCATCAATATAACCATAATCCAAGTTTATTCTCGAGCTACAGAGGCAGAAGAAAAAGAAATGGAAACATTCTATGCTGGAGACCAGGAGGAAACAGATCACACACCAAAAAGAGGACTTCTTGTTAATCATTGGTGATTAGAATGCAAAAGTAGGAAACAGAGCAGTATCAAAAATTGTACTAAAATTTGGCCTAGGAGCAAGAAATGAAGCAGGAGAGCAATTGACTGAATTTCGTGAGGCCAACAGTTTGTTCATTGCAAACCCATTCTTTAAGCAACCCAAGAGATGATTGTATACATCATGTAATGGTCAATACAGAAATCAAATAGACTAAATAATCAGGAGCAGAAGATAGAGAAGCTCAATTCTCTCTAAAAAACAAGCCACACTCAGGGCACTTGGGACCAATAAACCACCAGGAGCAGATTGTGGCACAATCTATGAACTGCTAATATTAAAAATGAGAGTAAATCTAAAGCAAAATATTAAACCAACCATTGTACCAAAATACAACCTGAACAACATCCCCGTATAATTTAAAGATAATGTAAAAAATAGATTTGCACTATTAACCATCACTGACTTGGAGCCAGAAGAACTCTGGACTAAAGCCAGGGATACTGTCAGGGAAAAATTCAAAAAGACACTCTCTGCAGCCAAAAAGAAAGAAAAGCCTCACTGGATGACAGATGAAACTCTGCAAACTGTTAAGGACTGATGAAAAGCAAAAGTAAAAGGTGACACAAATTGAATCAGAACCCTGAATGCAATTGTTCAATGACTTGTATGCAGAGACAAGGAGAACTATTATAATAATAATTGTAGAAAAATAAAAGATGACGACAAAAAAGGAGAAACAAGAGACCTCTTCCACAAGATCTAAGAAATCAAAAGGAAATTTAAACCAAGAGTGGGCATGCTCTATGATGAACAGGGGAACACACTGCATGACCAAGTACCAAAAAAGAAAGAAAGAAAGAAAGATAGTTGATGGAAACAGTACACTGAAGAACTATGTAAAAGAGATGAAAGGATGACAGGTTCATTCACGGAAGAACCATTTGAAGATGAATGTACAATTTTAGAAAGTAAAGTGAAAGCTTCACTCAGGGCACTTGGGACCAGACGGCATACCAATAGAGCTGTTTCAAGCTACAGAGTCAGAATCTACTCTAGTTCTAACTAAAATCTGTCAACAAACATGGAAAACAAAACAATGGCTCACAGATTGGAAATGCTCAATTTGCAATATACATTGCAATCCCCAAGAAAAGGGACACCAGGGATTGCGGTAACCACAGGACTATTGCATTAATCTCCCTTGCAAGCAAAATGATACTCAAAATTCTAAAACAAAAAAATTACCATATATGGAGTAAGAAATGTCAGATGTCCAAGCTGGGTTCAGGAAAGGAAGAGGCTCTAGGGATCATATTGCAAATATACATTGCATAATGGAGCGCACAAAAGAAGTTCAAAAGAAAAGCAGTCTGTGCTTTATAGATTATAGCAAAGCCTTGATTGTGTAGATTGTGAAAAACTATGGGTCACTCTTAAAGAAATGGGTGTGCCACAACATTTGATTGTCCTGATGTGTAACCTGTACTCAGGATAAGAGGCTGCCATTGCGACATAACATGGAGAAACAGAATGGTTTTCAATTAGCAAGGGGGGTCAGGCAGGGCTGCCTTTTTTCACCCTATCTGTTTTACTTGTACTCTGAATGTATCATATGTACAACAGGATTAAAATTGAATGAAGGAGGCATGAACATTAGAGGAAGGAACATCAACAATTTAAGATATGCCGATAATACCATACTACTAGCAGAAAATAGCAAAGACTTGGAACGATTACAGAAGAACGTCAAGAAAGAAAGTGTAAAGCAAGGTTTACAGTTGAGCATTAGGAAAACAAAATAAGGACCACAGATAATTTACATAACTTTAAAGTAGATGATGAAGATATTGAAATAGTTCAAGGTTTTCCATATCTTGGTTCAGTCATTAATGAGGACTGCAGTCAAGAAATCAGAAGAAGACTAGAGGCTTGTCTACACAGGCTAAATACCCCACCTTACCTCCATCTCAAAGCCCTGTCATCCATATGACTCAGGGCATTTGCCCTGTTCTGCCCCCAGGCAGTCCTCACAACCCTTGGGGCAGATATGGGGCAGAGACAGGGGGTGGGGGAGGCAGGGTAGGGACTGGTAAACAGTTTTTTTAAAAAAATACCCAGTTTACTGCCAACAAAGCCTGGATTGGGCCCAGTGTGTCCACAGGAGCTTCTCTGCCACCATCTCCCTGGCTTTCCTGCAAGCCAGGAAGGAGGCCCCAGCATGCGACTAAAGCTGGTCACATGCAGGGGCCTTCATTCACATGTCGCCAGCACCCTTCCTGACTTCAGAAACAGCAACGAAAATTGTTGTAGTGGTGACTGCAGAGATGGTCTGTGTTCCTTTTTTGGACTCTGGCCCACTTCATCAAGGTTAACAGGGGAAGAATGGACAAGCTATTCATCTAGGCTACAAAGGGAGCCAGCATATCCAGGCTCATCCAGATGAGCCCTAGGGCTGCATCAGCACTGCATAAATAGTCAGTTTGGGATTTGTAGTTTGTGAGATATTTAGCCTTCTCTGTCAGAGAGTTTTGGTGCCACAATGAACTACAAATCCCAGGATTCCATAGGATGGAGCCATGACAGTTAAATCAGTGTCAAACTGGATTATTTCTGTAGTGCGGCAACAGCTGTGCACTTCTTCTCTGCCATGCTTTTTCTACACTTTTACTATCCAGTCCTTGAGAACAGCAGAAGATGGATTTTTTTCTTTCTTGCCAAGACTATTTTATTGGACCAGTACAAGCAGAAGAGTGACCTCTGAGCTAGTACAGTGAGTGGTCACTAGAGATATGTTCCTGGGTTTGTCTAAACAGTGAAAATATTCCTTGTAGAATTCAAGGAGAATACCTTTTGTCCCAATGGGATCCTGCATTATTTCACCGTATTCAGAAACAGGGGTGGCCAAAAACGCCATACACTCCACAGGAAAAGCCTTCATGGCTCCTCCCAAAGTGTTTTTTTTTAATATTGCAAAGGAAATGTGCATTCCAGCTCATTGGGAGAACCAATTCGCTTTGCTGTGCTTTCCTGACAAGAGCAGAAATAGAAGCTGATTGACTGGATGTGCATGGGGGGGGGGGGAGGAGGAACTTTCTGGCAAGGCAGAACCACCATATTCGATTTTTGTCATAGTGATTGTGCACTGAGGTGATGAAACAGTCTTTTTTTTCTTTTTATTTAAGTTGAAGGTAGCACTTCTGCACCTTGGATTTGCTTTATATATTTAAAAAAATACTGTGCAGTAGCAGCAACTGGGGAGAATAAAAATGTGAGCATTTCATTCATGCCCACCATTTTGATATGCAGGCATGCCTGTTTGAACATTAAACGTAGATAGCTTCATATACATGCGATCTTGGGGAAAAATGGAGACAAATGAAAGCTGATACGAAAGCTGCATACCAATCCACATTTTATTGCCTCGTATAAACAACCCCCCTGCAAGTCTTCCATTAGCAGCCCTTCATACATGAAGCATAGTCTCTATCCTCCAGAATCCTGTTGCAGCACCACATTAGTGCAAAAATACCTGCACAAGAGGTTGTGTTTTTACAGAGGTTGCATAACTGTGGTTTTTAGCACAGCCAATTGTCCCACAAGAACACACACACAGCTCCTTCTTTCACTTTTGACTTGATGAATATAGAGTTAATCAAGTATTTCACAATTGGTAAACTCAAGGCCTTGGTGCCTATTGTGCAATTGGTTTGTCCAACTGCACATCCAGCACAGCTATGCTGGTGTGTATTTATATTGTGCTAAACTTAATTCTAGTTTTTTGCCTGCCCATACAAACCTAGAATTAAGTGGCAATTATTAACAAATGCTAGAGAAAGAGGGGAACTTGGAACGCCTGTTCTTAAACTCTATTTTGAATCGGTAGGTTTGATGTGGACAAACCCTTGGTTAGCACTACAGAATATGAAAGAATTGGAGTTAGAGGGTCATGAATTGAGAATGGGCTGGCATGGGTATCTCTGGTATGAGAAAGTGAAGGTAAATGTAGAATTCAAAAACCACATTATAAGGAGATCTTTAATTAAAATTTGGCAGAAATATAAAAAAAGAATAAATTTGAAAATTCCAATATGGCTTTCACCACAAGAAGCTTTTTGTAAAGGAGAACTGATGATGGACAAATGGTTAACGTACAAAGATATGATAGTGAAAAAAAAGGGGAAATTGGGAGATCAAGGGAAAACATGAATTAGAAACAGAGGGTATCAACATGCATTGGATAGTGTATCAAAAATTTAAAAACAAGGATGAGGGAGGACTTCAAAAAGGATCAATATGATGGACAAATGTCAGATCTGGAGAAGATTCTATGCACAGAGGAAGATCGTTTAATCAGCAAAATATATAAAGTATTACTAAAATATGTTACTGAGGAAGAACAAGTGAAACAATGCAAGGTCAGAAGGGCAAAAAAATGTAGGACATAATATAGATATGAGACAATGGGGATATGTTTAGAACAAAGGTTTACATTTTTCTTGCTCATATAATTTGAAAGATTTTTTTTATAAATCAATGTATGATTGGTCTCCAAATAAATTGGCCAAAATTTATAAAAATGTGTCAAATATGTGTTCGAAATGTAGAAATCAGAAATGAACAGCTTTTCATATTTGGTGGAAATGCAAGAAAAGACAAAGATTTTGGGCTAAAATTAATTAAAAAACGGAATTAATTTTAGGTTTCAAAATTACGAAAAGACCTGAATTTTATTTATTAAATATGACTGATTTAGATAATAGTCTCAAGTCTGGCTTTTCTTCTCAAACGAAGATTCAGGAAGGACTCATCCCGCGCTTTCTGCAAGCACTCTGATGACTGAAAAGGCCAAGTCCGGTTGCAGAAAGCACAGCAGAAGGTCTCCTTGGGTGATGTTTCTGGGTTGTGATTCTTTCTGCGTTGTCGTTTCTCTTCAAGACTTGTTTGGCGTGAGTTCTCAGATAAGGCTGCAGCATTGTGGATAGTGCATCTCCGTACCTCCCGATGTGAGGCCAGGGCGGACCATTGTTAGTGATCAATTTGGCCAAGCCTGAGATGTTGTTTCAGGGAGTCCTTGTATCGCTTTTTTTGGAGCACCCTCCTACACTGAACTGTGGCGAGTTCACCAGAGTACTATTTTTGGGAGGCAATGGTCCTCCATCCTAGAAACGTGTCCTGCCCAGCGCAGCTGTGTTCTCAATATCATGGCCTCAATGCTGGTGATCCCTGCTTGCTCAAGGACAGCAACATTCGTCAGAAAAGAAACACGACAAATTAATATATTATCTAGTGACAGCAGCACTAGACAGCAGCATTGGTCTTTGTGGGGCAATGGAAATCTAAAAAAATACCAACTTGTATGGATTGGATTGAGAAAACAATGGAAGTGGCACAGATGGATAAATTAACAAACTTGATAAGAGGAAAATCTTTGGAAATGTTTAAAACCTGGGAGCCTTTTGTAAATTATGTAAAACGAAGAAGAGAGGAAGCCTATATAATAGGATTTAACAGTTAAAGAGGATTGTTTAAGGGAGAGGGAATTATATAGGTGGTATATCTTTAGTATTAAGGTAGGGATGCTTGCTATTTAGAGGAGAATGTAGTATAGTAAATGAATGTAATAGAAGATAAAGAAGAGGTTGAATACTAGAGGTTGAATATTAAAGGTAGAGACAGTCTAAGAACATATGAGAAGTGTTTTAGAATGTGTGAAAGTTACTTGTTTTGTTTGTGTGTGTGTGTGTGTGTGTGTTTGTCTCTGTTATGTCTGGGTAGGTAAATCGGGATAACAAACTAGGGGAGTTTTAATAATTTGTTTAGGACGTACTTTGATTGTATGGTTTTTCTTTTATTATATGTTGTTATGTGTTTTGATAAAATATTTTAAATTTGTATATTATGCTAAATAGGTATACAGAATTTTGGCTAATCAGCGATATCAGAGTCCCAATTCATCTGGCCATCATAAAATCAGGAGGTTATTCAGGGTCTTAGCTTCCCCTCTTCTTGCCATTTCCCATGATAGAGCCACCTGTTCGCTGTTACACTGTTGCATCAGAAGATGCATCTTATTTTGGGGAAAATTTCTGTTGTTTCCCTATATTCCACTAGAAAGTTGTGCACAGTTTGAAAAAGATTACTGGCTCATGCACTTAAGCTACTTTTTCAGATGGTAAGCAGGTTTTTGTATTATTTCAAGAAATCCAAACAACAACAACATCAAAACCAAACTGGAACCAAAAGAAAGCCCCTTTGACCAGAAGCAACAGTAAGTCAAAGAAAGCTAGGTATTGCCATAGAAGCTAAGCTTCTGACAGCCATGTTCAGCTTTATTAAAAGCTACCATCTGTCTCCAGGCTAGACACTCCAGAGATTCTATATCTTAGCTTGGCGGCTTTCATGTTGGAAATGGCAAGTAGTGCAACCTAAGTGGATGGTAGCATCACCCAGAGGGTGATGCTCGGGGACAGTTGCTCTGCAAGGAAAGAACTTAATTGTGGCAACCCACAAGGTGCCATCCTGTCCCTGATGCTATTCAACACATATATGAAGCCACTGGGAGAAATCATCCAGAAGCATGGGCCAGGGTGTTATCAGTATGCTGATGACACCCAGATATATTTCTCCATGACTCGGTCTTTGGCTCTGACTTCAGATGGTGTCTCTTCTCTCAATGATTGTCTTAGGGCAGCAATGGACTGGATGAGGGAAAACTAATTGAAGCTGAATCAAGACAAAACGGAGGTTCTCACGGTAGCAGCCCCGAACCCAGGTACTAGGATACAATCTCCAGTCCTGGATGGAGTCACACTCTCCTTCAGGGACTGTGGTCGCAGTTTGGGGGTACTCCTGGACTCATCACTCTGGATGACAAATCAGGTAAATGTGACGGTCAGGAGTGCCTGTTATCAGCTTTGGCTGATCCGCCAGCTGCGCCCTTTCCTGGAAGTCAGGGACATTGAGACTGTGGTACATGCTCTGGTAACTTCCCGTCTTGATTTCTGTAATGCACTCTACATGAGGCTACCCTCGTGCTTGGTCCGGAAACTTCAATTAGTACAGAATATGGCAGCCAGATTGGTCTCGGGTACATCTAGAAGAGATCATATAACCACCGATCATAAGATCACTTCACTGGCTGTCCATTAATTTCCGGGCCTAGTACAAGATGTTGGTTTTCACCTTTAAAGCCCTAAATGGCTTGGGTCCAACCTATCTTTGGGACCGCCTCCTTCCATATAATCCTCCCCATGCACTCAGGTCCTCTGGGAGGAATCTACTGCAACCTTTAAAAACTAGGCTCTCATCGACCTCCCAGAGGACCTTTTTGGCTATTGCTCCCAGATTATGGAACAGCCTGCCGGATGAGATCTGTCACATTACCACCTTATATAGCTTCAAAAAACCTCTTAAGACAGATCTCTTCCAGCAGGCCTTTCCTGAATAGATACCCAGCCATCAGAGAGAAAAAAAATCTTATTAGTCTGATAACATCACAATTTTTATTGTGTTGTTTTTAGTATTTTAGTAATTATTAAGTATGTTTAAATATGTAATTATTTAATTGTATTTTAAGGGATGGGTGGGATGGAGGGGTTTGTATTTATATTTTAAAGCTGTAAGCCGCCCTGATTGCATTTTGTAGAGGGACAGGATACAAATAATTTTTATTATTATTATTATTATTATTATTATATCTCCATGTGAGACTACTTTTTCTCTAATAATTCTCTAAGTTTGTAGGCTGACTTAAATATTTTTCACAGTAGTAAACTGTAATTTGTGAGTATGGGGCTGGGTGAAGAGAACTGAACAATGCTCAAATGATTATGGGTGGTAGGTGGGTGGGATGTAGAGAGCTCTTAATGAAATCCAGAAGCTGACTAAATTTAAATCTAAATTTCATACCCTTCTGCAGCCCTCTAAATTAAAAACTAGCTGAAGAGCCAGTGTCTTCCCTGGTAAAGGGAGCCAAGACGTTCCCCCATAATTAACACCTTATTTCTTATGTCTTGTTTTTTAATTCCAGTTTTTGAAAAAGCAAGACATCAGAAGCAGGATCTTAATTCTCAGAACACTCCTTTGGGAGCTTTTTTGGGACATCAAGCAAATCAATATTGAATTTTTTATACCCAAGTTAATATAAAAGAGGTGATCAGAAATGTGATTCAAATGATAAATATTCCAGTCAAGGATTAAATTTGTGACCCCTCTTGCTTCAGAGCTCACTTTGAAGTAAAGGAAGTTAGTAGCAGTGCTAATGAATTTTATGACATTCAGAAATGATCCCTCAACACTTTGGAACACATGGCACTTTTGAAGAATGCAAATGCAGACATTTGCATTATAGTAAAATTTCAAATATTAAGTAATTTTGTGCTTTTTAAAGGTTAAGCAGATTATTTTTCTTTTCACATCCAAGTTTTTCAGTGGAAAATATGATCCAAGGACACTGTGTAACGCCTCACATGAGTTCATGAAGGCAGACCAAATGGCAATTTATATGGAGAGAAGTATGAAATTAATATAACACTTTTTTTACATTGTAAACAGTCTAAACACCTTCACAATACAAGGAATATATAAGATGTGAAAGTATGGTTTTGTAACATTTTGCAAAACAACTTTCCATTAAACACCTAGAAAGAATCACATACCATAATATTGCCAGCGTGAAACGGGGGCAACAGCTATTCCACACTTGAACACTCCACTGCCAGATCCCAGCACCATGGATGCCACATAGCCACCGTATGACTAGGAAAAAAGGCATTCTATCATTTAAAACAGAACTGCTGCTGTTCTCATTGTGTGTGTGTGTGTATACAAACAGTTCTTCATTTTTTCCAATCTTGCCTGTGCTTTAGCTTGCCTAAGAATAATTACCATTTGTTCTGAAATTACCTTTGTGGTAAGTGAGTAATTGCAGCACAATTCAGTTCCACGCTATAAATTAACTTTGGTTCCAAACTACATCAACATGGGAAGAATCCACACTATGACTCCTCTCTACATCCATGTTGTCCCAGTTTGGGGGATGAACAATATCATCCCAGTGGGAGGACTATAGTTTAGTTCCCTTTCCCCAAGGGTCTGCAGTATCTGCCATTACCATCATAGGCCAGAAGGCAGGCATGTTATGGTGGCTCAGATGTCATGAACACATCATGAAAAAGAGCTCAATGAGTAAAAATATTGATGATCCTTTAGCCTTTGGTCAATTTAACACACATCTTGCTGATCAAGTTTGCACCAGACTGAATGACATTGTATGTTCTATTTCCTTTTGAGGATGAGGACAGTGCTTTAAAGCAGTTACTTATGCACCAGAATCTAAACTCTGGGTTCAGTGAAGAGTCTGGAGCAGTGATATCTAGAAGGCACCTCTACCATTGTCAGCATGGCAACTGACATGGAGTAGGAAATCCCACCCATACCTTTAGAGCAGGGGTGTTGGAAGCTAAGGGCCATTTACCCCCCCCATCCCTCAGGAGACCTTCAAGGGCCACATAGACTCCACACAGACTCATTCCTGCTGGACTTGCACCCATTTCAGAACAGCCATTTAGTCAGTAACTATGTGAGTGTGTAATGTTTCCTCCACTGCCAACTCCCAGAACTTAAATGTACAGGTAGGAATTCCTTTCTGCCTCAGTTGCACTGTTACCTAGGTATTGGATCACCAATCACTACTGGTTTAAAGCTCTCAGTTATATCAAAAGATACTGGTTTCCATGATTTTAGGCCTTATCCATCTGATTCTGATTCTCCATCCCAGTGACAGAAATATCCAAATCATGTTTACTCAGACATATGATGCCCTGTGTTTCGTTCCATGTCCCTTTCACATTGCACAGTTATAATACTTTACTTTGATTCCACTTTAACTGCAGTTGTTCCATCCTATGGAATCCTGGGATTGGAAGCTGAGGGAGGGGCCTTTAGAATTCTTAGCCATCAAGTGCCACTGGTGCCTCTGGCCAAACTACAAACCCCAGGATTCCATAGGAGGCACCCTTGGTAGCTAAAATGGAATCATAATGCCCTAATTATGTAGTGTGAAACCCCCCCCCCACAATTAAGTATGTTGTTATTGTTGCTAACTGTTATCAAGTCAACTTTGATATATGGCAACCCCATGAATGAGAGACCTCCAATGAGAGACCTCCATCAACAGGTCTTGCAGAACTCGGGTCTTGGAGCCATGGCTTCCTTGATTGAGTCTATCTATCTGGAATGTGGTCTTCTCCTTTTCCTACTGCCTCATAACTTTCCATGCATTATTGGTTTTTTCTAGTGAGTCATGTCTTCTCATGATATGGCCAAAGTATGGCAATCTCAGTTTAGTCATCTAGACTTCTAGGGAGAGTTCAGGATTATTTTGTTTTAGGACCCAGTTATTGGTCTTTTTAACAGTTCACGGTATCCGTAGAACTCTTCTCCAGCACCATATTTCAAATGAGTTGATTCTCTTCCTATCAGCTTTCTTCACTATTCAGTTTTCACAACCGTACATAAAAATGGGAAATATGATGGCATGGACAATCCTAACTTTAGTGGTCAATGATATATCTTGACACTTCAGGATCTTTTCTAGTTCCTTCATAGCTGCCCTCCCAAGTCCTTCTTCTTCTGATTAATGATCAGTCTTCATTGTCTGTTTTAAAATTCTGTAAATCATCTTTGGTCATTATGTTTGTTTTCTTAATGCTCAACTGTAACCTTCCTTTGCACTTTCTTCCTTGACTTTCTTCAGTAATTGTTCCAAGTATAGAGGGAATGGATCTCTCTTTCAGTGGCCATATTTCCTTCCAGGTCACCCCAGGAATGAGATGATGGCAGGCCACTACTTCCCAAAGCCTTTCCCCCTTCTCCCAAATTTCCACCTTCTGATATCATGGCAATCTTTCTATCCATGCACAGTAAAGCACAGAGCAATTGAGCAACTGAGAGACTATTGAGGGAGTGCTGGAGAAAAGCAGAGATAAGAGATAACAGTGAGGTTTCCCTGCTCAACTTTCTCCACCTCTGAGCAGGAAACTCCATTTTTATCTCTTTCCAGTGGGATCAGAGTAGTTTCTGCTCAGTGCCAAAGAAAGGCTGCCTTTCCTTCTCTTGTGGTAAAAGAGAAGGTAAAGTCAGGAGGCAACACCAGTGGAGCTATAACTTCCCCATTTCAGTTCTCTATAATTGCAGCCTAGGTGCAATATTTTTCTCAATGATAGCAGGGCCTCTTTAATCACTTAACCTTGCCACAACAAGGATGATTAACTTCTAATACTTACCCAGCCCCAGATAGCTATTCTTGTCTTATCAACAAAGCTCATTTCAGAAAATTTTCTAAGAAAAAAACAACAACAGAATATATACAAACTGTACACATACTCAAGAAAACGCATGCCTTACTCTTCACTTCACATGCCCCCATCAGTCTTTTACACTCCTCCACCCCTGTGTTTCCTGGAGCATAGGTAGTATTTTAAAATATTTAAAAGTCATAATTTTTGGCACAGCTTCCTACGGAAAATGTCTTTTTCTAGCCAGCTTTATTTTTCATGACTCATTTACTACAAAGGAAGAAACACAGTCACCTATCCATCCAAATACTAGCATTCAAGGAGAAGGAGGACTATTGTAGTACTTTAGCATGTGCTTACTTAGCTGCCAAGATCTGGTCTTCAACTTCGTAGGTACCCAGTCTTCGATATATTGCATGCATGATTTTATCTCCTTGATACCCACTTCCTCTGCCATCAAAACTAGCCACAATAATCCCTTCTGAACTAGCCAGGTATGTAGCCCAATTGATCCGGTAGGCAGCATCCGCTTTCTGACTGCAGGGCCCTGCATACCTGTAGAAAGAATCTCAGGTGATTTTATGCATAGATGCATGGTATCTTATACTTTTGTTTGACTATTAACCGAATTTGTCTGATCAAACAGGAAAATGCATCTGGAACTAAAGAGTTCAAGAACCCCACTGATCACCTGAGCTTTCCAAAAGCACTGTTATCATTATCATTTGCATTCACTTTCAACAGGTGGTAAGATCCAGATATAAGGGAATTATTAATATTCTTCTTTTTGTGGTTTTAATAACTATTATACTGAAGCGTGGTGTGGTGGTTTGAGCATCAGACTATGGCTCTGGAGACCAGGGTTCGAATCCCTGCTCTGCCATGGAAACTGGGTGACCTTGGGCAAGTCACACTCTCTCAGCCTCAGAGAAAGGCAAAGGTACCCCCCCCCAAGAAATATTGCAAAGAAAACCCCATAAAAGGTTCTCCTTAGGGTTGCCATAAGTCGGAAATTACTTAGAAGGCACACCACCACAACAATATTGAAGACCTTTACTGAATGTTTATTTCATTGCAGATTGATCAGATAGGAGATCCACAGGAAACAACAGAAAAAGAGTATTTTAAGAATGATAACATCAAGAGTTCTTTTTTTCTTTTTTTTAAGAAGATGCCGCCGTCAGGCATCCTGTCAGTGCTACAGCCCCAGTTCTGCTATCATTCACCTCCTTTCCCTGCCAGACTTCCCTGTCAGTGTACAACACAAATGGAATCAGAGAGAAGTCGTTCTTACTGGAGACAGCTCCAGTCAGTGTTGGACGGTTCCTATATTGTATTTCTGAAAATACAATGCCCAGAATCAAAGCTGAGCATAGCACTGCTGAAGACTGGAATTGGAGGCCACTCAGTTCCTTATCTCCAAACTGTGAACATCACAAGACAAGCTTGTCCAGAGATAGGAGTATTGCCAAGAGGGCCAAGGTGGTGGTGAGTACCAGTAGCAATGCCAGACAGGAGCAGCACTGGCAGGAGGGTATATAGCAGCAGTATTCCAAGATGCCACTCAAGTGTAGTGCCAGCTTTTTTCTCGAAAGTTTTGTGTCAACAGGCTAGTAGCAGAGGTTATACCAATACCTCCATGTCATCAGCCCATGTCAACTGGCTGTGGAAGAGTAAAATCCCCTGCCAAAATGACAGATTATCATAAACATTAAAAATTCTCATGGTTATGATTCCCTGAAAGTTCTCCAGAAAAGTTCTCCTTGCTATAATAATGTTTCCAGGGAAGAACCATTCTTGCCTTCATTGCAGGAAAACTGAGCTATTTCCAGATTTGTTTTTATGTCCCACTCCACTTTGATTTTTATTTTATTTTATTTTATTTTATTTTATTTTCAGTTAATGAAATACACTGTCTTTAAACAATATGTCTGTGACAGACAGCTATGTGGACGAATGAGAGTAGGATGTTTCAGGAGCCAATCCTCTGGGAGGAAGCAGAAAGGGGAGGGGTTGTTTTAAGTCTGAATGACAGTTGAGAGAACAGTTAAGGGACAATGACAGTTGGAGAAGGGAGTGGACAGTTAAGGGATGTAATGTGTTAAGGAGAGGCTTTGAGGTGCATGGCTTTGAGGGAAGCTGGAAGAGAATTAATATGTAGGGAGAATGAATATTCAAGGCCGTTATGTAATTTTTATTCAACAATAAATCACTCTTTATGTTTGTTATTTATATTCAGTCTATTCATGAGTTTATTTTCTCTTACTGACATTTAATTAGTCCACAAACCCTATAAACATCCACACCCAAGTACAAGTACTATTCCTCTAATTGTAGAACTGCAGTTTCCACAGGTTATTCGTTCTGTGGCAGCAGCGGGAGGTGAAACCACCCCTGTGTCACAAATGTGATGGCAGTGAAAGTGGTGAGGTGGCCAGGCTGAGTTATGGGCTAATGATGTGGGCATTGCAATATCCACATCAGTTTTTATATATTGTCCTAAACTGCAATAAACTGCACCAAACTGCAGACGAAGGCATAACAAAAACAACTTTTGATGTTGAGAATTTTAATAAGCAAAGTCTTTTCTCTTTACTGCCCACTGCAATTTTAAGCACAAAATAATAACTCTTGATAATTAGGTAATATCATTAAGCTTAAAAATACAAATTAACAGGGCCACAGAAAATCAAAACAATAGCAGCTATGTATGATCTACTACTATGTATGGCAGCCAATTACCAGCCAATACAGAATACTGTATTTGCTTCCTATTTAATATGAAACACAAATTTCTGTTATTTGCAGTTAGAGGAAGCTAGGTAATTAATGCAAATACATTAATATGTGCAGAGGAGTGTGAAGGAGGAAAGGATCCAAGAGCATATGTTCAGGGTCCAGTGAATATGTCTTGTTATGTTTCTGAACTGATTTTGCAAGATAAGTAGGAACACTGCCATTGTTTATTTGCTAATTGTGCAACACATAAGAATTACAATTTCTAGTTCACATTCCTCTTCTTTTACCAATAATGAATGACCATTGTGTTGTAAGTTAGTTGTTTCAATGGCACATTATAGCCTTGATCTAGAGATCATCTACTGATGTCAGTAGGAGTGTTTCAATTGATTTTAATAAGCTCTTGACTGGTCTCAAGAGAATGAACAAACCAGATGTTTTCAGAAGAATCCTGACTCCTTGCCCTCCAAGCTAATGAGCATCTCCTCATTACCCTTGTTTCCTAATGACAGCAGTGAACACGAAAGGAAATCAACACCTTCTGGGAAAGTCACATTTAAGAATATAACTGAGGTTATTTCTTATTGTTTTTTTGTTGTTGACTGATTCTGTATACAATGCCCTCCTAGTTCTTACACTGCTTTCCCCCCACATGAAGTTTGGAGTTTATAATACAAACGTAAACCCTGAGTTGGCTAAAATAATGATTTGCAGTACAACTACTCTGCATTCTCTTTTGCCATGACATCACATTAATACAAACTGCTTGGTGGCAACTCAATCATAATTTAAATCAAAATTACTTTAATCATTCATGGAGGCTGGTCAGACAGTAGACTTTGGACCAAGATTTATAGAAATGGGACAGATGAGTGGGGACAGACTCAAATCAAAGCCCCAAATGAAGCTTTTTAAAATCAATCACCAGTATTTTCCTTAGCCATTCTGGCTGATCCTGGGAGCTATATCCCAAAAAAGTAACTTTTGCAAGCTCTGGACTGGAGGCTTGTCAAACAGTAGACTTTGGACCAAGGTCTATAGAATGGGACAGATGAGTGGGGACAGAATCAAATCAAAGCCCCAAATGAAGCTTTTCAAAATCAATCACCAGTATTTTCCTTAGCCATTCTGACTGAAGGATCTTGGCAGCTATATCCAAAAAAAGTAACTTTTGCAAGCTCTGAACTGGCACATATTAGAAAGGGAGCTTCCATAGAGCATGTAAGGAACTTCAGGCACTCAATAAATAATCAAGAATGGCCAAGTAGTTTGACTTACACTTCAATGAGCAGGGGGTACTTCTTTGATTCATCAAAATGAGGAGGCAAAATCATTTGATACCAGAAATCTAAAAGCAAGTATGGAAAATTATTACTGACACAACCAAATAACAAGTACATGAAAGGTACACTATGCTAATGTGCTTCACTTGTGGACACTAGTGCTACAATTTGAAAATTGCTTTAGAGTATACCGTTCTTGAGTCTGTGGATGGATGAATACTTTTATAAGTATTATAAGTATTTATAAGTGTAAGTAGCTCTAAAAATGTGGTTTATGTAATATCTTGCCCATGTAACAAAACTTTACGTAGGACAGGGTTTGAAACCTATTCGTCAGAGGATCTCTGAACATAAGAGTTGGATTAGAAATAACAATTTAGAAAGCCACTTAGTAGAATACTTTATAGAGGCAAAACACTCACCAGAATCTCTCAGATTCTTCATTATTGAGGTAGTTGAACCAGTTCAGTATAATTATTATAATATAGCTATGAGATTATCACAAAAAGAATCATTTTGGATTTACAGACTAAAATCATTAAAACCTAATGGGTTAAATGAACAGCTGGATTTATCATCTTTTCTTTAAAACCTCTCATCCTACTCACCTGTAGTCCTCTGTTCTACTCATGTGCAATACTAGATAGGTATCATCTTTTCTTTAAAACATTTCATCCTACTCACTTGTAGTCCTCTGTCCTACTCACATGCAATAACTGGCTAGGTAACTAGTTTAAAGGTTGTCCTCATTCACTGAGTCAGATACAGGATAATTCAAATAACAAGGGTTCTAATTAACAGCCATATCTCTGCCTGAGTTAGGGTATTACCTACAGGTAGACAATTGATAGATATTTAAGGAATGGAGTTTCCTAGTTCACCTACTTAAGTTACCTCATGAATGGTCTCTATAAACAGTGGACTTAAATTCACCTCAAAGCAAAAAAGTCAGCATTTGCAGTACCTTTAGAAGTGCACATTAAGGTGAGTTTGTAATGGATTTTCCCATTTGACTTTATAACTTAAGAATTTAAATTATACATTATTTATAACAGTAAAATTGTAAAACTGTAATCTTTTACAGCATAGCAGCATAAAAAGAAAAAGAAGTTGATCCCCATGTTTTCCAGGCTAGATAATTAAAAAAAGATAGGCTAAGAATTCAGTGCTTAAAATCAATTCTAAGTAGAACAATGATATTTGAAGACATTGTAAAATAGTGTATGTTTTATTTTATATAAAAACAGCCTCCTATCCATTGAAAAAGGTCTTTGACCAAAACAGGTAAAAACAGGAACTCTGGAGGAGCCGTCTGGATCCCTCTTGACATACAGGTGTTTCAGTCAAAGACTCTGCGGCTGATCCAGAAATTCTTAGCACGGGTTCACATTTGGGACTCAGCTTTGAGATACATATATGTACAAAAGAAAAAATTCCATTTGTGAAGTGATTATAGTGTATCTATCTTTGCAATTGTATAAGTATGATATTCTAATATTACTCATCTTTATCATAGAATACTGCTGCTTTGATGTTGTTCAAATTCCTTCTCATTTTGTGTTTTGTTACTGTTAAAAATTAGCATAATTTCATTGTTTATTTCATTGGATGTTGCATTGTTTATTTCATTGGATGTATACTTGACTATGTTCTATATGTGTTAATATCCTCAATATTATCCTTAATATCCTTTAATATCCTCAGAGAACCATATTATAGCCATTTGCTGCTTTCCAAGGACATTCAATGGGAGTCATGAAGATTTAGATTTCCATAGTGGGAGTTGGCTTCAGGAAAAAAAATGGATTAGGCATCTTCTGAATCAGCCTGGCCAAATTAGGTTTATTTCTGAATCACCAAACAGAAATCTAAACCAAATTTTTATTGATGCACATTCCTAAAATGTGTGTTCATTCAACCCAATCACTGAGGCCTTCTTCATCCTTTTTATTGCCTGGACACCATAATAACGTCCTATCCACTTAGGCTTGTGTTGTGTGCACTCTTACCTGGGAATAATCCCCAGTGAACACAATGGAATTTATTTCTGAGTAAACAGGTACAGGGTTGTGCTATTAGTTTGGTACTGTTAACACGAGTCCCACCAACTGGCAGTTATTATGTGGTACACACACACACACACACACACACACACAAACTGGTCTATGGCCTGCTGATTGGCTAGACTACATAAGCCTGAACTAATCAGGGAGCAGTGGTGATGAGAGGCTCCCATCTCAGTGAGTCAGTGAATTCATTCTGAGTTTTAATCTGAAGTTTCAAAGAGCTGTTGAAGCTAACCCAATTTTGGGGATAGGATTCAATACCCTGGGGGACGCTTTTGAAATTCTGAGTAAAACCTGTAGCAGATTCACCACCCACTGACTTGTAAAGCACCCACTGTCACTAGAGGGAGGTATACACCAAAGTCAATGACTTCTGGTATGAGGGTGAAGCACAGGGCAGACTGGCCAATCTTAAATTTTTATTGTCTCATATAAATCAAAGACAACTACTCTGCTGCTAACTGCATTTATTCAGGATACTACTTCTTCAAAAAAAATGATTGGCTTGCAAGCTGCAGAATGAAAAGGTGAACTATGAGTGGGTGCTGCAGATAGGTGTCATGTGCAGACTAGCAGAACAAGATGAGAAGTGTTGATCAGAGGGAAGCAATGAAAAAAATCATGAATGAGAGTACAACACAAGAATCAACCCCAAGAGATGTTTAGTTAGCAGAACGTCAAGAAGCCTATTTCAATTTCAGTGGAGGTAGTGGGGCATACTGTCAGCAAGATTAAATGTGTATACTCAAGACAAAATGGAAGTCTTGTTACTTTAAGGGAATGGGGGTGGTTATTTTTACATATATATGCAATGAGGAAAATCATGAAGGGGAATATAACATAAGAATAAGCCTGGGTGTTATAATTGCTATTACAGAATTTGAAAAATAATTTGCTGCATTGCTATTTACTTTTCCATTACTTTCATTTCTTTTGGGGGGTTACTTAGGATTAATTAGAGAATGCCATAACACTTGAAAAATATATGTCAAAATTCTTGCAAAATGCATGAAAAGTCTCATAAAAGGTTACTTTTAAAGGTAACTGGTAATTGTAACTCATTAGCCCAGCAAGTGTTTTTGCTCTTGCTTATTATGTTACTTTAGAAATGTAACATCTTTAGACCCTTGTAACTAAACAAAAAAGGGACAACTCTCTTACAAGTAGCAGTGTTGCTTGTGACTTCCTAGTGTTGAGAGGTTACTGTAATGGGAAACTATGCTTAATGTGCAGTAAATCAAAGGAATTTGTCTTACCTATTAGCTCCTACCTGGGAGAGGCAAAGCAATAAGAGAAAGAAAGATTAGATAGAGATGAGCATACAAGAAGGAGGCCATCTTTACATTTACATTCCCCTTTCTTTTAGATTACATATTTTGACAAAGTAAAAATATTACTCCAGAAAGAAGCGCAAATATAAAGTAACATACAGGAAGTGGTACAAGGATATGCAGGCAGTGACTATTGATAGAAGAGAAACAGCAACTTTTAAAAGCAAGTTAGAATACATTAGAAGAAATCCCTTCTCAACTTGTTGAATGTTGGATTCTACATGTTTCCTTGGAAGCAATCCTGTCTGAATTCAAGGGATGCTCCAGTGTAATAAGTGTGTATACCATTCCAAACTTATCACAGAAACAATTTGACAGAATTGGCTGGAACGGCTTCTGTTCAACAATGGTCCGGGTTCATAAATAGTGTGGCAGCTGTGTAAGGGGAAGGGAAGGAACCAATACAGGTAGAGCACTTGCTAGTTACTTGCATTAATCAGGCAAGTGGTAATCTGTATCTCTGCGACAGAAATCCATCCATTCATCCATCCCAAAAATCTATGAAAGACCTTCAGGCGTATGTATTTGCATTTTTATGAAAACCAGAGCTAGAAGTCTGCATGCAGTTTGTGTGGGAAAGTAATAAAACAAAGAAATGTCCATTTAAGCAACAGCAATAGCAAAAGCATTGGTATTTATATACTGCTTATCAGTGCTTAAGCACTCCCTAAGCGGTTTACAATGTTTTTAGCTAATTCTACATGTTCATTTTACCAACCTACGGAAGGATGGAAGGCTGAGTCAACCCTAGAGCCCTCTGGGATCAAACTCATATAACCTTGTGGTTTGCAGTACTGGTATTAAACCACTGAGCCACCAGGGATCCCTATTTAAGACACAGATTTCAATATCATTACCTTTCTTTTGCATTTTGCTAGTTACACCGACCTTGCCGGGCCAGCATAGGTAGTATTTGAAAAAGCCTCTGACTGAAACTGGACACACACCACTGGTTTCCACTATCCAAGCTTGGCAACTTGCTCAGAGTTCATTCTCTGGAGCACTGAGTTATAAGATGGCTGCTTCAAGGATCATAGCACCTTTCATGTTGTAGGCTACCTGATAAAATGTCACTTCAGCTTCTCTTAGGAAGCAGGATCAAGCATTATGTACATTAAAGAAAGTCCCTTTCAATATCCTCACAAATTAGGACTTCACAACAATATTCTGAACTATATCTGTTCCTTGGAAATAAAATTTTAAAGGTTTTAATTTGTTTCATTTTATTTAAAAGTAACAATTTGCTTGTAAACTTACTTTCCCCATGCAGTGAAATACTTTTTAGTATTTTGGACGGCATCTGGATATCCTTCAGCAAATTTTCAAAGTCTGTATTATTTTCCAGGGCCTTTGCAACTACAAACAAAATAGACATGTAAGGGAGCTGAAGTTAACCTATACATAAAGAATTATCTATAAAGTGCAAGCCTAAACACAAAATTCTACAAAAATAGTGAGAGCACAGTTCTAAACCTTAATTTCACCTCAACACAAGCAGAGGAAATAGTCACAGGTACTGTTAATTGTAAATTCAATTCTGCATTCAACTAGGTTATTCTGCCCTAATCACCAAATAAAGCAAAAGGGATAGGAGAAAGGAAACAAAAATATCAGATCTCATTCACAGGCACCCATGGGGGAGCTGCTTTCTAATCACTTGGGCTTTTCATAGTCACTTGTCACCTAAGAGAAAGAAGGAAACCCATTAGGTAGAAAATTCCCACATATGATCACCCAGAAGGATCAATAACAGGGAAAATGGCTCAAATCTCAATATTACAGATGTGTAAGCAGTTGTTAGGTCAATGGAGATGGGAATAGGGTGAAAGCCTCAGAAAAAGAACAGGAAACTGTGAGGAGATGTGCCATGTTTGAAAACTGTTGGGCCTCCAGCGCACCACCCCAATGTCTCTGACACTGGCACTTCCTGTTATGAATTTGCTATAAAATAAATCTTACTGAAAGTGAGATGTCACAACTCTCCATATGTTTACTACCATGCAGGAATATAGAGCTACCAGAGCTTGGAAAGTTGCTCTTTTGGACTGCCTTCAGAATTCCTCATGCTGGCTTTGTATTTCTGGGAGCTGTAGACAAAAATGTAACTTTTCCAGGCTCTGAATTATATAAAAAATGCCAATAATATTTATCATATTTACAAAGCACTTTCCCCAGGTATTTTTATAATGATTTTCAGGGGACTTCTGTGACAAGCCCAAAATATTTGTGTTCTTCCCTCTCTAGCAGTGCCTATAGACTACTGGGTCAATCCTGTTTATTATCTTTTAACAAATTGACTGTTCAATTGTTCTCTGTGTCTGATGTTTTGCATAGAGAGGTGTGCAATCATGTTGTTCACAGAGAACTGGGAATTATGATGTCATGTGGGCAGATGCTTGAAAGACACACATAAAAATATCACAAACTCATGCTCTGGGCAGAGAATTTAGAAACTCTAACCTAGGAGTGAGCAACTTATGCCCCTCAAGATGTTGTTGGAGTGCATTTCCCATCATCCTTAGCCATAGCTAAAGGTGAGTTGTAATGGCATGGTCAACCTGTGTCCTTCTAGATGTTGTTGAATTGCAAGTCACATTGCAAACAACAAATGTCATAACCACTTCTTGGATGACTCAGAGGAGGAGGAGGAGGAGGAGGAGGAGGAGGAGGTGGCAGACTTCAAGGAAGCTGCACCAACTGATTGTGGAACTCTCTCTGAGACTAAAGAGATGGGGGCTGGGGACTCTGGTCCCCAGCAGGAGTTGGTAGAGGCTGCAGAGGCTGAAGACAATATGCCCCAATCCTTCAGTGTGTGAAGGAGGGAGAAATGCCAAGCTCAATGCCAGTTAAGTCATAGACACTGAACTAATTAGGCATTCATTAAGCACCTGTGGCCTGGAAGGAGCTGCCCATAAATATTCCAGCAGTTCTCGCCTTAGTGCTGACAACTCTCTTATCTGTACTTTCTCACATGCCTGATTTTTCATGACCTTGGACTGGCTGTTTCAGACTACTCTGCTTTCTCCTTGCTGGTGCATGTACCTGCTATTATGACCTCTTGACTGACTATCAACCACCCTTGTGCTTCTCCCTTTATCTTGCTCAGATAACCCACAACTGACCTGGAATGGACTCCTCCAGCACTTATTGGCTCATGTTCATGACTACAAATAGGTGTGTACATGCAAACTTCTGAAGAAGCAAAATAAAGTAAAAATACCTTGCTCTGTACTGCTGTTGTACAAGGTGAAATAGGGCACACCAGGACCTATTGTGAACAAAGTGTTAAAATCTGTGATTTCTTCATTTGTAACTAAGGCATACAGAAAACCCATCTAACTTTAATTGAATCCATACAGAGGAACTCAAACAGGGGCCTAGTCTGAGGGAAAAGATAGGGAAGGAAAGGAAACCTTGTCTTAAGGCTTTATCCAGAACTCACTGTCTAACATTTTAAGGTTATGGCCTCCCTCCATCCTTCTCCTGCCTCCCTAAACTGCCAGATGGACACCCCAAAGTCTGACCTTCTGCTTATTCTAGGTAGCAGAAGAAACAACAGACCTTCTCTGAAGAAGCCTTTCTGTGCTCCCACTGCCTTTTATGCCACAAATAGAAAGATGTTCATGATACATATACATACTACATTTAATACAGCAATTGGAACAGTAGCGATAAAGCTAGTAAAATGTTTTGTAGCTTGGGCCTGGGGAAAATGGGTGTCTCAAAGAAGAAACCTAAGGAGAAAGTTTTGCATTTATTGTTCAACCAAATATATTTATAAGTGGAAACATTATAGAATAAATTATAGGCATATACTGGTTAATGATGATCTAGTCAAATCGTCAGGAAATGATTAGGAAATTGAGCCGTATGTCTGAGAGTTTTTCTTATAGCTCTTTAAAAGAAATTTGAAATCTGGATTTGTTGGAGGGCTGCCTACAGCTATATAAATGCAAGAAATATTACATACACAGAATCATAGAGTTGGAAGAGACCACAAGGCCCATCCAGTCCAATTCCCTACCATGCAGAAATACACAATCAAATCATTCCATCCAGCCTCTGTTTAAAAACCTTCAAAGAAGAAGACTCTTCTGTTTATTACATGTTTATTAATGTTGCCAAAAGTCAAATGAAATTAAAACCAAGTAAGACTTTGTTAATCATGATCCAGGAAAATCTCATTAAGCATATGGAGAGGTTTGGGCACATCCTCATGAAACTATCCATATGCAGAGCTTTTCGAAGCTCTGTCCATACAATTTCTCATGCTCTATGAAAACATACTGGTATCTAGGACAGTAATGGGGAATGTGTGGTCCTCCACATGCTGGACTGCAACTCTTATAATCCCTGATGATTAGCTGTCCTGGTAGTGTAAATAATATCTGGAGGACCACAGACTGCTCACCCCTGAGATCTAGACTTTGAACCAGGAAATTGATAACCTCAGGCTGAGACCTAATAAGTAGTTGATACATTTGCAGGCTATGGAGCCCTCTTCAGACATAAAAGGGAATGGGGATATGCAACAGCACTCTCAGTGATTATCAGACCATATAAGTAAAGACTCCTGTATTTATTATAACATCAAGTCACATTTCTCTCCGACAGGATTGGCTGTACTCACCATAGCAATTCAGCTTATAGTATCTTGCATCTGTGCTGAAGGATACTGAATAATACTGACACTTTTCTTTGTCTAGATTACAGCTAATGCATGTTTTTGGAAAGCCATTTTTCAACTCTACTCTGCACAGATAAGAAAAAGTAAAGAACAAAAGGACATTTCATAAATCTCTAATTCAACCATACTTTTATCAAGAGTTCAAACAAAACCGGTTGTGATTAAATGCTACTCTGTATCAAAAGATTCCACTAGTGCAAACACTTTTTCTATTCTTTCTAGTTTTTTCAATAAACAAGGATTAACTCAAAGAAAAAGTGTTCCACTATAATCTCTAAATCCTTCTTGGCATTTCCATGGCAGGCATCCATTCTCCATCTGCATTTTTGCATGTTATTCTTTCTATGAGAACTTTCCTAAGCTCTGATATATTGTTTTCATATTGATAATCTCAAGAGCTTGTGAAATTTACTTTTTTGGACCACGCCTCCCAGAATTCCCCAGCTAGCATGGGCACTGGATGGAATACAAAATCTGTCATTCTTACTATTTACAGTTTCTCTATGGTGTGTCATATGTATCAGAAAATGTATGCTTTCTATTTGTGTAACAGTATAATCATAAATCTTTACAGAGGTACAGTGACCCTCCCTCCTGTCACATATTTTGGGGGTGTGGACGTGCATGTTAAATAACTATGAGTCCTGTAGTAGCACTTCATTCCAAGGCACAATAATTTAACTAACCTATGGCAGTATCATTATAAATTCCATCATCCATTGCTCAGTGCCCTCACACCCTGCAAAGCATGAAGCCATGCAATTTTCCACTGTACAAATTTAGAATTTGGGATCATTTATATAGAGTTCACTCAAAGAAGAAAGCTGCTCACCTACCAAAAGTACAGGGCTGCATTCAGAGGTGTCCTTCCATGAATGGAAGAGCTTGTGAGGCTTAACAGGAGATCTTAAAATGTGAAAATGAAATCCAGTGCTGCTATTATCTCCGGAACCGCCTCCTCCCATACAATCCTCCCCGCGCACTCCGGTCCTCTGGGAGGAATTTGCTTCAGCCACAAAAATCTAGGCTGTCTGCAACCTCCCAGAGGGCCTTTTCGGTAATCGCCCCCAAGTTGTGGAATGACCTGCCGAATGAGATCCGTCAGATAACAAGCCTGAGTGGCTTTAAAAAAGCACTAAAGACGGATCTCTTTCGGCAGGCCTTTCCTAATTAGATCCCGGCCTCAGGGGATCCTGGCCTCTTCTAGGCTGCTGGCCATTTATTATATTTATTGTATTTATAGTTTTAAAAGTGATTTTAGATTAGTTGTTTTAATTTATATTTGTTTAATGTTTTTTTATGGGGGAGGGTGGGAGTGGGGGTGTTTAGGGATTTTATTTGTATTGTATTTTAAATTTTGTAAGCCGCCCCGATTGTTTTAACAGAGGGGCGGGGTATAAATAAATTTTATTATTATTATTATTATTATTATTATTATTATTAAGGCAAGACATCCCACAGTCTCTTGGACAAGATTTCAAAATACAGTATATGCTTGCATTAAGTTCACATTGCATGAATTCTTCTGCTACCTCTTGCCCAATGGTTTGCTAAATAGTTTGGGGGTGCGGGCACCATCATCAAAACTGCTTCTGTTGAGACATCTCTGGATGTGGGCATAAATCCTACTGTTATTCGCAACTAGAGTAAACCCATTCAAACCATGAATTTACCAATGTATTGAGACTCACCAGTCAACAATGAATTCAATGGGTTTATTCTAGCTGAGACTAATTAATAGGATTCAGCCTGACCAGAATCAAGCAATACTGTACCCAATTCTAAGCACAGTTCAGCATAGCCTTGGTCATAACAGTGTGCTGTGTAGATCCCAATATCTGTAATTTTGCTTTGTTCTATAAATAGAGTAAAACATCAAAACATTTCTGGTTCACCTGGGTACTTCAAAGGGTTTTTGACAATTTAAAAATCTCAAGATGCATTAGCATTTTAGTTTTAAAAACTCTTTTAAACTTTAAAATTAATACTTTAGCTTTTAACCTTTTTTAAAAAAACTGAAAACACAGTATGAAGTTGTAGGCTTTGACAGCTAGCATCCATAGTTTTTTTCTGTTTTTTTTTTTCCTGGGCTGTGAGGCTGTCTTCTAGAAGAGTTTATTCTTGACATTTTGCCTGCATCTGTGGCTGGCATCTACTCTTCTAGAACACGGCCTCACAGCCCAGAAAAAAAACAACCCAAAAAACCTATGAAAACATGGTATCTTATTTATGTGTGTGGTGGTGGGGTTTCTTAGCATTCCATAGCTGTGATTAAAAATAACTTACTTATAAAGATTTCTCCCTCCTGGCATACTTCCAAATTCATTACTGATAAAGTATCTGTGAAGCAGACAAAAAAGGTTATTGATTAGATTGGCACAACTAATTAGGTTTCACTCTAACCAAAATTGCCTGTGGTCACATACAAAAGATAAAATTATTCAAGTATAAAAGCAGACACAAGACAAAAGAGAAGGTTGTAAAATCAACTACTGTACTATGAATGTGTGTTTATATATGCCTTCAAGTGACCTGTTGACATAGGATGACCCCACAGATTTCATAGTTTTCTTAGGTAAGGAATACTCACGGGTGGTTTTGCCAATTCCTTCCTCTGAAATATATCCTACAGCATCTGTTATTCATTGGTGGTCTCCCATGCAAGTACTAACCAGGGCTGGCTCTGCTTAGCTTCCAAATCAGAGAGGATCTGATGCCTTAGGGTATTTTGGCTGACAGTTACTATGAACACCTTGCTAAGACTAGCTGAATTGAAAATTTACCATTTAAATACTTATTATTTAAAACAGTTAACATAATGTTACCAGAAAAAAGGAGCTATCCTCAAACTAAGGAAGGATGTAGCAGGCAAATAAAACAAAGGCACACTAATTAATAAATACTTCCCAACACAGAGTAATGATCTTGAACACCTGATAACTCATCATGCTTCACTGATTTATCTACTGAGTTTTTGTGCTGCTGCTGCTGTTACTTCTGTACAAATGTCTAGAGAATTTATTTCAGGAGCTGTTTAATATACATGTAACATATTAATCTTGAATAGTGGAATTATTAACTTATAAATGATCAATAATATTTTTAAGATAAATAATAATTTTGGCTTTGCCTATTGCTTTCTTTCTAGTATAATGCTACACTATGGTTAATGCTGCAAAGGTAGGGTGTGTCGGAGAGAGTCTGCGTGCCAATAGGGGTCTTCCAACATTCTAATCAAAGTTAAAAGATTATGAAATGTTGCAACCATGCTGGGCCTCAGTGACATTAAATGATCCATATAGTAGCACTATACTAATGAAGCATAGATTAAGTTACTTCAACAAAATGTCTCTTGTTCAACTAGAAGGGGCTTACAGCATCCCAAAGTAAAGCAGCAGTGCAGCAGGAAGGTTCCATCTTCCATGCTGCCACATCGCATGACATCATCAGATATCATCAGACAAGTGGTGTTCTGCCATTCCAGTCCTGTGGG
Source organism: Gambelia wislizenii (assembly GCA_030847615.1). NCBI lineage: Eukaryota > Metazoa > Chordata > Lepidosauria > Squamata > Crotaphytidae > Gambelia > Gambelia wislizenii. The sequence goes on along the minus strand of JAUMIR010000001.1, from coordinate 289,719,236 downwards.
AGACTGAGGTAAAACTGTGTCTTATTGCTAATGGGTTTCTTCTGGTTAGCAAAAAGATGTGGTTTTACTCCAGTCTTCCACAGGACCAGAACAAAAGAACAACAACGTCATGCAGTAAGGCAGCACGGAAGACATACCCTTCTTGCCGCACTGCCGTTTTACTTTGGCATGCAGTAAGCCTCTATGATTAGTGGTATTGGGCTAAAATTGAAATTACTGAGTTTAATGGGCTGAATCAGTGGACAAATGAAATCAATGGGCTTAAATTAGTGGCTACATAATTTGTCTTATTATTTCTGATTGGACAAAGCAATGCTAAATGTAGCAACCTCAGGGCTGGAGAATTTAGCTATTAAGAAGCATGGTGACTCAGCCTTTCTGGATTAATTACGATGCTGATTAAGGCAACAGCTTCAAAACCCAGCTCCTTCTCATCCAAACTGAAGACCTGAAGTCAAAGCTGGCTCTACCATTGGCCAAACTAAGGGCTTGTCCAGAAAGGCAATTTACCCTGATTTTCCCCTGTCTTGGACCTTTTGCCCTATTTCACCTCCAGGCACTCTGACAACACCTGTGATAAAGCCAAGGGGAAGCTGGAGTTTTTATTTTATTTTATTTATATTTTATAAAATAAAATTAAAAAACACATAAAAACCAATATTATGTAGGAAAGCCCAGATCAGGCTGACATGGGGACGCAGGGTCCATACCTGCACGCCAGCCCATATCACCAGACACCAACTGATGCTGGAGTCTCTAGGAATCCAGGAAGGAGGTCCGCAGCATGTGATGAAGGCCCCCTGCATGTGACCAGCCTTGATCACATGCCAAGGCCTCCTTCCTGCAATCAGAGAGAGCAATGTGGGACAGCGAGGAGGTGCCTGTGGAGACCGGCTGGCATGTGCATTTGGCAGCTGTTGTGTGTGTGCAGACTTCAATCCATTTCATCTTGTTAATGGGGTGGGGGGGTAATCCAGGGCCAGAATATGCCAGCGGTAAAGTGGTGTATTCTGACAAGTTTAGACAAACCCTAAGGCAGTCTTGCTGTTGCTTCTGCTGTCTCTGACTGCCTTAGGGTTTGTCTAAACTTGTCAGAATACACCACTTTACCGCTGGCATATTCTGAAGGGAATGACAGGATAACCTCCCTTCCGTTTCATTTACAAAAGTTGACTGGGCTGGCAGTTGAATATTTCTTGTGATGGGGCACCATTGAATGCTAGGTATGGGATAATAACCTCCACCACACTTAAAGGCAACTGAAGTTGACTGAAGGCAGCTAAGGGTGAGATCTGCATTACTTTCTGTCAGAAGAAGGGGCCGCTCTGGGGCCTAAAATGGCCAAGGAAGGGCCCAGAACATGACAAAATTTCCCCCATCCCACCTACAAATTGTGTGTGGGGGGATTGGGGATTAAAAATTGGGGGAAATGGGGAGGTAAGAGGGCAGAGTGCCATCTATCCCTTGACATTTGCCCACCCTTCAGACAGCAAAATTTATTTGTTAGTTATTTATTCAATTTCTATCCTGAATTTCTCCTGGCACAGGATCCAAGGCAGCTTACAACATACATTAGAACAAAGCACAATGAAAACCCAACATTAAAAAGTAGAAATAAACATTAACCAAATAATCCTATTAACAATATCTAATTTAAACCAGTTCAAAACACATTTCTCTGGCTTTTCTTCACAAACGAAGATTCAGGAAGGACTCATCCCGCGCTTGCTGCAAGCACGCTGATGACTAAAAGGCCAGAAAATAAAAGCACAGCACACCCTGTTAAAAGGCACTATTGCCACAACCAGTTCATAGATCAGTAAACAAAAATGTCTTGGCTGTCAGTGGAAGGAGGGCAGAGAGGGGGCCAAGCAAGCCTCTCATGGGAAGGAATTTCACAACCTCAGAGCGGCCTCCAAGAATGCTCTCGCCCATGTCCTCATGAAATATGCCTGTGGTGGTGATGGGACCAAGAGAAATGTTTTGGCTTGTCCCCCTTTAGGAGTAGTGGAATCAACATGGGAGCAGAGCACAACACTCCCATGCCATTGATATTTATTTTGTATTGTACCTTTTCAACTATTCCCAGTTTAATAGTACAGGGCAAAACCAATTTTCCATGTACCCATAGTTGTGGAAGACAAATATAAAATTTGAACTTTTTAAGCCAGAGGCAAAGGGCTTGTCTGCATGGGCAATTTACCCCATCTTGCCCCCATCCTATAGCCCTGCAGTCCTGATGACGTGGGCCTTTTGTCCTGTTTTGCCTCTGGGCACTCCTCATGACCCCTGAAGCAAAGACAGGGGGGAAGATGGGATACAGTTTTGTTGTTCTTTTTCTTGTAAAGTGCCGTGTACATTGAAGGTGCTATAGAAATAAAAGATGGTAATAACAGTAATAATAATAATAATAATAATAATAATAGGGGCTATTACAGTAAAAAAATACCCAGGAAAAACCACTCCCGTAGGCAAACAACAAACAAACCAGATTGGACCCCACATGACCAAAGGAACCCATTCTGGAACGCCAGCCTGTCACTTCAGCTGCCCTCTGCCATCACTCTTCCGTATCAGGAAGCAGACCCTCAGCATATGACCAAGACTGGTTGCATGCAGGGAGCCTTGGTCACACATTGTGGGCTGGCTTCTTTAGAGAGAGTGAGGGAGACAGCAGTGGCGGGAGCAACTGCAGCAATAGGCCAGCATGCCCAACTGGACTTCCTCCTGTTCTGTGCAGGTAACAGGGAGGAACAGGCCTGATCTGTGGGGAGGATATGCCAGCAGGGGACTGGCATATCCTGGTCCATGTAGATGAGCCCAAAGGCAGTTTTAATTTCTAAATGGAGAGCTACCTGCAGGGGATACTGATGAAGATATTTATATTGTAAGCTGCTTTATGTCCCATATTGCGAGAAAGGCAGGATATTAATTAATTAGTAATTATATATTATTTAAGCACCCCCTCTTACTCCAATACACTAACATTTATGTAGTTCAACAGAAACTTACATATAATTATCTGTTAGAGCAGCTATGCTGATTACCTCCCACATTCCATTTGTAACAGGTGTCATCTTCTAAAATATAAAACAAAGGTAGATAAAATGTGATTATGTAATCTCCATGAAACAAGAACATAAATCTGTAACATGTATGTCACTTACCCCTGTGCTGTCAATGTAGTGGATGTGTTTATATCCATTTTTGTCACTGATGATTTTGTAATAGCTAATTTTATCTGATGCAAAGTAAGGTTCAGATGGCTGGAACTGGGGGGAAAAGAATTAATGTTCAGCAGTACTTTTAGTATTTAGCTTCATATGTTGACAATATTTAATTCAATAATCTTGGAGGAATACAGGCACCAGCATGCTTTTGTGGTTCAGGATGGAAATGTTGCATCGTTTCCCCCTCAAAAGGCATTATATTCCCAGAAAAAGGTATCATATCACCAAACAGAACAAAAACATGACAAAAATTGCAAGGTAATTATGGATACCCTGCCTCACTTACATGGAATCCAACAGCTGCCACTAATTGCAACTGGCCACTGAACTGGATAGCCATTTGTTTCCAGTTTTACAACAGCAAGCCTCCTTTTTAAAGTTAATGATCCAGAAGCCTCTGTTGCTCGGCTGTATACAGAGTTGGATGCATGTGAGAATTATTAAGCCCTAAATATATTGTATGTTGGATTATTGTTGTACACTGCTGTGAAATTTTTCAGACATAAAGTTTATAAATATTTGTAAATAAATAAATAAATGTACTTTTAGTGGAGAAAGACATTTGTTCAGTGAATCTACACTTTCAGTGGCTTTCAAATATGACAGTGAAAGGGTAGGTATTGATCGGTCAGTACAAAGACAAATTGATCTTTGCAGTTGTATTTTATTGACAACAAATACTATAACCAATGGAATATTGGGTTTTGGGAGGGGATGGGGGCAATTAATCCTAACTGATTAACTAACACTTCCAATTTTGACCAGGTTCTCTTATACTCTTACTTTTAAGGTGTCTTTTTAAAAGATATACAAAAGTACACCCCATATCATTAATGTAATGTGTAGTTTAACCCTAGGATAGTCTTCCCTTTATTGAAAATATGCTTCATTGGAAAAGGTGGCACTAGGCGCTACAAAAGGAGTAGGAAATCAGTCACAATCTCCCCGCCCTTTGCAACTAAGAAAGTTCTTAGAGGAACTCCACCTTGGGACAGTCCTATTGGCAGAAGCAACATTCTGAACCCAACCCAGTGGTAATAACATCCTAATATTAATAACCTCCCAGTAAGGCTCTAATGGGAGCCAGGGTGGTGTAGTGGTTTGAGTGTGGGATTACAACTCTGAATACCAGGGTTCAAATCTCCACTCAGCCATGGAAACCTACTAGGTGATCTTGGGCAAGTCACACTGTCTTGGGCTCAGAGGAAGGCAAAGACAAATACCCTCTGAACAAATCTTGCCAGGAAAACCCCGTGATAAGTTCACCTTAGGGTAACCATAAGTTACCAATGACTTGAAGGCACACAACAACAAGAACAACAACAACAACAATAAAATCCTTTGCACTGCAATGGACTCGGGGGAATATATGTAAATATGCATAATTGTGGTTAGAGTTTTAGCCTTTTTTATTTTATTTTTTTTATTTAGTTATTTATACTCTGCTCTTCAGCCACAAGGCTATCAGAGCGGCTTACAAATTGTTTTAAGCAATAGCTATTTACACATCTAACTGCATTAAACAGCTTCTAATGTGTGTTGGCTAATTGCCCCCACAAGCTGGGTACTCATTTTACCAACCTACGAAAGGATGCAAGGCTGAGTGAACCTTGGAGCCCGCTGGAATCGAACTTGCAACTTGCAATGTGGTGACTTGCAGTACTGGCATTTAACCACTGCGCCACCAGGATCTTTTAAAGATCAAAGCAGGAGCAGGAATAAAGCAGCTGAAATCCATGATCTAAATCCAATTGCAAGTCTCAACTGGAGTAGGACTGTTGAATCAGTTGTTGAGTTGTAAGTCAGCACATGTGCAAATCCCATTGATTTAATAGGTCTAGCCTAGGCTGCTGCCACACTGCGAAATAATGCAGTTTGACACCACTTTAACTGTCATGGCTCAATGCTATGGGATTCTGGGATTTGCAGTTTTGTGAGATATTTAGCCTTCTCTGTCAGAGAGCTCTGGTGCCACAACAAACTACAAATCCCAGGGTTCTGTAGGAAGGAACCATGATAGTTAAAGTGGTGTCAAACTGCATTATATCTGCAATGTGGCAGCAGCCCTAGTTGAGATTAGAAAATGGATTTAGAGCAAGTCTTTTGAATGCTATAAAGTGGCTTTGGCGTATTTGCGTGCTCAGGCCAGATGTTCTCCCCCCAACCCTCTTGCCCAAATAAAGGTAGACACATTATATGAATTGGAAAGATATATTGGTACATGATGATATGTATATTGGCAATAAAGGCCACAACTTTTGATAACAGCTGCAATGGTTGGCTCAGATCACATGGGTCCAGATCCAGACATCAACCAACCCAAATGTTGGTCAATGAGACCGCTGTCGGTTCACCACCGACACTCACCACTGATGAAGGGGGAGGAGTCTTGGCCAAGCCCCAGCATGCCTGATGATCCCTCACCGTTCCCCTTCCCATGAACAGCTGGGATGGGTAGGGTCTCTGTGACCTTGACCTTGACATTCACCATGAACTTGACAGAGACCCCCCTCCCATTACCAATGACCTTGGATCAGGATCCATGCCAACCACCCCCAAAGTTGTGACAAAGTAAATACATGCTACAAAATAACATACAAACCTATAAGCAAGAGATAAAGGGAGGGTGGGCAGGTTTCGGCTCCTAGAGAGCCACTGGCCAGTTCAGTGCAGCGGCTGGGATTTTATACCCAGCCGCCGTGCCATAATGTACACTGCTGCACATTATGTAAAACTGCCATAATGTAAAACTGCTGCAAAATTGCCACAAAACTGCTGCAAAAGGCAGCACTGTCCTGCCTCCCCTCAAAGCAACGAATCAGGGCAGGGCTGCCCTGCCCTGATTGGTTTCCTCCTTTCGCACCCCTTCTCAGCCTGCAGAGCAGGCCAGGAAGAAGGCAACATGGCAGCCCCATGCCCATCGCCATGTGGGGAGAGGGGCCACTGGGAGCTGGACTGGACCCGCAAACAGAGCCGCCGGAGGCAAGCGGGTGAGTCCAGCAGCTCCCCTCAGTACAGCCTGCAGAGATGTGTGTGAAATGGAAGGAACTGACTTAAGAAATGCTATTATAATAAATTCATTTTTTCTTTTTCTTTTCTTTTTTAGTAATCAGAAACACATTTCTTCATAAGCCCCTTTATATTTCTCTTTTGTTTTCTAGTTGACACAATAGATGTATTACATTGGCCCTCTTCTGACGATTCATGTCTCTTACTGTTGGCATTGCCTACTGTTAGTTCTGGCTCTGGCCCCTGATTGATTTTTCCCATGGGTCAACAAACCTATATTTTTTTAAAAAGGATTTCTGACCCTTGTGCTACAGAGTAATGATGTGTAGTTATGGTCTGTTGAAAAAACAGTTGCTGGTTGGACTCTCACAGAGTATACTAATCAAAAAGGAGACAAAAAAGAGAATAATATCTCCCCTTTCTTGCTACGTTATAGTACACTCACATGCCCATTTTTTTACTTTCCTTTTGCATAACTGTTCACAACATACACAGTCTGCTCATCATGTTGCTGATTGAGACTTTATGGTGTAGAAGCAAAATGTGTTAGCTGTAAGGTCTTTCCCTTCCTGAACAAGCTTGACAGCAGGTGGGATTATCTCCCATCTTTTAGTGTACATTTTATCCCTGCTGTGCTGCTTCCTTCCTCAATTGGTATATGTTTTTGAAAGCCTTCCTTAGGAAAGCAAAAATGTAAAAAGACATGGCTTGCAAGGGAAATATGAACAGTATCACATACATTAAAACAAAAAATAATAATCTTACCATGCAGCTATATTATCCTGTTTTCTCTAGAAACAGAATATGGACACTTAGAGCCACAAACCTGGCAACTCAACTACCTCTCTTATTAAAACAATAGGTATTAATACTGTTAAAGTTTTGTTGTTTTAATTATGTCTCAAGCATATGTCTCAACAGGATTTTATCTAATTCCATTCCAGATGGATGATCAAAGGTTTAGTAAAGGGACTTATGCAACAATTCTATTCATGTCTACCCAGACAAACAGCCTATTACGTTCAGTGATATATACTCACAGGCAAACATATGCAATGTTGTTGTTGTTGTGTGCCTTAAAGTCATTTCCAACTTATGGCAACCCTCAGTTGAACCTATCACAGGGGTTTCTGAGGACTGAGAGTGTGTGACTTGCTCAAGGTCACCCAGTGGGTTTTCATGGCCAAACAGAGATTTGAATCCTTGTCTCCAGAGTTGAGTTCAACACTCAAACCACTACACCATGCTGACTCAGGAGGGCCTAAATACCCTAAAGGCACCAGATGCCATCTAGATCTTGGAAGCCAAGCAAGGTCAGCCCTGGTTAGTACTTGGATGGGGGACCACCAATGAATGCCAGGTGCTGTAGGCTATATTTCAGTGGAAGGAACTGGCAAAACCACCTCTGAGACTCTTCCCAAGAAAACCCTATGAAATTCATGGGAAACTTGAAGGCACACACAAATGTATCATGAATACACAAAACTGCTTTTAACTCTACCAGTTTATGGACCAATAGTTGCCTCACACATGTGGGACTAGAACTCAAGAAGGAGGCACACCATTTGGAGCTAAGTACCTCCTTCTCCATCCCCCCACTGGAAAATGCCACTTCCTAGCTATTCTTGGTAAAGGAAAGGAACCTATGAACTTTACATTATAGACATGGGCTGTGCAACATGTTTATTTGAGACTTGGGCAGACCTGGTCCAGAAAGACAGCTTATATATAGATGGATAACACTTACTCTGCCAATCCAACCAGTTTTACTTTCTTGGATTTGCTGCTTTTCCTGAAAGGGGGAAAAATGAAGTAAAACATCTGAGTCAAAAAACTAATATGTACAGAATTTTCTTTTTTTCAAGGGCTCCCTAGCTAAAGTTCACGCCCTCTTGCATACCTCTGGGCATTGCCATGTTCCATTTTGTCTAGAGAAGTCACATATGCCAAGAACTGAAAAATTCTGAATTCTTCTGAGCCACTGAAGACAGATTCTCTCATTTGTCACCCATGTTACAACACTTAGGTAGTGGTCCCTGGACATAAAGAAAACAGGATGCTAGGCATTTAACTATATACACATTCAAATCTCAATGGAGTAAGGAATTACAGATTTTGGTTACATCCTGGATAACTATATATAAAAGTTTGCTTCTTTTCCCTGTAACCCTAAATTTGTGGAATAGTTAAACTGGTTTCCAGTCTAAAACCAGATTCTATTTTTTAGCTTCTTTCTTTACTTCTACAACAAAAAATAAACCTCTTCAAATAGCTCCAGTTGTCTATATGTCTCTTTTGTCCTTTTTCTAGGCCATGGGTATGACTGTTTGGGGATATCAACTCTAATCAGTACAAATAAACATAAACCTCATAAGCAATTAAATCTGAACAACATGCTTTGGCCTCTTATTGTTCATCATCAAAAGATGAGACCCCATTTTAACTCTTATCCAGGCAGATGAGACAGTTCAGTCCCTCAGAGTTGAATTATATTATAGAATTCACAAAGAACTAGATCTACAAGATAAGCATTTTATGACATTGTCACCCAAAAAGTTGTAAGCAATGTCCTCAAGTTTCAGCCACCTGCTACATGCATTTGTTGTTGTTTTAATGGCAAAAAGCAGGTGGGACAAAATGGCTTGAACAAATCTATTGCATTTGCATTCATAACCATTTTTTTTGCAAATAAGGAGGGCTGACAGCTGCTCAAAACAAACGTTCCACTTCATGTTGATGGTAAGAGCTTTTTGACAGTGGAACAGACTACCTTAGCAGGTGGTGGACCCTCCCTGTTTGGAAGTTTTTAAACAGAGGTGGGATGGCCATCTGTCAGGGTGCTTCAACTATGGGTTCCTGGCAGGGGCTTGGACTAGATGACCCCTGGATCCCTTTCAATGCTACAGTTCTATGACTCTATGAGAACCTATACTTCTCTGGTTTTTGGGATTTGGGTATTGCGACACACCTGTGGACATGAAGCATTTTATACTCCCAAGCACACCGAGATTTTTATTGGAGTTAGATGATATGACAGATTAAAGCACTTGAGAGAAGTGATTTATCTGCCTGGATGAGGGTTAAGTGCAGGTTCATGCTTCCAAACACTGAATAATCTGAATAGTCCAAACTGAATAATCTAAACACAGAATATCCAAAGGCCAATATTAAAACTATAACTCAATGCAAAAGAAAAAAAAGATACAAAAGAAAAAAAAAAGATTAATGAGTTCTGTGTATGAGATTGTATACAGTAGGTCTTCTCTCACATTCTTTCCTGTCACATGTTTTCTTTCCCATAACATATAACATATAATAAAAATAATCCCTTGCTGGCACAGGAAAGCCAGAACACACACAGAGCAAAACTGCCTGCAAGGGCTTCCTCTTTTGGTTTTCAATGGAGAGGGAAGGCTTCATGTGAAAAGGAAAAAATGAAAAGCTGTCCTACTCTACTCAAAATGAAGGGGAAAGCCCGTGAGTACAGCATTTATGTGCTGCTGCCATGTGCCTAGACAACTTGGGAATAGTGAGAGTGCATTAAGCCCTGAGTATTTACTGTAAATAAGCAAGTTTATTTAACATGTTCTTCTCAGCACCATTCATAGGCACATGCCAATCACATGCACCCCACCTTTACTGTGGATGAGGACAAGTGCAGGGCCAGAACATGTGGAATAATTCATAAAACTCCAATAGCAATAAGCTAACAATTTACTCATGCTATGTCATCTCCAGTTTTCCCCTGAGTTAAGTATACTGATACTCTAAATGCCAATGGGCCTTTCAAGTCCTGTTGCAGCTCTTCACACACTATGTAACCCAGCCTTTCTCAACCTTTTTACCCTGGAGGAACTCTTGAAATCATTTTCAGGTCTCAGGGAACCCCTACGTAAAAATTGTACTTACAGCTCCCTTTTTAAAAAAATTACAGAAACAGTGGGAAAACAAATAAGATTCTTATTATAGTTCACATTGCTAGCAATACATATTTGATACTTGAAAGTAACAGGCCTGAAACAGCATACTGGCAGAGAAGTATTTATAGTGTACATTAAGATACTGACAAAATATCCTATGAAAATGCCAAAAATGGTAATCTATAATGAAAGTAAATTAAATAAAAAAAACAAATATATTTATCGTGAAACATTATTAAAACCTGAAAAACGTCATATGAAAATATCCAAAAAAGACTAATACAAATATATTTGATGAAAAACAAATATATTTATTATAACATTATTAATGTGAAAAACCCTCATTTTGCATTTGTACCTTTAAATCAGTTTTATGCAACCCAGCGTCTTTCTTTGTCCTCAGTTCTGGCAAATAAAAAGGGTCCACTCAATCATACACACACTCATTCCTAGCCTCCTCCCTTTTAGCTGACATGAGGAGCTTCATTAGCACATCAAAAGCTGGGAGAGAGAGCAAGGTATTTTGCACATAAACATCCTTTCCTTGACCCATAAGAGGCCCTTTTGCAGGCTCTGCTGGTGTGAAAACATTCACACACACACTCATTCCTCCCCAGCTTTCTCTGTTATGGAGGCCTTTTCAGCTCACCACTTCTCCGTGATTTATTAGTATTTTCTCACGGAACCCCTGGCTATCTCTGAGGGAACCCTGGGGTTCTGTGGAACCCCAGTTGAGAAATGCTGATGTAACCCATCTTAAACTACATTCTCGAAACATTTAGCACTGGTTCTTAACAACAGACATTCTTGACTGCTCAGATTAAAGGAATATTTAAAGGGTGTGTGTGTGACAAAATCAAGGTGCCATTATAGGAAATTATAGAATCATAATGTGTAGTTTCCTATAATATTAATCAATGCATACACCAAAATTCCAGCTTTGCTATGGCATTAATATGGGTCTTAATTCCACTTAACACATATTGAAATTATATTACATTATAATCAACCCTCTACCAGCTGTTTTTTCTACTTTTAATAAAATCCAATAAATACATCTAAAAAACCTGAATCCTGTTATATCATTACATTTTTGTTCAATTATATGAATTGACAAAAACAAAATTTACTACATTATTTGGACATACCCAGATTTTATGCTTGATGGTGCAACAATTTCAGTGGAATTGACACTGGGAAGAGATTGGGTATTCACAATAAACAGCCTTATTGTTGGATTCGTAGCACCTGCCTAGAGAAAGTTACAATACTTCATACAACAGTTTAGACTCTACATACAGCATGTACCCATTATAAAAGTACAATAAACTTGGAAGTAGTTTTACTTTTAAGTCACAACACAAAACATAAACACAACATGAAAGAAAGAAAAAAATAAATGTTATCAAAGATGGACTAAGAGCTTCTTTATACAAGCACACAGGGCCTTTGAAAACAATCTGCAAAGCTAACTGAGAATATTTAACTTTGTGTAGAAAAGAAATACTATACTTTCCATGAGTCTGTGGGAGCGATTGATGCAGACTATGTTACACTCTCCTCATTTTTTTTTTTTTGCAAAGGACAGTTTTTTGAAATGAAAAACAACTCCAAACACACACATTTCCAAGACTATGTGATCACATTTGACCACAGACACTAAGGAACATTCAATCAAAAGACTCAGCCAGCGAAGAAAGGAAAATGCCAAGCAACTACGAGGAGTAGGAATCCAAGAAGCAATTATGCTGCTTAGTTCACTGCTTTCTTGCCTCACAAGTGTATGGGGAAGGGGAATATGTCTAGGTAGGATAGACACCAAAAAGCTGTAGTATCTTCAAATTCATTAGTGTACATGTTACATACATGTGTGCATGCACACACATCCCTCTGCCTGTTCCAGTCCCATGACAAGATGACAAAGTGCCTTCCTAATTTTGGGGACCTCTTATCTCAACCCAGATAAGCAAGAAAAAGGAAAAGGCAGATGGTGCTTCAGCTTGAATGAAGGCAAGGGATGTTCTGTGTTGTATTAGGGCAAAGTATTTGCATTAACTAGTGTCCTCTTCAGTCCATTAGAATATGATCACGCACCATATGCTTATACAGTATGGGAGCTTTGTGTGACAGGAAAATCCTAATATCACCTTCAGAAGACCCAAGCAATGGAGAAAGACTCCACTGCTCAGCTCCCCTGTCGTATCAATTTTCACAAGAAAAACACATGTGTGTGCACACACACATGAAAAAAACCCATACATTCTAAAAGCATACAATTCAGCCATAGCTGGCTCAGCTGAAAACAGAGAAACAGAGAAAGAAGGAAATACCCAAGAGAAGAAACCTGCACAATGTGACCCCTCTTTATGTTACCTTATAGAGGCCACATTACAGGAAGGATTTTTCCATAAAGAATTTTCATTACAAATTGATTAGGTTTATGTCCTAATAGAATATCATTACAACTTTGTTCCATGCAACATTATATCAGAAAGATATATGAATTTATAGTCCTCTCCTTTTTTGTTAAGACAGCTATGACCCTGTTTCATTTCTGAAAGTAACCACATAATAAAAAAAAGGCCAAGTGAGATTATTCATCTAGGGAGAAATGGAGTTCCCCTTCTTCCATCCCTCATCAAAATGGCTTTCTATAAAATCATTTCAGAAACTTAAGAAATTCCAAATACAATTGCACTTGTATTTCCTGTTTCCGTAGAGATAATATAATTTCAGTGCTGCCAGATGCTATTGACTTAAGTCACAGTAATCACAGCAAGCTGTTGAGGAGAGACAGACAATATTTTTGTTAGCAGCAACTGATTAAATGTGACTATTCTCTTAATCAAACTGCTCAACAATCATGTTTAATAAATAACACAGACCTTAGGATATGGGATTCTAATTGTCTTTGGATACTGCACCGTATCTTCTGAATAAAACGAATACTCAATAACAGGAACTTCGGTATCATTAATCTCTGCATATGCTAAAAAAGTGCCATTTGGAGACCACCACAGAGCAGAATGAGTGCCAAACATTTCCTCTGAAAGAGATGCAAATGTGTTCTTTTGAAGCAATAGTTGCTAAGCTGGCTTCTGCCCTGAAACATAGTCCTTATTAATCTGTATATCATTTCAAATGGAAGTTCAACTGCTAATATTCAGAATGCTTCCCTTATATTGTGACTAAAATGATAACTGAAGACTCAAAAACACCATCCTATGGAAATACTGTGCTACAGAAATCTGGCTTAAATAATGAATAGCAAGTTCTAGCACTTTAATTTATTATGTTTTGGTACTATGACCACTAACTACTATGACTACTACCACTACTACTACTATTAGTTTATGACATCTCCAAATTCATTCTCTGTAAGGAAACACAGTGAAACTGAGATTTAAAAAAACTAGCACCAAATATGAAAGGAGTTCCAGACATTTTAAAATGTAAAGGGAAAGCCTGGCATTGCAAATTTATCAGAATTAACTTAACAGATTTAACAAGTTCCCAAACTATGGTTCCATTTTTTAGAAAGTAAAAGGGTTGTACAGGTGAGCAGGGCTAGACTCACTTTCTTTCACTGACCTCTCCTTCTGTACATACTTTCACTTTTTTTTCAGTTGCATTTATTTCAGAACAAATTAAAAGGAAAATGACACCATGGAACACGGTGATATAAGGTAAACAGGGAAGAGAACAATTCACTATGGAGAGCCAATGTGGTGCAGTGGTTTGGGCACTAGACTGTGACTCTGTGACTCTGGGCAAGTCACACCCCCTCAGCCTCAGGGGAAGGCAAAGGCAAACCCCCTCTGAACAAATCTTGCCAAGAAAACCCCATGATGGGTTTGCCTTAGGGTTGCTATAAGTCAGAAATGACTTGAAGTCACACAACAACAAACTATTCACTATGCATTATGCTAATGCTCACTTTGCTTTTTAAATCAGACCTACTACATTTTGCATTTGAGCAGCATAGATCTGCATTTAAAGACATGCATCGGCTGCCTAACAGTGACTTGGGTCTAAGAGAAACTGCATAAAATGTTGACAATTAAGCTATGAAGTTGTACTGAACATTCATTTTGAACAGAACATCAATGTAGGCAAATAATTTTCACTTTATCTCCAAATGTTGGGCATGCATGTCTGTGTAGCTATAATTCACACGGATGGTCTACTGAATCCCAAAAAGGTAGAGGCCCTGTGAGTAGGTGCTTTACCTCTTCAAGAATCTGCAGGCTGTACTTTGCCCATCCCTGATATAGAGCATTTCAAACACATCCTCACCATGGTGTGGAGGATTATGAATGAAAAGTGTCAAGCTTTACTATTCAATGTGCCCAGTGAGTAGGTTAGAAAGTTGACTTTCTAATTTTAGGTGACCCATAGTTTGTCATTTCATTTGAATAGTAAAATACTGCTAACAAACCAGGATCCCAAACCATAACCAAAGCATGGTTTGGTATTCTGTTTTTGGTGCAAATGATGGCTTGCCACAAAGCAAAAGAAAAAGCTTCTATCTAATCTCCTCTTTAGCATGTGAAGGAGAACGGAACATTGGTACTCACCGTGAAGGTTCCTTTTCAGCAGTAGAGGGGAGGGAGTCCTTCTCATTGGGCATTGGCTCCGCCTCCAGTTTAAACAGGCAGAGTAACCTACAAATCAGAAAGAAACAAGCACAACCCCCTCGGAGGAGGAGCCAACCCCAACCTCCCCAGAGAAGGTTAAAACAGCTCCAGCAAAACAAACAGGAATTAATACATATGAACATCTACTCAAACATCGACATCTAATTTTTTGGGGGGGGGGAGGGTAAGGACTCCCTCCCCTCTATGGCTGAAAAGGAACCTTCATGGTGAGTACCAATGTTCCATTTTCCAGCAGTGAGGGGAGGGAGTCCTTCTCAGTGGGACCTAGAACAGCGGTCCAACTAGGGTGGGGGAGAAAACTGTAATCACATCACTGAATGACCTTCTGCAACACCCGACGCCCGAAAGCAGCAAAAGCTGATGCATAAGTATCAATTTGATAATGTCTAGTGAACATAGAAGATGACACCCATGTAGCCACTCTACATATATCCTCAATAGACTGCGAACTCCCCAGAGCCGCTGACGTAGATTTGCTTCGCGTGGAATGGGCCTGAATGCCCGATGGCACCACCTCTCCACTGCTAACATAGGCCTGCTCGATACATAGCCTCAGCCACCTAGCGATCATAGAGGAAGAGACCTTCCACCCTTTTGCTTGACCTGAGAATGCCACAAACAGGGCATCTGACTTGCAAAACTCCTCCATTCTCTTATCTTCAAAGCTCTCGTCACATCCAACATATGCCACAACTTCTCCAATTCAGCCACTGGCTTCAGACAGAACGATGGTAAAATCAATTCCTGAGCTCTAAGGTGAACAGGGAGTTTACCTTAGGCATAAATGATGCCTAAGTCCAGCCGTAGTGTCACCAAATCCTTCTGAAACACAAACAATTCCTCCCGGATCGATAAGGCCACCAGCTCCGAAACTTGTCTAGCTGAGGTTATTGCCACCAGAAAGACTACTTTCAAGGTGAAGGTCTCAAGTCAACAGACCTCACAGGCTCAAAGGAGGCATCCATCAGTACTTTTGAGAACCACATTCAGTTTCCATGATGGAAACCTATGCACTAATGGTGGTCGCAGCACTGTAATGCCTCTCAAGAAGGTACATACCTGAGGATGTGACCCTAACAGTTTATTCCAATCCCTCTTCAAAATAGAGCCTATGGCCACCACGTGATGGCGTAGTGTACTTGGTGACAACCCCTTCTTCATACCAGACTGCAGGAAAGCCAACACCGTACCAACTGAGGCCCCTAAAGGACGTACCCCTTTAAATGCTCTCCACATGACCTCAACCTCATATAGCCTAATTGTAGACGTCTTCTGGCTCCTAGCATGGTATTGACCACCCCACTATTGTAACCCTTTTTCAAGAGCCTTTCCCACTCAACCTCCAGGCGTGTAGTTGTAAACAACTGGGATCTGGATGCAGAAGCCCGTTCTGCACCAGAAGGTCCAGCCATGGAGGCAGGTGACACAGGTCCTGTATTTGGAGCTGGATCAGGTCTGGAAACCATGGCCTTCGGGGCCAGTGAGGGGCAATAAGAACTACATTTGCCTTTTCTTGCTTGATCTTCCGCAAGACTCGGCCCAGTAATGCTATTGGTGGGAAAGCGTAGCACAAGGTCTGTGGCCATAGTATTGTGAGTACATCAAAAGCTAACGCTCCCCTGGTCCAGAACCTGTATACAAATCTCGGTAGCTTGCGATTCTCTTCTGATGCGAAGAGGTCTACCCATGGCTCCCCGAAGTGAAAAACTACCACTTGAAAAATCAAGCTGTTGATTTCCCACTCGCTGTGTGCCAACGTGTGTCTGCTCAACCAATCTGCCTGGGAATTCAATTTCCTCTGCAGATACTCCCCCCTGATCGATGTGAGGTGTATCTCCGCCCACTGAAACAGCAACTCCGACTCTTGCATGAGGTCCTGTGACTGGGTTCCTCCCTGTCTGTTTATGTGGGCCCTCACTGAGATGTTGTCTGTGCGAATCAGCACGTGGTGGCCTTCTACCAGTGATTGGAACTCGATCAGGGCCAGCCTCACTGCCCTGAGGTCCAGAAGATTGATGCTGAAACTTTGCTCCCAACTTGACCAGAGTCCCTGAGCTATTTGTTCCCCAGAGTGAGCTCCCCATCCTGTCAAGGAAGTGTCCAGGTAACCACAATCCTTCTTGGCTCCTGGATCTGAACCCCCATCTGAAGGGAGTCTGACGGCCACCAATACAGGAAGGCCTTCACCTCTGTTGGCAGCTTCATAAACCTGCAAGCTTTCCTCGCCACCAAATCCTGAAAGGTTAGCAGGAACCACTGGAGCATATGGAGATGGAAGCTGGCCCAAGGCACTGTATCTATACAGGCTATCATTAGTCCCAGTAACCTGTCCAAGGACATCAGAGGTATCTTCTCCTGGGCTAAAGTCAACCGCACTAGCTGCTGTAACTTTAGCCTCCTGTCCTCTGGTAAGGAGACCCGGTAGGAGCAGGTGTCCAGAACATTTCCCAGATGCTGAATCCTCTGCATCAGTTCCAAATGACTCTTCTACTAATTTACCATGAACCTGTGGGATTCCAAGCACTGGAGAGTCTTCGCGATGTCCTGAGTGGCTCTGGTCCAGGTCGATGCTCTGATCAGGATGTCATCCAGATACAGGTACAGGTGTATTCCCTGTGCCCTCAGATGTGCCACCAGTGCCACCAGAACCTTGGTAAAAACTCTGGGTGATGAGGACAGGCCAAACAGCAGAGCCCTGTACTGAAAATGATCCTCCTTGAACACAAACCTCAGGAAGCTTCTGTGTGCTGGGTGGATCATAATGTGAAGATACGCATCCCAAAGATCCAGAAATCTCCTCTCTGAATGCCCTGCAGAATGGATCGCAAGGTCTCCATCCTGAACTTGCATTTTGCCTCCCACTGATTGACACCCCGCAAGTTCAGCACCTCTCTCCAGGTCTTGTTCTTTCGGGGGCAAAAAATAACAGAGAGTAGGTTCCAGAGAACCTCTCCGTCCCTGGCATGGGTTCCACTGCCTGAATGCTGACTAGATTTGCTATCGCCATCTCCATCAGCCATTGTTTCTCCAGGGATCGCATTTGGCATGATTGTACGAAAATGAGGGGCAGCTTTGAAAGTAGATCTATGGTGTAACCTTGACAGACCATCCAGTTTAGCCAGGCATCTGAGGATGTATTTGCCCATCTGTCTGCAAACCCGGTCAGTCTGCCCCCCACCAGTAGACTGGGGTAGTTACAGAGACTGCCCAGGCTTGCCCCCTTGCTTGGAGGCCTGAGATGTCGATGGCTTAGGGGAGGAGCTTGACCTAGGTTTATTGAAAGATCTTGAAGCACCCTAACTGCTCTTGTGCTAGCAAGAACGTCTCTGGTTACCTGACCTGTAACCCTTAAATCCCTGGTTGCTAGAACGAAAGAACCTGAATTCCTCCTTCTTGGGCACTGCAGGTAAGGCCTTCTTCTCCTTGGTCTCCACCAGAACATCCTCTAGGGTCTCCCCAAACAATTTTCCACCCTTGAAGGTGCACACTGACAAGTTGGCTTTAGCCTTGTTGTCAGCATGCCAATTCCTCAGCCATAGCTGACATCTTGCCACAACGTTCACCCCTACTGCTCTTGAAGAGAATCTGAGGGTGTCCAAGCTTGCGTCTGCCATGAATGCTGAGGCCTTTGCCATCTTATTTATTCCCTGATGAAACTTAATCTCGTCATCTACTACCATCTCCAAAAGATCCTTTGTCCACCTGATTGTGGATCTAGCAAAAATCGAAGCCACTGCCGCTGCCCTAATGACTAAGGCTGAGGCTTCGTGGGACCTGCGAAGAAATGACTCTATTCTGTTATCTTCTGGTGCCTTAAGATTCTCATGGCTATCCCAAGGGAACAGCAATCCAGAAACCAGCCCAGTCACTGGTTGGCAGCTTAAACAATTCCATAATGTCATTTGAAAAGGTATACAGGGACTTGGCATAGGAGGGTTGGGCCCTAGATGATCCTAGCTGTGCCCATTCACCCACAACAATGTCCTTGAATAAGTCAGGAAAGGGAAGCACATTAGCCACTCCTTTCCCTAGTGGCCTCAGCTCTGGCACCCCCTTGGTGGACCCCCCTGCAGGTGCCCCTGGTGACTCCAAACCCAAAGCCCTTAGAGCCTTCTTCAACAGAACAACAAAAGTGGATGCATCAAAGAGTCTGGGAGAGGCCTGGTCCTCCCCAATCTCCTCTTCCCCTTCGGAGGAGAGTTCTCCCTCCTCCCTGAGAAGAATCTCCTCCTCATCTGCCTTGCAGTCCCCCTCCCAGTCAGGGACCTCAGACACCCTCCTTGCGGGGCCTTTTGCGGGGTGGTGGGCCCCCCCACCTCCCAGGGAAGACCCAGATGAGGGGCTTTGGCGGGACGTATCCCCCTTGTGGGTTGCCGGCTGTCCTCTCTTCCCCATGGCCTTTCCTCCCATTGTGCCCTGCCGATGGGGCACTGAAGGCCCTGGGGAAACCTTCCCAGCAAGGGTCCATCCCCCTGTTGGCCTCCCCCACTGCCGCTTGCCACGCAATCAAAGTGATCCACGCAGCAAGCTGCTGCAGAAGCTCCTTACTGGCTAGCATCAGCGGCGGGAGGTCCTCTGCATCACCATCGTCCTCATCCTTCCCTCTGCGAGCCCTCGCTGGCTCCAGATGGCAAGGCTCTGGACACGGTGGCGTGGTCCACCATCCCTCTGGAGGCCCCATCATGCTCTCGATGGGCTCCACTGGCTTGCCTGCCGTGGAGCTCAATGTGTACCTCATGAAGGGGGCATGGAGCTCCTTTTCTCCCTGCTGGGACTTGGTCCCAGGGAGGCCCAGGCCAGTCTCCTCCTCAGAGGAGGAGAGATCGCCTCCACTCATGTGGCTGTTCATGGGGGCCGCCATGATGAATCCCTTTGTTCTCATCAGTAAATGCTGGAGCACAGTGAGCCCTGACCTGCTTTGCCCACAGGCAGAACTGAACTGGGGAGGTTGGGGTTGGCTCCTCCTCCGAGGGGGTTGTGCTTGTTTCTTTCTGATTTGTAGGTTGCCCTGCCTGTTTAAGCTGGAGGTGGAGCCAATACCAATGAGAAGGACTCCCTCCCCTCACTGCTGGGAAAGGGAATGGGAAAGAGTATGTGACATTATTTTCGTTGTGCCATAGCTATATCAGAATGTAGCAAGATCTGTTCAAATGACAGCAGAAATTAGTTACATTCAACATTAGGTGGCAGTATGCTTTGTTGCTGTTATTGTGCACCTTCAACTGGTTTTCAATTTCTAGTGACCCAAGTATGAACCTGCCACAGGTTTTCTTGGGATGATTTGTTCAGAGAGGGTTTGCCACTCCCTTCCTCTGAGGCTGAAAGAATATGACTTCCTCAACACCATCCAGGGAGTTTACATGGCTGAGCAGGGATTCAGACCCTGATCTCCCAGTCCTAGGGCTCGTCTACACTGGTTTCTTAGGACTTTTTCAGATGTCTCTTATAAGCACAAGCAGCCTTGTCACGTTGCGAGGCTGCTGCGCTGCAGGGCATCCCTTTCGGATGACACTCTCCCCTGCCGGTACTGTTGTGGTACCACAGGGACATTTGAGCGTTATATTTGGCCGTATTTTAATCACAAAAGTTGATCGTGATTAAAATACGGCCAAATATAATGCTCAAATGTCTCCGCGGTACCGCAACAGTACCGGCAGGGGAGAGCGTCATCCGAAAGGGATGCCCTGCAGTGCAGCAGCCTCACAACGCGACGAGGCTGCTTGCGCTGTATAAGAGACGTCCGAAAAAGTCCTTAATCTGGGGCCAGGCCAGAGCATTACGCCCCAGACTATCTCTGGATTCAACACAGTGGTGGTCATATGTACCTGGGGCAAATCTGTGTCATAGTCCAGACAAGCCAGATTGGCCTTGCTGGCCCGTCCTCATGTCCCCCTGCAGCCGCCGCTGCTGCCTCACCAGCCAAGCAGCTCCCTGCAAGAGCCTGGCTAGTGCCATCACTTCTGCTGAGGTCAGAACAAGGTGCCCAGACATATGATCAACAAGGAAGGGGTCACTCTACCCTCTCCTTGTTGATCACACATGTGGCCTGTTCTGGCCTCTGCAGAAGCAACGTCGACATCCAGGCTCTCGCAGGGAGCTGCTTAACCAGCAAGGTGACAGCAGTGGATCCAAAGAGGATCCATCCCCTTCCCTGTGCTGTTCAGTGCAGGGTAAGAGAGATGGTGCTGCATTTGTGTGAGAGAACTGGATTGGGCTGAATGAAACTCAATCCAGCTGTCCAGACAGCAAAAGAACTGGAGGCACTCTGGAGTCTCCTGTAAACTCAGGAATTTCCTGCAGTTTCTCTTAAACTGGATTAATGGCTTAATAAAACAGATTCACTACAAGCATCATCTGAACACATTGCACCTGCTCTGGGGTAAGTTTAGTTTATTTCCTGACCGTAGACAAGCCCCTAGTTCAACACACAAACCACTACACCATATCGACTCTCTACAATATGGTTATTGTTATGTAATTGTTACCTTCATACACCCAATCTGCTAATCCATTAAATATTCTATTTTCTTTTCCATTTTTGGTGATCTGTATATCAGGAGCATTTGGTGTTTCTCGGATGTAAATGTCGTTGTTTGAAACATAAGCCTGCCATAAACAGAGCAGAACCAACAGATAATAATAGTTTAGTAGGTCTTCAATATCAATCCATTTTTCCCCTTAGCTGTTTTAAAACTACAGTAGGACCCCCGTATCCACTGATTCAATTATCCACTGATTCAATTATCCACTGATTCAATTATCCATGGGACACCACACAGCACACCTACCACAGAATCTTCCTAGAAAGTATGTCCTCTCTAGCAATTCTCTAGGTCCTCCAAGGCAACTCTATGGTATTTTAAACTGGAAGTCCTATTATTTTCAATGGCGTTCGCTGTTATCCACGGTTTTCAGTATCCACGCCCCCCCCCGAACCAATCCCCAGTGGATACGGGGGTCCTACTGTACTTTCATTTACACATCAACCTGAAACTGGAGATATTTTCTTTGCTGTATACTGTGGGCTTATCTACATGAGCCAGGGTACGCCAGCACCACATCCTAGCCATGGATCAGGCCTGTACTGTCCTCATCTGGATGAAACTGGCCGGAGCCCAGACAGAATGTCAGCCCATCACTTCTGCTGCTGCTGCTGCTGTAACTATTTTCCTTGCTCTGCCAGGTCCAGGAAGACGGCATGCACTATGTGACAATGCCCCCTGCACGTGACCAGCCTTGGTCACATGTTGTATGGCTGCTGCCTGGACCTGGAAGAGTAAAGGCAACTGGCAGCTAGAGTGATGGGCCAGTCTGCAGGGATGGGATCCCATGGACACGCAGGGACCAATCTGCTTCCTCCCAGCAGAAATGAAGTAAACCGGATACGTTTTTTTACATAGCTGTAGTGGGCCCTACCTTGTCTTACCCCAGTCTGAGCCCTGTTTCTGCCCCGGGGTTCGTGAAGACTACCCAGGGACAGAAAGAGGTAAATAGCCAATGTGGATAAGACTTGTATTAAAGATTCTTCCCAGCTACCATCCTACCCATGGTCTCCTCATGTTCAATAATTAATGAGTAGCATTACTGTTCAATAAGAACCTCCAAATGACCTATCCAGACAATTAAATGGATCACTCTACCATTTTAAGATCTTTGTGCTTCTTTCTTCCCCTTTTTTCCCAACTGTTCCAACATTCCCTCTTTTATCTGATTGTTAGGGTTTGGTGAGTTTTTTTTTTTTTTTTTAACAAAATCTAACTCAATATTCTGTTACTGAGACCACTGAAGGCTATTTTGAGGATTGTCTCATTAGGCTTTTTTTTAACCTTAAAGATGTTTTGGACATATACAAATTTTAAAGTAACATCACTTCTATCAATGCATCTCTCTTGCATGTGAGTGATGCAATTCTGGCTGCATAGACATAGACATAGGAAGACCTGACTTGGTACTAGAAGGAAGGGTGGTATGTCTGGGGCGGCGGGACTTGTGATTTTCACTAACCAATTTATGACCAACAGGTGACCAGGCTATGTACTGGATATTTGTAGGAAGTGGCTTGCCGGATATTAAAGAGCTGGGAGAAAAGAAAACAGAAAGGAAAAAAAAGTCAGTGTAATGTGATCCATATTGCCATTGTGACACTTTGATAAGGCAGCAGTGTTACTGACCTGGTACCCAAATCATAGATGTGGTACGATGCATTATATGAGTGCCTCCACACCTACAAGAGAAGCATTTGAGAAAAACAAATTGAGCAAGAAGGTACATCAATCTGGCATTCAAATTCCTCATCCTACCCCACTGTCGTTATAGAATGCTAACAAACCAGGACTCCAAATATTGAGTCCAAGACCATGTCCCAAGAGGCTGGAACTATATTTGGCCAAAGACTCAAGGCTTTCACAGGGTTATTAAAGCACTCTGATAATGGCTTTACTGCAATGAGAACATGTACTTCAGCATGGCTAAGGCAACTCATACAGTCCCCTGGCAGACTAGCTTAGGTCATGTGTAATGCCAAACTATAGTCTGACATTCTTTAAACAAGCCTCAGGGTCATGCATTCCTCCTCCCTCAGTAGGACATTGTACGTCACTTTCCCATGCCTCTCCATACCACAACTGTCTTTGCAAATACCTCCCTCTTTCTCATACTCACATACATACACAGATACATAAATTCCAAGATCCCAGTACCATGTTGCTAAGATGCAGCCGTTGACTGATTGCAAAGACTTCTATTTCCAGAATAAGAATTAGAAAAATAATACATCTTTGCATAATGTATATCATGTGTGAAAAATATACACATTTTTAGCTGAAGATATTAATATATCTGGTTCTGAATAAGGGTGAGGCTGTATCTCTTTGAGTGAGGTTTTAGCTCTGCTAACGTGGCCTGGTTGGTAATAAATTGGCCTAGAAATCCTGCAAAATATCAATCAACAGGCTAATAGGCCAAAGCACAATAAAATAAAAAACTTTTTCCAGTCCTGACCTAGCAAAACATGAACTCTTTACTAATAAAAAATAGATTTACAGAAAGAGAAATGCTTATTTCATTGGTACCTTTTCATAATTATATCGCAGAAGAGCATATTTCTGGTCAGGTGACAAAATTGCTTCAGTACTGTTATAAGTGGCCTGTTGGCATAAGAACAGAAAGTGTTAAATTAGAAAACAGGAACATCATGGATGTATACCTATATGCAATGAAAATGTATAGCCTACAATTCTGCTGAGAGGCTGAAACATACAATATAAATAAAAACCTACTAATGTACTATTTGTCAAGACTATAGTCTCCGATCCATTGTCAACATCAAAGAGAAGGATGTTGTTCTGCCTTGTGAGGAGATATTGATGTCCTAAAGAGAGAACAAAGAAGATAGCCATTCATTAAGACAATGAGCCAATCACCACCACAACTACCACCACCCTATCGCTACAGTAGGACCCCCGTATCCGCTGGGGGTTGATTGGGGGGGAGCGTGGATACTGAAAACCATGGATAATAGTGAACCCCATTGAAAATAATGGGACTTCTGGTTTAAAATACCATAGAGTTGCCTTGGAGGACCTAGAAAATGGCTAGGGAGGACACATTTTCTAGGAAGACTCTATGGTAGGTGTGTTGTTTTGTGTCCTGTGGATAACTGAATCAGTGGATAATGAATCACTGGATACGGGGGTCCTACTGTATTTATTTTGCTTAGTATCGTACAGTAAATGGACTATATGATATGTAGCTATTCAAAAGCCATAAATAGTGTTTAGTTTCTAAATGAAGAGACTTGGGAGCTGTGATTGCTGCATGTACACTAAGTGGAATTCAGGAACTCAAAGAAGCAGTGGAAAAAGGGAAGTGTTGAGCTTGTTGGTGTGTGGTTGCCTATATCATGTGCAGCAGAAGATACACATATTTTTAAAAAGAGGAGAATTTTGAGAGGCTAACTTACTGAGATGTGTACATCATTACAAAGCTTTCCTGAGAGCAAAATAAGCAAAATAGCAGCTGGTTGCTCTAAAACCATCTTAATTCAGATTATTTGTTTTCACATACCCAGCAGCACCAGTGCTTCATTAGGCATGCATGTCTGCCAATAAATGCCCTGAAAGATGGATTCCTATCTCAGAATGCAGGATAAGCACCTAGGAGCAAATACAGCCCCCCTCTCTTTGGTATGTGTCAGAAAAGCATCCCCTATACACTCCAGAAATAACATGCTGATTACCTGAAATCCACTGCAAGTTGTATGGTTTGTATTGAAAATTATCACTCAAATAATCTTGTAGAGTGAATTTCCTGCGGGGATCAGGAGTATCTGTCAGTAAAAGTGAAAAGGTAAGATTGCTGTAGGATGTCATCTCCATGAAGCAGTGGTTCCCAAATTCTAAGTATTTTGGACTTCATCTCCCAGAATCCTTGTCCATTGGCCAAGGTGGCTGAGGCTTCTGCGAGCTGAAGTCCAAAAACCTATTCCACTTTATATCTCAGTGCTAAATATAAAACCTGCAAATAAAATGACTTGGTTACAATTATGCTTGCAATATCCTAGGACAACCTTCCTCAACTACACTCCAAATGTGTTGGATTAAAATTCCATCATCTCCAGCTGCCATAACCAATGCAACTGGCCATGTTGGCCACTCATGATGGCAGCTGTACTACAACCTGTACAGAGGGAGGTTGGAAAAAAACTGTTCAAGAATATGTAGATATTGCACTATGGCATTTCATAATTCCCTCACCCACGAAGACCCCTTAAAAGTTATAATGAAAAGCTGTAAATTCATTTCTACCTTGTTGGCTATATGCCAACTGGTCTGTCTTGCTAACAA
The DNA here is from genome assembly GCA_030847615.1 of Gambelia wislizenii. NCBI lineage: Eukaryota > Metazoa > Chordata > Lepidosauria > Squamata > Crotaphytidae > Gambelia > Gambelia wislizenii. Next base: position 289,693,575 of record JAUMIR010000001.1, on the reverse strand, counting down.
GGCAGAAATGTAACGAGTGAACAAGGAAGCACATATTCTTTTGAAACACTGGAGGTTATATCTGCTTCGATGTAAGAGCAAGGAAAATTGTACAACCCAGCAGAACAACACACAAATTCATTTTGTCTGTGACAAACTTCCTTCCTACTATACTTTATAGTTGGGGAAATTGGGGAGCAAATACACTGATCTTTGAATGTTGAGCTTTTGTGTATACTCTATGGTACATGTCATGGAATTTTAATAAGTCAGGCAGGTGTGGAGTAATTAGTGATACAGAATATATTGCAACACAACTTTTTATTGCAGTAATAACCATTAACAGCTAGGAGTGAAAAGTAAGATAAATAAGTATTCAAAGTACATTCAGTGAAAGTCAGTCAATTCTTTCTTACAACAAGTTATCTTTTATTAGTTCATAAGCACATAAGATTGCCATATTGGATAAGACCAAAGGCGTATCTGCATTCTGCTCACACAGTAAGTAAACAAATGCTCCAATAGGAAGTGAACAACAGGACGAGAGTGCAACAGCATCTTCCCTCTTATGTTCCCAAGGAAATTATACACAGAGGCATACTGCCTCTGATAGCGGATCTAACATTTATCCATCATGACTAGTAGCCAGTAACAGCTTTATCTTCCACAGATTTTCCCAATCCCTCTTTAAAGCTATCTATGCAGTCAGCCATCATGTCTTGAACTAGCAAATTCCACAGTTAAACCATGTGCCATGTGAAGAAGTACCATCCTTTATCCGTCCAAAATCTTACACTATTTTGCTTCAGTGGATGACATATTTATAATCAGAGCTGGCAACTGCCAGGGGTTGTGATTGTCAGAGCAGGTGCTGCTTATCATGCAAGCAGCACCTGCTTAAATCCCCTCTTCTTGACAGAGAGACTTAGAGAAAACAAACTTTTCCCTATTCACCTTCTCCATACTATGCATAACTGCATACATCTCTGTCATATTTCCTGTCACTCATCTTTTTTCTTACCAGCACCAAACACTGTAACCTTTCCTCAAAGAGGAATTGCTCCAGCCTCTTGAACATTTTTGTTTCCCTTTTCAACACATTTTACATTTCTCCAATATCCTTTTTTGAGGGATGGTGACCAAAACTCTACAGAGTACTCTGAGTGTGGTTACACCATAAATTTGCACAACGCATTATGGAACACGTTATTTATTGTTCAGTCTCTTCCCTAATTATTCCTAACATGGAATTTGCCTTTTTCACAGCTTTTCACCAAAACTTCAGAAGAACATTTCCTGGTTGTTGACTGCCAGCTCCAAACCTTACCAGCTTACATGTGATTTGGCTACTTTATTTATCTACAGTTGGACTCCTATATCCACGAAACCAATATCCGCAGTTTCAGTTATCTGTGGGACACAAAACAGCACACCTACCGTAGAGTCTTCCTAGAAAATGCCTTGAGAAGTATCTTCTCTAGATATTTTCTAGGTCCTCCAAGGCAACTCTATGGCATTTGTAACCATAAGTCCCATTATTTTTCAATGGCGATAAGTGTTATCCATGGTTCCCAGCGTCCATGGTACATCCAGGAACCAAACCCCAATGGATATGGGGTCTGACTGTATTTATTTTGCTTTTGTGTACACCAATTTACACTTGCTTGCAGTGAGCTACATTTGTCATTCCTAGTTATGACTAAGTGGACTCTGAGTCACAGGTTCTTGGGCAGGTAGCTCTCTTCTTCCCCTCTCTCAAAAAAAGTCCAAGAACATCTAGCTTGTCATGAATTTTTAAAAATTGTGTCTTTAATTTCTAGACACTGTCAAACTGTCAAATGTTGCCAGAAAAGGGGGAAAGGCAAAAGGAAAATAACTCTTTTCATTAGAAGAGGTGGGGGAGAGAGCCCACTTCTCAAGGAGTATAAACACTCTTATCTCAGCACTGAGGTAACTAGGGATGACATTTACAACAGCTGGTGTATTTTTATACTCTTGAATTTGCCTTGCCTGTCTATCAGAGTGGCCTTGGAGTGTGGTGAAGTCTCCTTCTTTGGAGGTTTTTAAACAGAGACTGGATGGCCATCTGTCAGGCATGCTTTGATTGTGTGTTCCTGCAGGACAGAAGCCGGTTGGATGGGATGGCTGTTGGGGTCCCTTCCAGCCCTATGATTCTATTATTTTACAAGAATATGAGCCTTTTATGACACAGAAGTAGGTTGTGTTTAGACAGAGAAAAAGTTTCAAACAGTGTGATGCAGCAGCCAAAAAAGTCAATGCAATTCTAGGCTGCATCAATAGGAGTATAGTGTTTAGTGTTTAGAAGTAATAGTGTCACTCTATTCTGCTTTGGTCAGACCTCACCTGGAATACTATGTCCAGTTCTGGGCACCACAATTCAAGAAGGATATTGACAAGCAGGAACGTGTCCAGAGGAGGGCAACCAGAATGGTGAGAGGTCTGGAAGCCATGCCCTATGAGGAATGGCTTAGAGAGATTGGGTATGTTTAGTCTGGAGAAGAGAAGGTTAAGAGTGCAACTCTATGGTTACAAATGCCATAGAGTGTGATGTGGCAGCTAAAAAGGCCAATGCGATTTTGGGCTGCATCAATTGTGTCTAGATCAAGGGAAGTAATAGTGCCGCTCTATTCTGCCTTGGTCAGACCTCACCTAGAATACTGTGTCCAGTTCTGGGACCACAATTCAAAAAGGATATTGACAAATTGGAGTGTGTGCAAAGAAGGGCGACTAAAATGGTGAAACGTCTGGAAATGATGCCTTAGGAGGAGAGACTTAGGGAGCTGGATATGTTTAGCCTGGAAAGAAGACAGTTAAGAGGCGATACGATAGCCCTGTTTAAGTATTTGAAGGGGTGTCACACTGAGGATGGAGCAGACTTGTTTTCTGCTGCTCCAGAGACTGGAATACGGAGCAATGGATGCAAGCCCCAGGAACAGAGATTCCACCTCAACATTAGGAGGAACTTTTTGACAGTCAGAGCTGTTAGGCAGTGGAACACACTCCCTCGGAGCGTGGTGGGGTCTCCTTCCTTGGAGGTCTTTAAACAGAGGCTGGGTGGCCATCTGTTGGGGATGCTTTGATCGTGATTTCCTATGTGGCAGGGGGTTGGACTGGATGGCCCTCGTGGTCTCTTCCACCTCTGCAATTCTATGATTCTATGATTCTAAGAGGTGACATGATAGCCATGTTTAAATATTTGAAGGGATGTCATACTGAGGATGCAGCAAGCTTGTTTTCTGCTGCTCCAGAGACTAGGACATGGAGCAATGGTTCAAACTACAGGAAAACAGATTCCACCTAAACATTAGGGAGAACTTCCTGACAGTAAGAGCTGTTCAGTAGTAGAATGGACTGCCTCGGAGTGTGGTGGAGTCTCCTTCTTTGGAGGTTTTTAAACAGAGGCTGGATGACCATCTGTTGGGAGTGCTTTGATTGTGTATTCCTGCATGGCAGGGGACTGGACTAGATGGCCCTTGTGGTCTCTTCCAACTCTATGATTCTATGATTCTATCCCAGCAGCAATGTACATTAAAATTAGCAATTAATTAAAGAGCACGTCATTGTTATTCAGGACTCTATAATATCAAGACTTCCAGACAACTGGTCTGAACCTGAGTCTATGAGGTAACATTCTACTGCTATGGTGTGAGAGCATGCAGTGGCCAACCTTGGCCTTGTCCCCAACACAGCACAGTATCATATGAAATTCTAGGCCTTGGGCAAGCAAGCAAGATTGCCCACAGCATGGGAAATTAAGGGCTTGTCTACACGGGCAATATACCCTCTCTTGCCCCCATTTTAGAGCTCTGCAGTCTTGATGATGCAGGTATTTTTCCCTGTTCTACCCCGGGGCAGTCCTCATCACTCCTGAGGTAGTTATAGGGTGAGGAAAAGGTAGGTCCTGATACAATGGGGTTTTTAAATACCTATTTTAATCTGTTACCACTGTCCACAGGAACCTGTCCTGGCAGGCTGGGCCTTGGTGCTGCTACCGGTCTCCCTGGCTCTCCCGGAAGACAGGAAGGGAGCCTGCAGCATGTGACCAAGGTTGGTCATATGCAGGGGGCTTGGTCACATATTGCGGCCAACTTTCTCGATGCCGGGAGAGCATGGAAGGTGGTAGTGGCAGTTGCAGTGATGGGACCGGTGTGCCCATCAGGACTTCCTCCCATTTTGTGGATGTAACAGGGAAACAACAGGCCTGATCCATGGCCAGGTTACATCAGCAGGGAGCCAGAATATCCTGGCTCATGTAGATGAGCCCTAAGTTTACACTTACAGTTCCAAGGCTCTCTAAATCGTTTACTTTAATAGTTACTGTTTCAAGGCAATTACTTATTGTGCTGTTAGTTAAAATAGAAGTCCCCCGATATTTGACAGGTTAGCAACCAGAGCACTGTCGAAAATCAGAAATCATTGAAATTTGGAACCCAGTCTTTTTTAATCTTGCAAATGCATTTTTGCTACCGACAAATGTAAATAATGCACTATATATTACTTGTGAATGTGTGCAAAAGCTAAATAGCACAATCAATTGAGAGAAAAAGTAGTGTATAGCCACAGAAACGTGTGGAGGGTTGTGGAAAGATGAAATAGGTTGAAAGAGTGAATCATACATCAAATGTATGTGTTCTGGTTATAATTGAAAAGGGTAGAAAGAGTTGATCATCTGTTACACTGGTAGCACCACCCTGGCTTGGGGGGTTCTGCTTGTTCAGGATATGAAGCTAGCAAAATTACCACGCAACAATCCAGGGCTTGGAAAAGAAGGCTATTTTATTAATGATAGCAGACAGAAAAGCAGAACAGGCATATACTCTCATCAATCAACAGACAGAAAGCAAGAAGATACATGCACGAACCGGCTACACAAAGTTACATGCTGCTGCGAAGCACCAGCCATTTATCTGACATCCCCTTATATGTGTTTCTCCTACTGAATCTTTGAGAAAATAGTGGAGAGGAGGGAAAACTTTCCCAAGCCAATTAAGAAAAAGAAACGTTCTCATGCCAATTATCGTACCAGGTCCCAGGATATATCGAAACATCTTTATATCTTTGGCCATAGGATGACATTCTCATCCCCTCCCGCTCCCTCCAGCTGTGGAGAGAAACCTCTCCTTGACCCATTCTGCTATAGGTAAATAGGGTCTAGGGTATCAAATGCAGTCTGAACCAATCTTTTGCTAGGGCCTAACATCATTAAAAAGTGGAACATCAAAAAGTGGGGGGTGACTATAGTTACTTTAAGTTACTCTTAAAAATAATTAGAATTCCACAATTTACTGATTTGTAGTACCAAAGATGCCTAAGTAAGTCACTCACATGCTCTATAACTATAAACGTAATTAAAGCCAGTTTTGTACACCACAAAAAAAGTAAATTAGTCCCTTATAATATTAAAATTTTAAACTTAGTTATTTTTTTAAAAATAGGTATGAATGACTATGTTACTTTCTTTCAAACCCTGAAACAGATTGATGTGTATGACAGTACTACCAAAAAAAAAAAAAAAAACAACCCCCACCCACGCTCAACACTTAATATTACCAAAAGAGAACAAAGAAAGGTTGCTTTCTCAGCCAATATTCAGGCTTGTCCTTGTGAAAACTGGGTGGGTGGGGGGAACATTACCTCATAGTGTACCTAAAACATGGGTCCTAGCAATATAGAGCACCAAAGTCACAGAGCCAATGAACTATTCAACATGCAGGATTTTGGACTGCATTAATTCAGAAATGGCAGCAATTGTTGAGAGTGGAGAAATATACAACTATACCTGCACAAATTGCTATGCACCTTCATCTCAAGGAGGCAGCAAACAGGTAATTAGAGTCCTCTACTGTCGTTATTTTTTGTCTTTTCTGCTCTGTTGTTGCCTCAGCCATAGAAAGGTGCATTCAGACTTGACCTTTCGCCCATACGCCTCTTTCTCTCTCTCTTTCTGTTAGTCATGCACTCAGTAATAGCAAAGTTGCTATATTTTCCTTCCCAGCAAATTGTACTTTGCTCGTGCAAATGGTACTTTGCTCACGATTCCAAAAACTGCTTCCATACAAGCTTACAGCAATACTTTGTGATTGGGTCACCCTGCTACCAGGACCCTTTCTTAGCTCACGCTCAGAGCATAAGTTACCCATCTGCTTACCAAAACCTGTAAGGAAAGGTTGTGCTTGTGCTCCTCTTGGCACAAGAATATATTGATTCCAATCTGTATAAGCTGCTAATAGTTCTCTGTTAGCCACCACTCTGATTGGCCTAACCATTAAGTGATCTGCCTGATCATCTGATGCAGCCCTTTCCCAGGTTTCCTCATTGGCTGGCAAACAGGAAACAGGCTTTTTCTGTGGCAACCTGCTTTTCTAGATCTACATGATCTCCTGTGGCAGCTAAAAATGTTTTATGAAGACATTTGAATTGAGTACATTCTGTGGGCATCTTACACAAGCATAAATTCCCCCCACTGAAGCATTTGTCTGGTGTGAAACATTTGTGTTTATGTTTAGGTTGTGAAACGCAAGTTGCACATATAATGCCACTGCACATGGATGTACATTGTGTGTGGATACACAGTACATGTAGATGCACAATGTAGATGGATGTGAATTGTACAATAGACATAGATGCACACTGCACACTTGCTGTCTTAATTTAGTTCTGCACCACTGCACTATTAATGTTTTACACTGCCTACCCCCAACACAGGATCTTATCCTGTATGTTTTAATTATGCTGCTCTTGCACTTAAAAAAGAAGTCCTTACTTTAAATTCAAACTGTAATGTCCAGATAAGAAGTGTTCCTACCTAATGTTCTACTGTTTATGCTGTTCTTATTCAAATGGAGTTTTCCTATTTAGTTTCTATGTTGGTTTTTAGAAGCACAACTTTGATAAAAGTGGCAATACATAGAATCATAGAATCATAGAACTGCAGAGTTGGAAGAGACCACGAGGGCCATCCAGTCCAACCCCCTGCCACGCAGGAAATCACGATCAAAGCATCCCCGACAGATGGCCATCCAGCCTCTGTTTAAAGACCTCCAAGGAAGGAGACCCCACCACGCTCCGAGGGAGTGTGTTCCACTGCCGAACAGCTCTGACTGTCAAAAAGTTCCTCCTAATGTTGAGGTGGAATCTCTGTTCCTGGGGCTTGCATCCATTGCTCCGTGTTCCAGTCTCTGGAGCAGCAGAAAACAAGTCTACTCCATCCTCAACGTGACACCCCTTCAAATACTTAAACAGGGCTATCATATCGCCTCTTAACCATCTTTTTTCCCGGCTAAACATGCCCAGCTCCCTAAGTCTCTCCTCATAAGGTGTCATTTCCAAACCTTTCACCATTTTAGTCACCCTTCTCTGGACACACTCCAATTTGTCAGTATCCTTTTTGAATTGTGGTGCCCAGAACTGGACACAGTATTCCAGGTGAGGTCTGACCAAGGCAGAATAGAGTGGCACTATTACTTCCCTTGATCTAGACACTATACTTCTATTGATGTAGCCCAAAATCACATTGGCTTTTTTAGCTGCCGCATCACATTATTGACTCATATTCAACTTGTGGTCTACTAGGACTCCTAGATCCCTTTCGCACGTAGTCTTGTTCAGCCAGGTCTCCCCCATCCTATATCTATGCATTTCATTTGTTCGCCCTAAGTGCAGTACCTTACATTTCTCCATATTGAATTTCATTTTGTTAGCTTTGGCCCAGCTCTCCAATCTATCCAGGTCATTTTGAATTTTAATCCTGTCCTCTAGGGTATTAGCTACTCCTCCTAATTTGGTGTCATCTGCAAATTTGGTAAGTATGCCTCTAATTCCCTCATCCAAGTCATTGATAAAGATGTTGAATAGCATGGAGCCCAGGACAGAACCCTGTGGCACCCCACTGGTCACATCTTTCCAAGATGAAGAGGAGCCACTGCTGAGCACCCTTTGGGTTCGGCCGGTCAACCAATTACAAATCCATTGAACAGTTAACTTGTCTAGCCCACATTTTACAAGCTTGTTTGCAAGAATGTCATGGGGAACCTTGTCAAAGGCCTTACTGAAATCAAGGTATGCGATGTCCACAGCATTCCCTTCATCTACCAAGCTGGTAACTTTATCAAAAAAAGAGATCAGATTAGTCTGGCATGACTTGTTTCTCTGAAACCCATGTTGACTTTTTGTGATTATGGAATTGCCTTCTAAATGTTCACAGACTCTCTGTTTAATGATCTGCTCTAGAATCTTCCCTGATATTAATGTCAGACTAACTGGACGATAATTGTTGGGATCCTCTTTTTCCCCCTTTTTGAACATGGGGACATTTAAATTAATATATTATTTTAGTTGGCTGCTATATTGCTGCTTTAGGCACCAAAAGACATTATGGTATCTCTCACTACCATTAGCCGTGCTCTAATTTCTCTTCTACTTTCTGGATTGGACAATGCTTCTACCTGAAATCAACCTCTATGTCGGCATGGGATGATATAAGAATGCATCATTTTCTCGCCTACTTATTGCAAAGCTTCCTTTTTTCATAGCAGACGCTGGGGGCCAGGGAGCATGTGCACATAAAATCTATGCATATTACATGAACTATTCTTGGATTTTATATTCTATAGCACATAAAATAGGTTTTGTATTGTTGTAACTTTGTGCTTTTAATATACTTGTTTATTTGTTTTTTTAACTTCTGTATTAATAAGATTTTAGCTTCATTTTGTTTTTCTTTGTTGTAAGTTGCCTTAGATCTTGTGCTGGGAGAAAGGTGGGCTATAAGCAAAATAAAATGCAGATGTCCCTTCATATTCGCTGGGGTTTGGTTCCAGGACCCCCCGTGGGATACCAAAATCCGTGAATCGTCAAGTCCAATTATATGCAATGGCACAGCAAAATGGTGTCCCTTATGTAAGATGGCAAAATCAAGGTTTGCTTTTTGGATTATTATTTTTTAAGAATATTTTCAAGCTGTGAATACTTAAATCCGTGGATATCAAATCCGTGGATATGGAGGGACAACTGTAATAAGAAAAAAATAATCACAGATATGTACCTAAGTGTATCTTGGGTATAGTTAAGCTCTTTTTAAAGGCTAGTGCAATGACTGGTGGCTTTGAGAATGAGAAAAAAAGGAAGATAAGTGAGAGAGAAACCTATGCTCTCACTTGGATTTATAGGTTTTGAATGGACTCAGACATGGACCCAACATATTCCCAAATTTGCCTTCTAAGTCCCAGACCTCTAGACTTAAGCAGGCTCATGGCTGTGTAAGGTAAAAGTTTCCATAGTAATGGTCACTTCAGTTCAATACTTTTTAAAAACAATAATGCCTTTGCTGTCTTTTTATGAACATATTTATGTGAAGGCCTTGCCAGTTTAATGGAATTCATTATCAAGGGCATCTGCTTTTTTAGAGACTTAAAAAACTCTGATACTATGAAAAAGAAAGACATGAGAACATTGTTGAGTTTGCTTCCAATTCCTTTCATTGTCATGTTTATCATTAGGGGAAGCTGATCACCATTTCCCCCCTTATTTCCTGTTTTCCCACCCCACTTCTTTTTCGGAAATTAAGACTATGTAGGTGAAAAGCCAAAACAAAAAGAAAAGTATATGAAATTCCCCTCACAAAAAGCATAGCCAGAATAAAACATCTATGCTCTATAAGATAAAATGTAAATTAACACAATGTATTTAGTGTTCATACTTTTCTCTTTTTCATACTATGCCATCAATTCATTGAAGCATGACAGGGATGAGTAACTTAAGGGCCTTTAATTGTTGCTGGACTGCAGCTCCTATCATCCACCACCATCTGGGTGGTAAATCTGTACTTATTTCATTAGTCTACACAAGAATGAAAATTTTATTTTTATTTTTAAATTGGGCAAGATTACTAGCATTTTGTACATATTTTGGATGATTCTTCACATTTTGGGACATTTTGCAATTTTTTGGTGAAAAAAATTGCACAAAAAGCAACCTTTTGTGAAATAACAGCATCTCTTGTGAAGAACACTGTTTTCTGCACATGTGAGAGGGTGGGACATACATCATTTGGAAAATAGAAGAAAGTGGAGGATTATACAATTATAAACCAATGTAAGACATAGCCAATTTGGTCCCTTCCAGTTGTTTTGAACTACAAGTTTCATAATACTTGATTTGTCATGTTGGCTTATGGTGGCTGTCGTCCAAAACATCTGGAGGGCACTATGTTAACTAAGTAAGATGTTGCCAGGTACTAAGGAAATTATCACACTACACTGTTATAGTGCTATTATTCCATTTTAACAGCTCTGACTGCCTCCTGTGGAATCCTGGGATTTTCAGTTTAGGGAGGGGCATTTAGAACTCTCAGCCAGAGAGCTCTTGGGCTGCACTAAACTACAAACACCAGAATTCCATAGGAAGCAGTCACAGCAATTAAAGGGGAATAATAGCACTATAACAGTGTAGTGTGATAAAGTCCTAAGTCAGCTAACCATGTAGTTCAGTAAGGACTACTATGAATTTTAGGATGTAACCCCAGGCTCAGCTGCAGCCTTTCCTAACTCATCTGTCTGGGATCCTTTACTTGGAAATTCCAGAGAGTGACTTGGAACATCCTTGTATGCAAAGTGTAGGCGGTGCCCACATAATGAGGCAGACCAATGAACCATCTAGCTTTCCAGTTTTGAATTCCAAGCAGTAGCTTGGAAGGTCACAGGTGCATGACAGAGGCACCAGCCTGCAAGCTGGGAAGTTGAGTAGCTTGAAGTATAAGACTTGTGGGAATTCTGGCGTGTGGACTTCATTAAAGTACTTGAGTGAAGACTTCCACATAACAGAAAAGGAGGGAGGGTTGGATCACTCACATATTTCTGTGAGCTGTACTTCTCTTTTCACAGAAAGAGGAGAATGCATTTTAGTTGTCACTTGTTACATAGTAGCAACAATCTGCAGTGCTCAGAGCAGCTTCCAACCATTAAAAAACATAAACCACCAACAGGAAAGACTAGCAATTAAAAACAGAGTCAAGTGTGCCAGACGAAACCAATCTTTAAAATCCAATCCAAACCACGTACACCAGCCCACTCCACCCCAGCAAAGTTCTAGATGCAAAATGTGTGCTGTGAGAAATAAATTAGACAATAGGGGGCTGTTTAGAGCCCAAAGCACCCACTCATAGAAGCTACCAGCTACAGTTCCTCATGAATAAGGCTACTATTCTGTCCATATTTACTTTGGAGTAAATCCGATGGAAGTCAATGGCGTTTACTCTAAGTAAACATGTACAGAATCATGTTGTTAATACGCTAACCATGCATTATTCCAAACAGTCTCCATTTTAGATTTTCCTTGTTGTTTTTTTCTGGGCTGTGAGGCCATGTTCTGGAATAGTTTATTTCTGACGTTTTGCCTGCACCTGTGGCTGGCATCTTCAAAAAATGGTTGGGTAGGTGTGTGTGTGTGGAGTTTATGTGCTGTGAACCCCTGTTGGGGAGTACAGTTGCCCCTCCACATTCATGGCTTTCACACTCGTGGTTTTGATTATTCGCGGTTTAGCCTCGAGCCCCCTTGGGAAGGCCGGTGAGAGGTGGGGCAACCTCCCACCCGCACCTTCCCCAGCCTTCCTGAGGGGGCTCCGGGGCTTCTAAGGCCCAGAGTCCCCTCAGGAAGGTCGCAGAGAGGCCGGGCAGCTTCCCTCACTCCCGCCTGCTGCCTTCCCCGACCTTCCTAAGGGGGCTCTGGGGCTTCTAAGGCCCAGAGTCCCCTCAGGAAGGCCACGGAGAGGCTGGGCAGTTTCCCTCCCTCCTGCCCGCTGCCTTCCCTGGCCTTCCAGAGGCGGCTCTGGGGCTTCTAAGGCCCGGAGTCCCCTCAGGAAGGCCGCAGAGAGGCCGGCCAGGCTGGCCAGACTCCCTCCCTCCCTCCTGCCACCTCCCTCCCGGTGGGGGTCACAGGAGGAGCCTTTTTTATTCACGGTTTTCCCACATTTGCGGGGGTCTCAAGACCCTAATCCCGCTAATGTGGAGGGATGACTGTATATGTAGATTTGTGTAATTGAATGGTTAGTTTCTGGGTATAGAAATGCAAGGCTCATTAGTGTCTGTTTGGCTAATGGTTGGTTGATTGGCCATTATCTGCTGGGAATCCTCTTGTCCCTGGGTGGAATTCCTTTGTAAGTGTTGAGTTTTGATTCTATTGTATTTCAAAAGTGGGAGCCAGATTTTGTTTACTTTTAAAGTTTCTTCTTTCCTGTTGAAGTTGTCCAGGTGTTTGTGAATTTCAATAGCTTCTCTGTGCATTCTGACATGATAGTTGTTGGCCTGGTCTAGAATTTCTGTGTTTTCAAATAGGATTTTGTGCCCAGGTTGGTTTATAACATGTTCTGCTACTGCTGAATTTTCTGGCTGGCCCAGTCTGCAGTGTCTCTCATGTTCCTTGATTCGTGTTTGCACACTGCGCTTAGTGGTCCCTATGTAAACTTGTCCACAGCTGCATGGTATGCAATAAACTCCTGCAGCTGTGAGAGGATCTCTTTTGTCCTTCACTGAGCATAGCATTTCTGGGATTTTCTTGGTTGGTCTATACATTGTTTGGAGGTTGTGTTTCCTCATCAGTTTCCCTATTCTGTCTGTGACTCCTTTGATGTATGTTAAAAAATACCTTCCCATTGGGTGGCTGTTTTTCTTCTTCATTCCTGTGTTTTTTTCTGGGTCTGGCTGCTCTTGTGATGTCTGATCTGGAATAACCATTAGCCTTTAGGGCCCGGTTTAGGTGCCTGAGTTTGTCCTCCAGGTAGTGGGGTTCACAGATCCTTTTTGCACAGTCTACCAATTTTTTTACTGTGCTTCTTTTTTGTCTTGGGTGATGACTGGAGTTCTTGTGTAGGTATCTGTCTGTGTGTGGGGGTTTTCTGTATATCTTGTAGCTTAACCATTGGTTTGGTTTGCAAATGACTAGGACATCCAAGAATGGCAGTGTTCCTTCCTTCTCTTTTTCCATCGTGAATTGGATATTTGGGTGGATGCTGTTCAGGCGGTTCAGGAATGAGACCAAATCTTCTTCTCCGTGGTTCCAAATGGTGAACGTTTCATCCACATATCCGAACCATGTTGTGGGCTTTTTTGGTGCTGTTTCCAGGGCTTGCTTTTCAAAATGTTCCATGTAAAAGTTTGCTACCTCTGGGCTCAGGAGGCTGCCCATGGCTACCCCATCTATCTGTTCGTAGAATTTGTTATCCATTCTCCTGTGTCCTTAAGGAGACTGCCTTTCATATCTATGATGCAGCTCTGGGTTTGCTTTCCTCATAATCAGAAGGCACACCTTGATCACTGACTCATGCAGAAACACAAGGGTGGGTTCATTGTCACATCATTAATTCTACCATAGCTCAGTCATAGAAACTATCCCTTTCAGGATGAAAGTCCAAGGATCAAACTCTAGCAGGTCCAAGCTGGGTTGGGAAAGACAGGAGAACCATGCCAATCAGTGCTCCACTGCCAGTTCAGTGCTCCAATGGGGGAAGAAGTCAAACCCTGCTATATTTCTGCGCTTACACAGACTGCAAACATTTATGCTAGAAGCATGGAATTGCTTGCTACAAGGATGGAATATGCAAACATTTATGCTACAAGCATGGAATTCACTTCCCGTTAATTAAAAAAATAGTATACATCAGCTCTCAGGGATTCTGGAAACACTGGTTTATACTCTAGTCGTTCTAGGGGTTGAGCTACACTTTCTCCTGATCTAACAGCACCCTTCAGTTAGCAGCACACTGGACTTCCCATAGTGCTTGCAAGGGTGTTTTATACACATTTGCAATATATGGATGCCCTCTTTACCATGCTGGTTTATAAAGCACAATTGAAACAACAACACCCAGGGCATTTCCAGACAGAAGGCTCCTCACTTTAGCTATTAGAAGGAACTGTGCAGCCTCTTTTTTCCTCCTTAATGGACTTTCTGCAGTAATAGAAAATGACTGAAGAAGCAGTCAGAAAAAACGATTGGGTTACAAGCAAAAGATGACACCATCTGAGCCCCTCTCCCCATGAAATTCAGTGAAAGAGGCAGGGCAATGGCATGATGATAGCCTCATCTGGAAACACACACACACACACACACAATCACCTATTGATGGGAGATTAGATAGAAAGAAACCTGAAAGGCAATATTTATTAGGAAGAATGTAGGTAACAAAAAGCAATCTGAATAACTTGAAACATCTTTGTGCAATTTTAATAAACATCCTCTTGCACTACATCCTTTGGAAAATTGATCCAGTTCCTCATTAAGAAATGGTTAAAAATGCTGTTGTAATCTCAAGTAAGTCTTAAGCAGGATCAAAGTCCATTCTGATAATAGGGTCATATGTTCAGTACAGCTTTTCAGTCTTTTGTGTGTGTGTGTGTGTGTGAGTGAGTGCACAATATCTTAGTTTGCTTTATGAGAAATTACAGTAGAAATGTTGCAAAAACAAAACAAAACCATGCAAAACCTCTCTCTCTCTCTCTCTCTCTCTCACACACACACACACGTGCATGCACACACACACAAATCTTCAAGAGAAACTGACATAGACACTTTCTCTAGAGTCCACCATAGACTGTATTATTTATTTAGAATGTTTTTAGTTGCATTTTGGAACTACTGTACACTCTTACAAAGTGCCATGCAACCAACAAGAAGGGCAAAAATGAAAGATAAGGATTCTAAGACTAGCACACTGACAAGATACATTCAGAAGAAGCACTCAGATACATAAACTGTTTGATGTCTCAGAGAAAGGACAAAACTTAAAAGGAAAAAAAAAAAAAAACTTCAAACCTCACCTGAACACCATTAGAGAAGGGGCAAGCAGCAAGTCAATAGGAAGGGAGTTCCACAGTTTTGGGGCCACCACTGAGGAGGCTCTCTCTTTTGGGCACAATGAACTGATCATTCTTAATGGCATGCACCCAAGGATGCTTGATTTTATGGGCAACAGAAGGTCTTACTGTTGCTGCTGCTGCTGATGATGATGATTTCAATTCCTTTTCACTGTATAATGTCTCTTAATTCGTCTACTTTAATTGTGTTTGTTTTATTCATTTCATTGTTAAAGGCTGTCTTGGTCCCATTTGGGGGAAGAAAGGTGGGACAGAAATGAAATAATAAACAAGCATGCACACAAGCAATCCTCCTCACCCCTCAAAAAACTGGACTTGGTCCTAAGACATTTAGGACTTTAATATCAGTATTTTAAATTGGATCTGGAATTTACTATTAGTCAATGCAAGACTGGAGTTACATTTTCAGGTTTCCTGGTTCTTACCAATATCTAAAATGCCAAATTTTGTACCAGTTGCAGCTTCTGGACTATCTTCAAAGGAAACCTCAGATAAATCATGCCTGGTGGCCCCGTTTGAATGTTAGAAAGGGAAGTAAGGTCTGACTGCTCTAAAGAGGGTAACAGCTGGCATGCAAGCTGTGAGTTGTATTTGCACTTCGAAGCTACCTTTCTGTCTTTTGCATTTTGCATCTCAAAATGTATTACAATTTAATATTCTGACACCCATATAAAGGTGTGACAAAAATTTAGTGAGCACTTGCACAGTTCTTTTGGCTAAAAAATAATTTGAATAACTATACTTGCAGCGCATGTAATTTAAATGGGCTCCTGCAATACATGACTAGAAACATGTTAAGTTCACAGCAATTGTTTAAATGTTTCTAAACACCCCTTTTGTTGATAAAAAGTGGATCTTTGTTTCTGCATGATTATAGCATATCTGCAATTAAATACACAAATATGGCCCTGTCACAATTTCCTTGTCCTTCAGAAGAAATGCATTCCAGGAATCAGTTAACAGCATCATTAATTTCTTCGTCGTTCATTCAAAGTTGTTATTAATTGCCCTGAATTTTCAAAAAGGAAACTGAGTTTATTATATATTTTTAAAAGACATTAAATTTGGAGCCAGCGTAGGAGACAACACTGCACAATGAATGTCCAGAATATGGAAACTATCAAGATTTACAAGGGAGCATTAACATTTCTGCAACTGGAGAATTCTAACACACACAAGCTGTGGCTGGAACATTAGCACAGTTATGCATACTGTATAATTATTTCAAGTCCTACGCCACCCTACAGAAGAATTAATCTAATAAAAACTGGCCACCAGCCAGTTATTTTTAAAGCATGGTTACAAATGTTACCTATACAAAACTACACAACCCAGAGCTTGGAATATAACCTACAAGTAACATAATTATATGTTTTAAAAAAAAAAAAAACTTCTCATGATAACAAGAGCATAACAGAGTCACTTTCCAAAAATACCATAAACTGTGAGAACAAAGCTACTTTATAATGACAGTTATACTATACTGTATTACTATATAATTATGGCTTATTTAAAGTTCCTTTAAAATAGGTTTTAGGCATTTAAAGGCTTTTTAATTAATGTTTCCAGTTTTATGCTACTTTCCTCTTATTTCTGAAGTGTTTTTTTAAGTAAAAAAATAACATAAAAGTAATGAACAACACAGTAGGTTACCTTCTAAACAATGTAATGGCATTGGCAACAAATTACTGTTAAAACACCAAAAGCTGTGATGGAAACAAGTTGTAAGCATGGACATTTTAGAAACAAAGAAAGACCATATATTCCACCAGTGTATTCAGTGCCATCTCCAGTATTTGTAATTTCTATGAAATATATTTTAATTTGTACTTTTGGAAATGTGAGTGTACATGCAGTCTGAAGAAGAATTGTCCACTGAGCCAAATGCAGAAAAAAAGCAGGATCTACAACACCTTAAGACCAAAGAATTATAAAGAAAAATCTGCTTTCATCAGGCAAAATGCTCTTTTCACTATACAAAGCCTATACTACAATGAATCATTTAGTTTTGGGATGCTACTGACCTCTTTGTTAATCAGATATACAATGCAAACTCTATGAGTAACCGAGCCTGAATTTAAATCTTCTTTCTAATTTGAGAATACAGAACACATAAAGCTCTAACTAGATGCAGCGAGTTAAATCTCTGAGCTGATTACACAAAACAAGTGGATGTCCACTTATGCAGTAAGAATGTCTTCTCTTCTCCTTGTCCTTGAAACTCCCCCAAACCTTCCCTAAATCCACTTCAGAGGGTTCCCCAAACCTCCAGAGCATTTGAGGGCATGTCAACAACTTCAGTGAGAAGGGTACTCTCCCTTCTTTCCACTGACAGAAGCAAGTCAGTAGGGTGAGCTAATTGAACTGGACCTTGTGTGTTTAAACCAGTTCATACCCCAGTCCTGTGGAAAGGAAGAGGAAGAGGAATTGGTTTTTAATATTAAACAAGGCATATGGGTGAGGAGTACAGAATGCTTCCCCTAGCCACCATATATGTCATCACAGTCCCTACTTCTACGTGCTTTTCTCTCCCACCGAGCTAAAAGTAATACTGGGGCTAAGCTGAGAAAGAACAGCGTGGGGTAATTAGTGGCAGGTTATGGGAGAGTTCTGCCATCCCACACTGTCTTGCCATTATTGCTGTCAAAAAAATGGGTCCCTTCCCTTCCTTTTTATGTGATTGGAGTGTATACAGAGGTAATAGTGTCATGCCTTGTTTGGCCTCCAGAATGAATGTATCCAAGAGTCAAATTAGCAGCATCACAAACCTTCTGAGAACTCGAGTAGTATGCTGGTTTGAGTGTTGGACCTGGACTCCAGGAAATCAGGGTTCAAATCCCTGATCAGCCATGGAAACCCACTGGGTAACCTTAGATAAGTCACACTCTCTCAGCCTCAGAGGCAGGCAATGGCAAACCTCCTCTGAATAAACCTGGCCAAGAAAACCCCATGATAGTCTTACCATAGGTTGGAGTCAGCTTGAAGGAATATAATAACATCAAGAAACCTTCTAGTAATCATATTTGTATAATGCCAAGTGAAATAACATTCTGGTCTCTCTTAGCTAACCATAAGGTTTTTGCTCCTGTCACAGGAAGGTTTGGGGACACCAAGGGCTTGATCACATTACACGATTATAGCGCAGTTTAGGGAGCAACCTTTAGAATTCTCAGCCAGAGTGTTCCAGTGCCTCATCAGACTAGGATCCCCAGGATCCTACAGGATGCTGCCATGGCAGTTAAAGTAGAACATACTGAGATCTATATTTGTGTAGTGTGAATAGATCCCAGGTTTCTCAAATGACTTTCTGCAGCCAACTAAGAGACGGTCAACACTCCAACTTACTTTGGTTTCTCAGCAAAACTACAGGAACAACTATGGCTGTAATGACAACGGCGACCACAAGGAACCCAAACAGATATTTCAATGTGGACTGGAAAAAAAAAAGGAAGGAAGAAACAAGTTAGAAGCATGGAAGAATATTGGAACTGCACTGCTGGATTAAACCAAAAGCCTTTCTAATCCAGCATCTTGTTTCCCATATTGACCCATCAGATTCCCAATGGGAAGCACACACTCAGGAAGTGGGACCAGCATTACACTCCTGATGTTGCATTCCAGCAACTGGCCTTCAATGATGAACGTGATAAACAGTCATTATGACTAGAAGCCATAGATAGCCTTATCATCCACAATTGTGTTAAATCTGCACCTAAAATGATGGCCATCAACCACATCTTGCATCGTGAATTTTCAGTTTAACTATGTAGTGTGTGACGAACTACACAGCACTGTCAAAATTATTTCATTACAAAGTGGTCACCACTGGCATAGTATCTGGGGATCATGCCTCACTTCACACTTCAGACAATGTTTCCATTTTTGAAAATTGATGCCAATTTTTAAAAATAATATTGTGCCTACAATAATCAGACTTTATAAAAGATTTATAAATTGACCTCAAACAGTGCTTTGCTCTGGACCAGGGATGGGAAATGTGTGGTCCTCCAACTAGACTGCAACTCCTATCATCCTATCTGATCAGCTAGCACTGATCAGAGTTGCAGTCCAATAACATCTGGAGGGCCATACATTCCCCACCCCTGTACTCAACTATCCCAGAAACCTGGAGCACACAATACCTTTTCCAAGAATAATCATAGGATGGATAAAACCAACTAAGGTAGCATGGTTCCCCACACAGAATGGCAAAGGGGTGTGGCTTTTCAACTGTTGTTGCACTGTGACTCTCATCAGCCAGCATTGTCAACAGTGACTGCTTGTGGGGTTTGCAGTTCAATAACATCTGCAGGATCACAAGTTGCCTTCCCCCTGAAAGAGCACAAAACTATGACTACCACAATCATCATCCAGACCATTCCCGTTCTTGCATTAAGGAGGTTTGGCCTATTGGGTTTTATTCTTTGTCTGCTTGTTGAACAAATAAACATGTTGATCTTAACTGCCATGGAGTAAATGTATCCTTAGGATAGCTGAGGTTTTACCCACATATAATTAATATAATAGGACTTAACACAAAAGCACTTTTCCAGTGGGTGAGTATGATGGGGCCTTCAGAACTTTAAATCTGTTCCTGCAGCCTGTCTACAAGGGCATTTCATCTTCCTGGTGGTTTATGAGAAACTATCTGGGAACTGCCTCCATACTCAGATAGAACTCATAAACCCTGGATGTGTCACATCTCTACTTGGTCTGATAAACCCTTATCAAGAGCGTGACAGGGCATTCTTCATCTCAAGACTTAAATTTCTTGGTACCGTAGATAACTGCAGTCCTATGAGCTGGTGTGTCCATGCTTAAATGTTCTGCCTTTGTTGACATTGTCAGCTTTTAGTGGTGACTATTAACTTACAATATTTTAACATTTTGACATCCTTTGGATTTCTTTACTTGTTTTTATTGTAAAACATGCAATTGTAGTTATTGTGTCTGTTTTTTATATTTCTAAATCATCCTAAGGGCTTTAGCTATTGGGTGGTATAATTACATTTTAAATGAATTTAAATAACTGCCTAAAGCTGTGGATTTTAGTGGTGTTTAGGCATACTTAACTCATTGTAAGATCTCATTACATATCAGTCTATAATATGAATGTAAAACTTTCTCATCCTGCATTTACAAGATATTCCATACTTTAAAAACCAGTACACAAGAGGGAGGCAATAAATAGTTTTTAAAGGCTCATATGAAAATAATCTAAACACAGATGTACTGAGTTTTAACGCCAGCACACGTCAATAAGAAGACCTTTGCAATTTGAAGCCATTGTTTTAATTTTGTTTTCAAGGATAGGCTGGGAATCAAGTCTGACAGCTCATATCCTTAATTCCAGATGTGGGGGAAAGCGCATCTGTCCTTATTCAGTGGTCAGGAGATGAACTATGCACACGCTCACAAACGGTGGTGTTATTAAGGCCGGTGTCGCCCTTCCCTCCAACGGCGTCACCTGGTGTGGTTCGGCCTCTCCACACACCCCTCGTGCCACCACTGCTCACAGAGGAACATATCTTTTAATGCCATCCCATATTTATGTATTAGCTACATTTATACCCTACCTTTCCTCCCAATGTGTCCCAGCCAGTGGGTGTGGCTCTCTTCCTCTCCACTGTATCTTAACAACAACCCTGTGGGGCAGCTCAGGCAGGACTGGAACCTGGCTCTCCCAAGTGCCACCCTCTCTACCTAATACACCAGACTGCCTCTCACGCGGGCCAAGTCTGAGCGCAGAAGCAAGGACGTGGGCAGCTGGGCGAACGACGGCTGCTGAAATGAATGCGTTTAGATCGGGAGAAGAAAGAAAGAAAGAAAGAAAGAAAGAAAGAAAGAAAGAAAGAAAGAAAGAAAGAAAGACAGACGACTGCATGTCTGTCAGCATGTCTGTGAAAAAGGGACTTTCCGCGGTCCGGGCGCGTGGCACAAAACAGAGTCAGCCCACAGGCCCGGGCACACTCCTTGGCACAATGAGCTGCTCCCGTGTGCCCCACGGGGACCTTTCCCGCCTCTCCCGCGCAAGAAAAGCGGTCGCAGACCTGAAAGCACGGCAGGACACGGTCGCTCTCCCTCACTGACTGACTGACTGACCTTCATTCTGGGAGCTTCAAGCTTCCGAGGAGCCGACCTGGCCGGGGCGAAGGCGCAGCAGCAGCAGCAGCAGCGAGGGGCGCCTTTCCCTTCGGCTCCTCGACACTCCTGGACGCCCCGAAGCCCTCCGTCAGCAGCGACAACCGGGCCAGCCGCGCTTCCAGTTAAACATTAGCGAGGCGGCCAAGGCGAGGGGCAAACTCCTCGGGACTGCCCCCTTCCACCTCGGGTCGGGGCGGCCACGCTGGCGTGGGACCAGGCATGGGAGGGAGGGAGGGAGGAGCCGGGAGAGGGGCCAAGGTGTCAGGAAGAGGCGCGCAGGGCGGCGGCACCCTCCCGCCAAGGAGGCAGGAGGCGGGAAAGGCGGGAGGCTGAGGGGAGAAGCAAGCGCCTCGGGGGACGGGGGTCAGCCAGTCAGTCAGCTGAGCTGCAGGCCTATAGAGCTGAGGGAAGGAGAGAAAGAGCGCGCAAAGGCGTGGGGTCGACGGAGCCACGAAAGAAGACGACGCGCGGGAAGACTTTAGGACGTGGGTGGGCAGGCGCCGCTCCGCCGGTGGAACTTGTGCGGGGCGACGGGAGAAGCCGCAATTTGGCATTTTGGCGCGCGCGCGCCTGAAGTGAACAGGCCGGGTCTGTCTTTCTTTCTTTCTTTCTTTCTTTCTTTCTTTCTTTCTTTCTTTCTTTCTTTCTTTCTTTCTCCATCCCGCTCTGCCTGCATAACGAGGCCCAAGTGTTCAGTCTCCAGGAAAAAAAAGATGCCAGCCAGGGGAGGGAGAGCTGGCCCATGAGGAGCCACACTCTCTTCCAAACTGGTATTGTAAGACCTGCTTGAATGGACCGGTCCTCAGGGCTTGTTGCTGTCATGTAGCAATAGTAATAGCACTTACGTTTCTATACCATTTTATAGTGCTAAGCACTCCCTAAGCGGTTTACAATGTGTTAGCTAATTCCCCCCCACACACACACACACAAATGGAAAGTTGAGTCAACCTGGAGCCCTGCAGGCTTGAACTCACAAGGTTGTGGCTGGAGTACTGAATAGGTGCCCAACATATGGCAACGCTCTCATATGACAAGGTTTCTTCAGAGGAGGTTTGCCATTGCCTTCCCCTTAGACTAAGAGAGTGTCTGACTTGGCTCAAGGTCACCCAGTGAGTTTCTGTGGCTGAATAGGGATTTGAACCCTGAGTTCCCAGAGTCTTTAGTCCAAAACTCAAGCCACCACACCACACCAGCTACGTGATTTTTGGGCCACAGGTTAGGCAGGGCGTAAAACAACAATAGGAACAACTCAGCAACAATAACAATCAAAATCTTGTTTTTTCAGCCCCAGCAGCCTTCATGGTTCCTCAGGAAAGAAAATCCCTTCAAGTCTTCAGTGAGGTTTGTTTCTCTTCACTTAGGAACAGGAGCACCCCTCAGATGAAATGCAGCAGTCTTGCTTTTGTCACCACCCTAAGTTTTTGCAAGACAGTAAGCATAAATCTTAATTAAAATAATACATCTGATATAGAAGCTCTGCTCCTTAATCTTAATGGCCTGCAGTTGTCAGAGGGGTGAAGAGGAAAAGCTTTGCATAGCTGAGAGGTACTTTGCTGAAGCACATTCTGTCACATTTGAAGGCAGTCGTTCTTGGATTACAAAAGGCACAAAAAGCTACCCTGTAGCATTTTTGTATTCACTCTCCTCAGGCAGCACCTAGATTGGGGTGGGCAACTGTAGCAGGAGCCAATTTTCTAGCCCATTGGACAAGCTAGACTGCCAAAAAAAACCAAAAAAACAAATAGCAGGGAGTCAAATAAAGTACCCAAAGGCCACTTTTGGTTTTGAAAATCAAGAGGGTGTTTTGTTTTTTTTTTAGTTAAACAATGCAGGTGGGCTGTAATTTATTTAAAAAGTGGATTGCGTCTCCTAGAGGGGTCCAAGAGTGAAGATTCATGCTGTTTTATGACCAGAGAAAGGGTGGTCTAGAGAGGATGTGGGCCCCCAAAATAGCCAGGGGGTTGTTTGTGGCCACACTGTACCCCAAAAGCCACACTCCACCCACCACTGACCTAGATGCTACTAGATACCTTAATATATAGAATGTCTGTGGGAGGATGTGATTTGTAATCGCATGACTACTCAGAAAGGAAGTGCGGAGAGTTTAGTGAGTAGTTCACTGAGCACATCTGCTCACGGAAAGATCTTGTACAGGCTTATTTAGAGAGGAGCACCACTGATTTCCATGAGGGTTACTCCCAGGTATCAGTGTACAGGATTGCAGCCTCAGTATACTATGGTAGTGGAACTGCACATTAAGAATTAGGAATAGGAATGGAAAAAAAAGACAGAATGTATCATTGCATTTGGTGGATATAATTTTGTCTAGCTACATTTCTAATGCTCCATAGAGGTGTTGCTGTTGCATATGAAAAAGTGTATTTTAGAAAAAAAGAACATAAATAGATATGAACAATATAAATGATACAATCCTCCCTCCACATTAGATTGACTCAGAAATAAGTCAAACAATTTTCTCTAAATTTGAGGAGTAACCCAAGCAAACTTTGGTCATCTTTCCCCTTCCCACCAAGGCCCCTTCCATCCTACTCACCTTAACCTCTAAAAACAAACAAAAACTCTTCAGTCTCACATATTAGGCTGCTTGTGAGGCTGGCACCAGTGCATCAGTAGAAGATGAAAGGGCGAGAGGTCCCACCACCACTGAATCTCACCATCTCTGGTGGCCTGCAATTGAGATTGTAACAGGTCCTGCAGGTTACCCTGTGGAGAAAACCAACAAGCTGACCTTCCCCATTTAAAATTTAAACTCCATTAGCAGCAGTAAAGTGAGTCCTCATAGGATCCAGGGTGTTTATGTCTGGATCCCAAGAGGAGTTATTTTTCTGCTGGTAATGGAGTTTAAATGTATGGGCTTGTCTAGACGAGAAGACATATTACAGATTGATATTCATGTTCACAATTCACAGCAGTCCTCATTTGTCTCCATGGTCCTTTGGGCAAAATCAATCGTATGCAAATCTATCCATGTTTGAAGTGCACATAGAGTCATGACAGCAAATCAGAATAGTGGCCAAGAGTAAATTACGGTGTTCTATTATTGTCTGCACAGTAATTGATTAATGTGCAGTACTTTCTGCCCCCATCAATCTAAGTTGTACACATGCAACTTTCCGCTTCTTTTGTCACATACTCTCTGTTGTGGTGGCACTCTGCCATTGGCTGCAAGCACAGGGAGGGAGATGACAGATAATCTGTGACCTCGTGCTTTCATGCCAGCCGCCGTTGCCCTACCTGGTCATTGTCGTTGACAGTCTCTGGGTTGCTAACACACAGCTGTTCTCAGCTTTTTCAGTACCTAACAGCTTTTTTGAAAGTTACTCTGCTACAACAGCTTTTTTCAAAGAGCTTTTTTTAAAAAGCTACTTTGGGATTTCTTTTTCAAAGGGCCACTTGGCCTTGCTTTTTTTTATATATATATAGATCTCTTTTGCAGTTGTGCTCATACGCTATGGAGGGTGTTTTGGAGTGCTGCATGGCCAAGTTGGCCCTGCTGCAAGCAACCATTGCAGCTACTGGGGCACACAACCTTGTCCACCACTGAAGGTGAACGCGTCACCTTCATGCACTGGAGAGAGCAACAGAGGAGCAGATGCAGATGGTGAAGGACATGGAAGAATCTGTAGACCTAGAGGAACACCTCAGAGTCTGAAACAGGTCACTCGACGGGGTCCAAGAGGCACTTTTTGTGCTGAGGGTGGCCCTCATGCACGACCATCTTTGGTGGGTTTACCCAGCCAGTAAAGAATGGTGGGAGTGGTTTGTTATGTCCATAGGTCAAATGAGAGGTGGCAGGTGTACTTCAGGATGCCCTGCACTGTCTTCTTCAAACTGGTTGAAGTGCTTCATCTGGAGCTTGCCAAGTGGGACTGCAACATGAGGAAGGCCATCCCAGAGGAAAAGCACATCACCCAGGGCCGGTTTAACCTGTCTGCCAAATCAGCATTGGCAGGGGGCCCCGAGGTCAAGAGGGGGCCCCGAGGTCAAGAGAGGGCCCTGTGTTGGCCTCCTTAATATGAAAATAATGGGATTTCTGGTTTAAAATACCATAGAGTTGCCTTGGAAGGCCTAGAAAAGGGCTAGGGAAGACACATTTTCTAGGAAGACTCTATGGTAGGTGTGCTGTTTTGTGTCCCACGGATAATGAATCCAGGGATACGGGGGTCCTACTATAATCTGAACATCCTGTACGGTGAATAGGTTAGGTTACATTGATCTGAGATAAACATATGGGGGCCCCAAAGTAAAGCATTGCAGGGGGCCCCAAAATTCCTTAAACCGGTCCTGACATCACCATTGCTGTCTGGCTCCTTGGACATCATGGCTCCTTTGCTTGTAACTTCTTCGGGGTCATGTGCTCGACAGTTGCAGCCATCTTCATGGAAGTTGTCCTTGCCATGGAGAAGGTCCTTCTGCCATGGACAATTTACTTTGGAGATCCTCAAAAGGTATGTATTGTTTTTTAGGGTAAGTGTGATATCGATTGTGGGCATCAGTTTTCAAAACATTATGTAGAAATAACCATTTGGGCACACACCTTCAGCGGTACTCCAACTGTGTACATTGGTTGTCAGTATGTGTAGCCAGTACTCTGTGTAATACAGATTGCTGTGGGTGTGTTGGTGTGTTACATTTGCTTCTGTGTGTGTCTGTGTGTATATGTACACTTGGCTATATGGTTTTAAACATGTATGAACATATGCATATATGTGCGTGTGCGTGTGCGTCTCCCTGTCTGTCTCTTCCTGCTGCCTTCCCTCTCTTTGCAGATCATGGATGGCTTCACAGAGCTGGGCTTCCTGCAAGTGGTTGGTGCTATTGATGACTGCGATATGGAAATCATGTCCCCGGTCTGCCATGGCAGCAAGTTCATCAATAAGAAGAACTGCTACGCCGTCCTTCTCCAATCATCCTCATCATTGTCATCATCCTGCCTTTCTTCCTATGGCAGGACCCCAGGTGGCTCACAACATTTAAAAACAACAATAGCTAAAAAAACATAAACAACAATTGCCAAAAAACCTAGGGATCACTCCTGGTGCATAGATGGTCACAGGATAATAATAATAATAATAATAATAATAATAATAATATAAAAACTCCATAATTGCAGTACCCTAGCCCGCCCACTCCTTAAAATAATATTAAATTAAAAAGGATTAAAAACATACAATAATTAAAAATATATTAAATTAGAAAAAAATTAAAACATACAATAATTTTAAAAAAAAATTCCAATGGCAGCTCAAAGGGAAAGGACCTGGGTATAGTCTTTCATGCTACAGGAATCAGAAAAGCACATGGAGATTATGTTACTAACAAAGCTCAGAGGAGCTCAACGGCTATACAAAAATTCTTTAGTTCCAAAGGAGGACGTTACATTCCAGCAGCCCTGAAGCTCTTTGAAGCAAAGTCAATCACTCAACTTTTATATGGTGCCCAGCTAGGTCCTTTCCCCAACTTTGCTCCGCTGGAGAGCATACAATCTAAGTTTTTGATATCAATCCTTCAGGCTCCAAAATGTGTTTCCAATGCCATCCTGCGTACGGAGACAGGTTTTTTGAGAGTTGAGGCCAGAGTCTGGAGGGCCATTCTTATTTATTGGCTCAGGTTATCCTTTTTTCCTATTGGGCTTGCTGCACTTGTTCTGAAGGATGACTTTCAGTCTACATAGTATCATGCAGTCACATCTAAGTTTTTGACCTTGGGCCTTTCCCCTGATTCTTTATTAAATATGGGATTTGACCAGGCCAAAGCAGTTATAAAATAGCGTATCACTGATACAGAACATCAAATGGATCTTGACAGGTCCCCTTCCTTTATTGTCAGTGAATACATTAGATACTTTACAATCCCTATGGCATTTTAAAGTAATTTAGAATTGCCAAAACATCCTAGTGCCTTTACTTTGACATGATGTCATGCTCTTCCTTCAGCTGTCCTTGAAGGACGCTATACAAAAAATCCTTATCTGGAGAGACAATGCCCATGTGACTCTGGCCAAGTTGAATCTGTAGAGCATGTGCTTCTCCAGTGCTAGTTCTATAGAGACTTAAGATCTGATCTCATCCAGCCAAAACTTTGCAAATATCCTGGATGCTCTGAGCAGTTCTATGCTGTCCTGATACTCTCTGACACTAATCCTGCTATAACATATAAGGTAGCTAAATTTTGGACAGCAGCAGTCAAAGTGAAACGAGCAATGATCAGCACCATGGATTAGTATATTATGGATTGTTTTTCTGATATTCAAACACCTATCAAATATGTACTAAGCAATTTTATTCTGTTTTACTCTTGCTGTTACTCTGTTATTCTGTTGTTGTTATTCTGTTTACCTCTTGCTGCAATACAAAGAGCAATGGTTAGACTGGTTGATCTTTTGCATGAATTCCCTCTACCCCATGAGCGTAAACTGTTTGTTATAACAATTCCAAACCTTGTAAATAATAATGGCAATGCCACACTTGTGTTTCTGAGTTATTGAGTGAATTTTGTTTTCCTCTTACACCAATACACTCATAAAGGGCCTGGCAATGACACTATAAAACACATTGCACTGCACATTGCTCCATTAGGTGCAAGGTGGTCTTACATGGGTCTACATGCTTTTTACACAAACCATACTTCCCACATCTTCCCTGTGGAATGGCCCCCTCTGTAGCTTTGCTGGGAGTCACCCGTGATATGCTAAATATTGTCCCCTTCCACATACAATGCCAAAGGCATTGTCAATGGAGTGTTACCCCTTTATGAAACCATCATAGGAGTGTATGGCTTATTACACTCCCCCCAAGGGCAAAGGATCAATAGTACATGCACAGAGGGC
Source organism: Gambelia wislizenii (assembly GCA_030847615.1). Lineage (NCBI taxonomy): Eukaryota > Metazoa > Chordata > Lepidosauria > Squamata > Crotaphytidae > Gambelia > Gambelia wislizenii. Next base: position 289,665,714 of record JAUMIR010000001.1, on the reverse strand, counting down.
ATGCAATACCACCTAAACAAAAGAGACAACAATAGGTTAAGAGGTAGACAAAACGCAACTACAACAGCCATATTAGTAACAAGAGAGTCACACGTGTGGGCAGCAGCAGTGAGGGGGATGACATGAAATGCAGAATATGATTTTTAGCATGTCAGTGCATATTTTGTCTACTCTGTGTTGGAAAAATCCAGCATTCTTTTTTCCCCCACTTTTTTTTTCCAGACAACAAACAAACAAACAAACAAACAATATTCTCTTATATTCACAATTTTGCTTTTTTACATCCATATTTCCAACATAATTTCTCTTCCTTTTTCTTCCATACATTCCTTCATTCAATTTCGATCCATTTTACTTTTTACTTACTTTATACTCTATATCTCAGCTATTCTTCTATACATCCTCATTCTTTGACTTCCTTACATACAATCCTAAGTAAGCAAGTTTTTCCCCTTTTACCTCTTATAGACTTCTTATATACCTCTGTCATTACCTCTTCTTACACCTTTCTTATTCCCTCTCAGTTCAAATTATCACATATCCATCTTATTCTCTTTCATCTTAACTGTTCCTCTCTTATCTTCAAGACTCCATGCTTTTAATTATAACTCTTTACGATCATTCCTATCAATTTCCAATTCCTGTTGTCTCCTCTTTTTTTTTCTATAATATTAGGTTAAATTATAATAGCAACATATTTTTTACCCCTTCCGCTTCTCCATTGTCCTTCCAATATTTCATCATCGGTAACCATTTTTCCATTGATTTCTTTTTAGGTGTGTCCCTTAACCTATTTGTTAAGCTATCCAACTCTATCATATCTATCAATTTACTTAACCAATCTGTTATCTCTGGAGTATCTGACCTCTTCCATTTTTGTGCGATTAATAATCTAGCCGCCGTTATCATATATAACATCACTTTCCAAAACTGTCTTTCATCTTTTTTCTCTAAAACACTTGTCATATTTAACAAATATAACTCAGGTCTTAATTCATATTCAATTTGCAGTATCTTCTTCATTAGCTTATGTACTTTCTCCCAAAATTCTTTAATCAACCTGCATTCCCACCACATATGTATTAGTGTTCCCTTATTTTCTTGGCATTTCCAACAATTACTTATAGTTATTATACCCATTTTATTTAACCTAACTGGCATGTAATACCACCTATTTACCATCTTTATGAAAAATCCAGCATTCTCTCCCTCCCACTCTCTTGCCATTAGGGCTAGTGTGTCCTAGGTAGGACAGAATTTCTTGCATGTTAAAATCCTTCTCTTTCTCTCATTCAAAAGCTTGCTTATTCTACCTTTGAAGTACATGGTTGTAAATAGTTTTCAACCAAGGAACAAGACCATGTGACCTAGGACACTTCCCTTGGTCTTGGTCATATCAAGATATATCCCTTCTTGGCTTCTGGTACTACCATGTGTGAAGAACTAGGTTTGAGAGCATGCACGAGAGGAAGCCAATCCCAGTGCAAGAAACTGTGAGAGGAGAGAGAATGTTGGTTGAGAACATCAGTTGAGAGGGAGTGTTGAGAAAAAGCAGTTGGATGAGTTAGGTGTGTGAGAAAGATTGGGAGTGAACTGTTATGAGAGAAAGGTGTGTGAAGCAGTTGAGAGACTAAAGAAATAAAGTGGATGTTCACAGTTATGTTGGTCTGTCACTAAAGGTAGTCTGGCCATATTTCCTTGAGACAAAAATGGGACAGCCCACCATAACAGCTGAAAAGTACATCAAAACACAGTGGGCTTGTCTACATGAAGGGGGGGAATGCATTGCTCTAGTAATAGCAAGTTGCAGCAGCTGTGACCTGTCTTAATGGTTTTAGAGTCCCCATAAATTTTGCATGCCTATAGCCAAGATGGCATCCGTGAGTGGATTACTGCCACCACTGAACTTTTTTTAAAAAAAATCTATTTCTATGTTGCACACAACCGATATTTCACCTTTCCGGAAAAAAAGAGAGAGCGAAAAATAACACAAATACCCCATTTTATTGCCTTAGCAATCACTTGCTAAGGTGAAAATCCACAATGGTGGCAGCGGGTGCTTGCCTTGTAACACAGCCCAGCCCCCTGCACTCATCTGGCCAATCAGGTTTGCACGTCCTCTTGTACAGGGAAGTGATATATGTCGAATTGCTTGTCTTAACAAGCAAGAGTGCGCACACCACATGGGGCTTTTTTTTTAAAGTAAGGAAAGCTGCAGATGCTTTTCTCGTGTACTTTTTGCTCTTTTTGGCCCCCTCCTTCACAGTACAGTGAGACAATGTGGGATCCCATTAAGACAGCTCATTTTCCAAGCGATTATTGTAAGGAGCATTTTCACCATATAAACAACCCCAGTGAATGCACGCTTGCAAAAATATCATCCTGTACACATACGCAACTATTTTCAAATTAAATAAGTAAATAAATAACTTACCCTGCCATCATCTACTGAAAAGTACATTAAAAACACAGTGAGTGCATGCTTGTGAAAACACCACCCTGCACACGTGTGCTACTATTGTCCAAAAAAATGTAAAGATTAGCAGAAAATTGCCTTACCTTCTTCCGCCTCAAAAAGATCCTGGGAGTTTGGTTCCAGAGTGGGTGCCACCAGTGTGGCGGTGGCTGGGAGGATGTGGGCAATGGCAGGACCCTGTCCCATGGGTACATATTGAATATTTGCACTCCTCCAGGCACTTGGGATGGATGGTGGCATCCCCTCCCAGAATATTGTTGCCACTCTGTTCCCGCTCTGGCTATTGTGGTTGGCCATCTCACAGTAGCATTGCCTGGGAGCCTTGCTCTTGATGCGGCACTCCCTGGTGGTGTGGTCATGGCCTTTTTGTCGCATGCCGGTAGCAATCCTTTCAAAAAGGTCTGTGTTCTGGTGGAGCTGTTCCTGGACCTTCTCCTCACCCCAGAGGGCGATAAGGTCCCATGTCTCATGGTGGGACCAGGCGATGCCCTTGCCATCTTTTGCTTGGGCACAAAGGTGGTGCCGGCAGTGCTGCAGCCATTGCTCAGCCCAGGCAAAAAAGAAAAGGAAAACAGAGAGCATCAAAACAAAAATTCAGCTTTCAAAAAAGCTGTTTGGTCTTTAGAATATTTTCAAAATAGCTTCAGAAAAAGTTCTTGGGATCAGTCATACAGGATAATTAATTGTGGAAAATAGCGCATTGCCTCACTATTGCAACAGTGTTCATTTGTCCCCACGATTCATTCACAAGATCACTGGCACGGAAAACTATCCAAGTTTGACATTCACAAGGAGCATGCCTGTGAGAAAAGATGGTGGCTGCAAGTGAATTACCTGCCTTATTATACTCCCAAAGCTCCCTCCATTTCCCCCTCCCCTTTTTGCCTTGTTAAACAAGAGATGTGGAAAACTGATCTTCGGCTTAAAAACTTTTTTTTTTTTTTGCTCTGCCACTCAAAAAAAGCACACAATCCTGTTCACAAAAAACAATGGCGGCTCCAGCCGCTTTGTCGTCAGCAAGCCCGCCCCTGTGCACATCCAGCCAATCATGTTTTGACTTCCTGGATGTGTCCCAATTCTAATTGGTTGTTCAAACAGGCTGTTATGTGCATTTTTGTATACTTAAAAAAAAATCACAAGAAACAGCGAAAGCTGTAGTTGCGAACTACTTGGAGTTTTCAGTCCCACTCCTTCCCAATATGGTGAAGGCAGGAGCTCATCTGGACAAAAGGTATTCTACTCATATTCTTTGAAGATTTTTTTTCATCATCTAAACAACCCCCTCCAGTTGCCTCAGAGCTGTGAAAAAGTGCATGCTTGATAGCATGAAACTTGAAAACTGCACTTCCGACCACTTCCGTGCCAGCAAACCCACCTCTCCACCTGCCCGTCCCACCCATCTACTCTCCACTTTTGCTCCTCTCCAAGAATGTGCACTGTTCTGAATTGGATGTCCAAATGAGCAATAATGCTCCATACATTATTTTAAAAACTTCAGGAAAAGTTGCAAAGGCTTTTCCTGCACGGTATATGGAGTTTTCAGCCCGCTCTTTCTGAACACTGTGGATCTTGTTCATAGTGTGTTAGGAAAAAAGGTATATTCTACTTGAATTCTGTGAGGAGTATTTTCACCATCTAGACAAGCCCTATGTTTTGTTGTGTGTATGCTTATTGTTTTTTGTAATTGGTATTTGTGTTAATATTTTTTTAAAAGATGTTGTTTCTGTTGTAATTGAGTTGGCTTTGAGGGATCTCAGTGCAGGTAGAGGTCACTTCCTTCTTGGCCATGTGGGAACTGAGATGAAGGACAGTAAAATTTAAACTCCATTAACAGCACTGAAGTAAATCCCCATGGGATCCCGAGAGGAGTTATTTTTCTGCTGCTAGTGGTGTTTAAATTTTACTGTCCTTTATCTCAGTCCCCACAGGGCCAAGAAGACAGTGGCTTCTGCCTTCACTGAGATCTATCAAAATTAACTCAACTACAACAGAAACAGCAGCTGATAAAGAATGTAGACCTGTGACTCAAATATTGTCACTTTCCTTCTTCTGAATGATTTTTGAAACATTTTTTGCCTGATGAAGAAGCCAGTGGAGCCTCAGAAGTTTGAATGATGTGTTTTGTGCATTTTGGTTGGCCAATAAATGTATTGCTCTTTTGTGAATTTTGGATTTTGTTTTATTTTGCTGTATGGGCAATATACTGTAGCTATCCCTGAATACGTTTCACACACTATATAGTTAAATAAGATTTAGTGATGGCAACAAGTTTGGGTTATCTTTAAAGACAAACTCATGGAAAATAAGGCTACTAGTCATGATGGCTGTATGTTATCCCCAGTGTCATAGCCATTACACCTCAATTGCTGGAGAACATGAGTGGGAGGGTGTTATTGCACTCATGTTCTGCTTGTGGGCTTTCCATAGGTGTCTAATTGGTCAGTGTAGGAATAGAACACTGGATTAGAGCCAGCATGGTTCTTCTTAAATTAGATGGCTCCTCATTCATGATTCAAGCAGACCGGTCTTTTGCTCTAATGCCATGTACATCAAGTGTTTCTGTTATGAAGAAATACATTAAACTCCCAATTCTTTTTAAACAATCAGAAACCCAAACTGCTTCTGTTCTTCCTTCATGAGGAAACAGAGTTTGATTTCTCCTCTTTTGATTGCACTTCATTTGAGGCACAGGTGAGAACTCAGAATACATGGGTTGTACAATGCCAGAGAAGAAAATTAACCCAATAATAAAAATAATAAAATTTATTTTTATACCGCCCTTTGGTAATCCAATCAGGGCAGTTCACAACATTAAAAAACCATACAGTAAAACAATATACTCCCCTCCCCACTTAAAAAGTTATTAAATCAATTACAAATTAAAACAACAATTAAAACATTTGATAAAAATACATACCTACATTTGGCAATAACAGTAGGTCCCCAGCGATATTCAGTTCTGTTAACAAAGGAGGCTGTGGGGACTCTCCTGAAGGAGGGGGGGTTCCCGAGGCCAGGATAATCTATTCTGGAAAGGCCTGCCGGAAGAGATCCATCTTGACAACCTTTTTGAAGCTGTCCAAAGATGTCAATTGATGGATCTCATCTGGCACGCCGTTCCATAGTCTGGGGACAACAACAGAAAAAGCCCTCTCAGAGGTAGCCAAAAGCCTTGACTTTTGAGGCTGCAGCAAATTCCTCCCAGAGGACCGGAGTGCTTGGGGGGGATTATAAGGGAGGAGACGGTCCCTGAGATAGATGGACCCAAGCCATTTAGGGCTTTAAAGATGATAACCAACACCTTATACTGGGCCCGGAAACCAATAGGCAGCCAGTGGTGGGACCTCAAAACTGGAGTGATGTGGTCTCTCCTAGATGTTCCTGAAACAAGCCTGGCTGCCATATTTTGTACTAACTGTAGTTTCTGAACCAAGCACAAGGGTAGCCCCATGTAAAGCGCATTACAGAAGTCTAGGTGCGAGGTTACCAGTGCGTGAACGCCGGTCTCGAGGTCCCTTACTTCCAGAAAAGGGCGCAGCTGGCATATCAGCCAAAGCTGATAACAGGTACTCCTGACTGTCGCATTTACCTGATTTATCACCAGGAGTGACAAGTCAAGGAGCACCCCCAGACTGTGAACACAGTCACTGGAGGAGAGTGTGACCCCATCCAGGACTGGAGGTTGCAACCCAATTCTTGGTTTCGGGGCCGGTACCGTGAGCACTTCGGTCTTGTCTGGATTCAGTTTCAATTTTTTCCCCCTCATCCAGCCTATTACCGCCTGAAGACATTCATTGAGAGAAGAGATGTCATTGGAATTCGAGACCAACAAGCGAGATACGGAGAAATAGATCTGAGTGTCATCAGCATACTGATAACACCCAGCTCCATAGCTTTGAATAATCTCACCCAGCGGCTTCATATAGATGTTAAATAACATCAGGGACAGGATAGCTCCCTGTGGAACTCCCCAGGTGAGCTCTCTTTTGCTCGAACAACTGTCCCTGAGCAGCACTCTCTGGGACCTGCCCGAGAGGTAGGACCGGAACCACTGCAATGCAGCACCTCTGATACCCAACCCCTTCAGGCAGTTCAAGACGATGCCATGATCTATCATATCAAAAGCCGCTGAGAGGTCTAAGAGCACCAACAGGGTCACATTACCCCTGTCGATGTTCAGATGCAGATCGTCGGTCAAGGCAACCATAGCAGTCTCAACCCCAAAGCCTGTTCTAAAGCCAGTTTGGAATGGTTTCATCCAAGACAGCTTGGAGTTGAAGAACAACTGCCCTCTCGATCACCTTGCTCAGAAATGGCAATAAAGAAACCCAATTAGACTTATGATCTGTAAAAAGCACAGTATAGTACAGTAGTTGAAAAATCTCATGGAATATGACTGTCCTCATGAAGATGTACTTGCAAATCAGCAATGCAAACGTAAATGCAAAAATTAACCATTTTTTTCAGAATAACTGCAGAGTTGAGTGACACATGCAAGATCCTATCTTATTCTTCACTTTAATTGGCCCATGCACCCACTAATTGCTATTGTGATCCTAATCACTGTAGCATACATTGCAATCCTCTTTTGAGTCATAATCATGCACTGTGTGTGCAGAGAACAGTGTGGAATAGTGTTGCTCCAAGCTTACAGTACATATGGTAGCAGATTGCTAGAATTTGCACAGATGCACAGCTGATGGCGCCAAACGGAGACCAATGATTATTTTTAAAAGAAAAACAATGCCGAAACTCAAGTTCCCTGTTGGTTGTTTTGTACACGTGAATGAAAAAGTCTGGATGGATGAAGAAGGGATAAAGCTATGGCTTGATAATGTATGGAGCAGGTGACCAGATGGACTTATTCAAAAATGTTGTCTACTGGTGTGGGAATGTTCAGGGCTCATTTAATTCCCAGCACCAAGCAAAGGCTTGCAAGACTAAACACACATGTGGCTGTTATTCCTGCAGGATTGACACTGTTGGTACTGCCACTAGATGTGTACCTAAACAAGCCATTTAAAGATCACATTCAAGAACAGTAGAATGAATGGATGGTTAACGGTGAAAAGTCATTCACAAAAGGAGGAAACATGCGTGCTCCACAGTTGGATGTTTTGTGCAAGTTTGTCATAAAAGCCTGGAATGATATTGATGCAGAAACAGTAATCAAGTCTTTCAAGAAGTGTGGCATATCAAATTCATTAGATGGTATGGAGGACGACTACTTGTGGCAAGATGAAGAGGAAGCTGAAGCTGAGACCACACCATCTGATATGGAATTCGATCCATAGGATAACTGCTTTACAAATGTATCACAAGATATCATTGATGTATTTATGATATCAGATAACGAACAGGAGGATTTTGAAGGCTTTTAAAGGGAGACTGTCATGTCAGCAAAACCTGTAAAAATACCGTAGCTTGCAGTTATGATGGGCGTTGCTAACTCGCCAGGGTCTTGCCCGGCACTTGCTCTCTCTCTGTTGTTTGTTATCTTCCTCCTATCATCATCAGTTCCAGTTTGTTTGACAACTTAGAAAACAAACAGCATGACACTTCCCATGGTTTATTGTCTATCCTTCCTTTCAGCTTTACAGTGAATTAGGAAAAGTTTAATCCACTTGCACTGTTTTATGTATACATGTTTGATGACAAACAACCTTATGTTTATAAGTGACAGTTTTCCTGCTAAGTACCTGCATGTCATAAGCATTTGAATTAAAATTACCATATTGAAATCGAATCTGATGTTTTTTAAATTTTTATTTGGTGTGCGTTGGAAGAGGGGTAGTCTTATACCAAACTCTATATTTTAACTGGAAAAGTTGGGGGTCGTCTTATATGTCCAGTCATCTTATACGCCGGAAAATGTGGTAGCTCAAATTGGCATGTGAGAGGTTGGGCAACTGTAGGGTCTTTTACCTGTGTATACCAGTACTTACTGAACAGACTCAAGACCAGGAAATAAAAATAAACTAAAAATGGCTTTATTGAAAAATAGTTTAAACAACATTCACACCACCATTCAGGCTTCAAGCACTCACTCAAGGCCATCAAAGATCATAGGAAGTATTTGGACAGAGGAATAGATTGAGGGGGTGATAGGTTATACTGTACCAATCCAAAGAGCAGAGATGTTCAAGCAGCAACAGGCACAGAGGGTGGGAAATGAAGGGGAATTGGTGTCACAGACTAGAGGAAAAACAGGAGAAGAGGGGTCAGTGTGCAGCAATGAACCATCAGCGAGAGAGTGGGGGCTAGGAAGCAGGGGGTTGGCATTACAGACTAACATGGAGACAGGAGAAAAGGGATCTGTGTACACTGAGACAGAGTTTTGGGGTGATATTTATAGTTGATATTTCCCATGAAGGGGTGATTTTGAGAGGGAGACAAAGGTTTGCCAAAGTTAAACAATGGATCCCCAGATATGTCAATGATTGTGAAGAAAGGAATGATTTAGGGCTGATGAGTGACAGGCAACTCTTTTGATTTGGAGATCTAGAAGAGGAAAGCCAGCATCCCACATGACAATGAGACTTCCAACTACCTTTGATGTGATGTGAATGTCCCACCTCCAGAGATACCCAGAATGCCATAGAAATGCAAAACAGTGCCATACCCACAAGTTTTGCATTTCTGTGGCTATTCATACAGTCTGCTCATGAAAGTCTGTTCCTAGGCACTTCACTCCATGCATCTGAGGAAGCAGACTGAAGTCTATGAAGTTATGCTACAACTTCTTTCTCTCAGTTAGTCTCAAAGGTGCTACAAGATCCTTTTGCACACAGTATGGGAGTTATAGATAAGAAGTTTGTGGTTGAGGTCACACCTCTTTCTTTTGTTTCTGTTTAACAGTCATTATAAAGGCCAATTCCTGAACTACTGGCATGGAGGCAGCTGCTTTCCGGTTTAAAGCTGTATCCCATATCTATGTAAATTATAAGCACCAACAGGAAACATTGTTAGCTGTTCAGTCACAATAAATCTTTCAACAAGTTTGTGCTTCCTTCATTCACCTCAAAGTCAATTATTTTTTTCCCCAAAAATATGTTCAATTGCAGAGCTGATCATTCCCCCCGCCCATCTAAAGCTAAGAATGTGTCCATCATGAGGAAAGACACATGTGGACAGTTTTTTTTTACAGCGCCCCAATAGGTAGGAAGAAATCTGCACAAACAATAAACATAGTTTCCTGCACCCTGAAAACTTGCAGAGCAAGCGACCATACTTTTAAAGAGATAGGCACAAGTGTTTGTTTCTAGTAAAGAAGTGTGAAAAATATTTGTGAAATTAGAATCTAATTATGAGAATAAGAAACATTACAGAGCAGACTGTCACTAGGAACAGGGCTAGCCCAAGATGCCTGAAGCAGAGTAGCAGAGGCTTTCCATTCCCACTCAAGTCAAGGTGCATAATACTCAAAACTGTCCACATTATTTTGTCACACAAGGGCAGAAAATCCCACAAAAAAGCTCTCCCTCTCTTTAGCAGTAAAACAACAAGAAGTAAAACTACTATCTGCTGTTCTTTTCTACCTGAAGTGGCTGCAATCTGCCTGAAGGCCTGTCCTGATGATAAGGGCTAAAGCCAATCACAAATCTAGTATGGAGATGCTATAAAGACTCAAGTGACTCTTCTTGGAGTATCCAGAGCACTAAAACACTCTAATCTATTCTATGAATGAGGCAGCCAGCAGCAGCCTAAGGCCTTGTCTAGATGAGCTATATACCCCATCTTGCCCCCTCCATCTTGGAGCCCTGAAGTCCAGACACCGCAGGGCATTTGTATCTTTTTGCCCCAGGCAGTCCTCCTGACCCTTGGGCAAAGACAAGACCATGTCAGTAGTGGGGGGAGGTGACGGGGTAAGGCCCATTAACACAGTTTTTAAAAAATACCTGGTAAAATCTGCTTTAGCCAGGAAAAAACAGATTGGGCCCGTGACCACAGAAGCCCATTCCTGCCCACTAGACCATCACTGCAGCTGTTGTCTGCCTTGCTCTTCCATAGCCAGTAATGAGTCCCATGGCATGTGACCAAGGCTGGTCACATGCAGGGAGCCTTGCTTGTGCTGTGAGCCAGCTTCCTGGCTTCAGAGAATAGGACAGAGATGGCAGTTATGGCAGCTGCAGAGACTAGCTGGCGTGTTGGGCTGACCTCATTCCATTCTATGCAGGTAATGGGGAGCAATGGGCCAGATCCATAGGCAGAATATGCCAGTGGGGGGCTGGTGCATTCTGGTCTCTGTAGATGAGCTCTAAGTCCTCTGCTTCTTTGAGCAGTACTTAGCCCTTGTTTTAAAGTTAAAAATAGAGAAGAAAATGCCTCTGGACACATAGGACTTTATCAAACGCAGTAAATACAGTGCCATAACAACACCACATAAATGCGAAAGGGTGTGCATCCAGACGGCAATGTCCTTTTGTGTTTATGTATTGGCGATAAACCGTTCTATTTTATTGACAGGACAAGCTGTCAATAGATCAGCTATGGCGATTTTTTGCCGGCATTGCTGGCATTTGAATCCTCATGCTTTTTTTCATGAGAGTAAAGCATCAATGGCTGGTCCAGCCAGAACACATCTGGGTGAGATCACAACATCCAGGTAGGTGACACTCTTTTTATGAACCTCCCCTGTTTACTTGAGACTTTTAAAGTATGTTTGTATGCTTTTTGTAATTTTCTCTGTGTTACTTTTGTTTTTATTTTTGAATTTCCCACTCTCATGTCTTCTCATGCAAATCCGCAGGATTTTGTTCAAGGAACTGAATGGAGCTCTGTTCAACTTCTCCATCATTGCCGGGGCTGCCCTTGGATGGGATACAAGGTAAGTGTGGTAAAGGCAGTTCTTTTGCCTCTTTTGTATAAAAATGTCACAAATTATGCTGGCAAAAGAACAGAAAAAGGAGTAGTTTGGGACTTTATCCGATATCCCCCTTAAAACGTTCTTTTGCTGGCATTAAAAAAAAAAATCAATTTTTATGCCAGCAAAAGAACGCCCCTCCCCCCCACACTTACCTTCTTTCCCAGCAAAGGCTACTCTGGCAATAAAGAGGAAGTGAGCAGAGCTCTGTTCACTTCCACTTTTGAAAACCTGCATGATTTCATTGCGTGGGAAATTAAAAAATAAAAATAAAAGTCAAAATGACATACCAAGCACCTATAAATACTTTAAAATCTCCAAGTAAACCGGGGAAGGCAAAAAAAGGTTTGTCACTAACCTGCATGTCCCAATCTGACTTGGAAGTGTTCTGGCCGGTCCGGCCACTGATGGGGTAAATCCGAGATTTAAAGGGACAGAGGTATCGCATGTCGGCAATGCCGGCAAAAACACAGTAGGGAGATCTATTGACCATCAATTAAATTAACCATCAATTAAAAACGACATGATTTTGGTTGTGCAAAAGGGTGACATTGTCTGATCCGCACGCCCTTTTACAGTTATGTGGCATCATGATGATGCCGTATTTTCTGTGTCTGATAAAGTCCTTGATAAAGTCCATAAACTCTAACCATCCCAATTTGGCAGAGACAGTACCAATTCATCCTCTGTTGTCCCACTTTTCCGGCTCCTTTTAAAACGTCCCAGTTTCTCTCCCCTCATCCAACTTGTCCCCTTTAATAATAATAATAATAATTATAATTATAATTATTATTTATATACCACCCTTTGGTAACCCAATCAGAGCGGTTAACAACATTAAAACACCATACAAAGTAAAACAATATACTCCCCTCCTTCAAAATTATTAAATCAAATTACAAATTAAAACAACAATTAAAACACTTAATAAAACACATACATACATTTAACAATAACAGTAGATCCCCAGCGATATTCAGTTCCGTTAACAAAGGAGGCTATGGGGACTCTCCTGAAGGAGGGGGAGTTCCCGAGGCCAGGATAATCTATTCTGGAAAGGCCTGCCAGAAGAGATCCGTCTTGACAGCCTTTTTGAAGCTGTCCAGATATGTCAATTGATGGATCTCATCCGGTAGGCCGTTCCATAGTCTGGGGGCGACAACAGAAAAAGCCCTCCAGGAGGTAGCCAAAAGCCTTGACTTTTGAGGGATGCAGCAAATTCCTCCCAGAGGACCGGAGTGCACAGGAAGGATTATATGGGAGGAGGCGGTCCCTGAGATAGATGGACCCAAGTCATTTAGGGCTGTAAAGGTGATAACCAACACGTTGTACTGGGCCCAGAAACCAATAGGCAGCCAGTGGAGGGACCTCAAAACCGGAGTAATGTGGTCTCTCCTAGATGTTCCTGAAACAAGCCTGGCTGCCATATTTTGTACTAACTGTAGTTTCTGAACCAAGCACAAGGGTAGCCCCATGTAAAGCGCATTACAGAAGTCTAGGTGCGAGGTTACCAGTGCGTGAACGCCGGTCTCGAGGTCCCTTACTTCCAGAAAAGGGCGCAGCTGGCATATCAGCCAAAGCTGATAACAGGTGCTCCTGACTGTTGCATTTACCTGATTTACCATCAGGAGCGACGAGTCAAGGAGCACCCCCAGACTGCGAACACAGTCACTAGTGGAGAGTGTGACCCCATCCAGAACTGGAGGTTGCAGCCAAATCTTGGTTTCAGGGCCACTACCGTGAGCACCTCCGTCTTGTCCAGATTCAGTTTCGATTTGTTTTTCCTCATCCAGCCCATTACCACCTGAAGACATTCATTGAGAGAAGAGATGTCATTGGAATTCGAGACCGACAAATGAGACACGGAGAAATAGATCTGAGTGTCATCAGCATACTGATAACACCCAGCTCCATAGCTTTGAATAATCTCACCCAGCGGCTTCATATAGATGTTAAATAACATCAGGGACAGGATAGCTCCCTGTGGAACTCCCCAGGTGAGCTCTCTTTTGCTCTAACAACTGTCCCTGAGCAGCACCCTCTGGGAACTGCCCGAGAGGTAGGACCGGAACCACTGCAATGCAGTGGCCCCTATACCTAACCTCTTCAGGCGGTCAAGAGGATGCCATGATCTATCATGTCAAAAGCCACTGAGAGGTCTAAGAGCACCAACAGGGTCACCCTACCCCTGTCGATGCTCAGACACAGATCATCGGTCAAGGCAACCATGGCAGTCTCAACCCCAAAGCCTGTCCTGAAGCTGGTTTGAAATGGGTCTAGATAACTGGTTTCATCCAAGACAGCTTGGAGTTGAAGAACAACCGCGCTCTTGATCACCTTGCTCAGAAATGGCAATAAAGAAACAGGCCTGTAGTTACTCATATCCAGGGGGTCCAGGAAAGTTTTTTCAGAAGCGGCCTAACAGCTGCTTCCTTCAGACAAGATGGAACATGTCCTTCCCTGAAGGATGCATTGATGATATCCATGAGGAATCTCCTCAATGCTTCCCCCCTGTGGACGGCCAGCCATGATGGGCAAGGGTTGAGAGGGCAAGTTGTTTTCCTGACCCTACCAAGCAGCTTGTCCATGTCCTCGGTACTCACAGATTGGAGCTGATCCAGAATAACTTCATCGACAGAGTCGCTGGACACCTCTCCTATGGTTTCTGTTAAAACATTGGCATCTAGGTCGGCTCTTATCTGAGAGATTTTATCTGCGAAGAAGTTGTTAAACGCATCACAGCAGGCCATCGTTGGGTTAAGTAAGGGATTTGGCGCAGGGGGTACCTGTGTCAGCTCCCTCACCACCTGAAACATCTCTGCTGAACGGGACTCTGCAGATGCAATATGTGCAGAGGAGAAAGATCTCTGCACTGCACCTATTGCCTCCCAATAGGACCAAAGAAAGTTCCTATGGTGAGTTCTGTCAGATAAGAGTCGAGTATTCTACCACTTGCGCTCTAGTTGTTGTCCAAACCGCTTCATTCTCCTAAGCTCTGGTGTGTACCATGGCTTACGGTTTGAAGCGGATTGGCAAGAACGCTTGGGAGTGATCGTGTCAATAGCCCTGGTAAGATAGGTGTTCCAAGTATTGACCAGAGCATCAACAGGGTCACTGGCATTCCCAACCATTAAACCCTCGAAGGCTTTCTGGAATCCAGTTGGCTCCATTAGCCTTTGAGGGCGGACCAATCTAATGGGTCCACCACCCCCGGTGGGGCAGATACAGACTTTAAGTTCCGTCTTGACCAGGAAATGATCCGACCATGACTATGCGGAGGTACTTACAATCTCAGCCCATGGATATTCCTGTTCCGTACTGAAGATTGCATCGAATATATGACCTGCACAATGTGTGGGCCCAACGACCAATTGGGATAGGCCCATGTTTGTCATGGTCTCCATGAACTCCCAAGCCGTGCCTGTTAGACTGGTCTTGAGCGGAATGTTGAAGTCACCCAAAACTAAAAGTCTGGGAGACTCCAACAACAGCTCCGAGACCAGCTGTGTCACCTCGGTCAGGGAGCCTGCTAGACAACAGGGTGGTCGGTAGACTAGCAGAATCCCCATCCCTGGTCCTCAGGCTAAGGCATATACACTCGAAATAGACTGTGTACTGGACAGGTATCCTGGTCAAGGTCAGGTTGTTCTTATGAACCAGAGCAACCCCGCCCCCCCCCACTTCCCCTCACCTGCTCACTGACAGAGTACCCGGCTGGGAGGACCTGTGCCCAAGTAACTGTGCTTTCCTCTCCTAGCCTCTGTAAAGCAAGCCAGGTCAACATCCTCATCCATGAGGAGATCATGGATGATATGGGTCTTGTTCTTGACCGACCTGGCACTGCAGAGGAGCAGAGTGAGGTTCTGTGGAATGGTTGGTCTGCTCTCCAAGCCATTCTGGGAAACAGAGGGAACTGAAGGCGGGATAGCTTTCAAATAGCGATCCTGTCTTCTTTTGTAACATTTGTTCACTCTGTTCCAGCCGTACCTCCCATTCCCCTGCACAACTCCTACAGCCGCCCCCGCCTCATTCCCGGCCTCAAGGGACATTCTCATCTTACTTCAACTGCTGAAAATTGAATTCAAAGTGCAAAAGTAATTCGTATTCAATTCAACATGAGGGAGAGGAGAGGAGAGGAAGAAGTGGAATCTTGCCATTCCCCATAGGCTCAGCAAAAGCAAACTGCTGCAACTCTCTTACTTTATGTGTTCTTCCTCATTAATAATGTTTGCCATCTTGACAATGTACTAATGATGCTCGCACACGTGTTCCAGTTTGATGTGTGAAGTGCTGGAGGGTGTGCAGACACCATGTGTAGTGAGGGTATCCATTCATCCTTTGTTGGAATCTCCATATTTTTCCATTTTTGTGCAAATAACATTCTGGCAGCTAGAATCATATAACACAACACTTTGAAATTCACCTTCTTAGGGAGCTCTTCACATAACCTCAGTAAGAATAACTCAGGTTTTAAATGTATTTTAATTTTAAAACTTTCCTGAAATGACAATTGTATCTGCTTCTACTTCTTTGCCTTACTGCACGTCCACCACATATGGAAGAACATGTCTTCATGGGCATTGCATTTCCAACATATATTCTTGGGTCCCTTATACATTTTGGCTATCTTTACTGGCATCAGGTACCACCTGTACATCATTTTTTTTTACAATTTTTCTTTCAAATCATAACACATTTCTTTTAATCCATTCTCTCCGGCCTCTCCAACTCAGTATCATTGCCTAAATTTTGTGCCCATTTAACCATGCATTCTTTGATTTGTTCACTTTCCAATTCTGTTCTCAACAGTATTTTTTCCTGATTGTGGTCATCATCCATACACAGTTTTATTTCAAATTCTGATTTTCCTTTCTCAAAATCAAAGGCCTTTTTATCTGTCTTAAATCTCTTTCAATTTTCTATATCTATACCATTGTATTTCAATTCCCATATCCTTCAGCAGAGCTGTAACATTTTGAAAAACCATTGCTTTATGTTGTGTGTGTATGTATGTATGCCTTCAAGTCACCTGTCGACTTACGGTGATTCCATTAATTTCACAGGGTTTTCTTAGGCAAAGAAGTTCACAACAAGATTAGATTTCATTGTAATATATTTATATGTTGGAGGAGGATATTGTTGATGATTCAGAGTTTTATACACAATGTGTCATATTTGAAGACTTGTTTATTGGATTCCTAGCTCTACTTAACTCAGTGAATCCCTTCTCTGATATGTCCCCTATTCACTAAGATCTTCCAGTGTTTTGTTTTCCCTTATACAGTGAAGTGAATTCTACTGGGGAGTAGAGCATGGTAATATTCATTCTGTGGAACTCCCTGCCCAATGTTTTCTATCATGATCCACTCTGGCTAGCTTCTGCTTAAAAAAAATTGCAGATAATTTTTTTGTTTAAAGCCTTGTTTTGTTTAAAAGCCTATTCTAGTGCTGCTCCTTAAGCAAAACTGTGATATATTAATGATGGGTCACCCTATAATGGGTTGTTTAGTTGAAGCATTATGCAGTAGCTGCAGCTTCTGACCCAGTCTTAAGGGGAAGCCCATATGCAGTGTATTTTAGTAGTCTAACTTGAAGGTCTCTTTCTTGTATGTCGCCTTAGTGCCTGGGCCATTGCAGCTATGCTATCTGAGTCCAAGGAGGTTATAGCCAGAGTACCACTTAAAGCTGGTAAAAGATGAGCCACTTGTGTCCTTTGGGCTCCCAGGGACAAAGATGGTACATATTTAGACTGTGCATCTCACTATTTGGAGAGCATGCAGGTCTGTCCCTCACAAGTAGCTTCTTAAGAGCTCTTTACTTTCAGTTTTGAATTCCCTGTTAGACAGGTGTGATTTTTGCATGCTTAACAGGCAATTAGTTTGCTCCATTTGTTTCATATCAATGGCAACAATGACTCCATTCATTCCTGAGTTCCATAAGACAAATGAGTCCTTTATATTAGACAGTATCAAAATATGGTTCTGTTAGGGATCACCAAAATCTATTTCTTGCCGTATTGGCCAAAAACTTAACAAACCTTCTGAGGTACACCTTATATTTCCTCAGACCAACTGAGGACACACGATGACTAGTGCATTTATAAAACCCCACTAGTATTTTTCTCATTTTCCATGTTTTAAGCAACAAATGTTTTAAAGAAATTGTAGTCATATATATCATTTGCTATTTTTCCATAATCTGTACTGCTTTTTGTGACATAATGCCAGCCAAGCTGCCTTCAACACTCAGCACTGACTGCCTGTCACTGCCACACTACTCCGGGGTGCCAGTTACACGACAAAAATTGTTGCGGGGCTTACCGTGAGTTCCTGATCCCGTATCCGTTCCTCGCTGTTTATACGATTTTTGTCACTCTTTAGGAAATCCTGGAAGATCCTGTGATTGATATTTACACGACAAAAGTCTTTATTGGTCCCGCACTGTTATATCCTGTGCTTTTACTGTTTTTTTTTTTGGTTGTCAATCAAGGATGCGATTACTCGTGTTTTCACAACCTTGGTGACACACTTCCTTTAGAGTTCCACGCCATGAGCGATGCTATTGGCTGGCTGGAGGGGGAGAGGGGCTTGTGTTTATCCTGTCTCTTAAAAATGTTAACCCTTTAAGCAGAGGCAGAAGGCATTTTGAAAGACCCAGACTGAGATCTTTCGCTCAGATGCAGGGAGTGCTTTCCTTTTGAAATCAAGCCAAGTGAGGTGGGGGGGGGAGGCTTGGGTTTCCCCTTGCCTCTTTAAAATGTTAACCCTTACAGCAGAGTTTTAGCAGCAAAGTGAACTTGCTGATTGAATCATTTCAAGCCAGCGACAGACAGGAATTTTGAAAGACACAGACACAGAGAGGGGGAATTAAAGGGTGTTCATTTGCTCAGAGGCTGGAATATTTTACTGTGCCCATTCAGACCCAGGGAGGTGATCAAGGCAGGGGATGAATGGGCGACCCTCTGCACACCACAATCTCTTTGTAACATGCAGTTGAGGAAGAGGTTAAAGCTGAAGGGTTTGCAGTGTAGAAATCCATTTAAAAAGGTGATTGAGTACACGCACATGCACACACACACATCAACCTACGTGCAGCTGGAAGGGATGCCTTTGTTTTCAGCTGGTGAGGCTGGATCTGTTGAATGGGTGACTGACCCCTCCTTTTCTTGTCGCTGATCTCTAAGCCCACCCCCAGTCACCATTTCTGGTCATCCCCTAGTACCGAGATATTTTGTCCCAGGCTGTTTAAATTTCCGATTTTCCGAATCCTCCAGTGACTTTTTTAAAACCGGCACAACCTGCGGGACTGGAAGTCCCGCAGGTTGAGAGATAAAAGGTGGCCCCCCTTCTGAAAATCACGTACCCGACCCGATGTACGTGTAAACTGTCAGGGATCGACACGAATTCTTCCCAGGACATTTTCATTGTGTAAACGGCACCCGGGACCCCTTTATTAATCCCTTATCTGGACTGAGGCCTGAATCTCCAGGTGACCCTTTCTCAGTGGGCAGATTTATGTGTTAATGTGTATTCTTTTGGTTAGTGTGCCTTTCCCCTTTATTATGAGGGAAATAAAGCACTATGAGCCAAAGGAACAGGTAACAAAGACACTTATTGTATCAAAGAGGTTACAACTTCAAAATTGTATGATAACTCTGTATATAATGAATGGTTCTTTCAGTTAGTTCTACTTAGCGTTCCTTTTAGTGAAAAACTATTTACTGGTATCTTTAGACATACACTTTATCTCTTCAGTCTCTCAACTGCTTCACACAACTGTCTTTCATACAGCGCACTCCCAATGTCTCTCATACATTTGACTCATCCAACTGCTTTCTTTCAACTGACACTCTCAACTGACATTCTCTCAGATCTCTCTCACAGATGCCCCTCCCATCACAGCTTCCTACATTCCTGTCATGCATGCTCTCAAACCTAGTTCTTTACACTTTTGAAATCCCAAAAAAACCATATCTGGACATACATTTTACATGTCAGTGATACATCCTACTCTTAAACAGAATCATGAACAGGTCCTTATGGATGCTTGCCTAAATTGTGTTTTTGATTATTTAAGTTTGAAGGACATTCAGTACCTTTTTGTAATTTAGTCTCTTGTTTCCATATGTCAGCAGTGTTATTCAAACCACGCAGGAAGTATGTATTCTATTTTAATATCTTATTTTTTTAAAGTAATTAGGATGTTTGGTCATTTTAGTAATTTTTAATGATTAAAATAATTAAATCAACTATTTGCTTTTTAATTAAAAATGTACTTTTTAAAAAAGCAACTGTTAATGTTAACAACTAATTTTATAAAATCCTTTAATTATTTAATATTACTAGATGAATGTCATAAAATGATTTCATACTAACATGTTGGTACTAACTAAAAAAAATAGTCAAAAACAGGCTAAAGTAGTACCAAGCCATGGCAAATGTGAAGCTTGTGCATGTCTGCTTAGATGAAAATCCCATTGAGTTTGGTGGTGTTCATTCCAAGGGAGTGGGGTATCGGGTTGCAGCTTAACTGATTTACAAAATGATGATAATGGCTACCTCTCAAAAGAAACAGAATAAAAGGGAAAGAATGAAATGAATATTGAAACATACCATACTAAGTGTAAGAATCCAGAAAGAAGATGAAAAATATGAGGGCACATCCTGTCCCAACAGAAGGGATGGGGGAACCGCTGCTAAAGAATGAATTCCTCCCATTGTTTTCCATCTAGCCTGCCAGTTTTTTCTGCTGTTTTCTGTAATGAGCAGACTTTAAATGCCTTGCACAGAATTGAACTGTGCTTTGTAAGCAGAAAATTATAGGATGGAACTGAGGGAGGTATCCCATTCTGTCCCCATTACCTGGAGGAAATGGGCCAGAGTCCAAACAAAATGCTGGCCTGTCACTGCAATCACCATTTTCCTCGTTCTGCCAAGTCCAGAGGAAGCCAGCCGCATCACGTGACAAGCCACCTGATTGTGGCCAACCTTGATCATCTGCTGCTTGGACCTGGAAGAGTAAAGGTGACCAGCAGCAGCAGCGAGGGTTGGTCTACCCGGGACATGCAGGACCAGATCTGTTCCATCCTGGTAGAAATGGTTTAAAGCAGGATTTTCCTTGGTTTTTTTCTGGGCTGTGAGGCCGTGTTCTGGAATACTTTCTAGAAAGAAAGAAATTCTTCCAGAACACGGCCTCACAGCCAAGAAAACAAGGAAAATCTATGGATGCCGGCCGTGAAAGCCTTCAACTTCACATTGAATGGTTTAAAACAGGCATTA
The DNA here is from genome assembly GCA_030847615.1 of Gambelia wislizenii. Taxonomy (NCBI): domain Eukaryota; kingdom Metazoa; phylum Chordata; class Lepidosauria; order Squamata; family Crotaphytidae; genus Gambelia; species Gambelia wislizenii. The sequence continues at coordinate 289,645,097 of JAUMIR010000001.1, read as the reverse complement.
TTTTAAACCATGGTAAAGGACCCTGCTCCAGCTTGCCCCCATCTGAGCCCCATTTCTGCCCCAGAGGTCATAAGGACTGCCTGTGGACAGAACAGGGGAAATGCCCTATGTCATTTGGACTGCAGGGTTCAGAGATGGGGACAAGCTAGAGTATTTAGCCCATGTAGATAAGCCCAAGGCTGCTCACCCACTGCAGAAATAATGCAGTTTGACATGACTTTAACTGCCGTGGCTCAATATTATGGAATTATGTGATTTGTCATTCTGTGAGATATTTAGCCTTCTCTGTCAGAGAGCTCTGGCGTCACAACAAACTACAAATCCCAGGATTCTATAGCACTGAGCCATAGCAATTAAATCGGTGTCAAACTGCATTATTTCTGCAGTATGTCAGCAGCCTAAGTGATGCTTTGCAGTCAGGGATGGTGTTTCATAAAACTGAGCTCTGCTTTGTTGGTAGGAAAACTGTTGAACTGGGGCTTACTCCTAAGCAGGCATGCATGGGATTGATCTATACATTGCATGTTTGGTATGAAAATGTTCAAGCTGATAAGAATTGCATTTGCCCCCCACCCACTTTATTCTGGCTTTGCCTATTCCATACTTTTCTCTGACAAATGCTCTTAACCCATTCCACTGATGGAATATGCCACCCCCCCCAAGACCTTTCATAAGGTGGAATTTGGTTCTCAGGGCTGAAGATGGTTTGTGACTCCTGAAGTAATGGAGGTTAATGTATTTTGTGGGGGAAACCTCTTTAGTCAAAGCATTTTTTTAATGTGATGAGCTTTACGAAATGAAATTCTCATGTAGGTTTTCTTTACTGTATGTGTTTGCAAGTTTTTAATAGCAAAAGTGACCAAACAGGTAGCACAGCAGCAATCAAACAAGGATCCATTGTTTAATTCCATCCTGCTAGAGATTTCTGCAGGTTTGCAAAAGGTAAGAGCCAAGAGGTCAAATTCTGGCCTCACTGACATAATTAATGGCAGAGCTCCCAATACTCCAGAGTATTCACTGTGGATTCCTCAAGCCTTTCTTGTAAAACCAGCATCTAATAGTCTGTACTTTTTGTGGTGAATTCTTTCCAGGCAGTTTGCAAGTGGGATTGGGTGGCTTTCCGTGAGTATATATTTGTAATACATAGAAAATTCCTAATCATAGATTATGTTAGTTAGTCAGTCAGTTAGTTAGTTAATTAGTATGCTGTTGCTGTCCTTGAGCAAGCAGGGATCACAAGCATTGAGGCCATGATATTGAGAACACAGCTGCGCTGGGCAGGGCACATTTCTAGGATGGAGGACCATTGCCTCCCAAAAATAGTACTCTACGGTGAACTCGCCACAGGTCAGCGTAAGAGGGGCGCTCCAAAAAAGCAATAAAAAGACTCCCTGAAACAACATCTCAGGCTCGGCCAAATTGATCACCAACAGTGGTCCACCCTGGCCTCACATCGGGAGGCATGGAGACGCACTATCCACAATGCTGCAGCCTTATTTGAGAACTCATGCCGAGCAAGTCTTGAAGAGAAATGACAACGCAGAAAGAATCACAACCTGGAAACATCACCCAAGGAGACCTTCTGTTGTGCTTTCTGCAACTGGACTTGTTTATCTCGGATTGGCCTTTTTAGTCATCAGCGCGCTTGCAGAAAGCGCAGGATGAGTCCTTCCTGAATCTTCATTTGCGAAGAAAAGCCAGAGAAAGAGAGAGAGAGAGAGAGAGAGAGAGAGAGTTAGTATGCTATCCATTATCTTACGATACTATGGTAGTTCCAGGAATAAAACAACTGCAGCAGGAAAAGTCAGGAAAGGCAATAAAATAGAAATTTTTAAAAGGCAATTCATATAAACCAGCTTTAAAAGAAATAACAGTTGGCCCTCCATATACATGGATTCTGCATCCACAGATTTGATTTTTTAAAAATTCCAAACAGCAAACCTTGATTGTGTTATCTATCTATCTATTTATCTATCTATCTATCTATCTATCTAATTATCTTGGGTATGTTGCCATTTCTAGTGTGCTGATTGGCTGCTTAGGGACATGACCAACCAATCACAGGTCTGTTGGGCAGCCAATCAGCACACTGGGGGCAGGAACATGTAGATTCCAAACATGACCACTGGAGAGGGAGAGGGAGTACTATCAGGGTGGATGTGGTGTGTAGGGGGTAGGGGCCAAGGGGCAGAACGAGCAGATGGGGGTGGCAGGAGGGCAGAACAAGCAGAGGGGGTGGCAGGAGGACAGAACAAGTGGAGGGGGGTGGCAGGTGGAAGAACAAAAGGGGGTGGTGGAAGGGGGCAGAACAAGAGGATGGGGTGGCAGGAGGGCAGAACAAGCAGAGGGGTGTGGCAGAGGGAAGAACAAGAGGAGGGGGTGGCAGGAGGACAGAACAAGGGGAGGGGGTGGCAGGGGGAAGAACAAGTGGAGGGGGTGACAGGGGGAAGAAAGAGCAGAGGGGGTGGCAGGGGGCAGAATGAGCGGAGGGGGGTGGCAGGAGGGCAGGGGGGTGGCAGGAGGGCAGAACAAGCGGAGGGGGTGGCAGGTGGAAGAACAAAAGGGGGTGGTGGAAGGGGGCAGAACAAGAGGATGGGGTGGCAGGAGGGCAGAACAAGCAGAGGGGTGTGGCAGAGGGAAGAACAAGAGGAGGGGGTGGCAGGAGGACAGAACAAGGGGAGGGGGTGGCAGGGGGAAGAACAAGTGGAGGGGGTGACAGGGGGAAGAAAGAGCAGAGGGGGTGGCAGGGGGCAGAATGAGCGGAGGGGGGTGGCAGGAGGGCAGGGGGGTGGCAGGAGGGCAGAACAAGCGGAGGGGGTGGCAGGTGGAAGAACAAAAGGGGGTGGTGGAAGGGGGCAGAACAAGAGGATGGGGTGGCAGGAGGGCAGAACAAGCAGAGGGGTGTGGCAGAGGGAAGAACAAGAGGAGGGGGTGGCAGGAGGACAGAACAAGGGGAGGGGGTGGCAGGGGGAAGAACAAGTGGAGGGGGTGACAGGGGGAAGAAAGAGCAGAGGGGGTGGCAGGGGGCAGAATGAGCGGAGGGGGGTGGCAGGAGGGCAGGGGGGTGGCAGGAGGGCAGAACAAGCGGAGGGAGGTGGCAGGGGGCAGAACAAGCGGAGGGAGGTGGCAGGGGGCAGAACAAGTGGAGGGAGGTGGCAGGGGGCAGAACAAGTGGAGGGAGGTGGCAGGGGGCAGAACAAGTGGAGGGAGGTGGCAGGGGGCAGAACAAGCAGAGGGGGGTGGCAGGAGGGCAGAACAAGGGGAGGAGGGGTGGCAGGGGGCAGAGTTTTTTAATGGCATATGGTACACCAGGTCCAGCTTGGAAATTAAAATGCAATACAGTTAAAATATACAAAAGTTCACTGTTAACATGGAATTAAACTGTCATCAAGATTTTACAACAATTTCTAACACACAGTTAAAAATGTTGAAATGGTTAGTTTCTGGGTATAGAAATGCAAGGAGGATTAGTGTCTGTTTGGCTAATGGTTGGTTGATGGCCCATTATCTGCTGGAAATCCTCCTGTCCCTGGATGGAATTCCTTTGTAAGTGTTGAGTTTTGATTCTATTGTTTTTCAAAACTGGGAGCCAGATTTTGTTTACTTTTAGGGTTTCTTCTTTCCTGTTGAAGTTGTCCAGGTGTTTGTGGATTTCAATAGTTTCTCTGTTCATTCTGACAGGATAGTTGTTGGCCTGGTCCAGAATTTCTGTGTTTTTAAATAACATTTTGTGTCCAGGTTGGTTTATAACATGTTCTGCTATTGCTGATTTTTCTGGCTGGCCCTGGGACAGGAGGATTTCCTGCTGATAATGGCCCATCAACCAACCATTAGCCAAACAGACACTAATCCTCCTTGCATTTCTACACCCAGAAACTAACCATTCAAATACACTAATTTACATATACTCCCCAACAGGGGTTCACAGCATATAAACTCCACACACACTCCTACCCAACCATTCTCTGAAGATGCCAGCCACAAATGCAGGCGGAACATCAGAAGTAAAGTCTTCCAGAACACGGTTTCACAGCCCAGAAAAAAAACCAAGGAAATCCAAAGAGGTGACTATATATATGGAAATCACCTGAAGGCCAATACAAAAATCAAATAGACTACAAAACTGGAAGCAGAAGATGGAGAGACTTCATTCTCTTGCAAAAACAAGACCAGGAACAGATTGTGGAACAGATCGTGAACTGCTAATATTCTAAAAAATAAGAGTAAAGCTAAAGAAGAACACTAAACCAACCATCATGCCAAAATACAACCTGAAGAACACAATGGAGATTATGAGACGAACTGTCTGATAGTGTATCCATCCCACTACCCCCCACCTGCCCCACCCCCACCCCACTCCAGTCCCTGTTCCAGTAAGAATTTTTTTCCCCAGACACCTACCTTATGCTGTGATAGTAACTGCTCCCCCTCCCCTCGGCTCTCTGGGAGTGAATGGAGCTGTCGTAAAGCTGCATTCACGTCCTGTAAGGCAAATTGCTCAAATTCTCGTCAGGGAACAATGCGTGGGAAATTTTAAAATAAAAAGGAAACCAAATATCAAGCAAGAAAACTAAGCCCCAAAGCACCCTAAAAATTAAACAAGTAACCCAGGGAGGGGAAAAACAAGGGCACCATTTACCTCCTTGTCCTGATTGTACCCGGAAGTCTTTCGGAGGAATCTCCAACAGCATAACGGGACACCTTTTCACAAGCCCATTATTCTATTATAGAAACTGAATGGGCGATCTATTGATGGATTAATCCATCAATAAAAGAGAACGGAAACGGAATGGAGGGGGCACGGGAGCAGAATTGCACATCATCTGAAAAGAGAGCCCTTTGATGCTCTCCTGTCATCCCTGTTCCAGATTTAAAAGGTCGTCTGATAATCTCCAATGTGAAAAATAGATTTGCACAATCAAATCTAATTTACCGGGAGCCAGAAGAACTCTGGATGGAAGCCAGGGACACTGTCAGGAAAGAATGTAAAACAAAACAAAACCACCCACCATTGTCTGCAGCTAGAAAGAAAGGGAAGCCTCAATGGAAGATAGATGAAATTCTTCAAGCAGTTAAGGACATATGAAAAGCAAAAATAAATGATGACATAAATATTTATTTTATTTTTATTTTATTTATTTAGTTATTTATGCCCCGTTCTTCAGCCACAAGGCTATCAGAGCGGCTTACAAATTGTTTTAAGCAATAGCTATTTTACACATCTACACTGCATTAAACAGTTTCTAATGTGTTGAGTTGGAACCCTGAATACAACTGTTTAGCAACTTGTGCGCAGGGACAAAAAGCACTACTACTATCATCATCAACATCATCATCATCAATGCAGCAAAATAGAAGTTGACAACAAAAAAGGAGGAACAAGACACCTCTTCCACAAGATTTGAGAAATCAAAAGGAAATTTAAACTGAGAGTGAGATGCTCCACAACCAGCAGGGAAGCACATTACAGAAAGCCCCCATCTTTTGACAGCTCGTTATCTGATGCCTTCTTTTGATGCTTGCAAATTATGCACAAGTTCCATTCATTCAATGGGGAATCCACTCTTTTGTCAGCTCTTGCCTACAGAGGCTTGCTTGGGACTGACTGCACAAGTGTGTGATGCTTGCAAAGTGAGCTGAGTTGGGGGGAGTCAGCAAACTGACTGATAGACTTTGCAAATAGTGCACTCACAGGTGGGCACAGGCACCTGTGGGTGTGCACAGTCAGTCTCAAGCAAGCCACCATAATTCCTTCATGTTCCTTATAAGGGTTTTGCTTTTTCATTAACCTCAGTTTCTGACACTGCTGCAGTCCCTAACCTGTTGGATAAGCAGGGACTCCCTATACATGATCAAGTACAAACAAAGAGTGGGGATGCTCTCCAAACAGAGGAACACATTACATGTCCAAGTACAAATTAAACAATGATGGAAACAATGCAATATATTCAATATATAAAAGAGATAAAGTGGTGGCAGATTCATTCAAAGGAGAACCATATGAAGACAAATCTCCAGTTTTAAAAAGCAAAGTGGAAGCTGTTCTCAGGGCACTTCGGAGAAATAGATCACCAGAAACAGATGGCATGCCAATAGAGCTGCTTCAAGCCACAGAGACAGAATCTACTCTAGTTCCAACTAAAATCTGTCAACAAATATGGAAAACAAAACAATGGCCCACAGATTGAAAATGTTCAATATACATTCCAGTGCCCAAGAAAGGAAACACCAGGGGTTGTAGTAACCATCAGGGCCATTATATTAATTTCCCATGCAAGCAAAGTGATGCTCAAAATTCTACAACAATGACTTTTACCATATATGGAGCAAGAAATGCCAGATGTCCAAGCTGGGTTCAGAAAAAGAGTAGGCATGCAGGATCACATTGTAATACATTGGATAATGGTGTGCACTGAAGAATTTCTGAGGAAAATCAGCCTGTTCTTTATCGATTATAGCAAAGCCCTTGATTGTGTAGATCACAGAAAATTGTGGATCACTCTTAAAGAAACAGGTGTGCCACAACATTTGATTGGCCTGATGCATATAACCTGTACTCAGGATAAGAGGCTACCGTCAGGACGGAATACAGTATAGAGAAATGAAATGGTTTCCAATTGGCAAGGGGGGCAGGCAAGGCTGCATTTTATGATCCTATCTGTTTAACTTGTACACTGAATATATATGTAAAGCAGAATTAGATCTGGAGGAAGGAGATGTGAAAATTGGAGGAAAGAACATTAACAGTTTAAGATATGCAGATGACACCATACTACTAGCAGAAATTAGCAAAGACTTGGAATGGTTACTGAAGAAAGTCAAGGAAGAAAGTGCAAAGGCAGATTTACAGTTGAACATTACAAAAACAAAAATAATGACAACAGATGATTTACATAACTTTAAAGCAGATGACAAAAACATTGAAATAGTTCAAGATTTTCCATACCTTGGCTCAGTCATTAATCAGAATGGAGATTGCAGTTAAGAAATCAGAAGACTAGGACTTGGAAGGGCAGCTACAATGGAACTAGAAAAGATCCTGAAGTGTCTGCCTACCTGTCTATCTATCTATCTATGACTGAATACTGAAGTTAGGATTGTCCATGCCATTGTATTTCCCATTTCTATGTATGGTTGTGAAAGCTAGACAGTTAAGAAAGCTGATAGGAAGAGAATCAACTCCTTTGAAATATGGCACTGGAGAAGAGTTCTATAGAGACCATGGACTGCTAAAAAGACAAATCAATGGGCCCTAGAGCAAATCAAGCCTGACCTCTCCTAGAAGCCAAGATAACTAAACTGAGACTGTCATACTTTGGACATATCATGAGAAGGCATGACTTGCTAGAAAAATAATAATGCTTAGAAAGGAGGAAGGCAATAGGAGAAGAGGAAGACTATATCCCAGATAGATAGACTCAATCAAGGAAGCCACAGCTCTGAGCCTGAGGTCTTTCATTCGTAGGGTTGCCATAAATCAAAGTCAACTTGACAACAGTTAACAACAAGGATAGGTGCTCCATAGTGCATTCACTGCTCCACTGACATAGAAGTCACCAGCTGCCACTGTCTGGGAAATTGACAGTGATACAACATGAGTGGGGGCGGGGAACACAGTAGAGGAGATTTTAGCTGCTAAGAGTGCTGTAGTACTGTCCTCCCATTTCAAGTGGGGGGAGACCTTTCACCACTATTGCCCCTGACAACCTTGAAAGCATGGCCAGTCTAATGAGAGGGATAGCATTCCTTCAGATATCAGGATACTTCTAAGCTATTTGGCACCTTGCAGGTATATCTATATATTCTAGAGAATATAGAAAAGGCACGTGGACAAAACATGTGAATTGTTCTTGGTGTGTCTCCAAGTTGATATCACAGTAATATTGTTTTGCACAGTTGGAATTTAACATTGCCATGCTCTTGTGGCACCATTCTATAGATATTTACTCAAAAGTAAGTGTGGTTGCATTCATTGGGACTTACTTCCCATTGAAATGTATACAAGGAGTTGCACCTTAAAATGGTTGCCACTTGCAGCTTAGATCCTGTTCTCATAGAAAAAGACTAATGCAATTGTGGTGGTGGTGGGGAATTAAAGACAGGAATCATAATGATAAAATTATGGATGATTAAACACCATGAACCATGCAGGGAATTAAAATTATAGAATTATAGATGACAATTCACCATGAATACAGATTTTTTTGCTCCCACTCTCATAATACTAGAACTTGGGACACCTACTGAAGGTTTTGGCAGTAAGTTTAGGACTGTCAAAAGAAAGTATTTGATCACACTGCATAATTAGCGTATGGCACTCTTAAGATATTATAGCCATTAGCTTGGATGGCATTGTGGCTTTTTAAAAAATGTTTAGACAGCTTTATGGAGGATAGTTCTTATCAAAGACCATGACAATTTGATGGAGCCTCCATATTCAAAAGCAGCTTATCTCTGTGATCCAGATGCTAAAGAACAGAACAAACTAAGATTCCTATCATGCCATGTTCTGTTTGTGAGTTTCCCGAGAGAAATTATTGGTCTCAACTGCAAGGTATTCATGTATACCAATAAGGCTCAATTATTAAAACTGCCTATTTGGGGACCAATGTCTGGGGACTTTTCTTTCCTACCTGGAATTCCAAGCATTCTGAAGAATAGTTCAAGTACATAATCTGAAACAGCCAGATATTTTGCAATTACAATCCAGTCATGCTGCATTTATTAAATAGGTCTTCTAGAAGCATCAGACTAGTCCATGGATAAGTTAAACTTGCTTTTTTTTGTCATTATTAAGCTGTAGTTCCCATATCATAGAATTGAATCATAGAATTGCAGAGTTGGAAGAGACCACGAGGGCTGATCCTCAAGAAAAGGAACACCAGGGATTACAGTAAACACTGGACCATTGCGCAGGACCATCCACCTCCTTCAGTTGGTTTACATCTAGTTTTACATTATGTTCAACTCTGATTCATTTGCAGAAGCAACCAAGGGCTTGTCTATACGAATGGAAAAAAACAAACTGCTCCACAGGAACAGCAAGTTGCATCAGGTGCGACCTGTCTTAATGGTTTGACAGCCCCCATAAACCCTACATGCCTGTTGGTAAGATGGCAGCCGCAAGTGAATTACTCGTGTTTTAAAAGCTGTCACCGCTGAACTTAAAAAACAACACCCTATTTCTATGGTGCGCACAAGTGATATTCTACCTTTCCAAAAAAAGACAGACTAGATTTTCAGACAACACTGTTATAGTGTTACTATTCCACTATATTTGCTATGGCTGCCTCCTGTTGAATCCTGGGATTTGCAGTTTAGGGAGGGGCATTTGCAACTCTCAGCCAGAGAGCTCTTAGGCCTCACTAAACTACAAACCCCAGAATTCCACAGCAGGAAGCCAGAGCAGTTAAAGTGGAATAGTAACACTATAACAGTGTAGTCTGAAAATCTCCAGAGAGAAAAGATGGCTTCAGAGGGGTAGGGTCAGAAAATCTCTTTTGAGGAAGCTCTGACCCTCAAGCCAACCCTTCATTTGTTGTTGACAGCCAGATGCCAGACAGAGCAATCAAAGGAAGAGTGGAAGGATCCAATTTGGAAGAGACAATTCCAATTCATTCACTGGACTTTATCAGACAAGCTTCTAAAAACGTTTCTTTGCCAGCATATCTTCTGTCATTCCACTTTTTCTGCTGCTTTTAAAATGTTTCTCTCTCTCCCTCCCACATTCCTCTTTCCTGCTCAGCTTACTTCAGTTGCTACAAACTGAGTTCAAAATGAAAAAGTGGTTTGCATGCAGGGGGAAGAGGAGACGGTCGGTGGCATAGCTAGTGCTGGCCAGTTTGGGCTTTACACGGTCAGGATTTGTGATTGGGCATGGCAGCTGCCTGCTTGTTTTGCGGCCTCTGGTGCTGCCACCTTACCCCCACCCTCAGGAATTCAGCGGGGTGAACACAGCAATGAGAGGAGCATTGTACAGCCTTCAAGATATTGTTGGAATAAAATCCCCAGCTTTCTTCGTCATTAGCTATGCTGCCTAAGGCTTCTGGGAGCTGCAGTCTAACAATAGTTGGAGAGCTGCACTATGCCCATCTCTACTCTACAGCTATGTGTGGGAACCTGCTGCATGCTATCCCTTAATTAAGGTTAATAAATAGATGTAATTAACAGTGTGCAGTAGTGAAAATAGTTCATTATAATTTACTCCCTTCACTCAATAAATTTGTTTTCAAAGCTGAGAATGTGCATCAAAACCACTTACACATTTTAAGTGATTTTAAAGTCTGTTTAAAGTTTTTCTTCATTATTAAGGAGTCACTTCTTACAGTTATCTTATCTTCCTTATCTTCCAAGTGACAGGATCTATTGTTATGGCATAAAGGTATTTTTTTTATTTGTTTGTTTGGTTTTATTTTTGAATTTGGCTTTAGAGGAGTTTTGTGGCAATGGTGAGAGAAAAATATGAATGCTATACATTTGTAGTTAGAAACAGAGCTGTAAAAGGAAATTATGTCCTCATGCTTGAGGTCAGCACTATATTATCAACAGTTCTACATGAATTTATGGTATAAACCATAGAGGGCATACTAGTTCCTCAGAAGACCAGGGACTTTATCAGATCACCCCCCCCCCATTAATGTTCTTTTGCCAGCATAAATTGTGGTGTTTTTATGTCGGCAAAAGAAAACCCCCTACCAGACTTACCTTTGCTAGCATCAATGAGGCTTCTCCAGCAGTAACAGAGCATGAACAAAGCTCCATTTACTTTGGGGCTGAGATCTCACTGATTCTTACGAGAAGACGCTAGCACAGGAAATTCAAAAACCAAAGTAAAATAAAGACAAAAAAAGTTCATATAAGCACAAAAACACACTTTAAAAGCCCTAAGTACATGGGGGGGGGCTACCTGGCTGTCATGATCTCAACCAAAAGTGTTTGCCCATTGATGCTGCATTCATGTGAGCACAATGGTGTGAGGATTCAAACGCGGGCAATGCCGGCACAAAAAGCAAAATGGGAGATCTATTGACAGCTTGGCCTGTGGATAAAAAAGTACGCCTCATTTACATTACATAATCATGAAAGGATGTTGTCATCTGGTATGCGCACCCTTTTGTGTTCATGTAGGCATTTTTGATGCCATATTTACCTGGTTTGATAACGCCCCAGATCCTTCCTATTTAATTCCTTTTATCCTGTATCAAAGAGGTCCAGAACAGAGCTTTTAAAATATCTTCTAGGTTTTGTGAATGTGTGTGTGGGTAGATAAATGACATACTCAGAATTAACATTTGCAACATATATGCTAAAAATGGTGGTATTCATAGCAGAATAAACTGAAACTCGGGATTCTGATTGCTCTGGGGGGATTCTTTTACGACTACTCCATGGAGATACTACAGTAGTTGCAATGCCTACCTGCTGGCTTCCATCCTTTCCTAAACCTGGAAAAGGCAGTAAAAGGCTATTTGTTTAACTGGAAATATTTGGGGAGGGGTGAGGGTTGAGACTCCATATTATTAAGGTAGTCAAAGGCAGAACAAGAAGTCTCTGTTTGGTTAGGGGAGGGGGAACCTATGAAACATTTTACAAATGACTATTTATAGGGAGAACTTATGAGATCCACATTGCTTTTCCAAAAGGGGAAGGTGGTAGAGCTCCCTGTCAAAAGATGCTGGGTAGAGTCATTCCTTCATTAATACACTTTCTGTGGTAAGAAAAAAAAGAAATAAAATGTGTGTGGGGGGGGGGAATGGAAGGGTTACAAATGGAAGAGGGCAAGGTCTTCAAGATGCCAACGTCACAGAATTCTGCAGCCAGTACAATAAAAGCATTATCTGGCAACATGCTTAGAGAGAAACTATATGGGAGGCTGAGGTGTTCTTTTTAAAAAGGAAGAAGAAAGAAAAACAAAATCAGCCATAGAGATTAGCATTTGCTTTGGAAAGATCTAGATAAGGTAGATCCTTTTCACTCTTTTCTGTGGCAATGCTGTGGTGTGGGGAGCTCCTTCACAAGGGAATTCAGGCTGCCTCTGCCCCTATTGAATTTCCAACAGGCAGTGAAAACTGTGTTATTTTGCCATCCCTTTGGATTTTGCTTCTAGTTTTAAAAACATGTTTTAAATAATCTTTCTGCTCCATTTCTGCTTGACTTTATTGTACTGAGGGTTCTAGTATGCAGAAAAGCCATTTATAATTACTTTTGTTAAATAATGAGCAAAAAATTATTTGCGTGCGGAGTTCTGCCTGGCTTTTGATAGTTTTTTTAAAAAAAATTCCCTTGCACCTTTTTCAACAATTGCTTTTTTTTTCCTGATCTATATTGTAAAATTAAAATTAAAAAATGTACAGTTGTCCCTTCATATTCGCTGGGGTTTGGTTCCAGCCCCCCCCCCCCCCCCGTGAATGCCCAAATCCATGAAGACTCAAGTGGTGGTGGAAAAATAAAGTATCAGATTTTTTTAGAATGCTTTTTATGATGATTTATCTATAAAATAAGCATGTTATTTTGATGTATAATGGAATTTTAAATCTTAGATAGAAACAGCATTTGGAGGACACTTGCACTAAAAGGCTATATGTAAGTATTTAAAATATAAATGCACATTTGAGCAAATGAAAATTAATATATCTTGAAATTAGTATATCTGAAACATACTAATTCATATATATGAAATTAGTAAAGTTAGACCCCCCACATTTGTGGGGGTTTGGTTTCCAGACTTACAGTGGATACCAGAAACCAGGATAATGGCAAACCATAGTGTTGCATTGGAGGACCTAGAAGAAGCCTAGAAAGCACAATATTATCCCACAGATAACTAAAACCATGGATATTAGTTCCGTGGATACAGGGATCTAACTGTATATCTTAAACATTGTTGTTGCTTTTCTTTTAAGTAGTATTAACTTACAATGGTTTCAGCCTGTACTTCCCCCTAGAGAAACCAGAACTACAACTGGATGGCCCTTGTGGTCTCTTTCAACTCTATGTTTCTATGATTCTATGATTCTACAACAGAGTAAATACAGACATGTAAGTGTCACTTATGAGGCATGCTGTATTCAGCTGATGAAAGTGATGCTGCTCTGGCCTCCAAGGGAAGAAGAAAGAGGGAGCACTCAGTTTCTGAGTACAGTAGGACGCCTGTATCCACTGGAGATTGGTTCTCGGGGCCTCCATTGATACCGAAAACCATGGATAATAGTGAACACCGTTGAAAATAATGAGACTTCTGGTTTAAAATACCATAGAGTTGCCTTGGAGGACCTAGAAAATAGCTAGAGAGGGCACATTTTCTAGGAAGACTCTATAGTAGGTGTGCTGTTTTGTGTCCCGTGGATAATTGAATAAGTGGATAATGAATCAGTTGATATGGGGGTCCTACTGTACACCCATAATTCTCCTCCCATCCACCCAAGGTGATACCAGCTGCTTCTTCATTGTCTGAATTCCCCCTCTTGGCAGTTGTCAGGGTGGGAGAAGGAAATGGAACTGGATGGGCAGAGCTTTATGCTCCATCAGTTCAACATAGGAACTTTGCCCAGAAGGCCAAAACCAAGAAGTCACTAAGAAAGAAGAAGACTTACCTCATCACCTAGTGTATTTTTAACATCTTTATTTTCATCAGTCATGTCCAGAGCTGTGTTCGCCCAACAGGCCAACTACAAAAATAGCATCGTCTGAAGAAGAAAACATTTTCTTCTAAAATAAGAATACCATTGGCCATCTCCCAGGTACAAGATTATTTTCAGAGATTGGAAAGTTAATTTTAAGAAGTTACAAATTGAAAGGAATGTTTACTCTTGTGTTGTTCAAAAGTAAAGAAATAATTACTTTTATTTATGTAAAATAAACATCAACATGCTATAAGATTGTACCAAACCCAGTTAAGTAGTGAACAGAATTGAGAAAAGTTATTTTTGGACTGACTAGAAAACTTATATCCTTTAACTACAAAGATATTTTAAACCAGCTAGAAACATATTGCTACAGCACAATTTTAATTTAACTTAGTTATTCATTAGTTATTGAAAGAGGGAATTAATTACAAGTAACTCATTATTTGTAGCAACTTAGTTCTGATCATTTTATATGAAAGACACAGAACTGCAGTAGTGGAAGTTTAACCTTTTTTTTTTCTTCTATTCATCTTAAATATTTTAAAGCTTAAGATCAACTTTACTATCCAACTTGTAATACAAATTTCCCATTTGCATCCATCAATTATTTCCAGAACATATTGGTTGTTCTTGTGTGCCTTCAAGTCATTTCCGACTTATGGTGACCCTAAGTCAAATCTGTCACAGGGTTTTCTGAGGGCTGAGAGTGTGTGACTTGCCCAAAGCCACCCAATGGGTTTTCATAGCTGAGCGGGTATTTGAACCCTAGTCTCCCGAGTTGTAGTCCAACACTCAAACCACTACATCATGCTGGCATATTTAGATGTACATATTTAGATGTACTTAAATGCCCATATTAAATCTGTTATTTATATTGTAGCCATACAGCTGTGAAACTTTAGGTTTTGAGTAAAGCAACTCTTCCTACTGACTTATATTGAGCTGCTCAAATAAAACCTTACATTATATAAAGAGGGGCAGAGAAAGCTCTGGCTGTTTAAAACAGTCTGTCAGGCTCATCCCTGAATTCTGGGATTTGGAGTGGAATTCATGGAGGACCCTGACATGAGGCTGCTTCCCTTGCCTAGGCCTCTGGAGTTTTGGAGAGAGGCCAGCCCGCCTTGTTGGCCTGGGAACATTTCTCTCCACAGCGGCTCAAGGTCAGGTCATCCAGGTGCAAGCCGCCCTGAGAGGGAGGCATCTATCCTCCCTAAAGGCATTTCTCACGCTGTGGGGTTTATCTGGGGGTTTACTCTAGCTGTATTCAGTTTTGGCTTTGTTCTATGTTCCTAACACACAAATCCTTGCCAATAAAGAAATTTATTGATTGAATGTGATCGTGTGTGCTTGCTACATCACACAGTCACACTGCAGGGAGGAGAAGGCATGCAATAGCATGTGGTGCTGCCCCTCATAGGCTGTATTGTATCAAGAATGTGATGGAATGGGCCAGGTAGCATTCCATATTTTAAAAAGGAAACTAAGGACCAAATCCAGTTGTTAGTCCAAGATTCAGTAGACCCACAGAATAATTTGACTGGTTAAGTCAATACCTAGCTTGGTGCCGTTGACTCAATGAGCCTACTTTAGTTGGGACTTACAAATTACAGTACATCCAGAGAAAGGTGATTAAGATACCAAGACAAAACCAAGTCCCATAAGAGAACAGTTGAAAAAGCTGGGTGGGTTTATCCTGAGGATTGATTTTAATCATATGGCAGAATAGTATTCAAGATGATATGCTTTCTTTTTATTTTGTATGTTTTAAATTATATTTTAAATGTATTTCACAGTGTTTTGAGCTATGTCTTTTTAGTAGAATTGATGTTTAATTGTTTGTTTTTTTAACTTTTGTAATTGTACTTTTTAGCTAAGCTTTTGTTTTGAATTTTATAAGCTGTCTTGGGTCCCTTGGAAGAAGAAAGGTGGAGTATAAATGGAATAAATAAGAGGGAAGCATGGTAGTATCTCTCTTAAAATATATGAAGGGCTGCCATGTAGTCTTGTTTTTTTATTGTTCCAAAAGACAGTACTAGAACACATGAGCAGAAATTGCAGTCTGAAATTCATGTATTTAGTTGTCAGGAGACAGCAGGTGTTGAAACCACTGAGCTTAAGTCATGACTAACTTAAGTTCGTTGGTCTGAATGAAACTATTCCATGTATGATTATATGGAGACAGAACCCATTGTTCTTTAAATATGTTTTCTGTGAGTTCATATAATTTTAGTATGTGATGTTAAAATAGGGATCTGTTCCTCTGTGAGAAATAGGTAGTACTTACTTTATCCTCATTCTCTTGAGATAAAGTCCTTGGAACAAACAACATTTTGGAAGTCTCTGTGTGCCTATGTGTCTGCCTTTCATAAGGAGGAAACCCTGTGGCTGTAAGCCAGACAGTTTGAAGGACCCTAGACTGTGAGAAATGCCACGTTCCTAAATGTGTGAGTATGTACTGCAGGTACATGTCTTGAATTTCCAGCTGATGATTTAAAATAACCTCTCATGTTCTCTTGCTGTTGATTGTTAAGAATGTATAATGTTGTCTTGTAAAAAGTATCATGAGTACACCATCAGAACCATATAATGAGATGGTAAGCCAGTGTGGAGGAGAGCATGAGATGCAATAGACAAAGATACTTTAGTAACTAGAACATAAGCAAATACGTAAAGAATGTTGACTTCAGCAACTAGTAATCATCTGAATATTGTAAACTGGAGGCATACTTGATATGAATTTTCCCAAGGCTGTAGAACTAAGAACAGGTGGCTTACAGGTCTTCTTGATGCAATCTCAAGCAATCCAAATCTTTCCATGTCCCACTGAAAGAAGTAAGAAGGGTGTTTTAATTGTCAGGGCAGCTTGGCAAGGATCCCAAGCAATCCTTACGCAGCTGTGCCTACTAATACAAATGCAACTGTTTTCACTTCAGGCTGTAGCCACTTGCTTTTCATTGGACATCACTTCAGAAGATTACCTGGTTGTTGAGAGTGGATTTGTGTGATTATAAAGGATGGACTGAAAAGCCCAGTATCCTGTGATGACTCCTCACTGGAGTTTAGGTGTGTGTAGTCTAACTTTCTTTGAATTGCACACCCTGGTGTGATTAAAATGTGTTTGCTGCCTATGTCAAAATGTATCACTTGGATCTGCTCTGGACTACCATGTTCTGAACACTGGGAAAAAAGGGTTTTGACAGGACACAGGTATGAGAATACACCACACTGTTTGGATTAAAAACTGGAACAATTATTAAACAGTTTTTTATTGCTGCTTACTGAGTCAGGTGGCAAAGCTTAACCATCCCATTTATCATCAGGGTTTCGTACAACACACACTAAGAACAGGCTATAGTTTAGATTAATTTGTCTTTTTCTCTCTTTCACATTATTAAATGATGGCACTTTGGTGTACATGCAGAATAGCCCATTAATCTGTTCCTCTTTGCTAACTGTGCTCTAGTGTTTGTATTCTGTTACACTGGCAAAATCCAAGTCTCTAAGGCATAAGATTGCCAGATTTTAGTAGCTTCACTGCTGTGTCTTTAACATAGAAAACTTAAACAGGTGACTTTTTTTTTTTGCACTGTTCTGTGCCAGGAATGGTTCCACTCTCATGTTTTGCTTCTTGTTAGTTGTGCAATAGATGGCAAGTTAAATAAGGTTAGCAATCCCACAGTATAGGTGGTGTTCGTAGGTTGTTGTTTCCCCCCCCCCCCCAGTATTCATTTCTATCATTCTCCTTAGTGCATGCCAACCTGGGGTGGGGGGTGGGGAATCACAGTTGCATATTCCTTTGGATTTCCCCACTTTGCTTAATTTCTCTTCATGGTGACTATATACATAGGCTATATTTGCACAATTTCATTTTTCTTTAAGCAGTAGATCTATTTGGAATTTTGCTTATTTTGGAAAAAGGAAGTATGACTCAGACCTGTGTGCTTTTCTTGAGTAAACTGTTCCAGATGTCAAGCTAGAAGTTGTTAATTTGCCATAGTGATCTGTAATTGTAACATTGTTGTTTCTAGAACAACTTTGGTGTGAGGAAACTTTCCAACAAGTTAGCCCTGTAGTATTGTGTTGCTGCAAAACACTGTGGTCAGAATCTAAGTAAAGTACTTTTAATTTCCAGTCATTTCAAAGGCAAGTCCCATTCTCCCATGGAAACCAATCAAACTTTAAAAATGCTTAACTTAGGCTGGATTGTGCTCTGAAAATATTTGCTATTGCCTGCTCATCTGATAAGCATTATGCTAACAAAGCACTGTGAAAAAACATGATGCCATAGAGCATTAACCCATTTTTTTTCTAGTGTCTCCTGCTCTGGACACCAGAACATGAACCCATGTATTAAAATTACAAGTGAAGAGATTTCACCTAAACATTCAGAAGAACTTGATTGTAAGAGATGCCTGACAGTGGAATGTTGTGTCTTGGAGGACAGTCGACTCTCTTTCTTTGGAGGTTTTTAAACAGAGGTGGGATGGCCATCTCTCAGGAGGGCTTTAGTTGTATATTGCTGCATGGCAGGGGGTTGAACTAGATGGCCCTTGTGGTCCAAATCTGTGATTCTATTATTATTTTCCTCACATTTTTTGAGAAAGTCATAGTGTGCTTCTTAGCAGGTGGCGTTTGTATGTTAATATTTTATTTGGCACAATAAAGCTCTCTGGCTATTAGAAAGGTGAGAAAAAGAAATAGAAGTTCTTCATTTTTTTTTTTATCATTTTATTAAAACTGTGACCATGCCCCCTCCTGCTTTTTTTTAAACCAGGGATAATAAATCTTAAATGTGGGCTAAAAAGAAAATATCACACTTAACTGATATTGTGCGACAAAAATCAGTTTCGGCTTTTTATGTAAAACCTGCTATACCTCCTTGCTAAAATGCCTACTAGATACTAGAAGTAGGAAACAGAGAATTTTCCTCAGCTTGGAAAATTATCTTTAAAAAGTAAAGCATTTCAGCTATAGTTATCAAGCTCCTTCCCCCCATTTAGGAAGTTACCATTATAGTTGTTATGTTAAAAATAATTCTGCTTTCCCATTTCTTAGAAGTAATTAAAATAGATACTTTCTTTTAAAAACATCAGTCCTTTGCAAGTGTGGTACAAAACACACTCTCCTTCTATCCACTTGCATGTCATCTCAATAAAGAGCATAAACCTGCACTTGAACCCTGTGATCTTCCTCCTCCATTATTTAGGGAGGCCACACCCCTGTAACTATAAAACAATTAAAAGTTAGAGTTACAGTGAAAAAATGAATAAAATTATCCCTTGTTGAGCTAAAACTGTAATGCAATGGCATTAAGCCTGATGATTGGGGACCAATTATAAGTGATAGCTCTTTTGGGGTGGGGGCTTGTTGCTGCCAAATTTTGCCCATGAACACTTCCATGTATTTCTTGGGAGTTGCATCAGCCTGACTTTTAAAAACAGGAATGCTGAATCTGATCCATGTAGGCATATGATATTCTCATGATATCTTTTTTTTTTTAAATGCACAGCAAGGTTGGGTTTTTAGAAGTTAGAAACCAGGAAAAAAAAGCTTGAATATATACATATTTTATTTAAGACTATCAACTGGTGTCTGGAAAGTGGACCCTTTTTATAACAAAGGTTTCAAGAGGGACATTTCCACACAATTTTAACTTGCCAGCATTGTGGTTGCTGCTGCTGCTGTTGTTTTTTATTTGATTGCTGCATGGTTTCTATGCACACTCTGCCTTCGTAGAAAAAGAATAGCATTGCTAAATGTAAGCACAGTGGTTTAGGGCAATTTTAAAAAAGATTTTCCTTAAATAAACAAGAAAGATCTGAACCCTTACAGTCTTTACACCAACGAACTGTTTAGCTGTGTCCAGCTGATGAAGGTACAGTATATTCACTACAGAATCATTTCATGGCAGGATAAAACAGTGCAACTCATTTCCTGGCATGCCAAGCTGTGTGGCTTTAGGGTACAGAATGTTAAGCCTGAAAAAAAAAATCTCCAGTGGCTGGTAGCAGAGGTACTGAAGACCTTGACTGATATGCAATTTGTCTTCTGCATCTTATTGGTACTCTCCCAACAGATCCCTGGAAACAAAAAGAGGGAATGTTAATTTCAGGAATATTGTTCAGAACTTTAATACAAATAATTTGGAGTGATAAAGTGCTTTGTTAATAAAAGCTAGTTGATATTAGCCATCAAGAATAGGCAATCTGGTACTCCAGATGTTCTGTACCAGTGCTACGCAAAGTGATGGTCCATGGGCCAGTGCTGGTCCATGAGTCATTAGCTGCTGGTCTGTGTTGGAATAGAAAGAAACACTTGCCAATGGGCACAAATAGGATACCAGTCCCTGTTACATTAGGAAAACAGAGATGCTGGTCCCCTCCATCAAATAGCCTGATAAGCACTATTCTAGACTACAGATCCCAGAATGGTTTACCATTGGCCATGTTGGCTAGGGCTGATAGGAGTTGGCATTCAGAACATATTGATGCAGTTTGCCTACCCTTGTTAACCATGAAAATTCTGTAGTATCGTCACTTGCAACTCTCTCTCACACTCTCCCTCCCTCCCTCCTCTTCTCCCTCTCCCTCTGTATGCACATATGTATATGTACACACAAATATATAGAATGATACACACATAACACTTGAAGGACTGTATCTATATGATTACTCCTAATCTATTTTATCTATTTAATTCTAAGGTGCATTCTAGTCAAAGTTCAGTCTTAAAAGAATGATGTGGGTGGTGAGGATGATTTCATGTAATACCACTGATGTGGTGGTCTTACTCTTCAGGAAGATGGGGCACTACCTAGCTAAATCCCCAAGCCTCTATCCCAGCCAGCAAGAGGGTGCAAGGTACACTTGGCTCTTACAGTCTGGCTAGCCAATTATTAGACATTGTTGGTTCTGCCTATGACAATATCATCCACTGCTGCACCAACTCCAGTGGTATTAGCCACTGTATTTGAATGCGAGGGTTAATTATGATTGAATCAAAATGGGATAGGCAATTTAGTTAGATATTTATTTGGACTATCCACAATGCTGCAGCTTTATTTGAGAACTCACACCGAACAAGTCTTGAAGAGAAATGACAAGCAGAAAGAATCACAACCTGGAAACATCACCCAAGGAGACCTTCTGCTGTGCTTTCTGCAACCACACTTGTTTATCTCGGATTGGCCTTTTTAGTCATCAGCATGCTTGCAGAAAGCGCAGGATGAGTCCTTCCTGAATCTTTGTTTGTGAAGAAAAGCCAGAGAGATATTTGGATATAGGAACTGTGAGGATTGTTTCCTGTTAGCTGTGTATGGAGCTGATGTCTTTAATATGCTTAATTTTGAGTGGATTGAATTGCGTCTCTGTGTAAAGCTATGTTCCTGTCCATCCTTACTCATAAGTAAATTCTGTTTGTAATAGCTACAAATGCTTAGGGGTGAAGGTGTAGAGAATTCTGGCCTGGAATTCAAAGGAGATTTACTAGCATTTGATTCAGAATAGACAAAAGGAAGCACTTCTTCAAACAACACATAATTAAAACATGGGATTTTTCTGCCAGAAGAGATGGTGAGGGCTTTACAAATGGATTAGACAAATTCATGAAAGGTGGGGTTAACAATGGCTATTGGATATGAACTCTGTACAGAACCTCCAAGTTTAGAGGCAGTATCACTCTGAATGGTATTGCAACAGGATGAAAGTTCTATTGCCTTAGATTTGCTTGGGGACATCCAGAAGCATGTGATTAACTGCCAACCCCAGTGGGAGCTAATGCCTCCCATGCTAGCGGGATGGTAAATTTCCTTTGGTCTTAGTCAACATTTTCAAAGAGCGATCAGAGATGCTAGATCCATGGGTGGGGGTAGGGTTCAGCACCTCAGACAGCTCTTTTTAACTCACAGCTAGAGTACATTCACCTCTTACACTAACAGGGAAGCCACCAACTGCCACTGGCCTGTCCCTGCCTACATGGGGAGGGGGGGAATGTGGGTAGGTGGATGAGCATGAAATCCCTCATATGTACGCACATGAGGGTGTGCCTTTGTGGTGCATGTGGTGTGCATTTAAGGATAGATGTGTGCAAATGGGGATTTTATGTGGATAGGTGTGTGTCTATGATGAATGTGGCTTTGCCTCTGCCTCCTCCCACTCCTTCCATTCAGCAGAAATGAGGGATTTACCATGAGGGAATGCAGCCCTCTGGATGGAAGAGATTCTCTCCCTCCTGCTCCCCAAACACCCTACCTGTCACAAGGGCTGGCACTGTCACATCCCAGACTACATTGTACATCCAGATATGCAGAAGATATCCAGGAACACCCTTATGGGTCTCTTATTTTTATTCTCTGGTAGAAATTCCCACAGTATCCCTCTCATGCAAAAATAACCAGACAAACGGCTTTTCAACATAGCTCTCTCTTAGGGATGCTAGGCTGGGTCCTGTAATTCTGAACAGATTGTCGTGAGGGATGAGGTGCCATAAAGCCCCATTGAGCTGGATGAAGCTTACCTGTCCTCCTTCACCTTCCAAACCTCAACTTTCAGCTCCATCTATTGCCTTGACCATGGAGAATGGAAGGAGGATGTGAGAAGTCACCAGCAACAAGAACAGAGCTGGAGTTCCTCTGCAATCCCCTAACCCCACTAAGGAGACAATCACCATATTGGGAAGGGATGGATGCAGCTGAAAGTTGAGATTTGGAAGGTGAGGGAAGACAGGGATCTTTGTCTAGCTTATCAGGGCTTTATGGTATCTCACCCTGCTCTTTGATTTGTTCAGGATTCTTGTCCCATATTCTACCAACCCTCCCTTTCTTCCCTTTTGTATGAAAAGCAAATTTCATATAAATTGGTTTCTATGAGCAAGACATACAAGGAGGAAATATGGAGATGGTCTGTATGAGTCCTGGGAGCCTTCTTCATTTTTTAAAAAGCTCTAATTTTATTTCTTACATGGTACATTTAATACAAAATACAAAAAGAGGGTGGGCAAAGTGGGCCCTCCAGATGTTGTTTGATTGCAACACTATCATTCCTCACCATTGGGCATGCTGGCCATGGCTGATGGGAATTCACATCCAATAGCATCTAGAGGGCCACCTGATCTGCAGCCCTGATGTAAAGAAATTTTGACAAAGTGAAAATAAGTGCCATTCCCCTCCATTAGAATGTAATCTAAGAACAGCCAAATATGGTTAACAAAAAATCAGGCACCTTTGGGTCACTTTTTGGTTAATCAGCCACTTCAAGAACTCTTGGGTTGCCATATCATCCAGGAGTTTGTTGTAATCACTGGTGAAAGTACCATCTGCGTGTCTTCTACCAACATCTTCTGCTGTACCAGCCTGTTCTGAGAAACTTACAGGGGAGAAACAGATAGACAACATCCTTACAGAACAAAATAAAGGTTCCATTTGTGTAAGCCTTCATTTTGCCAGAGTTTCCAATTCATAGAGGACTAGGTTTTATATCTTCTTAACAATCAACTTCCCACAAAATAGTTGGAACATTGACCCCAAAAGCAATTACTAAAAAATATTTTTAATGAATAAATAAATCACACAGCTGTAAAGAAAATCATTCAGCACTCTTCATTCAAAGCTAAGTTTTGCAATACCCCATTGAAGCCTATGATTATCCAACTGATCTAAATAATTTGAACTTAAAAGTGGTTAATGTTGGCTGGATGCTATTCTGAATGCTAACTCATCGCAGGAGTGTTTCTTACACCTTACACAGTGAAGTCCCAACATTCACGAGCAGATTCAACTAGCAGTGATGAATATATCTGGTATAAAGCAAATACATCTCTGTATTTCATAGCTCCCATTAACCAAAATTATTTATCTAGAAGCTGAGAATTCCTGCTGCTAGATTCAGGGAACATTGTCAATTGGAGTAACTAGGTTATGGACTGTGGCTTGTGATTAGGTATAAACACCAATGAGATAAAGGTAACTTCTTCGATTCTCTATCAACATCAATAGAACGTTGTTAATGAACTCTTCAAAAACATCAGTATTCTTGGAGAGTGGTATTCTCAGAGAAGAACGAAGTCATTTATACTTATAAACAGTGCTGCATTTCTGTGTAGGCACTCAAATGATTCCCAATTATTGCCAAAGAAAACCATATCGCTTCTCAGAGCCATGTGAGGCAGCTTCCTTATCAGATAAGAGCCCTGGTGGCGCAGTGGTTAAATGCCAGTACTGCAAGTCACCACGTTGCAAGTTCGATTCCAGCAGGCTCCAAGG
The DNA here is from genome assembly GCA_030847615.1 of Gambelia wislizenii. NCBI lineage: Eukaryota > Metazoa > Chordata > Lepidosauria > Squamata > Crotaphytidae > Gambelia > Gambelia wislizenii. The sequence goes on along the minus strand of JAUMIR010000001.1, from coordinate 289,621,214 downwards.
TTCACTCAGCCTTCCATCCTTTCGTAGGTCGGTAAAATGAGTACCCAGCTTGTGGGGGCAATTAGCTAACACACAGTGGAAACTGTTTAATTCAGTGTAGATGTGTAAATAGCTATTGCTTAAAACAATTTGTAAGCCACTCTGATAGTCTTGTGGCTGAAGAGCGGGGTATAAATAACTAAATAACTAAATAAAAATAAAAGATAAGAGGAATTAATATGTGATATCAGAGTATATATTTGCTGAGGCAAAAGTTCTGAGTTCCTTGCTTATAATGTTAATTAAGATCAGAAATCAAAGAGACAATATATCTAACTAAAGGGCCCATGTGATTGTTGGGAGACAAATAAAGTGCAAAAGGTAACATGCAGAACCCAGTCTCTTTCGGAGTTAAATGTACTTACAGCAGAGACCAACTGTTTCATTGAGCATTTCTTTTCACCTCTAAATTTAATGCTCAAGAAAGCTTTGAGGTGGGATGGGGGAAGAGGAGGATGTAGAAATATCTTGCCGGTAGCAATATCAGATGGCACTGATGCTTTTACTCAGAATCTGCAACAGCCTGCTATCTTATTTCTTATATCCATTTGATGATGTGTAAGCATACAAACATATGGAGAGAAATCCTGTTCCTGTTTTATGGCCGTGGGGTTCCTTTCAACAGGTACACAAATAGAAATGAAAGAGCAGTCGCTTGCTGTGATCCCCATCAAACGTATGCCTTAGATTTGACTAGTAATAATATCAGAACAACAGGCTGAATTTCAAAGACCTGTTATGCTCTCTTGAAGCTATGGAAGCTTTCAGGGCTAGGTACATAAGACATGCAAATAGCACAATGATACCAGATTGCACAGACACATAGAAAAACAGAATGGCTTCTGAGCAAGGGTGGATTTTGTGTAGAGAAGTGGTGGGGTGAGGATGCTTAACCCTTTCCCACTTGTCTTTCCTCTCCTTCAAAATAATTCTTCCATGGGAAGGAGATGGAGAAAGGAATGAATACTACACCTCCGCATTGCTTCTCTACTAATTTTTTTTTAAAAAAATCATTGTTCTGTAAACAAAAGAGACCTACTACACGAATTTGTGTGTAAAATATAGCCAGCCACTCAGCAACACATCAAAATAATAGGATGCAAGGAAGGGTGTATTAGCAGTTGCCTTCCATTCTTGGATGGATGCTCTTTGTTGGCTCCAAGGACCAAGATCTGATATCCACCATGACAGTTAAAAGCAGCATGGCCACTTCTAATATTTATCTCTTTGCTTATTATAAAAATTAAACAAGCTGGCCTTGGCCTGATATCATGCTGCTCCAACTGATGATATAAAAATAATCTAAGGGCAGACATACAATATTGCCCATCCAGGATTATATAACATGATGTTTCAGTCATATCTTATCTTGGTTGGCTGTCTTCCTAAATGCCAGCACACATTGTTGACTCTCAGATCTTATTTTATTATCATTATGGCAAGCATAATCAATTTTATAGTATGCCAGTGACATGCACAGTGCCTTTTACAGTGGGCAATATAGATTTTGAGCACAGAACAGAGGGAGAAGAAGGAAGAAAAAATCCTGCTCAGAAGAGCTCACAGTCTAAAGGTACCAATAAGTACGTAGGGGACAAGGGAGGTTGATCTTTCATTTGGCAGGCCATGCTGGTGAATGTGTAGGGGCTTGAAGACTGTTGTGAGTGGGCTTTATTAGGAGAGGAAACAAAGCAAGAAAGATGCTGTTCCAAATGTACAGTTGCTTAGAAGGATGGATCAAAGTCAGCAGTGGGTAGAACAGACCAAGGAGCAAAAAGAAGGGGAGGTTGTCAAGAGAGTGGTGAGAACAGGATGTAGGTGGTTCCTGATGGAGTACAGGTTACTGATGGAGGTGTTGGCAGCCTAAAGTTATGGGATGCTTTAAGGCAGGGGAGGGGTAAATATTCAGCGTATTGCAGAAAGGAGAGTGGGAAGGCAAAAATAAAACTTTAAAAAGGTTGGAAGGATGGTGACAGTGTGATGATGAGTTTAGCAGCAACTTCTCCTCTTGGTGAGGAAGGAAGGAGAGGCTTGAAAAGGAGGAGTTTGTACAAAGTTTGGAAATAACAACTAGGGGAAAAAACAAAGGAAAAACAAAACACCATAAACATCAGAGGAACACAAATAAGGATTGTGGGCAAACAAGGAAAGAAGAGCAAACTGGGATAACAATCCTGGTGATCTGGGAATGTCACTATAGGTCATATGGAAGCAGGGTTGGGTGGAGAAGATGTCAGATGGAAGCTGAAAACATTGACCTTCAGAGTATGACTTGATCTTGAGAAAACTGACCTATTCCAGTGTGTAACAGCACAATGAATTTGCAAAGAGCTACATTTTAATTGGCAGTTGGATCATTTCACATGCCCATGATAATATCTTCAGTTACAAAAGTGTAATATCAAATACAGAGAGGAAGGAGGGGGAATAACATTGGAGTTCCACTATGCTTTGATTGGTGATACCCCCTGCCCCCAAAAGCTAAGAATTGCTTAATGATAGTAGCAACAGATGGATTCTTACTCTCTTCTCCCTCGTCCATTCACAAGCCAAGCAAGGAACTCCTTGGCAGCTTGACCTTCCAAGTAAGAGCTGATATCACTGGTATAGGTGCCGTCAGCATGTCTCTCATACTCGGCATGACGCCTGGCGAGTCTATTGCTGAAAGAAGGAGACAGTATTTAAGGACACAGATTGTCTTCTTGCTTTGTCTTCTTGATGTCACCTTTCCCCTAGTGTCCTTCCCTCCCTCCTGCCTTCCCACCCTCTAAGAATCTTCCAGTCAGCTTGGCTGAAGGAGAGCTGTAGTCCAAAAGAGTGGCTTCCCCAACTCTGGTTCAGTGTAGCATGACCAAGGAATAGGATTTAGGATGGGCCTATGCAGATTAGGTTTAGCCTGCCCTAAACCTTCTTCTTTGAGCAGTGCTGAAAGGAAGAGAAAAGGACAAGTGGTAGGGTTAGGCCAGAATCAATTATGTTGGCCTGGGGAGAAAAGCATGGCATAGCTACTGGTCCACCTAAAAGAAGTTGGATGGTATTGCACTCCACACCATGCTTCAAGTACTACCCCAATGTCTTCCACACAAAGGAATGGTTGCCATTTTTTCCTATGGAGAAACAATTGGTGTAGCAAGTAGTGAGCCTGCTGAAACAAAGACAGCATCTTCATAGGCTTCTGGATGACAGAACCCTCACTAGCTAGTATCCTGAAATGGATTGTTGTAAAGAAGTAAACAAGTTGTCGTTAAGAAGCCTGCCCATGATCACAATGGGCAGTTTTCTTAGGAAATGGGAGGTTGTATGATCTGGATATTTTTTAGATCATTAGGCACATAATAAAGGGATTCTGTGACTGCCTTCCCAAGCACTGCACAGCACATGGAATATTTCCATTTAGATTCTCAGAAAGTCAGTATAATTGTATAAAGTAGCTTGAAAATCTGATTCTTCAAGCTGTCTCTGATCTCAGAAGCACCACAGGAGAAGAGTTTCTGTGTCACATGCTAAGGATTGCCAAAGGAAGAATCCCAAGTACTCCTAATTCATTGATGGTAATATTGTCACATTCCTCGCAGTATTGGTACAGAAGAGATTTTCCCCACTGTGCTTCCTAACTGAGCCAAACTCGCACTGAGGCAGGGAATGGACAGATGAGTGAAGAATCTTTCTGTGTCTCAGTGATGAATCCCACTCAGATCCATTTACAAACCCTGGCTTGGGCTAATTTATGATATCTGTAAAGAGTTGACCACAGTCATCCATCTGTCACTAGGGCAGAACTGTTATGGAGCACCTGATGAGAAATTTGATGAAGAATTAGGCTTTGCTTACTGCTGTTTCAAATTTACAGGGTAATAGTTGCGTGCTCCTTGATTCTACATGCTAAGTTCATATGGTCGGGAACTAGCTTGGCAAAAGAGCTCTGTTTCCTATTGTACCTCAAAATGGTCTCCAGGCAAGTTTAAGATTCCCTCTGTCCAGTTAAGCAAGGCCCCTCTTCTCACTCAGGAGTTGAATTTTGGGTGTGTGAACACATAGCTTCTGACAAGAAACTGACTTGACTTGGACTGCCTCTAGTGTAAACAATTTCTCTGAGGAGTCTCCTCCAAAACACTATACTATAAATCTATTATGTAACGTTTCTGTGCAATTATCTGTATTTCAAAGAACTGTGTTTCTGTCTATTTGTATGTTCATGTTGCATTACAGAGAAATAATTCTCTCTCAATACACATTTTAAAAAACCTTTACAGTGAATACATGGGTCCAGTTTCACTCACCTCATTAATGTTTCATAGGAACCCTTGCTTTCCTCCCTGTTCATATACTGATTCAACTACATTGTGCTTAATGGGTTTTTTATGTGTGTGTTAATTTTATGAAATGTTAAGTACATATGGCATAATACTTTTTAAAAGCCCACCCCTAGCTTGAATTCTACTAAAAGCTTCTGGTGTAAATGCAAACAAAACTCCTTGAGCCTATTAAAGGACTACTTCACACTTTGTGTGATAATGAATACATATAAAATATTTCACATCTACAAGTAAATAATGAAATGAATGCACATAGCAAATACACACAATACATACTTACACGTGTCAGGAAGCTGTTGTTCCCTGCAAGGTGTACATGGTGTGTCATGTATCCGTTTTATATCATTCCACTTATCATGTATTTGCCTCCACATAATGTGTGAAGTAGCCCATATGTCTGAGAGAACATTATCCAAAATGAAGGTGTGGATGGTTCTAATGACGCATGTGCCCACAATGCCAAGAGCACGGCTAGTTGTGATACCACATATGCAACTTGCCGCAAGTTTACACTTGCCAAGTATCTTGGCTTTATCTGCCCACACTTGGATTCCATCGATTACAAAAATCTAATTTAAGCCAGCGTCCTAAGATCACTTTTTGGATGTAACTTTCCTCACAATGAATGGGCCGTGCTGCCATAAAATAAATCATTTGCTCCAAAACCAGCCAAGGGATACGTAACTGCAGAAACACATCAGTTCTCTGGGTGCGAGTCTGCATGCACAAGAAGCTGCGATATGGGGACACAGCTCAGTGGTACAGTACATGCTTGGTATGAAGAAGGTCCCAGGTTCAATGCACATGCTCTTCAGATAAAGGTAGTGCAAGGGGAGAGATCTCAGAGAGATTCCTAAAGAGCCACTCCTGGTTAGAAGAGACAGGACTGGACTATTCAATATGTATCCTTAATGCCATGGGTGACAAGTGGATCTGTGGCCATGGGGTAGTGAATCCACTCCGGGTTCCTTTTGCAGTAGCTCCAGGTTGTACAGGAATTGAACCTCTGTTGGGAATAGGGGCCACCACCTGGGTGGCTCACATATAACCTAGGGCCACTGCAGGAAGAACAGCTGTAAAGCTGAGAGTGAATTTGCAATCATCACAGCAACAGATTCAGATTCACTGGCCAGCCCTGCTTTGTTTCTCCATTGCTACATCCAAGGTCATTGTCATCAGTTGTTAACAGTACTGTAAGAGGTCAAAGGGTGAACTTTTTCCATCCACACCTTTTCCTTTCACCAGATGATCAGATCATCATTGTTAAACCTGACAGGGGAGGTCTTTGCATGGAAAACCCACGCACACAGAAGTGCTAGACACAAGGATATGTAGACCACCCCTTTTATAAATTCTGACCAGGCCAAATTAACTTGGGATATATTTCACTGTAGTGATCAAATTCATTTCATCAAAATACCTTGAGAGCTGGTCCAGCAGATTTTCTTTCTCTTTCTCTTCAAATTCTTGTTGTCTGCAGCAAAGATTCACAGGTATTATTAAGATTATGTTTACACATGTAGAAAAACACCCCACTTAATCAGCTAAATGCTACAGGATTCTTTCATGACATTTAAAGGTGCAGGACAAGAATCACATGTGCATTGTATTAATGCATATTAATCCCATAATTACTCTAGACCTTTTTTTTTATTATTATGGACATTATTTATACTTAGAGTACATCTCATTGATCAACCAATACATCTAGTAGCTGGCAATGTTTAAGCCTGATCTTTCCTTATAAAATGACTTCCAGATTAGAACAACTAGAGAAGCAACAGTGTATTAGATTACCAATTACCCTTTTCTCTGCACTCACACATACTTCCTCTGCTTTTTTACTGAAACAAATATTCAAATAAAATGCCACAACAGACACACTTCTCATAATCCAAAATTGGAATTTGGAATCCCCATAATCCCAAAGTACTCCATTAGTCACAGTTTCACAATTCACGTCATGTCCAGCCTCAGAGAAGACATAGCCATTTGGAACTAGCTTGCTAACTACTGACAGGGCTTTTGAAAGTTACTTTATTGGACTACAATGCCTGGCATCCCTCGGCCTGTATGACACCACTGGTTAGGGGATTCTGGGAGTTATAGTAAAAAAAGTAGCTTTCCCTAGCTCTGATTACTCACTAGTTGAAGACCAAGAGCCAGTTCACACAACTGCTCAAGCTCTTAACCAACCTCCTCTCCCACCTTGCAGTGATTAAGTTTTGGGTTAACTGGTTATTTAGAAGGTTTGTCACAATCATAAGAAGCACTGTTGCTTGCAACCACTTGATCTCTATTGTCAAGTTATAGGGTTGTTTTTAGATGTTAGGCTGGCCCATTTTCTGTAGGCATGGAGTGCTGCAAGGTGAGGGAGATTAACAGCCAAATGTGAACAAAGCAGCCCTCTGGATCAGTTCTAGCATAGCTTTTCCCCCAGAATTATTCATAAAACAGTATATCACTGATCCTTCCTTCTTCACCTGGGGATAAGTTCTAAGCAGGCTTATTTATCTAAAAGAATATTTCATAACATATTTACATTCTAGCAGATATCATGAGAACTCAGAATGGCATACAAACAAAATCTATTTAAGTGGATTGAAACAAATTAAAACAATCAATATCATTTAACTCGGGATATTTCAAAGTCAATGTGTGATAATCAGGCTATTTGTTGATTATTTCACTATTTGCTAGTAATGGACATGATCCTGCTTCTGCCAAATGTACACGCTAAGGCCAGATAGAGGTTGTGATTACAGCTGTCCACAACCAGAGTCAGCTTGGGCCAATAGCGTTCCCACTTGCATTGCTCAGATCAGGGATTCCTGCTGCCAAGCCATGGTTCTGTAATGTCATGCTTGGTCTAGAATTGCAAAGCAAGGACTCCTTCCCCTCTAACACCCAGACATTTAGCATTGGCAATCTTCCCCACATGTGCAATCTTCTCTTATACAGAGGAGACGTTAAGTTCCATAGGGCCAAACCCATGTCTAAGGCTATTCAAAATGAGCCCTTGCCAAGTCCTCTATTGATGAATTCTAATGAAAAGAGATCTGGGAGGTTTTTATTTATGGATGAGAAGGCTGTAGGAAGATGGGTAGGGAAACCCAACCAATGAGCTCAGCCATTGGTTCCTTTCAGGAACATGACCATTCCTGCCTGTTGGATGCTTGGCTTGCACATTACATGAAGAGGCAGGACCATGCTCACTGAGGTGACCCCCTTCTCAATTTCTATCTATCAAATGGAAGAACCATAATGTCTAGTGATGCTATCAATGTAAAATGCAAAAGAAGCAAGAAAACAACATGCATGATTATGAAACAGCAATGGACAATGATGTATTTGGACACTGGTGAACCAAATACTGACCTGTGAGACAGCAAAGTACCAAATTGCTTTGCCTGCATCAGAAATGGTGAATGATACAAAGTTGTGAAGGACAAGAAAGCAAAGTTTAAAAAGAAAGAAAGAAAGAAAATGGTACCCACCAGCTGTGTACATTTTTTTCTCTCAGGAATTTCAAATCATGTGTATTACAGTGGACCCAGAATTCTCTGTGGATACAAAAATCCAGTGGCTCAAGTCCCATTATATAGAATGGTGTAGTAAAATGGTGTCCCTTATATAAAATGAAAAAATCCAGGTTTGCTTTGGGGATTTTTAAAAAATCTTTTCAAGTCGTGGATGCAGAATCCGTGGGTGCAGAATCCGTGGATACAGAGGGCTGACTATATTTCAGTTACATTTTACTGTAGCGTTTTTTCATTGGAGTGTACTCTGGTAAATTGTGAGAATTGTGGGGAATTTATTTAAAGGTCCTTAATCAGAAGATCACTAATGATGGATAAGTTACCTTAGAATACAGCTTGCTTGTCCCTGGAACGTACATCTGTAAGCAAACACTGGGTGGGGGGGTCGTTTACATGGCAAAATAAATCCTCTAAGAATTTGCCAAGATTCCTATTAGTTCCCACATGTTTCAATTCAAAGTTGCCCTATTCAGAAGCGGGGGGGGGCAAAAAACCCTTAAGTTGCGAGCTAAAAGCTTTCACTACTTTCCCCGACTTTTTTGATAAAGTTCTTAGAAATGCACACAATAGGTGGTGTGAATTGCCTATTCGCAAAAGGCTGTGTGATCTACCAGCATTCTTTCCGATACAGGCTCACAGCAGAGCTGAGCTGTGATTTGTTGAAGCTCAGAGGGGGCATTCTTGCAAGGGATGCCTTTGGAATGCAGGATCCGCCATTGTTTCTTTTTTGACACAGACTGGGCAACCCCAGCTGCCTGCCTCCCTGCTTGAGGGTTCGCCTCTGTCCGTGCTCCTTCACTGGCCAAGCACGACCTTGCTTTATTGTGGGGTGGGGGGTTGCTGAGTTTGAGGGATGCTGCAGCCTCTTCCTCCCTTGGCTTCATCCCAGCAGCTGGCAAACAAGGAAGAGAGGGAGACGCTTGGAGGAAGAGGCTTCAGCAGTGGGCAGGTGGGCAATGGGACTGACAGTCCCATTCCCCGCCTGTCCACCACTGGAGCCTTCTCCTCCCTTGCCCCCCTCCTCCCCACTTGCCTCAGAAGCCAGCGAGCAAACGGGGAACGGGGTGGGGAGAGGAAGAAAAGGCTTCAGTGGGAGACAAGCAAACAATGGGACTGATAGTTCCATTGCCTGCCTGTTTGCTTCTGGAGCCTCCTCCTCCCTTGTCCTCCCCCTCCCCACTTGCCTCAGAAGCCAGTGAGCAAACGAGGAATGGGGGAGTAGAGGAAGAAGAGGCTTCAATGGGAGCCGGGAAACAGTGAAGGGGGGGGGAAAGAAGAAGCCCTTTCTGCCCACCCCCCATGAGAGATAGGCCTCTGTGACTGTCATTCATGGAGGCCACACCTCCCCCATGTGAACTGCCAAATCGCATACTTCTCGGGATTCCTCAGAATGGCCAAAATCATATAAACTGCTTGGCTCAGAATTGAAATGGAAGTAAGCCGGCATTTTTCGCATTAAAAGTGGTTGTGTAACCAGTCTCTGGTTGTGTCTGGGTCTCCTTTTGAGTTCATGGAGGGCTGCTGTGAGAACTGGTAATAGGCAGAATGCCTAAACAGGAATGGGGAAACTGAGGGCTCATCTACACTGGCTCCGCACTGGCAAATCCTGCCTTCAGATCTGGCCCATTCCTCCCCTGTTACCTGCACGAAATGAGCAGATGCCAGATGGGCACACTAGCCTGTCTCTGCAGCCACTGCTGCCCGCGCCCAACACTCCAGGTCCAGGAAGCTGGCATACAGTACATGAGCAAGGCTCCCTGCATGTGACCAGCCTGGTCACATGCTGCAGGCCTGCCTCCAGGCTGTGGAAGCGCAGTGGCAAGAGGTAGCTGCAGCCATGGGCCAGTGTGCTAGACTAGGCTCCTGCAGTCACATGGGGCCTGATCCATTTTTTTGTCAACTGGAGCAGTTTTCCACAGGTATTATTTTAAAATGGTGTAATAGGCTTTACCTTGTCTTTGCCCCATCTTTGCTCCAGGGGTTATGAGAACTGTCCAGGGGCAAAACAGGGCAAATGCTTTGCTTCATCTGGACTGCAGGGCTCAAAGGCAGGGCCAAGACGGGGTAAATAGCCCATGTAGATAAGCCCTTATTTTGAGTCAACGTGCCTACTTACCAAGCCCTTTATCAGGCTAGATATTGTCAGAGGTGTATCCCCAGCCTTTGGCATCAATTTTGGTGTCTGCTCCACCACCACACACACTCTAGTCCAGAGACTAGGCTTCCCCTGGCAAGTAAAGCATGCATGTGATGAAACAGTATTGTTTCCAATACTGAAGCACCATTTCAGGAGCATTCCTGCAGTCTGTACTTAGACCAGGGAGCTAGAATGTTCCCAGAGAGATCCTGGAGAGTAGACCTCTCAGTGTCCTTGTCAAAGTATATGGATGTCTCCGTAGATGTTTAGGAGCTCCTCAGCTGATAAATCAATGCACAAAGGATTCCTTGGAGGTAGACAGTTTTATACTATACGGTGGGTGGAACAGTAGTGGGGTAATCTTTGAGTCTGCACCTTGTGCATGAAACTTAAGGGGTTTTTAAAAAACCAGTTGTACTTAATGACTCTCTTCCACACTGGGAATCCTGCTTTACATAGGTAGCTGTGTACATTGAAGGACTTGCACATCTTTAAGCAAAACACAACTACAGGCATTTCCCCTACCTAAACTGGAGCAAAGTACATGCTTGGATATAAAATGTCCCCTTGAAAGAGAGAATTAATTACAGTGAACTCTGTCGATATCTTAGAGAGCTACTGTCAGTTAGATAAACCATATGCCAGATAATGTTGAATCAGATGGACAAATATTCTGATGTATTCTGTGTAAGAGAGCTTCATTTGGGGAACAGGGAGGAAAGGCCATAGCTCAGTATTATGGCACAATGCTCTAAATGCAAAGGGCCCAGATTCAGTCCCTTATATGTCCAGACAGGGCACAGAAAAACCTCAATATGAAATTTTAGAGCACCTCTACTGGGAAATATAGAGCAGCGACGTAAAAACTGGTGGTCTGTGGACTTGTTTCAGTCAACAAACCATTGGGTGCTGGTCTGTAGAAATTTTCCAGGAAAGAAAAAAATATATAAATATAGTGTCAGTCCATGGCATGTTGAGGGCAAAAAACCTGCCAGTTTCCCATATCAACTAGTTTAAGAAGTACTGATATTGACACTACTTAATTTAGATGGATCATAAGACAGATTCATATTCTCCAAATCTTAACCTGAATAACAACAACAACAACAAAAACATGTATTTATATCCTGCCCCTCTACGAAATGCAATTGGGGTGGCTTACAATTAAAATATACATCCTGAATCCTCAATCCCACCCCCACTTAAAATTAAATTAAATAATTCAGGAATTAAAACATACTTTAAAAAATACAAAAACAAAAACAAAAACCCAACAACAGTGGACAGTGGCCGTAGTGAGGTTGGGACAAGCTATTTTTTTTTCTTTTTTGACGACCGAGTATCTATTCAGGAAAGGCCTGCCGGAAGAGATCCGTCTTAAGAGCTTTTTAAAAGCTATTTAGGGTGGTGATATGATGGATCTCATCTGGCAGGCCATTCCATAATCTGGGAGCAATAGCCAAAAAGGCCCTCTAGGAGGTCAAAGAAAGCCTAGTTTTAGAAGGTTGTAACAAATTCCTCCCAGAGGACCTGAATGTACAGGGAGGATTATACGGAAGGAGGTGGTCCTGAAGATAGGATGGACCCAAGCCATTTAGGGCTTTAAAGGTGATAACCAACACCTTGTATTGGGCCCAGAAACTAATGGGTAGCCAGTGGAGTGATCTTATGATTGGTGTTATATAGTCTCTTCTGGATGTACCCGAGACCAGTCTGGCTGCCATATTCTGTACTAGTTGAAGTTTCCAGACCAAGCACGAGGGTAGCCCCATGTAGAGTGCATTACAGAAATCAAGACGGGAGGTTACCAGAGCATGTACCACGGTCTCAAGATCCCCAACTTCCAGGAAAGGACGCAGCTGGCGGATCAGCCGAAGCTGATAACAGGCACTCCTGACCATCGCATTTACCTGATTTGTCATCTGGAGTGACAGGTCCAGGAGCACCCCCAGACTGCGAACATAGTCTTGGAGGAGTGTGACCCCGTCCAGGACTGGAGATTGTATCCCAATGCCTGGGTTCAGGGCTGCTATGATGAGTACTTCCATTTTATCGGGATTCAGGTTCAATTTGTTTTCCCTCATCCAGTCCATTACTGCCTTAAGACAATCATTAAGAGAAGAGGTACCCTCTGAAGTCAGAGCTGAAGACCAAGGCATGGAGAAATATATCTGGGTGTCATCAGCGTACTGATAACATCCCGCCCTATGCCTCCGGATAATCTCTCCCAATGGCTTCATTGGGGACAGGATGGTGCCTTGTGGGATGCCACAATTAAGCTCTTTCCTTGCAGAGCAAGTGTCCCTGAGCATCACCCTCTGGAATCTGCCCGAGAGGAAGCAACAGAACCACTGCAATGCAGTGCCTCTGATTCCTAACCTTCTCAGGCAATCCAAGAGGATGTCATGATCTATTGTGTCAAAAGTTGTTGAGAGATCCAGTAGCACCAACAGGGTCACACTACCCCTGTCAATGTTTAGGCAAAGGTCATCAGCCAAGGCAACCATGGCAGTCTGAACTCCAAATCCCACCCTAAAGCCAGTTTGAAATGGAGCTAGATAATCGGTTTCTTCCAAGACAGCTTGGAGTTGGAGAGCAACCGCCCTCTCAATCACTTTGCTCAAAAAAAGATAATAAGGAGACTGGCCTATAGTTCTTCATATCCAGAGGGTCAAGGGAAGGTCTTTTAGGAGCAGTCTAACCACTGCTTACTTCCAGCAAGATGGAACATGACCTTCCCTAAGGGATGCATTTATGATGTTCCTAAGGAACATCCTCAAGGCACCCCCCCCAACGGCCAACCAGGAAGGTCAAGGGTCAAGAGGGCAGGTAGTCTTCCTCACTCTACTAAGGAGCTTGTCCACGTCATCAGTACTTACAGATTGAAATTGATCCAGTATAAGCTCATCAGTGGAGTTACTGGACACCTCGTCAATCAAATCTGTTACAACCCTGGTGTCCAAGTCAGCTCTTATCTGAAAGATTTTATCTGCAAAGAAGTTGTTAAATGCATCACAGCAGGCCGTTGTTGGGTTTAGTAATGAGTTCTTCACAGGTGGAACCTGTGAGGTCAATTCCCTCACCACCCTAAACAGCTCTGCTGGGCGAGACTCTGCAGATGCAATACATGCAGAAGAAAAAGATTTCCTTGCTTGCACGTATTGCCTCTATATAGGAATGAAGAAATTTCCTATGACGAGTCCTGTCAGGCAAGAGCCGAATGCTGCTATATATTACTATATTGCATTGCACTGTACTATTCTATAGTATAGTATCCAACACATACCTTGCTTGCTCTGCTTGAGAGGAAATATATAGGTTGTATTGTCAATTATAATTCTCTTCTTCTAAACCACATACTGGTTACTTTCTTGATCCTACATTTGATGTTGTTAAATAGCTGGGAAACCTTTTCAATCAACTGTTTCAGATGAGACTGTTTCAGAAATAATTTGTTAATGACTATTAAAAAGAATCCAAATTATCTCTCTCTCTGTGTGTGTGTGTGTGTGTGTGTGTAAAGCAAGCTGTTGGCTCAAAGATATATTTCTTTTTTTAAAATTGCTCTCAGGTAAAGCTGATATTCTAACAAACAAGTTTTATGTTGTGGGATATTGCAAAATTTATATGAAACCTATGAAGCTGAATGTATTTTAGATATATGAATTAATATGAATTTGTATGAAACTGAAGTCTATCAAGTGGTAAGTATTTAAGAGGCATTGATTTTTGATAGCATATCTGTGGGACTTTTAGTATAGATTAGCCATGCACGGGGCTGATACTCCCCAAACATTCTGGATTACAATGCCCATAATCTCTAACCACATGACACGCTGACTGGGGCTTATAGAGGTTGTAGTCTGGAATATTTGCTGAGCGTCAGGTTGTCCAGTCCTATAAGAATTACAGCCACAGGAAACAATCCATTGGGAAGTTATTCTGTCCAAGCTCCACTGCAGTGAAGGGCAGTTACGCAATAAGAACATTTATGTGCTTTAATTAAACCCCTAGACTGTTAAAAGAAATTATCAACTACAGGTATTCATCCTAGCTGCTGCTTTTCCACCATTGCAACCAATTAAGATAAGACTTTATTTAACTCCGTTGAACTCCATTTGCATCAGCTCAAGTGGTATGTGAGGGACCCTACGAGAAGTTCAGGGGAGGGGCCGCAGTTCAGGATCATGTGTGATCCCACTTGTGTCAAGAGGACCTTCAAGTATGGATAAGAAAACACCAGATGGTAGCAAGAAGGCATCACCCTTTAGGAAGTCATCCAGTGTCAGTAAAACTGAAATAAATAGGAGTTGCATAAGTGCACAGGAGCCATTGTTGTACAAGACACATTCATCTCAATGGACACTGAGAGCCCGTCTAAATGGTGAAAATAACTCTCATGGGATTTGCTGGGAATCCTACCAGTTTAAACAGGATCCAGTGCCAATCCACAATTTGGAAGGGGAGGGGGTCCAAAATGGCAAAAACAACTGGGTAAAAGCCTTCACAGATTTCCCTGTACTTTTTCACAAACTGTGAGGTTGGTGTGCATTTTTGCTCTTTTGGACTCTTGAACAATAAAAAATGTGAAGGGTAGCACAAAACTGACTGGCCGAGTGAGGGCTTGCTAGCAGAGTAAGCGCCTGCTGCTGCCATGTTGAACTTTCGCCTTAGCAATAGCTCACTAAAGCAATACAAAAAAGGATCAATATTTTCTGTTTTGCTTTGGAGAATCGCTCTATCACACCAGCACACCTCAGGACATTTTTTAAAAAACCACAGTGGCAGTGAAGAACTAACGCAAGTAAATCATTTGCGACCACCATCAGGAATACAAGTCTTATGGGGGCTTCTAAGGCCAGAAAAACCGTTTAGACATGTCGCTGCTGCTGCGAGATGCCAATACTATGAGGTATTTGGGATTCCCCCCCCCCCTTGTGTAGATGGACCCTGAGTGGCAAAACTTTCCATAGTCGTTTCTCAACTGACGTCACTGGGGGTAGTGGTGGTGGAATCAGTGGTCTTTACCTACCCTTTATATATCAGGGTGTTGGAGAATGATGTATTGATGGACGATTATAGAGGTGCCTCTGTTATATACAGAACTTTTGCTAGAACTGTAATCTACAGAATAGGACAGGTTGCAAATGAGAATAGATGGCTGGAAGGGTGGATGGACTGAACAATGGATGGATTAATGGTTAGATGGATGGATCATTAAATAAATGGATGGACATTTATATATTATTAATGTTTCACCATGGCTTTATATCACAGGTGGAGAACATGTAACCATCCAGATGCTGTTGGAGTGACATTCCCATCCAACCTTACTCCGGAGAGTCAACAGTGAGGGGTGAGGGAAGCTGAAGGCCAATAATGTCCAGAGGGTCACATGTTCCCTATCACTTGTTTATAGAGTATTAGGTACGCCCAAGTGAACATTTCTGTTTTCAAATCCATGGGCAAACTTTGTAAAGGTTGGGGGTTGGGTTGGGGTGTCCATTTTGCTTACCCGCTCCTTTTAGTGTTCATTAACCACTGTACAAAATCTTGAGCTCGTCTCGTGTCCAAGTACTTGCTGTAATCGCTGGTGAATGTACCTTGTGAGTGCCGTTTCACTTCGTTCAGCTGTCTAGAGTCATCTAATGGTTCAGCCTGGGAAGCTTTGAATGATCTATAAGTGTGGTTTGTAACACATTAATTGCACTGAAGATTGCACATTTGAAAGGTGCTGTACCGGTTCTCAATCTTCTTACATGATACATTTGGGGTTTTTCCCCCCATTAAAGTTGCTGTGATAGAAGGATCATTAGTTGCCTAATAAATGCTTGGTAATAGGTAACAACACATTCTGTTAAGGCAGCAGCAACAAGCCAAGGCACTCCCGGTTTTAACTAACAGCCTTGTGCACTGCTGACTTGCCCAGTGACCACTGGAGAGGACAAAATCAATGTTAGCATTTTAAGGGGATACCCATGCAGCTTGCCATCTGTTAAAAAAGAATATATAGTCCACTCTTAGATTATAAAAGCATTAAAAGTTTGATCTCAGGAGTTTTACCTGGATTTCTCTTCTGTTTCCTGAAGGGGACTTTGCCAGCTACTTTGAACAATCATCAAAACCAACCCAGCCACAAAATACATGCTTTTCATTTTCGTCACCTGTGGGAACAGGGATGTAGGAGAAAAAACAGTCAGACTTTGGCTTCATTTATATATTGGGAGACTGAACTGGGTCATGATCCTAATTCATTTCCAGTTGAATCGAGTGTTTTATACTCATGTGGAAGAAGCCACCCAAACCTGTTCTGTATGTTGCAGGAAGTAACTTACCTAGGAATATAAGAAGCTGCTTTATACAATTGATTGATTTATCAAACCCAGCAGTTTTGTAGTGGTAAATTCTGAAGTGCAGGTGCTCATTATGACCATCTCTATAGCTACACCAAAAATTTTGGCAGCTGTCTTGAGCCATATTAACACGCCAGCTCTAGAAGTTTTTATCTCCACCTACAGCAATTCTTTTCTAAAACTGCTAGGTGTTTATTAACCATTCCAGATCAAAGAACTCCCAGATAAACTTCATTACAACAGGGATGGTCCATAACGATATATTTTTTCTTGGAAAAACCTATTCCTTGCCCCCCTCCTCCCTAATTACTGTAGGGACTGCAACTAAGTTCAGATGAACAGAGAAGCCTGAGGGATGTGACAAATCACAACATTGTCCCTATTAGGAAAAATGTCCCAGTGCTTTTCACCCTATGGCTTCACCATAATCCCCATGAATCCAATATTGTATACTCTGAAGTAACTCTCTAGGTATAGCCTGAAATATTTGACAGATGGAAACTGGGATATGTGGGGCCAAGCAACAGCAGAACATCTCAAGATGACAAAAATTATTAATGAGGAAGAACACACAAGCTAGGAGAGGATGCAGCCATTTGCTTTTGCCTGAGTTTACTGGGAAAGTCAGGATGCTGCCCTCCCTCAACTCTTACCGCTGAGTCAATTGGGTGCAAGCTACTTTTGCTCTTTGGACTCAATTTGCAGCAACTGAAGTAAGCTGAGGAAAAAGGGAGAAAAAAGGAAAGAGAAACTGGGACATTTTCAAAGCAGTTGAAAACATGAAATGGCAACGAATTAATCGGGACCATCCCTGCCAAATCAGCACACTTGGAGGGTATAGCTAGGCTCCCTGACAGAGATCTTTCTTGTCTCTTGGTACCGGGTCCTTTTTTAACAGGAGATGCCGGGGCTGTATGATCTGGGTTCAACACACAGCAATAACATTTTTAAAAGCCCTAGGCACATAACCCCTGTGCCAGTGCAGTACAGTCCCAATTCATGAAGAGATAAACTACATCTAGTGGGACTAAAACTGTACAGCCCCTAAGATGGAGTGTTCACATGCAGAAATAACTTTCCTTATCAGCTTCCATAATTGTGGCATAGTACATGGATACAATACATTTATCTTTACTTTGAACAGTCTTAACTAAAACAATTTATTCCTGTATTAAGAAACTTATATCATAGATTGTTTCTTCATACATACTAGAAAATTGGAAATACTAAACACGTATAATAGAGAGTTACAATGTGAAAATAAATTATGCCATAAAACTATTTTAAAAACCCCACTAAAGAAATAAAAGGAATTTCCGTCATAGTGTTCTGTATCACAATTTAAAATGTTTTTTCGATGTACAGTTTCAAAAAATTGAATAATCCAGCAAAAGCTGAATATAACAAAGTCATTCTATCACAACTAGTTTAAGGTTGTCCATTGTTTTGGACTTTAGTTGTCACTAACTTTTGCTAGTCGGTGCCAAATAACACATTTTGTAATTTGTTTGGTAAGAATGGATAAGCTGTATGGACATCAACGTTTGCATACTCTTCCTTCTCAAATCTAGCCGCGGTCTTTAGTTCCGTTTAATTTCCTCATGAACAAAATGATTACGGTATTTTTCTGCTGGTTTCATTCATTTATTCAGTAGTACTATGCTGCCCCCTAGTGTTGCTTCTTAAGATAGTAACTGTCCCCGCCCTACAGAACTTTATATACAGTACATCCCATATACACCTTCCTCAAGATAAATATCTTATATTTGATGTTATTTTTAATACTGTATTTAATGGATTATATTGTATTTTATCTATTCTATTTTGTTCCCCTCCCCCCTTTTTTAAAAACTGGTCATTGACCCAAATAAATACATGTATGTCTGGTATACTGCCTCCTCAGAAAAATGCATATAGTCATTTCCATGTGGACAGGTCTATTCATGAAGGAGAAAACATTTTCTTCTACCTTCGGACAGCTACATCATTGGAAGATTTTTTTTTAAATAACCATTTTATTAGTTTATTTCTAATACCACTACAAAATACCAATATAAAACAATAAACATAAATACATCACCATTTGACATAAAAGATTATATTTTTTTAAAAAAACCTCTGAATGATAACATCAGTTTTCCATCAGAGTGTATAGTTTTTTCCCCCTTCTTTTCCAGTGATTATTCCCGTGTCTTCATTTTCCAAATTCTAAAATATCAAGAATCCTGTAACAAACTTTGCTAATATTTGTGCTGAAACCTGGGTGGTTTCCAGATATCAGATTATTGTTTCCAAACACAATGAATGGCTGCCATATCTTAATAAACATGTCTGTCCTAGTTTCCCCTCTAACGACTTTACATGTAGCTATTAATTTTTTATTTAATGCCAGATCCCACAGTTTCTTCTACCTCACTGGGTGATTTTAGAAAATGATGTGAAGAGACTGTTTCTCACAAACAACTAAATGCACGTACAATTTTTGCAACAATCCTCTTTGGGTATTAGATAGCCTGATTTGCACTTTAACTAGAAATGAGTCCCTGAAAATAGACAAAAATAATCACCATTGTTGAATGTTGAAAATCAGTAATGAAGAACAAGAATTCTGAGAATACAGACCTATGTTGTACTAGTATGAATATACAACATTATACATATGTGCTTGAGTTCGAACTGAATATATCTCAAAAGATCTGGAGAGAATTGTCTTCCACTGAGGAGAAACAATATGAAGGGCAAAAGACATCTGTGTGCACAAAGGACATTGCCCTTCTAGTTGTTGCCTTATTCCAGGAGTGGTAGGCATTTGGCCCTCCAGATGTTTTCTCCTACATCGTCTGGTATGGCCAATAGTTTTGCATTGGGGGAGCTGTAGTTCAAAAGGTCAGGAGAGGCAAAAGTTCTCTGCCTCCGACTTCATCCTAGAAACTGTGAGCATAGCATAAGGCTATTAGACTACAGCTCACAGCATTGACTCCACTGGCTAGGGTGGCAGGAAATTGTAGTTCATCAACAATACCTGGAGAGCTACATGATTCCCATCCCCACTCTACATATCCCTGGCTCTCCTGGAAGCAAGGAAGCCAACCTGTAACATGTGACCAAGGCCTCCTGCATATGTCACATGCTGCGGGACCCCTTCCTGGACCTGGAAGAGTAAGGGCGACCGGCAGCTAGAGCTAGAGGTTGGCCTGCTGGAATGGGCTCCTGAGGACATGTGGGTCCCACTTCGTTTTCCTGGTAGCAGCAGAGTAAAGAAGGTATTATTTTAGAATGTGGTATCGGGCCCTACCACATCGGGCCCTGGCTTGCTCCCGTCTGAGCCGTCTTTCTGCCCCGAGGGTCATAAGGACTGCCCAGGGGCAGAATGAGGCAAATGCCCTGCATTATATGGACTGCAGGGCTCTCAAGCAGGGTAAATTGCCTGTGTCATTCTAATTAAAACCAACATGAATTTTCTTTGAGGTTGGGAGTATTGACCAGGCAGTATATCTAGTTAATTCTTAATAACTCTTCCTATATTTAAATAGAAGATTAGCAGTATCTGTTACTTTTGCTTGTTAGTGGTTTGTTTTTTCAAAGAACAGAAATCTCAAAGTGCAAAGCCCAGATGAAAACAATGGGTTGGATCCTAAGTTAGGCACCTGAAGATGGCACAAGATTCTTCTGCACGTCTTTCCCATGACAGTCCCTCCAGCACCTGAAAATGCTATGCAGAGTGTGGGGATCTTGCTGGATAGTGAATTGTATTGTGGCACTGGTGGGGGACAGGAAGATCCCTGAAAACAGGATCGAGTCACCTTCTGTGAATGGAAAGCAGATCTCGCATCAAAACCCATTAATACCTTCCTTTTAAAAATGATGCTCTGCATGTTGATTCTGCCTGACGATCCTAACATTTATTTCTTCGAGTTCTTTTTATTATAAAGTCATTTATAATAGTAAAATATTTTTATTATTCAGTAGAGTCATTTCAAAATTACTCTAAAGAACCTAAAGCTGAAATCCTAAACACATTTAGGAAAGAAGCTCCACTGAACATGGAAGGGCTTACATCTGACTAAAGGTTGCTAGGAAAAGATCATGATCTCATTAGTATACAGTGATAGAAAGACTTAATTTACATTCAGGAGTCTAGAAAAATGTGCTGATACACATTTGTTCCATATAATGATGTCTAGAATTAAGCAACCACTGGAAACTACTATGAAACAAAGAGGGAGGGGAATGTTAAAAGATCCTAGTCCTACTATTGCATGCTATACTTATCCAGATGCATTTGACTTTTCAGCACCAATATTCCTTGATACTACATACATTAACACCTTAAGCCCTTTTTATTTCAGTAGAAGATACTATCTAGTAACAGTTTTTTAAAATCATAGACTAGGAGTTCATAAATATATGTTTGCCACGCAGTGTCTAGAACCTATACATGCAAAATGACCAATATAGTCCAAAGTGAAGCTTTTTCAAAGTACTGGACATTCTTTCAAATTCTGTTGTTTTGAGTGGAGAAAGTTCACACATTCAACCAAGACAGTTTCACTGTTCAGTCACTGAGCTGCAACCCTACACACACCTTCCTGGGAGTAAGTCCCATTGAACACAACATGACTTAGTTCTGAGGGATTCAAAGACATATTTGTGTTAGTCTGGATTGACATGCAAAGGGATACTGTAGCCGCTTTGAGACTAAATGACAGAAAGAGGCTTGTAGCTTAAGCTTTGTAGACTAGGCACTTTATCAGACACTCTTAAAAAAGAGGGTGCCACTGTCCTGCTTCTGGCAGTCACTACTGCCATCAATAAAAAGTAGCAACTTTTTCATCCCTCCAGCACAGAGGGAGAATGAACGAAAGACGAGAGGAGGATGGGGCATGCAGTAGTGACTGCCGGAAGCAGGACAGCAGTGTCTTCCTCCCAAACTCCACGGGAGTTTAATTTTTAGAGTGTCTGATAAAGTCCATAGGCTGCATCTACACTGCAGAAATAATCCAGTTTGACCCCACTTTAACTGCCATGGCTCAATGCTATGGAATTTTGAGATTTGCAGTTTTATAAGATATTTTACCCTCTCTGTCAGAGAGCTCTGGTGCCACAACAAGCTACAAATTCCAGGATTCCATAGCATTGATCCATGACAGTTTAAAGCAGTGTCAGATTGGATGATTTCTGCAGTGCAGATGCAGCCTTAGTCTACTGAGTCTACTGCACCTGGTGGAGTAGATTCACCAGTCTAAGAAAGTTTACTCTACAAACTTCTTTCTCTGAAGCCTTGTCTAATCTGGCCACCTGTTCCAGTCCTGGATCAGGCCTGTTGCTCCCACATTACCTGCACAAAATGGGCAGGAGTTCACAGGGACATGACAGCCCATCTCTGCAGCCGCCACTGCTGCCATCCACGTCACATTCTCTGAAGCCTGGAAGGGGGCCCGCAGCACGTGATCAAGGCCCCCTGCATGTGACCAGGCTTGGTCACATGTTGCGGGCCTCCTTCCTGGCTTCAGAAGATGCAATGTGGCCTGAAGTGGCAGTTGCTGCAGAAACAGGCTGGCATGGCAGTATGGCCTCCTGTGGACCCACAGGGCCTGACCATTTTTTCTGAAAAGAAGCAGTTTTCCCCAGGTATTTTGCTGGAACGTTTCAATGGGCTTTACCCCATCTTCCTCCTTCCCATCTTAACCCCAGGACTTGTCAGGACTTTCCAGGAGCAAAACAGGGCATGAGCTCTGCATTGTTTGGACTGCAGGGCTCCAAGACAGGGGCAAGACAGGGTAAACATCCTGTCTAAACAAGGCCTTAGTCTCAAAGATGCAACAATATCCCTTTATTTCTGAGGAGACATGAATAGGATTGCCTTGCATGTAGATACAAAGGCATTTCTGAGTAGGCATTTAGGGGATGTTTTCTTTAACAGAAATAGTTTTGTCAGGAAGAATAAGGTTGTGAACTCAAGGCAAAATTCAAGAGCTCTACTTACTTGTTTTCCTGCATCTAATGCTGTCAAATTACCAGTATAATATTAAAAAGGATATTTGTGCACCATTGCCAAAGTTCATAGTTGTATTTTATTTAACAGAAAGAAAGAAACAAAGAAAAGAAAAGATCCAGCACTCTAGAATTGAAACTGAGAAGGAGGATGCAGGATTATGTGTCCAAAGTAATAAATGAATCACTTAAATACACACATGATTTTAGTCTGACATATTTTTTAAAAAAAAAATTAAAATGTGTCCATTGGTTACATGCTTCACACACATTTCCCCCCTGACATTTAATTCTGTTGTTGTTTATTGTTGTTGTGTGCCATCAAGTCATTTCTGACTTATGGCAACTCTAAGGCAAACTTATCACAGGGTTTTCTTGGTAAGATTTGTTCAGAGGGGTTTTTGCCTTTGCTGTCCTCTGAGGCTGAGAGAATGTGACTTGCCCAAGGTCACACAGTGTTTTCGATGGCTGAGCAGGGATTAGAACTCTGATCTCCCAGTTTCCTAGTCTAACATTCAAACCACTACCCTCACCAGCTCTCTTAGAATTACCTAAATTAGATATCTGTATCAAGGAGTGCTTATTTCCTATTGAATTCTAGAGCAGGGTTTCTCAATCTTTCTTCTAGATTCTTTTGGACTTCAGCTGAGACAGCAAATGGCTAATGATTAAGAATTTCAGGAGTCGAAGTCTCAGATGTCCAGAGGACCATAGTTTAAGAGCCACTGTTCTGCAGTACATTGTCACTTCAAATTCAGTTTTATATCTTTAAAAGTGAAATGATGAGAGAGGTCCTTTTCCTCAAAGGTGCTGCAGCTCACAGGTGCAGATCTTCCCCTGCAACTATGACTGGCCACAGAAGGGAAAAGAAACGGCCCTATCTATGCCTATATTTTTTATCTTTTGCAGCTAATCACAGTTCCAAATGGGAAACATGGGGAGATCTGTGGTGCAGAACCAGTACAGGGGTATCAGGATGCACCCCTTCCTCCAGTACCATGGTTCTGATCCAAAACCACAGCTTCTTTTACAAAGTGGGGGGGGGGGAATAAGTCAGGCAGTCCAGCCACAGCTTTCCTGGGTGATATATGATTTGGTCACCAAATCAGTTCTATAACTATATGTCAAAACAAGTTTTCATGGTTCTGCTGTACTAAACTGACTATGACTCAAGAGCTAAGCATCCCAGTACAGTTCTAGAGAAAGAAAGACACCATCCAGCCCTTTGTACTTTAAAGCCCCATGGATATCTTTAAAGAGCACTATATATAACCTCAGTTATAGCGATTGAAAAGGTAGGATGCAATAATTAATTTTATGTCCACTGGTGAACCTGCTTTATACCCATCCACCTAGACCAGTGCAGAGCTTGGAAAAGGTACTTTGTTGACTACTCCCAGAATTCCCCAAGCCATGCTAGTTGAAGGATTCTAGAAAGTATAATCTGTAAAAGAACTCATCCAAGCTCCGAATCAGTATTAGCTACAGTGCCAGGCAATGGCTTTCCCAGTTTTCAGACCCCTACTTGGAAATGCAGGGTGTTTGAACCCAAGGTCTTTTGTGTGCAATGTACATGTTCTACCACTGACCTACATTCTGGAGATAAATGCCATTGAATTCAGTGGGACTTCATTATAAATAAACAGGTATGAAATTGAACTGCTCATGATATAGGCATCTCTTAATGCAAGTTAACGGTGCTTGAAAGGGTTTAACTTTGGCTAGACTGTGCTCTACTTTTGATTCGGATTTTTATGATTGATTCGGATTATGATTGGATGGCCATCTGTCGGGGATGCTTTGATTGTGATTTCCTGCGTGGCAGGGGGGTTGGACTGGATGGCCCTCGTGGTCTCTTCCAACTCTGCAATTCTATGATTCTATGATTCTATGATTCTATAAACTTTAAAAAGAATTAGAAGGAACAATTCTGTATCTAGAGTAAACCACCTTATTTGTTAAAGAATGTAATTTAAAAAAACCTAACTTCTCACATGGTGACCTTTTCCACCATTACATTTTTTCCCCTCTGTTCTGTTTGATGCCTTGCATATATCACAGCTATCTAGCACATGTAAACCAATTTCCATTGTGTTTAATTGAAACAGATTTTAAACAATTTTGCATCATACTTCTCAAGTCGATTATTATAAGTGTGTGCATATGCGTCTGTCTGTTTGACGCAAAATATTCTAAGGCTGCAGCGCTATAACTGTTTACTAGGGTGTGAAGCCCTTTGAAATAAATGGGACTTACCCTTCAGGAAACATTCATAAAGTGCACTATAAAGCAACCTGCTTGCGTAATCCTAAGTTTCCCAAAACTATTCCAAACACCAACGTCCCCTTAGATCAAAGCTGCAGGTTGACTCTTACCTTTGGACACTTGCTGAAGAGGGAGTTGAGAAGCAGGGAAGACCACTCTTCCTCTTTCTAGATTCTTGAGAATCCTCGAGTGACTGTCTAGTTGTCTTACATAGCCTTATATATACTGTTCAGCTCCAGTAAGCACTTATGAGACTGCATCATTGCTGACAGTTTCCTTACTCAGTTGGGGGGGGGGAATACACGCACACATCAAACAAACTAACACATTCTCTTGTTTGCCATTCTTTGCATTTGACCATTTTTTTACAAGTGACTTCACACGTTTGCTCTGTTTACTCTCTTGACATCAGTGTTGACATAGGCCCTAATTGTGCTATGAAGGCAATGAGGTATCATTGTCAAAAGAAGTACCGGTTAGGATGATACTAGAGTTGCCCAGTTCAGGAGTCAACTATCTGGTGAGCAATATAGTGCACTCTCTCTCTCTCGCTCCAGTATATGTATGTTATATATATGAATTTACATGAATTTAAATTTTAGAATCTCTACTGTGATGAAGTGGCTTTATGAGTTAGCTCTTTCGAGTGAAGTGCAGCTTCGTCACATATACATTTATGAAAGTGTGTGTGTGTGAGAGAGAGAGAGAGAGAAAGAGAGAGTATAATACAGGTTGAGTATCCCTTATCTGGAAGTGTGAAATGCAAAATACTCCAAATCCAAAATTGTCCACATGGGTGGCTGAGATAGTGACACCTTTGCTTTCTGATGGTTCAATGTATACAAACTTTGTTTTCTGCACAAAATTATTTAAAAATATTGTCTATAAAATTACCTTCAGTCTATGTGTATAAGGTGTATATGGAACATAAACGAATTTCATGTTTAGACTTGGGTCCAGTCTCCAAGACATCTCATTAAGTACATGCAAATATTCCAAAATCCAAAATCCAAAACACTTCTGGTCCCAAGTATTTCTGATACTCAGCCTGTATCACACAACCGCTTAGGGAGAGCTTTGACACTGATAAGCAGTATAGAAATGTAGAAAATTAAAAAAAATAAAATAAAAAAAAATTCTAAGGCCATGATCCAACCATAGTTCAAGATTTTGGAATCCCACAAATTTTAATGAGAGACCCTGAAGGAAGTGCCGGACTCCACCATATACACTAAGGGGAAGGAAAGGGAAGCGGCAGTAAAGCCCAAAAAAGGATGCCTTGCCTTATCACACAATGTTGTAAAATGCTGTTCTCCTGTTCCGGTCCCATGGAAGACTTTGGTAAAGGCAAGTCTTTTTTCTAACAGATTTTCCCAAGTAGAAAGAAGACTTGCATTTACCAAAGTCTCCCACAGGACCAGAACAGAAGAACAGCTGAAACATGCCAACGTCGTGTGATAAGGCAAGGCGGGACGCACTATTCTCAGGCTTTACTGCTGCTTCCCTTCCCTTGTGAGATAAGCCTCTTAGGAGTGTTGGATCTTGGCTAGATTGCATGCTTGATTTTAATGTAAACTTTTAAATGTAATTTAGATTTGTAGTCAGACATTATTGAGTTAATTTGTCCTTCAGTCTAGTTTTTAGAAGCCCATGGAATAGCAGTCTAAAGGAATAATGTTATGCTTATTGAACCAAAAGAGCTCAATTGCTACATTGTGGATCATTTTTCACTGAAAAACCTTTTAAGCCTGAGATCTACATATTCTAAAATTTTACCATATTGACTCATCCTTAAAAAGAAGGGGAAAGGGTGGCTATTCTGATGCCACTCATTTCAGGTTCACAGTTAAGTCCCACTGAATCAATGCCTGGCACTCTTGTTACATTAAGGTTGCAATCCAACACACATGCACATTGGGCATAGCTGTGTTGCCCACAATGGGGCTTCTGAGTAGACGTGCATATGAGTGCTCTGCATCTGTATTCAACATAGGATAACGTTATACCAGCCTGGATCAGACCAGTCCAGAGATCTAGAATTGTCCCTATAAAGAAGGGCTGGACTAAGTGTAGCCCTCCAGATGTTGATGGACATTCCTTACCGTTGGCTGTGTCAGCAAGGGCTGTTGGGAATTGCATGTCATCATCTGGAAGGTAACAATTTGCCCATCCTTGCTGTAAAAGGACAACATGAATTTTGTGCCAGATTTGTATGGTGTGCATTCAGGTGTTAGGATGGCAAATAGGTATAGGAGTGATGACATCTGATCTGGACTTTTACAGAGATAACTTTGCTTACCTATACACCACCTGCTTTTATTCCACACTATGCTTCACTGCCCATCCATTTCATGGCAAATATGTTAAAACAGCAACACCAGCAACTTTGGATGCTAATAACAAGACAGGGAGATAGGAAGCACAAGTGATGCACACTTCCTGTTCTTCGTGCATCTGTGTAATGCTAATGTTTAATGTTCACATCTCTCCCTGTGATCATATGTGCAAACTGTCCATGATTTGGGAGGTTTCATATCTATCTGCCAAGACAGATATAATGGTTCTACCTAAGACAAGACCTTTCAGAGATTTGCCAGAATACTCTGCCTTCCCACCAACATATTCTGGCCCCAGATTTGACCTGCCCCCCTCCATTACCTAGACAAAATGGGAGCAAGTCTGCAACAAACATGCCAGCATTTACCAGCGGCCATCTCCACTGCTGTTGTGTGTCACTCCCACTGAAGCCAGGAAGGAAGCCCTCATAGAATCACAGAGTTGAAAGAGACCACAAGGGCCATCTAGTCCAAACCCCTACCATGCAGGAATACCCAATCAAAGCCTTCCCGACCAATGGCCATCCAGCCTTTGTTTAAAAAAACCCAAAGAAAGGAGACTCCACCATACTCCAAGGCAGCATATTCCACTGCTGAACAGCTCTTACTGTCAGGAAATTCTTCCTAATGTTTAGGTGGAATCTCTTTTTCTGTAGTTTGAGTCCATTGCTCCGTGTCCTAGTCTCTGGAGCAGCAGAAAACAAGCTTGCTCCATCTGCAATGTGACATCCTTCAAACCTTAAGTTTCGTTTGAACCTATTCTCTTTCATCCACTTGAGCACACTGCTTGATTCAGGACAGAGATATCTGCTTGGTTTTGCTGCTCCAGAGACTAACAAACCAGTGGGTTCAAACTACAAGAAAAAGATTGGACCTAAACATTAGGAAGAACCTATTCACTATAAAAACTGTTTGGCAGTGGAATAGACTGCCTTGGGGTGGGGGAGCAGCCTTCCCTCTTTGGAAGTCTTTAAACAAATGGGCAACATTCAGGAGTGTTGTACCTGTAATTATGTACTTCTGCATGGCAGGGAGTTGGGGTAAAATGCAAATTAAGGAGCCAGCATGGCATAGTGGTTTGAATGCTGGACAATAACTCTGGAGACCAGGGTTCCAGGCCCCACTCAGCTATGAAAACCCACTGGGTGGCCTTGGGCATGTTACACTCTCCCAGCCCTCAGAAAACCCTGAGCTCATCTACATGAGGGCGGGAGATCTAAAGTACCTTGTAGTATTGGCATCTCGCAGTAGCAGCAACATGTCTAAATGTTTTTTCTGGCCTCAGAAGCCCCCATAGGCCTCACATTCCTGATGGTGGCCACAAGTGTTTTACTCGTGTTAGTTCTTCACCACCACCATGTTGGTTTTTTAAGTCATCCCAAGGTACACTGGTATGATAGAGCGATTCACCAATTTTATATAAAAGCAAAAGAGAAAATATTGATCTTGTTTTATTGCCTTAGTGAGCGATTGCTAAGGCAAAAATCCAACATGGCAGCAGCAGGCAATTGCCCTGCTAGCAAACCCCACCCCCACTCGCACCTGGCCAATCAGCTTTGTGCTTCCGTTTGGATTTCCTGTCTTTGGATAGTCCAAATGAACAGGAATGTGACCCCCTCGCAGTTTTTGAAAAAGTACAGGGAAATCTGCAAAGGCTTTTACCCCAATGTTTTTGCAGTTTTGGGCCCCCTCCTTTGGAATAGTGTGGATTGGTGCTGGATCCTGTTTAGACAGGTAGGATTCCCAGCAAATTTCATGAGGGATATTTTCACCGTTTAGATGGGCTCCCTGTAATAGGTTCCACCTTAGGGTCACTCTAAAACAGAAATGACTTGAAGGCACACAACAACAAAATGGAAAATGGAACCTTGGCAATTAAAATGGAATCATAGTGCTAAAATGTTGTAGTGTGAAAAAGCCCTGGGTGCCATGAACAATACTGTATTAATGACACTTATTTCCAAAGTTATACATCATCTCTGCATATCTTCCAATAGATGTTGCAATCTTTACAATCTCCAAATATACTGTTCTCTACAGCTTCCAATAGATAGTGAACAATATTAATGACAACAGTGCTGTAGAACCTTATCCAACAGGTCCAAACATGATAATAATCTGTGTCCTCTCCGGAGGGTGGGGGGAGGGGACCATTTGAGGCTTTCTGTTAAATTCCTGATATTCATGTTTGTTAAAAGGCTGCAGTCCACAGAATACTTTTTTTTTTTTAAATGAGCACCTAGAAAAATCATACTGGTATTGAGGGTTTTAGAATATTTTTCATGGCTACAGAAGTTATATCCTGATAAAGTGCAGCTTGCTCGAACCAAAAATCTGACTTTTTAAAAAGCTGATGTGGTTCTTTCAGTTTATTTCTGGAGGATACTTTGTTTTCCCTGTCCAATCTTCCATTACACACTGCTATTTAAGCCTGCCATCTATAGAACTTTTGCATGTTTTTTTCTGTATTCTGATTTCTCATTTCCTTTCCCTCCTCCTGTGTCCCCCTGACATTTAATTCTGAGGAGAATATCTTTTGTCTTAATGGGATCCCACATCATTTAGCTGTATTTGGAAGGGGGGGAACCTCCAAAAACTATGCTGGAAAAGCCTTCATGGCTTTCCCCAAAGTTTTTTAAAAGCTCCATAGGAAATGTACATTCCTGCTCGTTGGGACAATCCATATCGCTTTGCTGCACATTCCCAATAAGAGTGGAAGTGGAAACCTGATTGGTCAGATGTGCACAGGGGGCAGAGATTGCTAACAAGGCAAGGTCCCGAAACCACCATGTTGGATTTTTGCCATAGTGATTTTGCGCTGCTGCAACAAAACAGACTTTTAAATACTTTTTTTTTCTGTTTATTTAAGCAGAACATCACACATCTGCACCCTAGGTATGCTTTAAAAAACAACAACACTGTTATGTGGTGGCAATTGGTGGCAATAAAAATGTGAGTAATTCACTCATACCTGTCATCTTGATTCATAGGCATGCCTGTCTGAACAACAAATGTGTATGGCTTTGCATGCCTGCAATCTTGGGGGGGGAAACCCATAGAGACAAATGAAAGCTGCTGCGAATTGGCATTAGTGTGCATCAATCCACATTTTATTGCCTCTTATAGACAAGCCCTACTTTTTATTTTGAACTCAATTTGCGCCAATGGAAGTAAGCTCAGGACAAAGGGGGAAAGTGGGAAGAACAGAGAGAAATTGGGACATTTTTAAAGCAGCAGAAAAAAATGGAACATCAGAGGATTAATTTGGACTGTCTCTGTCAAACCAGGACACTTGGAGGGTAAACTATCACTGCTGGAATGCTGGCTCAGAAACAGAAGAAAGAAGAAGAGGAAGGATGGCTATCCCATTCCCCAGCATCGATTGCAAAGGAAGCACCTTACTGCCTACTGGTAGAGCCTCTCTACCAAGTTTCTATGAATTCTGAAATATTGATATAGCATTCCTTGGATCAGAGGAAGCTATTTCCACTGAATAAATTTCTCTGTCAACATTATAAGGGACCAGAAATATGATGTTTTTAAAAGGTTTTTATGGCAAGAAGTGCATCATTTCTGCCTTTCTGCAAACTGTCATTCCTCGTAAGGCTTTGGGCAGCAGAGATGTGGTCCTATCAGTTAGACAGCAGATGGCGTACAATATGCAGTCTCTTTCCCGTGGCTGTTCAGCAGTTTCAAAAACAGATAATAGCTGCTGAATTTTAGAAGGATTATTCCAGAGAATTAGAGGGAGACACACGTACAGTGATCCCTGCTGGGGTTTGGTTCCAGGAACTTCTGTGGATACCAAAGTCCATGGATGTTCAAGTCCCATTACTCTCTCTCTGGCTTTTCTTTGCAAACGAAGATTCAGGAAGGACTCATCCTGTGCTTTCTGCAAGCGTTCTGATGACTAAAAAGGCCAATCTGAGATAAACAAGTCCTGTTGCAGAAAGCACAGCAGAAGGTCTCCTTGGGTGATGTTTCTGGGTTGTGATTCTTTCTGCGTTGTCATTTCTCTTCAAGACTTGTTTGGCGTGAGTTCTCAAATAAGGCTGCAGCGTTGTGGATAGTGCGTCTCCATGCCTCCCTATGTGAGGCCAGGGCGGACCATTGTTGGTGATCAATTTGGCCGAGCCTGAGATGTTGTTTCAGGGAGTCCTTGTATTGTTTTTTGGAGTGCCCTTCTTACGCTGACCCATGGCGAGTTCACCGTAGAGTACTATTTTTGGGAGGCGATGGTCCTCCATCCTAGAAGCGTGCCCTGCCCAGCGCAGCTGTCTTCTCAATATCATGGCCTCAATGCTGGTGATCCCTACTTGCTCAAGGACAGCAACATTCGTCACATAGTCAGTCCAGTGTATATTTAGAATTGTGCATACACAGCACTGATGAAAGTGTTCGAGGAGTCGTTGGTGGTGGCAATAGGTGACCCATGTTTCAGATCCATACAGGAGAATAGACAGTACAATGGCTCTATACACACTGATTTTTAACAATGACATAGAATCATATAAAATGGCAAAACCAATGTTTGCATCTTGGATTTAAAAAATATATATATTTTCAAGCCATGGATAGTGGAATCCATGGATGCCAAATCTGTTGATACAGAGGGCTGACTGCACGTATTGTACTAGGTCCAATTTACCCCCACAAAAGCAGAAGAGTTTCAGGACACCTTCGGAACAAATACATTTCTTGAGATGTTTGGAACCGACTTTGTCAGATGTATGATGAGGTAGGACAAGTAACAGGAGGATGGTGAGACACAAAGGAGACACTGTGGCGTTTTGTAGTTTTTTATGGACTGGATGATCTCTTTCAACTTATGAGCCAGCAAGCCAGAGGTTCTCCAGCCTGCAGCAGCCTTTCACCCCATTCCACCGGGCCAGGAGGCTGCAGTGGGGCCCTGAGGACTTCTTGGCAGCGAGGCAGCAGCAGGAGGGGGCGTGGCCAGGAGTTGCTGGTATTTTAAGCCACTCCCCCCCCTCAGGAACACCAGCCAGCAAGCCAGAGGGTCTCCAGCCTGCAGCAGCCTTTCACCCCTTTCCACCGGGCCAGGAAGCTGTAGTGGGGCCCTGAGGACTTCTTGGCAGCGAGGCAGCAGCGGGAGGGGGCGTGGCCAGGAGTGGCTGGCGTTTTAAGCCACTCCCACCTCCTCAGGAACACCAGCCAGCAGCCAGAAGGACTCGAAGCCAGCAATTGGAGTCAGATGAGGCTGGGAATGGAGTGGGGGTGGAAATTGGAGTTGTGCTGGGGAAAGGGAGGTAAGGTCGGAACAGAGTGAACAGATGTTACGAAAGAAGGCAGGATCGCTGTTTGTTAGCTATCCCACCTTCAGTTCACTCTGTTTCCCGGAATGGATTGGAGAGCGTACCAACCACTCCACAGAACCTTACTTTGCTCCTCTGCAATGCCAGGTCGGTTAAGAATAAAACTCATATTATTTACGATCTTCTCTTGGATGAGGATGCCGACCTGGCTTGCTTCACAGAAACCTGGCTGGGAGAGGATAGCGCTGTCACCTGGGCGCAGGCCCTCCCAGCCGGGTATTCTGTCAGTGAGCAGGTGAGGGGAAGTGGGCGGGGGGGAGGAGTGGCTCTGGTTTATGACAATCTGACCTTGACCAGGATACCTGTCCGAAACACAGTCCACTTTCAGTGTATGTACCTTAGCCTGAGGACCAGGGATAGTTTGGGGATTCTGCTAGTATACCAACCACCTGTTGTCTAGCAGACTCCCAAACTGAGCTGACACAGCTGGTCTCAGAGTTGCTGTTGGAGTCACCCAGACTTTTAGTTCTGGGCGACTTTAACATTCCACTCGAGACCAGCTTGACAAATCTGACTGGTGCGGCTTGGGAGTTCATGGAAACCGTGACAAACATGGGCCTATCCCAATTGGTCATTGGGCCCATACATTGTGCGGGTCATACTCTCGATGCGGTCTTTAGTACGGAACAGGAATATCCGTGGGCAGCAGTTATTAAAACCACCGCATTGTCATGGACTGATCATTTCCTGGTCAAGACTGAACTAAGAGTCTCTTCCCGCCCCACTGGGGGTGGTGGACCCATTAGAATGGTCTGCCCCCGAAGGCTAATGGAACCAATAGGATTCCAGAAAGCCTTGGAGGGTTTAATGATTGGTAACGCCGGTGACCCTATCGAAGCTTTGGTTAATACTTGGAACACCGATCTAATCAAGGCTATTGACACGATCGCTCCCAAGCGTCCTTTCCAACCCGCTTCTAACCATAAGCCATGGTATACTTCAGAGCTTAGGAAAATGAAGCGGGTTGGACGACTAGAGCGCAACTGGCGGAAAACTCAACTCTTATCCGACAGGACTCGATATAGGAATTGTCTTCGGTCCTATCGAGAGGCAATATGTGCAGCGCAGAGATCCTTCTCCTCTGCACATATTGTATCTGCAGAGTCCCATCCAGCAGAGCTGTTTAGGGTGGTAAGGGAGATGACCAGGTTATACCTGCGCATAACCCATTGCTTAACCCAACAACGGCCTGCTGTGACGCATTTAAAAACTACTTTGCAGATAAAATCTCTCAGATAAGAGCCGACTTAGATGCCAGCATTTTGACAGAAACAATTGACGAGGTGTCCAGCAACTCCGTTGATGTAAGTTTACTGAATCAATTTCAATCTGTGAGTACCGAGGACGTGGACAAGCTACTGGGTAGAGTGAGGAAGACAACCTGCCCTCTTGATCCTTGCCCTTCATGGCTGGCCATCGGGGGGGGGGTACCTTGATGGTGTTCCTTAAGGACATCATCAATGCATCCCTCAGGGAAGGGTGTGTTCCATCCTGTTTAAAGGAAGCGGTGGTTAGGCCGCTCCTGAAAAAACCTTCCCTAGACCCCCTGGACATGAACAACTATAGGCCGGTTTCTATGTTACCATTCTTGAGCAAAGTGATCGAGAGGGCAGTTTCTCTTCAACTCCAAGTGGTTTTGGATGAAACTGATTATCTAGACCCATTTCAAACTGGCTTCAGGACAGGATTTGGATTTGAGACTGCCATGGTTGCCTTGACCGATGATCTGCGTCTAAGCATCGACAGGGGTAATGTGTCCCTGTTGGTGCTTCTGGACCTCTCAGTGGCTTTCGATACGATAGATCATGGCATTCTCCTGGATCGCCTGAGTGGGTTAGGAATTGGAGGCACTGTGCTCCAGTGGTTCCGGTCCTTCCTCTCAGGCAGGTCCCAGAGGGTGCGGCTTGGGGACAGCTGCTCCAGCAGAAAGGAGCTTACTTGTGGTGTTCCGCAGGGCACCATCCTGTCCTCGATGCTGTTTAACATCTATATGAAGCCACTTGGTGAGATTATTCAGAGTTATGGGGCTGGGTGTTATCAGTATGCTGGTGACACCCAGATCTATTTCTCCTTGTCCCAATCCTCGGTCTCAAATTCTGATAGCGTGTCTCCTCTTAATGATTGTCTTAAAGCAGTAATGGGCTGGATGAGGAAAAACAGATTGAGATTAAATCCAGACAAAACAGAGGTGCTCACGGTAGCGGCCCCAAAACCAGGAGTTGGGTTGCAACCTCCAGTCCTGGACGGGGTCACGCTCTCCGTTAAGGACTGTGTTTGCAGTCTGGGGGTGCTCCTTGATTCATCGCTACAGATGACTAGTCAGGTGAATGCGGTGGTCAGGAGTTCCTGTTATCAGCTTCGGCTGATACGCCAGCTGCGCCCTTTCCTGGAAGTAAGGGATCTTGAGACTGTGGTGCATGCGCTGGTAACCTCTCATCTAGATTTCTGCAACGCGCTCTACATGGGGCTACCCTCATGCTTGGTCCGGAAACTTCAGTTGGTACAAAATATGGCAGCCAGAGTGGTCTCAGGAACATCTCGGAGAGACCATATAACTCCAGTATTAAAATCTCTCCACTGGCTGCCTATCAGTTTCCGGGCCCAGTATAAGGTGTTGGTTATTACCTTTAAAGCCCTAAATGGGTTGGGTCCAACTTATCTCCGGAACCATCTCCTCCCATACAATCCTCCCCATGCACTCCGGTCCTCTGGGAGGAATCTGCTTCAGCCACAAAAATCTAGGCTGTCTGCAACCTCCCAGAGGGCCTTTTCGGTAATCGCCCCCAATTTATGGAGTGGGTTGCCGAATGAGATCCGTCAGTTGAGAAGCCTGAGTAGCTTTAAAAAAGCACTAAAGACGGATCTCTTTTGGCAGGCCTTTCCTGATTAGATCCCAGCCTCAGGAGCTCAGTCTTCTGGCTTTTTAAAATTATGCATATATTTGTTTTTAAATGTGTTTTTAGTTAGAAGGTTTTAATTTTATAGTGTTTAATGTCTTTTTATGGGGGAGGGTGGGTGTGGGTGGTGTTTTTAGTTATTATTATAGTGTTTTAATTGTTGGAAGCCACCCCGATTGTTTTTAGCAGAGGAGCGGGGTATAAATAATAATAATAATAATAATTATTATTATTATTATTATTATTACGATTCTATGATCATTGTATGCAGAATAGAGAAGTTCACCTCAGCCTTACATGTCGTGGACACTGTGTAAAAGCCAATGTTTCTCAGTTTCCTCACTCACCCCTCTGTTTATAGGACTAGCTTTGTTGTTAAGCCAGGTAAGGCAGACTAAAGTAATGAAAGGGCAATCAGAAGGAAGGGCATTTCTGGTTTACTTCTTGGTTATAAAATGGCCTCTTCTTGGCTGAAAACAGCCCAGGCCTCACCCCAAGTATGTTGAAGTTGGCCTCCATACACTCTAGGGAGGCATTTTGAATGAAAATAATTGTTAAAATTCAAAATAGAGAGGGCTTGGGAGGCCTTGAAACTGGCCTCAGAGAACCCATATGATCCACCGGCCACACTTTCCCCACTTCTCCACCACACCTTCCAACATTTCACAGATGAAAACCAGGACGTGTGTCCAAGCAACATCAGAGTGTGGTCAACGTGGCAAAAGTTATGAATGAGAAAGAGAAGATAAGCTATGAGAACAGTTTGCTTTTGCCTGAACCTACTAGGAAGGGCAAGATTCTGCCTGTTGCTATCCTCCCTGCTAAGTTGCTATCCTCCCTGCTAAGTTAACTGGGTGGAAACTGCTTTTGCACATTGAACTCAGTTTGCAGCAATGGAAGTATACAGAGGAAAAAGGAGTAAAGTGGGAGGGGGGGAGAGAAACTAGGACATTTTAAAAGCATACGAAAAAGTGGGACAACACTTGGGTCCATCCTACACAATCCTGAGATTTGTAGTTTTGTGAGACACCAGCACTCTTTGGCAGAGTAAAGACCTTGTAAAAGTACAAACCCTAGGATTCCATAAGATGGTGCTACAGCACTTAAAGTGGTGTCAAACTGCATTATTTGAACAGTATAGATGTACCCTCTCACTTGTGCCACTTCTCCAAGATAAGTTGATTGACTCATTTGCTTGAAGCAGCAGAATAATTTTACTGATACGTTTCTTAGTGTACTTCTGTTAGAACATCTTATTTATGATTGCTATCTTGTGTTTTCCTTGTCAGGACTCCTGTATCTTTAACAGCTGTCTCACAGGTAGAAATTCAGCAAGGGAAACTTGCTATCATGCTGTTTGGTGGGAAATATTTCTCCCGTCTCCCACCCTCTCCCATGCTATTATGCAAAATATACTTTTACATGTGCCTATGAAGAATTCTTTCTGCAAAACAGTTTGGGAAGGTTTCTTTAAATTTGGTTCAGAATGCAAAAGTAGTTTATACTCAGTTAACTCAGCAGGGGAGAGGAGAAGAGGGCATAATCTTGTCCTTCCCAGTAGGCTCAAGCAAAAGAAAACTGCTGCAGCCTCTGCTAGCTTGTCTGTTCTTCCTTATTAATAACTTTTGCCATCCTTGACCACACTGATGTTACGTGACCACATGTGTCCTGGTTATTGGAATGTGTATAAAATACACTGTTTAAAGTATCAGGGTATGTTGTCCCTGTTTAAACATCCGCACTGTACTTCATACATTAGTGGAGAATACAGCCAGTTTAGCAGAGTTTAATGCAAACGCAGCAGCATCTAGCATCAGAATGTTAGCATACATGTAAGAATCACAGCTTAGCAAATAACCAAACACCCTTTGTCTTTTCCCAAGTTGTTTAACTAGTAAAATAACCACTCAAGGCTCAAAAGTTAGTTTAAAAAGTACAAAAGCTTCATTACTCACAGTTTAGAGAGCTCATTCTTGGCAGGAATAACAAAAACTCCATCAAAACAAACTAAAACTAGTTAAAAATACTTAAAAAGTACATTGTTACAAAACTATGTTTAGGACACCCCTTTCAGGGTCCTCTCAGTTCAAAGGACCATGCAGTTTGTTTATTTTTTTTATTTTTTAAAAAATTATTTATTTTATTTATTTATACCCCACTCTTCAGCCACAAGGCTATCAGAGTGGCTTACAAATTGTTTTAAGCAATAGCTATTTACACATCTACACTGCATTAAACAGCTTCCAATGTGTGTTAGCTAATTGCCCCCACAAGCTGGGTGCTCATTTTACTGACCTACAAAAGGATGGAAGGCTGAGTGAACCTTGGAGCCCGCTGGAATCGAACTTACAACGTGGTGACTTGCAGTACTGGCATTTAACCACTGCGCCACCAGGGCTCCTCTTAAAGGATCATGGCTTCTGGAACAAAGAAGAATACTCAGACATTCCCCTTCATCCCAGATTCCCCAATAGCAAAACTTCAGGAAGTTACATCAGCTCATCTCATATGGCTTCTCAGTTAACCCTTCAATAGCAGAACCATTTCCACTTATTGGACTGCAAACTATATTTTCCAACACTGGTTTTCATCTATGAAATGTTGCAGGGGATGCTCTCATAGGACATTATCAGGCATGGCAAAGATTGTTGGGTTATGATGTCAGGGTAGCGTGAATGGACCCTACTATCACATGACGTTGTGTTATTACTTTGTGCTCCAGCCGCGAAAAAGGCATTCTTTCTCATTCATGGGACAAGTCATCAATAGATCGTCAATAGCTCTCTTTTTGCACTATTGACTGTGTGTGAAACCGTGTCCCATTGTAATCGCAAGATTATAGTGTGAATGGGTGGTCCTCAGCAAGAAAACTTCTGGGTGAGAATGCAAAAATGAAGCACAAGACACTCTTTTTATGAACTGTCCTATTCAGTTTCAACATTTTTAGGATTGTTTCAGTGCTTGTATGTTCATTTACTTTGTTAATTAAGGTGTTTTTGTAGTTTTAAGTGCACTCATGTCTTCTTGTGAGAACCGCTGAAATCTTGTCCATGCTAAATTGTGGAAGTAAACTCCCATTCTTAAAGTGCTAGTGGTCACTGTGCAATAATTCCGTGGCATTTCTTTCATGCGATTATATCTACATTTGATAATAAGTGTTATAATACCACAATGTTCCAACTATCTTCATTTGCAGAATAACAGCATTTTTGGACGCTAGTCTCATAATGTCCTTAGTGGTCCTAGGTTCAGAGCCTGAGATTGTTTGCCTTCCATGTACACAGAGGACTTGGCCTCCAAAGTATTTCTCAGAGTAGTTTGAGAAAATGACATTTCTAATTGAAAATAATAAACAATGCCATTAAGACACAATAGGAATCATTCAGCTTAACTAAAATCTATTAGAGTGATCCTGTAAACATCTGCACTCTGTAATTGCAACTTGTTTAGCACTGAGAAGCTGGGTGGGGAAGGATAAAATTGCAATGAAGATATTGTGTTTCGCTTAATGACAAACCATGAAATCACGAACATCTTGCCTGGCAGAGGATGTTGTTCCACAGTCAATATTGATGGAATTTGGCTTAACACGTGGGTAGATGAAACTGACAGCCCCATGTTAAGGTATGTTTATTCAGAAGTAAATCTCACTGAATTTGGCAAGGTATCCTTCAACAAAAGTGTGTATAAATAAGATCTTCACTTTAAATATATGATTTTACAGATCTGGCCATCCTCCTCTTCCCTCTCCCCCTTATGTACACAAGTGTGTATTGAGATGCTCATTCAACTCTCCAGTCTCCAGTTCCAGACAAAGCTGGTTACTGACAGACTCAGCCTTTGCAAGTTTGACCAGTGAACTGTGTGAAGTTGACTGAGATAACTTCTGACAGCACAGAGCTACAGTGTTGCAAAGACTTCCATTTGCCAAAAATTTGCAAAAAGAAACAAATTCATGAACAGGTAGTTGAGAAAGGATGGCTTTAAGAGTGCAGACCTGAACCAAGAGATAGGAAATTTAGAGTGACATAACCTGTTGTGTGGACTAAGAATTTCTGAGTTTTGTTAGATCTTTTCTTTCACCCCTCCCAGGGAGTGAAAATGACAACTTCCCATAGAAAACAGTGAAGATATCCAGCATTTTAGCATACAAGTAGGCTTTGAAAAACCAAGTAGCAGTAGCAAGGGCTACTATCTTAATATATAGTGCTCTTGGGTATGTTGCCATTTTCAGTGTGCTGATTGGCTGCTTAGGAAACTGACCAACCAATCAAAGCTCTGTTGTGCAGCCAATCAGCACACTGGGGGCAGGACCATGTGGAAGTTTAAGTCCTTTCTAAACATGGCAGTGAGGGTGTGAGTAGCATGGCGTGTGCCTGAGTGCAGGGGTGTTCATTTTGCAGCAGGGCATACAGCGGCAGCGGCAGCGGCATAGAGGGTGCACGCCTGGCAGTGGGGTGTGTGAGATGTGATGGGGGGGGTGTCTGGCAGAAGTGGGGTGCACCTGGCAGGGGTGAGTTTGGCTATGGGGGGCACATGCCTGGTAGGGGTGAGATTGGTTGTAGGGGTGCACCTGGCAGGGGACACACGAGTTTGGTGGGGGTACGCGCCTGGTGGTGAGGGGCATAAGTTTGGCAGTGGGGGCGTGCTTGGTGGCAGAGAGGTGTGAGTTTGGTGGCAGGGGGCACACGTCTGCCATTTTATATGTATATATAACAGTGTATGTTACACCGGGTATCGCTCGTATTTTATAATCTTTCAATTCAGATATTGTTTTATTTTTTGGGGGGGGGGAATATGATCTTGTGTGAAAAAGCAT